>JAQISU010000065.1:7500-715000 GCA_029339505.1 Unio delphinus
ATCAGCTCCATTTGAAGCGCAGGAGGGGGGGGGGGGGGGGCATCTTCCACATTGAAGGAGAAAGGGTCAGCAAAAATTTGAAAAGTGGCTCTGTGTGTTTTGAAGTCCGCAAACCTGTGATCAAATTCTTCCTGTAGCTTTGCAATGGCATCAGTATACTTACTACTGAATGGTATGCCCGAGTCCATGAGTACTTTTCATGTTGGGAAATGGCAGAGGTTTGCTTTCCAAAACACAAGTTTTGTGCAGAATGCCCTGACATTGTCTAAGGCAACACTGACAAGCTGCCCCTGGCCTTGTAACTTCTTGTTGAGTACATTCAGCTCCTGTGTCAACAAGAAAAGCCAGGTCCATGAGCCATTTGGGGTCATTTAGTACAGGAACAACCACTCCATTCTTCTCCAAGAAGGCTTTGATTTCTGCTTTCAACTCAAACAATCTTTTCAATATGTTTCCCCTACTAAGCCAACGTTCCTCAGTGAAGTAGATAACATCCTCATATGCTGACTCTATTTCCTCTAAAAAGGCATGAAATTGCCGGTGCTTCAAGTCCCTGGATCTGATATGGTTGATGCATTTCACAACGTCAGACATCACATTGTCCAACTTCAGGCATTTGCTGCAAAGGGCCTGCTGATGGATAATGCAGTGTAGAGCAACGGCCTCTTCCACACCCTCCTCTTCCAGTTTTCTTTGAACATGTGCCACGAGTCCATTTATTTTCCCTGTCATTGATGGCGCTCCGTCGGTTGTTATTCCTGCAAAATGTTTCCACGGTAAACCGGCATTCACAATGGCATCACACAGCTGACGGAATATCTCCTGAGCAGTGGTCTGGCCATGCATTGGAATCACTTTGAGCAACTCCTCCATCACTTCAAAATTATCAACACCACGGACATATATTGCGAGCTGTGCAGTGTCAGTAACATCTGTGCTCTCATCAAGAGTGACTGAGCATGCATGGAAATGTTTACCTTTCTCACAGAGTTGATCATACATGTTACCTGACAGCTCAGAAATGCGCTCTGCTACTGTGTTGGCTGAAAGGCTGATGTTGCTAAACCGACCTTTCTTTTCCGGACAGACTATACTTGCAGCTTGTAACATGCAATTTTTGATGAACTCGCCTTCTTTTAATGACTTTCATGCCTTAGCAATCATCTCACTCACCACGTAACTAGCTTCAACTGCTGCATCACTTTCATTGTTTGCTTTCTTGAAAAAATCTTGCTGCCTCCGTAGACATGTTCTAAGTTTAGCGACCTGGGCCTCGCTCTCATCTCCCTGGTATTTTGCATACTCCTCAGCATGTCTGGTTAAATAATGACGACTGATGTTGTACTCCTTGTGCACCGCAATTTTCTCGGTGCATATAAGGCACGTCGGAATGCCCCTGTGCTCAGCAAAACAGTAGTCCGTCTCCCACTTCTCCTGAAATTGTCTGTGCTCATCGCCAACCTTTCTCTTCACAGCAGGTTTTGAGAAATACGTGACTGGGGTCGGGTGACAAAAAACGTATTTGCACTGTGTGATAAAATATATTTTCCCTCCACTTGGTAACACTCCCGATTCACGTATCACGAGACTTTGCTCTTAGGGAGATTTAGAAACCAACATAATACATGAGGCTGCAGTATTCAGAGAGTGAATTCACGAATTATGACGTAAATTCTGACGGATGAAATATATATTACTCGATAATTTAAAATAATAATTTAATATGTGACCCTCCACGATGGTTTCAGTCGTATGTCACCAAAGCTAGTTTTGCGCTAGCGTTGAAAAAATACGGTTGGTAACAATGACCTTTTGGCTCATATTGAATCAACAAACATTTTTCTACAGTTTTAGTTACAGTAAATAAATCTACATTAATTTTGGCTAAAACAAAAACAAATCACTGCACATACTTATGCTAGTTTGTTCTAAAAATTAAGCGAACATGACATTAAAACTCGAATACTGAGCATCGCGTCACCCCTACACATGTAGACCCGGCCGTCACATTGCGTATCATTGTTAACGGCATTATATCCTTAGTAAGAAAATAAAATTCCCGGTGATCCAAAGTAAAAATATTCAGCTAATAAATGCTATGAAAAAAATGAGCTTCTGGTAAACAAAGACGAAAAAGCTAGTATTAAAAATAGAAATATGGCGATACCCACTAGCGATGTTAAAACTAAAACGTGTTCAAACAGAAGGCAGGAGGAGTCAATATTTATGAAGTACTGATGCGAAGGAAGATGCTATTGTAGGGAGAATGAATTTTTATTTTTATTCTTTTATCGTAGAAAAGGCCTTTTTGACTAACCCTTTTTTCAAAGTGACCCAGCTGACAGGCTCGGAATTTCCCTCACTCGTCACTCGTACACACTAGCAGCAATTTTAATAGGGATTCTTTGACACTGTGTCAGATTGCTACGATTTACACAATTATGGTTGTGCATTACCCACTAACTGACTTTTTTAACTTTTGATATATGTATATACAATATTAGAAGCGTGATTTCTCAAAACCGCACTTTGGCCATGTTTGTCTCATAAAGTGCTATAAAATAAAAGCTTTTAGTCCGATTTTAAAACGGTTTTTACCATTATAATCAGTGTCTAAACCTATACAAACATAATAAAAATCAGAATTAGACTAGTCGGTGAGATTCGACTGAAACCGTTGCGGAGATATGAGAATGGGGAAAACGCGCGGGCCGCATTAACACTAAACTTTGCTGTCAGATAGCGGGCCGCAAAATATCGTCTCGCGGGCCTCAAATGGCCCGCGGGCCGCGAGTTTGAGACCCCTGCCTTAAATATTGGTAACCAACGGAACTAGAAACCATTAAGTCAAGCAATAAATGGAGACATTGTACATTGCAAAGAACTTGGACATTTATGTTTTAATTATTTTATATAGCAGCAAAACTGACATGAAATAAGAAAATCTGATTTGCTTAAGATAAAGTTAGTTTTACTGACTTCTATATTCATTATTTAAGACCCGATCGAAGACAATTTCATGCTGGTTGGCGACATCAGTAGTAAGAATATCTACCAACTCAGTCTGAATGATCAGAGCGTTCAAGGAATCAAAGCCAAGGGTTATATGCCTATGTACAATCCCGTTCTCAAGCGTGTGATAGGTACAACATTTGAAGGAAATCAACTATTCAGCATGCACCTTACCGGCACAGGGAAGAAACATTTTCCAGTCTGTAAGTGACCTGATGCAAGTTATTGATACAAATATCGAAGATTATATTCTTTAAAGTACTCAATAAGTCATGCAGTCAGGAAATACTATTAAGCCAACTGACGTTGCACCTTAAATAAAGTATTCATACTCACAGTTCATTGCTAAATATTCAACAAAGGTTTAGTCCTGTTGCGATATTGTACAATTAACTGTACAAAGTCACTCACACACTACATAATGATCGAGCAAAGATATGTTTGCCTAAAGAAAAGTCATAAGTGGCACCGTTTTATGAATTCTACACTACTATATACACAGATTAACAAGCACAGAACCTTTTTTATGTTAGACATTTCGTAAAAGAAACATCTCTCGTCATGAAATATGTCCCTCAAAACGAAGAAATTAATTAGACTTCAATTTAGATCCTAATTTCAAACGTTCAATAAAGCACTTAGTGTATTGTATATATTTTGATCGAAGCTAACTCATTGCCTATCGTTGCTTGTCATAACATAAACCATTTTACAATAGTCCAGTAAATAATAATTGTGAGGTATTTATACGGCCGTACTACTTATATCACAAATGAAAGTGTAGATATGATGGGTGGGGTTGCAACCTGAATTATCAATTTTACCAATGCGCGCAAGTAAATGCTCGATACAGCAAACATTATTTGAAATCAATTAAAAGATCAGACGCACTTTGAGGTCAGCCAACATAATCTTTTTCAGCGGTCGAAATATATTATTTTGATGTGGACTATTCAACTGGGAATATTTACTACACAGCGAGTGATATGGATAAAGTCGAGTTTTACATCAGTGTTCTATCGCCTGATGGAAAGCACCTTAACCTTTGTGACTGGTTATTCAAACCGAATGGTCTGGTCGTCTATCCTTCAGAAGGGTATGTAGACTGTTTTGGTCTATTTCATGATCAATCATTGATGTTTAATTGCGCAAAGGCATTTAAGACACAACCAGAATGCTTAAACCGTCTAGCTTAAGCCGAAGTCAAGCACAACGGTTTTCGCCAAACATTTATGAGACCTTCATGTTGAAAACAGTATGCATTTCATCGCTGATCCATAGCAGCTGATATTCGTAACTGAATGAATGAAAAGACAAGGAGATTTTATTGCAATTATGAAGAAGTTGTAATGATAACGAATTCAAGGACAGTCATATTCTACTCGAATAATAAACAACGATATCTTCAATACTATGATCGAATACGGACGTTTATACTTTTGATTAAGAGGAAGGTTTTAATTTTCAGATATATGTTCTACCTTACCGATGATGCACTTCTACGGATCACTATGAATGGCCGAGAGTACGAAAGTCTTCATGACATATCCAGTTTGGCAAGAGGGCTCACCGTCGATTACACAAGTAGTTGCTCATTCAATATGTCCTGACTATGTCTTAATTAGAAACTAAAAAAAAACGTTCATTCATAGTGTCCATTTAATATGATGCAAAGATTGAACCATGTTGGCATTATTAATTGGTTCTTATGTTCCACAATGTTACAATTCATGAATCGTCTTGAGCTATACAAAAAGAATATCAGATGTAACTAAAGCTTTTCTTTTAAGTTTAGAAAGATAATTCCAGGACAAAAATATCCGCAAATTGCAGATAAATGAATTTTTTATTTAGACAGAAAACAATATGAGTTAAATGCTTTTAAATAATATATTGTATAATGTGTGATAATCTGTTTTCAAGCGTGTTTAATAACAAATTCTACATTTTTTGATAACCCAGATTATTATAATGCATGCCTTATGCGATAGTTACAGTCACGTGTCATATGTGTCGCTAATAAAAGCATTTGTATTGCGCACCTTTCAAAACTGTAGTCACGGTTTCAGATGGGTACCTGTATTGGATCGAATATGGTACATATCACTACACTATCAAATACTGCAAGCCGGATGGAACGAACCACAACACACTGACTGAGATTAGGCGCGAAATGATGGACCCTTTTTATAAAGGCGATCTAGCTGTCTACGAAGATTATTTGTTCATTGCTTCATTGAAACAGTCGTACGTATTGTAAATAAATGAAGTAGAGAGTCTACACCATTAATAAACTGATTAAAGTGTCTGCATCATCGCATCTTGTCAAACATAGAAATTAATGCTTACGATAAAATGTAAGTCTCTTGCATATACTCCGTAAAGCAGCAATTTATCTAGAAACTTTACGTCTTTTGAAATGAATATGAACAAGTTTCTTACATATTTGAAATCGAAATCTGTGCAGGGGATGATTTAGTTTATAGTGCGTCATAAATGCAGGAACATAAAGGAAACAAAAACAAATTGGACTTTCACATATTTTGTTTAAAAAACTTGCTTCCATTCAATGTCCATGTCTCTAAAAGGATGTATATCAATAATGCAAGTAAACTAGCCAAAATTAACAATACATTCTAATATTAAAATAGATACTAGGATGTATTTTGATATCGTCTCAATTATTGAAATAACTATTGACCAAGTTTATCATGTCTTTGTTCAATATGATGTCCAAAAGGTTTTAATTTGGACGTTATTGTTGCTCCTTTGATTACATTTTATATTGCCTACACCGTGGTCCGTTTTAAGATACCTTTGCGACCATATTTGATTTTCATTATTAAAGGCCTTAGTGGACAAAGACACAATCTTAAATAATTATGATTGACAAACATCTCCGTTTGTGCATGATAGCTATTCAGGACTGTAAATAAGTGCATCTTATTGTATTTCCGTCGCTCAGGCGTCTGATGAAGCTGAATATAAGCAAACCGAATGAAGTGACTGAGTTTACTCTAGATGGAGAACTGGGGGAGATCGGCGTCATCAGTGTTTATTCATCCAAGACCCAAAACAGTGAGTAAAAAACATGGAAAGTTAAATCTATATTGTACATCTAGCAATTTACGACTTTAAAGCTAATCGATTGTACAACCAACTACATGAAAAAGCAATGATGTCCACTTAAAGCAGTTTCAATTAAAATAATATGTTATGCCTTCGATAATATGAGAATTCAAGACATTGTTACCTTAGCTAATGAATATGCATAGTTGAATATTGCGCTGATACTAATGTTCTTCACGTTCTAATTTTACTTAAGAAAATGCATTCTGCTCTGATCACAACGCACCTTGTTCCACGTTTTGCTTGCCACTCCCGGATGGTGCTGAATGCGCTTGCGAAGATGGCGTAGACTTTATAAAAGGAAGTACCACACTATGTTCAAACAGTAAGTAAACTTGATTACTTTAAGCAGCTATGAAATATGCACTTTGTTTTTTTTTAAACGACTATGTATGTATGTATGTATGTATGTATGTATGTATGTATGTATGTATGTATGTATGTATGTATGTATGTATATTTAAGAAGGAATTGGGGCATACCTATTACAAGTGTGATGATTGCTTTGTTAATGTCCCGTACAACACTAGGAATATTGCATATAAATTGTAATCTGAGATAAATTTAGAACTATATGTATTTGCAAAAGTGTTTACGACTGTTGAAATAACTTTGTGTATTTATGTGTGTGTTCTATCGTGTAGCAAACTCCATTCACCTCATTAGAAAATGCATGTGGAGTAAAACGAAAATTAATTACGTCATTCTGACTTTCCTCAATAACCTTAATATTGTAGTCACCACAAAATGTATCAGTAAGAGCATCATCTGCATATGTCTTACTTTATAACACGGATACAGAAACCGACAAATGACATGCATAGGCAGTTTTTTTCCATTTTTTTAAAACAGTTTTACGTTACATGTACTATGCAAAGGTATTTTAGACTCATGGAAAAGTTTGTTTTATAAGTTCCTATGCAATACTCATACAGTTCACATCAGAAAATGCATTTTTGGTGTAAAACGAATATCTAATTGAATCAATCATGTCATTTGTTTCTTCAACAATTGTGTTCCCAGATCTTGTCCCTACACAACATTTAGCAGCATCGATTAAAATCCAATAGCATTGTCTTCTTTTGTCGTACTTGATAGCAATATCAAACAAATCGACTAATCCCAAGCATCTCGCACATGTTATTACCATTCTTAAATGCAGTTTTTGCTATCAATCTGCTAAATAGTTCATAAAAAATGTGCCACTTCCTCTTTCTGAATATCGATTTAATTTCTGCTTTCCTTTCTTATATTCAACCATTATAAGGCTTGGTACCTTATGGTTTCATATAAAACTTTACATAATTATTTAGTAGGTATTGATTGTGTTGCTCATTTAAATCTTATTGCTAGTGATCACTTACATGCAGTGAGCTTGTTTTACCGAAGCATGACATATATTATATTCCAGTGCATGCCCCTGGTTTGCTTGTTACGAATAAATTTTTCAACGAAAGCCCATCCGTTTGTTCAGTGCAACTTGCACTGGACGGGTCTCCCAGCAAGAGTATCATCTGGTCATATGAACCTCCCAATAATGTTCCATTTCTTAGTGTGGATGTGGACAATATACTACAGCAGGCATGCGTATACGATATCTACACAAAAACCATAAAAACGAACGCCAACTATAATTTGGGTCCGTCTATTGAGAATGCATGGACGATTCTACATAAAGGTGTTTCACCTTATTATTATCTGAAATTAGCGGTAGATTGGGTCAGTCATAATATCTACTGGACAGACCCAATGTTCAAGTGCATTATGGTTCAGACACTTATAGGAAATGACACGTCCATGTTCCGCGTTCTAATTGATGAAAATCTCGAGGGACCTCATGCTCTCGCTCTGGACCCGTACGAAGCGTAAGTAGAATTCTTGTAATCATACTAATACATGTTTACATTGCATCATGAACGTATGATACCATATACCTTTGTAACTGATTTTTATATAATATAAACATCTACAAAATTGAAAATATATGCCACGAGGAGTTGACAATATTTGAAGTGTGTGTGTTTGTATGTATGTGTGTGTGTGTGTGTTTCAGAAGCACTTCAAGAAGTCTGTAATGTTCGCTGCAAATATCATATCTAGAAAATCATATTGTAAAATCCAGGATGAAACCAGTGTACCCCAGTGTACCCCATCGAGTTTGCATAAAATTGAACTCGAACATATTTTTTCATATTTCACTACCAAAATAAAAAGATATTAACTGTAAAAGTTATTACTCTCGCTCGATAGAAATATAAAATGATTTGGATTTGAAAGTGTTGCGACAATGTAATTATCAATTATGATAACGATAAAATAAAAACCAAATATGTAAAACGTAGCTAATTATAGAATTCGTAATGTTTTAAAAATAATTTAAGAGGAAACCAAAGTAATATAATTTACATCTAAAATATTATTTCAAGGTTTGAAACAAATCCGAACGAATCCAGTAAATTCATGATTCTAGAACTTGTTTGTTTGCCAACATATCTGGTGTTTTTTCAATGATTTAATCCATAACTCCTCTAATAAATACGCATTGCCCGAAGAATATTGTTCTACTCTAATAAGCACAATGTAACATCAACAATGAAACCAAACAAACGCTTCTTCTAAAATTATAAATAAACTCAACATGAAAGGCACGCATTCTGAATTTAAAGGAAGTGTAAAGGAGATAATCGTGAAATCATTGTCAGCTGTACCTACATACCACGTAGCTCGAAGACGCAATTTTCGCAACTTCACATTTCACAATAATAAAACCCACATGACTGATGGTAACTAAAGTGTGTTGAATAATAATTAACATGCATGGTGAAACCACTCTAAATGTGGAAACCAAAATACTCACCATACACTCGTAGAGATTTCCCCAAATGTTATGATTTTAAAAATTAGCTGAGAATGACCCCATCAAGATGGGTCAGGATGACTGCAATCTACACCAGCAAACCAGGCAAGAACTGTCACTTGTGATTAATTGGTGGCAGAATCAAGGGATGCAATACCACCACATCATTGTATTAAACTAATGACATACATTCAACATAATACAAGAGAAGCGATTATGCAATGTCCGTTAGATATATTTAGTTCCTGTTTAATACCATTTATTAGTAAATTCTGTGGGAACCATTTTAACATTTGTTTGCTCATAAGATTTTAAAAAAACTTGCTTTTTAAATGTGTTAGCTAGAACTACAGACACAGGCATCACAAATAAGGGTTTCCTTATTTGAGGTTTTACAAGACGGTTCTTGAACATTCGATTTTGATTTAAGCTTGGCAGATAATGAAGATACCCAAGAAAAGGTAAGTAATTTTCATGTTTTAATAGTCTCTACACCCAAATCTACAGCATAAATTTCCACTTTCACAGCAAATTATGGAAACATGTATTGTTTCCAAGAACATAAATGCTCATGATTAGAGAAATTACCTCTTATTGCAAAGAGAAGTATTGTGCTGGTTTCATTTTATCTTGATATTGTTATACAATTTCTGTAATTGGGGCAGTGTCATAAGGCTTATGTGAGTTTAAAAAATCCACAAACAATTATTTAAAAAATTGACATATTTCACATATTGTGTTTGTTTCTCTAATTTAATTGTGTACTTAATCCTTGTAGCTTTTGTTATAATGAGCCTTACTGTTATCTGGTTTTGAAATTCAGACAAACCGGAATTTTCTCTATTGCTATTTATGCACCATTTTTTCATGAATCATACCGACAAATGATATAGTTTTTTAAACGATTTCAGATACAAGATGGGATTATCTCAAGATGGCAAAAAGTGAGGACATATATACTTTAAAGGAATTCACAAAAATTCTGCAACTGCATGACATTCATTGCTTTGTGATTAATTCAGAGCCATGGGTGGATATTGATGATTTTTATAATTTTCTTGCTACTAGTATTCAGCCTTTAGATAAACCATTAAGAAAGTGTAACATAAAGGCAGAACTATATAGAATAATCAATGAAACAAGGACAATTAATGGGAAATTTTGTTGCAGCATTAAGGCACTTTTGAAATTTGTATTCCACCATTCTAATGATTTTAATGTTTGCAACGAAATTGTGGACAGTATTTTATCACTTTTATCTTCTGCAAAGGAAACTGCACATAAGAAACCTTCGTTGTTGTATGATATAAAAATGATCCATTTTCTCTATACAGAACAGATGACAAGGACTTTCTGTTGGGTTTGTATCAAGACATAACTAAAACAGATTTTTCGGTACCATCAAATGTCTCAAATATCCATCATGTTGAAGAGACAAAACATCACTATATATACCATCCATACAAGGTCCTTATCTCAGAGGAGCAGTGGCTCAGAATATGTGAATTTGAAAAATACTTTCAATCCAACATCAGTGAAGAGCCAAATAGGACTGAACTGTTCACCAGTAACTTGCTTAAGCAGAAGCGTACATTTTTTAATGCATGTATTCTATCACGAAATCTTGGAAAATACTGGCAAATTTGTGTTGGATGCTGTGAATTGTGCAGACATTAAAAGTGTGTTCATGTATTTTGTGAACTAGAAGGTGAGCAAACCCCACGAACATTGCTTTCTGATGTTTCCTTCATTTACAAACTTCCTTGAAAAATCATGTTCATGTACCTGAAATTATCTGGCTGGAACATGGCACTATTTATGGAGCTAACTCAGGGGAAACGCCTCGTCATCTTCTCAGAGATCTTTATATTACAAAGGAAATAGACAATAAAATAATTTATGTATACAAATTTACTTCAGATGACGATATTTTAGATGAAACATTATATGGAAAACATTGCAAAATCTGTTTCAAGGCATTTGAAAAGAACATAGACAATTCATTAAGAGTGAAGGGATACTATCTCTTACATGAATGAAAATTGAACGTACCCTTCCCATTCCGTCTTCTTCTTGAACAGGGAGGTGTCAATGCTGAAACTATGAGAAAAATGGACAATCAGACCAATTTCATTGTCAGCAAGATTAGACGCCTTCAAACAATTTATGATATCATATTGAACACCTACAATAAGAAGCATGTTGGCATTATACAGGAAATAAATACATCAATTTTAGCGGTCAATCATCATAATGTAGCATGTGTACTTGGCATAACACAGAACTGTGGCATTACTCGTGGTATTCATGCAGCTGAAAAGTGGCTAAAGCATATGGCTGAACCAGAAAAATGTTACTTTGAATGTTTTATACGAAAACATCCCTTGCTATACAAGTCAGTGACCAGTGTTGCTTCTGATCTACATCTGGTCAGCTTACGCGAATGCCACTTGATTTTGTTCCTTGTCAACCTTGTCAGACTGCAAAAAAGAGCAGATCATGATCGTTGCTCAAGCCATACAACCCAGATATGCACACTACCGATTACAATGAAAGGGCTTCCAAAAGACAATGAGGTAACTTTAGTTTGCTTCGTCTATATTGCAAGATCTACTTAATGGTGCTTCAGAACGGTCTACCATTGCGATCACAGGCAATGAGATCTCCTCAATGGAGAACTCATTCAAAGATCTAAGCATTACTGAAGATCCCATATACTCAGCCACCAGAGGAGTAGACCAGTCATGTAGTGATGAAGAACATGCTGAATTGGATGACTTAGAAAAGTACTTTGACGATTCACATGAACTCTCTGATATATTTGCTCAGGGTGTAGCTCAGCTGTCTACAATCAAAGAGGATTCTTCGCCACCATATAGAGTGTCTTTGTTCTCTACAAACACCACTGATGATGATATTGATGAACAAGAAGCGGAAGAACTTTTGAATGAATGTGCTTTGATACTTAAAAGCATTCCATTAACAAACACAAGTAGTCCATCGCAGACAAGTAGGCCCTGTAACATCATGCCACATACGTCAACCATGCAACCGGAAGAAGACTGGACGTTTCATGGAGATGGTTCGCTATCACGACAATCATCTATTTCAACAATTTCTTTCCTAAACCTTTCAGAAGATCAAGAAATATCTACTGAAGGCAGCGAAACATGTGACCCAGATCACAGTCTCTATGAGGCAACAGAAAATAGCACTTTAGCAGAAGAAAGAAACGAACCATCAAAGTCAATAAAACCCCAGCCATTTAAGAAATATCAACCACCATGCCTTCTCTGCAAACACCCACCTCCAGCAATTGGAAAAGATGACGATAAATGGAAACTAAAAGAAATCCTTGATGACTTTCTTGTAAAAAGTGGGCAGATTATTCAAGAACAAAGTGAAAAAGACCGTATTTTATGTGCTCCTGATCAGAAAATAGCATCAAATTTGTTTATTCTCATGGAAGAAAATAAAAAGTACAGAAAATTCCTTCCAGAATTTCAGTTACTACACCTCATAAAATCCAAGATTACCAACTTGTTTAGTGCTTATAAGACATGTGGCTTATTCCATCTCCTGAACTTTCTTCAGGATGATGAGGACGAAACAGAGTGGACTAAATTAGTTACCATAACATATATTGAAACAGCAATAAGAAATATCCGAAGGCTATCTTTAACTCTCCATTTGGCAATCTTCATAAGATTCGTCGAGTGTCTTGAGCCACCATCAGCAGAATATCTTACAGAAAACATGGCAGTGATGTCCTCAGATGATCTTGAAGGCAAATGGAGTCGAAAATATCGTGAGGTAATTGATGCAGCTTGTGGTAGCAATGGAACCTTCCTGCTTCATGTACAATTAATGAGGCATTGTGATGAAATTGTTGGACTGTCGATAGCTGAAAGAATAGGTGGCACTCAGAGATATAATTTGCTACTTTCCATTGTCAAAACATCCTTGCCATTTGCATTTGTAAATGGTGCTGCTTCATACGGTAAATTTTCAATCCATCTTCTATGTGAACATTTTAGTGCTGGATATTTTAACCAGCAACTCAAAGCCTCGCTTTTTTCAACACCACATCGTGGAAGTGACACCAAAGTCAGTCTGGATTCGCAAAGTGAAATGGATCATCGTGATGCCCTGAAAGCATTCAGACCATCAGCAGCTTTAGAAGCTATTGTTCCAAGAATGTCAGTGATAGACATATTGTTAAGTGCCGAAGAATCGGTTTCAAAAAGTAACATCCAAAAATGTACTTTCAAACAGGAAGATGAATTATGTAAGCATGAGCAATTTCTTGGAAAATATGTGACTGAGAGAGATCTACAATATGTAATACCAACTATAAGAATGATTCTACGTCGAGGAGCCCTACCTGCACATGAAGATCATATACCACAGAACATTTACGAATTCAAGTCCACACGTTTGTCTGAGTGTGTCTTGGACAGAAAAACATTGCAAATTGGAAATTACCTCATTAGAAGATACTTATGTCAACAGAGCTTATTTTCTCTAACTGAGCATGACATACCAAGCCTTGACAATATTGATGCGTCCAAGGCTCTAAAACAACGTGTGAAAGCTGGAAAGAGTGCTACCATCACACGTGCAAAATTTAAACCTCAGAAGACTGATGAAACTGCAAAACAAGAAGAAAGAAAGAAAATGCTACTGAAGCTTGAAAAATTCAACGAGCATGCCACATCAGAGATGAATACTTGTCAAGCCGTTGTTACACCAGAGTGCATTAAGGGAAATGTTTCAAAGTCAAAAGGTGTACGGACTGCTTTGGTTTCTCTTTTGACTGAGTTTAATACCGATGAAAATAATGAAAGTTTATCTATTGGTGATCGTCAAAAGAAGGACGCAAGCTTAATTCTACTTGAAGAGAAGAATGTTCCTGTAGATATCTCCCAAAGAACGACCACAATTCTTGTAGAGTTTTTGCGGGTCAAATTTAAAGCATTGGGCAGGTCTGGGCTTCAGTATCTGCAATACGTAGAAAATGGAGTTTTGAGGTGGCTGCTGAAAGAATTCCCATTTGCATCACATGTTGTTATTTGTGAAGAGAAGTATTCTTTCACCCCAGATGACCTCAATTCCATGACCATGGAAAAAAGAACCAAAGAAAATAAAACTGACATCTACAACTTAAAAGATGATGGTGAGATTATCAGTACAGAAAATATTAGCAACCCTGCAGTTCACTAAAACCATGAAGAAAAAAAAAATGATCAGCAATTTTATCGCCGGTCATGTGAGAGAACTTCGAATCATGAAAGATATAGTTCTTGATATAGATAGTGAGTATTATCTCGTTCATGCGCATGCGATACTCCTGAGCATCACAAGGAAATACCATGTAAACAGTTTGCTATTCCAATACGGTCCCATTTTGCATCAGACAAAGGATACGCACATTCTGAGAAGTTGGACATCAAGCAAAATAAAGGTGAGGCAGAGCTAGCTCAGGCAGATTGGCTTTGTTATATTGCAACCGAACTTAAAGAAGGAGAAAATGTTGTCAGCTATGTATCATCAAGGGACATTGATAGGATTCCCATACATATTCTAGCCATTTCATTGAATTTGCCACGAAAGGATGATGGTAATTTCAAGAATCATGTCTATGTTGTCAGCAAAAAGCCTGGAAGTGCTGGTAAGTTTGATATCTACAACATCACAGGAATCGTCAGGGCCATTGAAATGAGATATAATGAAGATAAAATAGCGGTGATTTTGTCTTTCAGTCTCAGCCTGGGTGGTAACGACTTTATTCCCAAATTTTATGGAATTCTCACACGAAAAGTGGTTGAAAGGAATATTTGAAAATGAAACCTTCAGGAGAAATCTCTTCAAGATCCGCTCAAGACCAGATTCTGGACATCTCAGTGTAACCATTGACCCGGGGGTATACATAAGTCTGCTGAAGAACCTCTACTGCCCTAGCAAGCATGATGCTGAAAGACTTTCCTTGGAGGATTTAAGACAATTAAGCATAAATCTGCCTGGAAAAGATGTAAGAAGTCCAAAGTTGTGGATGCCTCCAGTTACTGCATTACACAGTATTTGCAAATTAATTAACAGTTGTCTGCAATATTTATTAACGGCAGGTGTGTCCGAGGCGGAACTTCCAAATTTTATGGAAGATGGAGGTCTCAAGAAAGTCGGTGATGTAGTAGAATATGAACTGGGCCCACATGCCCACTATGACAATATTGAAGACCTTCTCATAGTTACAGAAGAAGATCTCAAGGAAGCACTGACCAGAGCCAGAATGCGACGGCAGAGGAAACGAGAACTAAATGAAACGCCAGGAAAAGAGCGACAACCAAGGAAACGGAAACTGATTACATCCACTCCAAGATTAGTAAGTGGTGATAGGTGAGACAAAGCCTGGAACTACATGCAGATCTATTAAGGAGATTGTATATAAAAAATGTAAATGTCATGAAGGTTAGAAACATGGATAAAATCAAACAGATAATACTTATTTTTTTTACTGGAAGAAGAATATGGTATATTTAAAATAAACAAATAAGTCTTGACCAATAATAGCAAAAGTAAAGTATCACTAGAACACACAGAAAGATTAGGACTTCTGAACAAAGGAACACGGGATATGTTCAACTTCATTTCTGTTCCGCATACATTGAGGGAAAATAAGAAAGTGTATGAGATATAATTAAATTAAATCTCCTATTAAATTATAGATTGATAAACTAGAATGATTGGATCCAAATTTCACACAGAGGGGCTGTCATTTCCTTGATGATATTATTAACATGAAATATACTTATTCAGTTTCGTGTTCCTGGAAGTTGGAGTAGAATCATATTTTCCTCAATACAATTCTAAATTAATGTTCAGATGGATATTATTTTAAAATTTAGCATAATACATCAGATGGTAAATAAATTTAATCAGCTATTTAGTGGTGATATAATTTATTTTTCAGGAAGAGACGAGATGTTTGAAAATATAACTGATCATTCAGACTTTGGCTGGACAAGCAAGGAATGCATACAAGTTTTTTCATTCAGCTGTCCTATTAATTCATATTTGTTAATTGGATCTGTATATTTTGCAGTAAACTTGCAACTATATCAATTTTAGTCATGATGATATGAATTTTGAGTCAGTACATTTTGAACTACTATGTAACGGTTTTCATATCAACATTTTATATACACTTTGGCAGTTTCTAGTCGGATTTTAATTCAAATTTGCATTTGAATTTCGTTCCAAATTCAAATTTGCATTATGTTTTGATCATAAATACATGTACATGTATATCCTATATAGTTATGTAGTTTCACCATAACAGAACAAGATATATTGAGTTTTCTGCCATAAAATTAAAATCTTTGAACTCAATAGCTCTTGGCTAGTGTCTCAAGTTTGTGGGACCATCCTTTGTTATTTTTTATTTGGTGGTATATCAGAATTGGGTGTCAGACTGATTATTGAAAAGAAACGTTGTTATTAAAACAGAGGTGAGATGGCAGTGATCCCTAACTGAGAGCGTTTGAGACTACTTAGCCACTCAAAACCCAGAGAGAGAGAGAGAGAGAGAGAGAGAGAGAGAGAGAGAGAGAGAGAGAGAGAGAGAGAGAGACAGACAGAGAGAGAGACAGACAGAGAAAGAGACAGAGACCATTTAGTTAAGCAAAATGTTTTTTTTGAAAATTGATAATGTTGTTCTTCTCAGGTTTTTGTTCCCACTGTTTTTTTTTAATGTTAAGAAAATACAGCACGTAATGTGTGTGTGTGTGTATGTCTGTGTGCGTGTCTGTGTGTGTTTTCAGTTAAATCAGAAGCATGTGTCACATATTATGATATTATATTTTCACTACTTGAATTTAAATTAGAATTACAATTGAGTTGAGGAGGGAGTGGGCATGTTGATACATGTATATGCTCTCAGAAAGTATATATACTTTCAGTAATTGCAGCACTCCAAAATTTAGGTTTTGAATACATTTGCTATAAAAAGTATTTTATTTATACTACATTCATAAATAGTTTACTTGTTTTTATAGACTAAAGAACAATTACCCATGATGTTTCAGTTGAGAGGCAGAATGGCATCCTGGGTAATTGCCTTAATTTACAATGTTGATGATCTATTCTAATTTATATTGCTTTTTTTGCACCTACGTAACAAACACATTGATTAATTTTATTGATTTAATAAGTATCAGATATTTTTCAGATACAAGATACGAAGATCTTTTTTTAATGAGCAAACAATTTGTTAAAATGGTTTACACTTTAAATGGTAATCACTTCTCTTGTATTATGTTGAATGTATGTCATTAGTTTAATACAATGATGTGGTGGTATTGCATCCCTTGATTCTGTCACCAATTAATCACAAGTGACAGTTCTTGCCTGGTTTGCTGGTGTAGATCTCAGCTAATTTTTAAAATCATAACATTTGGGGAGATCTCTACGAGTGCATAAAGTTTTTGAGCAGAATTCGTTAGTTCTTACCTATAAAACACAATTTTAACATTGGATTTAGACCAAGCAAATCGAAATTATTTACCATCTGTCAATATATAATCAAAAAACAACGTATCGTCGTGAATAAAAGTTACAAAGTTACAATATATAAAGTCATGTACCATGGTTACCACAATATATATATATATGAACATAATAAAAACGGGAAATAACGGCTATAGAACGTTTATTCCTTCGACAACAGCCTTCTATTTTGGAGTGATATTGGAACTTTTACAAAAATCGAGGTGTCCAGTTTATCGGGTAGGAACAGGAGGACTCTCTTATGGTCCAACCTTTTGCGTCCATACAGTCTGGTTGCTGATTACGAAGACCAACGTATCTACTTCATCGACGCCATGCGTTATACCGTGGAAACTGTTACCTACGAGGGCACTGATCGGAAAATTGTGATGGCAGAACGAATGAACGAATTCTTTGATATAAGTTTGTACAAGGTAATAAATATCGATAATACCTGAGAGCTTATTATATTGAAACACAAAACACTTTATGTCAGAAGAGTTACCTGCAGGTTTAAAGATGTTCCACGTCGGTGGCCGCAGGATAACTACATAGCCATATTTCTATTAGTTTTCATACTCTCCTTACTAGTACATACGCACATGTCGAAAGAGAAGCTCCCGATAATTAGAAAAGAACTTACCTATTTTCATTCAACAGTTGAATCCTTTATGATACTGATGGACAGAAAATTATTTGTTGTGTTAGCAAAACGTTACTTGTTATATATATATATATATATATATATATATATATATATATATATATATATATATATATATATATATATATATATATATATATATATATATATATATATATATTTCTATACTTGACAAACTTAGTAGGGATGATGAATTGCACGCCTTACCTTGGAATGTGACCCATAATTTTAATTTTTTTTTGTTTCATGACATGAGTTTAAATATAAACATAACTTCCAGTTAGTTATCGTCAACCAGTAGAACATCACAATCAGAATACGTTCAAATCATACTATACGACACTGATAACAGTTATGTAATCTGTTAAAATATTGTAAGATGGATTACACAACAAAAACAGGTGCTGTCAAATACGTTGAAGAATGTAATCTTCGAGTTTAATCATTTTGTCACATATACGACAGTCAATAGAATACTCCAATCCTTAAATTCAAATATACGATTTTGCAAGTCTTTGGTAATAGCCTTACAACGTATATAGTAATTGTCAGACTTTAAAGTGTAATATGGAGATTTGTAGTAATTTAAAAGACAACTGTTTGTATTAGCGTTTCCTTCCGAAACTTGAGTTTGATACCATACATCGATTTTCTTTAAATAGGGCATCTGTTTGTTGCAGGGTTATTTGTATGTGACTGATAATCGATATGATCGGCTGTTTTATATCAAGAAAACAAATGGGAATGTGTTTAAGATGAAAATTGATGAAAACAACTATTTTTACTTTGGAGTAGCTGTCGTCAATCGTGACATCCAGCCATCATCTTTGACCGGTTAGTATATCTGTGCTGTTACGATGTTAGGACGCAAGATATGTAACAAGAACGTTCAAGAAGTCATTAGAATACAATGCCACACAAATATTTAAATTTAAAATCTACAAGGTGCACATTTACGAGAAACGTAGCATATTGTGAATTACATAAAAGTCTTATCACAATTTCCAAAGTATTCAATCTGTTGAATCGATTCAAATAGTTTGTATATATTACATATATATGCTGACTGTCATCTAATGGATTTTAAAATTTCAAAATATGTTTTAATTCCAAATTCCCAACGCAAACGTTTTAATTGCTGTGAATAGTTTCAAGAGATCATTATGCTCATGTTAACTCTAAACATAACCATATGATACAACAGCATGCACACAAAACCAGGATGTGTAAGGAATAATGTGTTAATCAACCCATTTGTCATATGTATATACGCACCCTCTTACTAGAGTTTCGAATACACGTTTGTCGAAATTCAATCGGAATAAAGGAAACCTATTTCGCCTAACTATATTGCAAGCAAGATTTACCTTAAACTATTGCGGCATAATGAAAATGCCTTATTTCTTAAACTCATATGGGAAATCAGTTATGCAAATCCATCCGTTTTGACAAACAAATAATTCAACTTGTTCCTTAAATATACTATACACTCACCATTACATATATTTGTAATTGAATATATAATAACTAGCTGTCTTTCACTATTTGTTTGTTTTTCTTTTGTCTCTTTGTATAACCATTAATATTTAATTCGTTAATGTGAATATAATGTGTATAAAGATATATAACCTTGCATCGTGTATTTATCTACATCTAGACCACTGTGTGAACCATGAGTGTGAACATATGTGTCTTACGGAGAAGAATGGTGTCGTCTGCATTTGTAAAGATGAATACAGCCTCAATGAAGATGATAAAACATGTTCATGTAAATATACTAAATAGAGCTGCCAAATTGCCTTGAGTGTCTGTCCATGCATATAGATTTAATCTCAGATGTGTATTTGCATGATATTATATGTACTTTTGTTTATTTTGTTTATGGAGGTAAACGAACCACAAATTATAAGGTGCATCTGTACACACACGCACACAAACAATGATATGTATATATATATATATATATATATATATATATATATATATATATATATATATATATATATATATATATATATATATATATATATATATATATATATATATATATATATTACATCAATAACATAGATTGTGTGATATTTTCATGAATGAATTTGTCGTCGTATTTACTCTTATTTATATATTTATAAGAAACGGTTTCAAACATATTTTTATCGTATGCTCAATGCTGAAACATAATATAAACTGAACATCAATTAGATTTGATATAATATATCATTGCTCTATCTCACATTTCAACAATAACAACCGTACATACGACATTAAACATATCAAAATAACATCTCAACAATTACAACCGTTCGTACGACATTAAACATGTCAGCAATAAAAACTGTACGTACGACATTAAACATGTCAACAATAACAACCGTACATACGACATTAAACATGTCGACAAAATCTACCGTACCTACGACATTAAATGTATCGACAATAACAACCGTTCATACGACATTACCATGTCGACAATGACAACTGTACGTACGACATTAAACATGTTGAGAAAGACAACCGTACGTACGACATTGAATATGTCGACAATGAAAACCGTACGTAGGACATTAGACATTGTTGCACTGAGGATACTAATCAAATTGTAATGTATTGTGAGACACGTATTGAAAGTAGAATGTAATATATCATAACTTAATAAGCATGTACCTATTGTGGACGAGTCATTACATGCAATGTACGTAAAGTGTGTTCGTTATTAAGAAAGAATTTAAATTCGAACGTCATTACTGAGATTATATTGAAGAAGAAAGCTTGCTTGTAGGTGCCTATAAGAATATAAGTAAATTGATCTTTATAAAATTAACGTACTATTACGTTCTTCTATTAATCCAAACCTTCTTTTCCTTGCAGTGACTAGCAAATATAGCAAATACTTTCATCGCGCACTGGTGTACAGTAATGACAGCAGTATTTGTGTCGTGGATATTAGAGTTCTCGCGGATTTTGTCTTTGATCCAGTCTGTGTACTGGAAACTGCTAACACTAAATACATGGCTTTGGACACGGATCAGAGAAAGATTATTATCGCCAACGACACTGCTATTTACTGGACAAGTGTAGATGATCCTAATTTGCATCAACTTACAAAACTATCTGGAATAATCAGTGGTATGAATTATTTAATACTTATGTTAAGATATAATATCTATACAGTCGTCGCAGCGAACTGGATATATCGTCTTCTATGGTTCTCTGTACATTATGGCCTCTATCACCAATGAATGCTACTCACGTTAGGAAGCAGCCTGAGAACTATTAGTATATGTAGTCAGAAGAACCGTTATCATTATCACTACTTGAGTTTTATTATAAATTGTACGAACACGAATGAGAATGTTGAAACTCCACATTCTTTTTGAAATTATCTGAAAACTTCTCTGCCAGCTGTTTGCCATCTCAAGCTCCACCTCGTTGTTGTAGAATATTTGTTATAGTCCTAAGTGTATACATAACGCTGAATGATTTACAAATATGATGAGGTCATTTAAAGTTCTTTCCATCTTTTTTTTCCTTTATATTTCTTTGCATATCATTATGATATACGTATTTTATTATTTATAGCAGGTAGAGTTTTTCGCTCTATTATCTTAGTAATATTGCAAGCAAAAGCTGTAGATATATTTTGTTGATGTCATGGTAGAGTTTCTATATATGCAACATATATATCATTCGGTTCAGCTAATTCGATTTCGTTTGTGGATTTCATATGCAGTAAAAGAACATTTTAATACCTTAATGGCAAAATGTATGCATGCATTTGGTGGCATTGTCATATCTATTTATTTGGGAAGGTTGGTTCACAGTTAATCATTCATCTGTAATGCAATATTTGTTCTGGTTTTTAAATCGTGTCTCGATAATCATCTATTTTTTTGAGAACTCGATCACAACTTTTTTGGCGCTAAATATTGGCACCTGAAGCAGTTTATTCTTATGCCTGTTCCATAAGGGTTGTTAATACCCCAGCAAATAGGCTCCTTTGAAGAACTTTCAGTCAATTGAAAAAATAAAACATAGGCAAGAATTAACAATCTGAGCAATACAACATTATGAATCCATTAACTTATATGCACCAGTTTAAGTTTAGACAGAACGTATATTATTATCATTAAAATTCAACCAATCAGACATAACTTCTCCTATTTAAAGCATTTTTATTGGTGTGTATTATCATTATTTCTTCCAAAATACTGACACACAAACATATATATATATATCTATATCAATATCTATATCTATATATATATATATATATAAGAATGTGTCTTTTACAACTACATTTATTACAGATTAATAATGTCACATGTGAATGAATCAACACACCTATATACCTTTAGGTACTTACTTGATTAAAAAAGCAGACATCATACTTTTCATGTTTTGTTTTCCATCAGAATCCAGTCTCTAGTCTTACCGTTAAAATGTGAAGTTAGGTAATCTATAAAGAGTGACATTGTTCGTTTACACAATGCGAAGTTCTGTGTATTGAATGACAACCACTACAACAACAACAACAACAACAACAACAACAACAACAATAATAATAATAATAATAATACTAATAATAATAGTAAAATTATTAATAATAAAAGGTGTTTTGTTTTTCTAATTCTGTATTTTTAAGGCTTGGCATGGGATGGTTACGATAGAAACGTATACTGGTCCGAGAATAACACAGGCAAAATTTGCTTCACAGCTATAGAGCGCGATCATGAAGAAATCTTTATAGAAAGTCTTTCAAATCCGCGTGACATCATGATTTTACCCCACGAGCGGTATGACATATAGATATATTATTCATATCAATATAATTCCTGGCTCAAGTTGTTTGTTAATGTAAACTATAGACCTTGAATAGCAAATGGCATACAGTTTTATAAGAGAATATTTCAAAGTGGAACATTTGGCACAAAATGTGGATAACTTTGCAAATTCTATATAATTGAACACTAATTGTTTTCATGGGAAATGAAAGTCATATAAGCATATATCACTATTAGTTCTTCTGAACCAACCCTTATGTAAAATAGTAGCCACTGACATAATTTCTCATGTAATTTTCTTCTATTTTCCAGCTCTGTAATATAACAATTCCTAATATTTTAGTCTCTTGTTAGCAAATATGTTTTAATACTTAATAACTACATATTTAACTTATATACCATTTGGACACTGTATTTGTTTAACTTTACAGCCTGGTGTATTGGATATCTGAGATAGACGGGTGTACAATAGAATCTGCCAAGATAGATGGCAGTAATCGTCGTGTCCTCCCAAAGTCTGATTATTTACTGAGTTGCAAATCACTCAGCTATGACCCATATAGTAAAAGGTCAGTAATGAAGACAGTGTGTCTGTCAAGTCCCGTAACCTTTTCTTCAAATTCAAAATGTACTACGTCGGTCTAAAATTGTATCGTCTACATTTCAAACACCCAAGAAAGACCTTGAATATTTTTTTTCCCTCATAAATCTTGCTTTTGTTTAATCTCTAATATTTAAGAGCAGCTATATCTCAATTAGACTATATCTCCAGCTAATCATTTAAATTGTTAAATTACAATTCTTGCTGCATACATATACAAGCTGATAATTTCTTAGCCGTTATGCACAAAACTTCGTCTAGACTAACTGTGCAAATGTACTTAAAAGCTTTCATTATAGTTTTGTTCATCACTCTTAACTAAATAACTTTAGAATTAGCATTGTGTTACTGCTCAAGCAACATTTTCTTGCAATTTATATATATTTTGATCAACAGTAATTTTGTTGCTTCAATGTTTCCTCTGTTCCTGGTCCTTGACTTTTGTTTGGATTTAATAGAATAACTAACCAACGACTTTTATTTTGGCTAATCATGCGATGGCACAGTTGGGATTGTGTTCTTCTTTAGTCGGATTAAAATTACCTGAATCATAGTATTCCGCTGTTGATCTCGTTAAAAGGTGACAAAAGTTCCTATATCTCAGGACTCTCTACATTTTTTCCTCATATGAGAGTAACATGAACGTGTATGTCTGGAGAATAAAAAAGTTTGATACCTTGTAGAAAGGTCATTAACCTATACAGAAATTAGTTTCTAGTAGCAAGCAATACCATGTGCATCGTTACTGTGCTTTCTCCATATCACATCGTTAAAGTCATAGAATGTTTGGCACCTATTCACATTTTAGATTAATGATCTTACTACTCTGCCTTTGATTAATCTAAATTTTTAAATGCATCGATACATATACTAGAACAACATTTTACTAATTTAATTTTGCTGATTGTAAACGTGTACATTCTCTACTACTACCGGGATCGGTTAGTATGCGGGAGACGAAGGTGTAGTCAGATTAAGCTGTCGCTTCGGTATCTTCATGGCTCTTTTGTAGCAGTCGTTATCACATTTATATCATTCGTTTACGGTGATAGAGGCCGTCTGCATGTCCTTCCTGCTAGCTCCACTAAAGCAGGTACTTGGGAATGTGGAACGAATTCATTCTCGTGATATAGCCGATGAAGCTACGGCGCTTCGAGCAAAGAATATATTGGAGCATTTCAAACCGCTGTGTTAGGTACTTTGTCCTGATGTGCAGAGTGGGCGGCAGGCAACCCCGGTGGACACTCTTCAGCTTATGCTCGTGTTTCATAGATCGTCAATGTCTCGCTGCTTAGATGAATGCAATGAGCGTGCAGTCTAGCAAACGCAAAGTTCGGTCTTCTCAATGAGGTTATGGTTGATCCTCTTTTTTAGTCTAGCAATGACTGGTGTTGTCTTGACAATCCAGCCGTTTTCTGCTGATCAAGACAATTCTCCGTCAATTCGCTAATTGAGAAAATCATATATACAGTTGACCTGCCAAGTCACAAGCCACACTAAGACTATGGGTAGACCCGCGAGGCTACGAATTTTAAACATACTAAGGCGAAACAGGCGACAGCCTTTCCAACGATTCTGAAAAGCGACATCGCCATTTGTTGCTGCACTCTCTTGTTAAGAGCAGAGGCATCAGAGTACATGCAATAGCTGAAGTAGTTATGTTTTTTTGCGCTCTACATGACTTCATGGTGAATACCGTTGCTTCTACAAGCATTTCCACAATCGATAGCTTTTCAGATCTGATAGTTTTATCAGAGCTCATCCAGGGTATTCGGTGAATCTATCCGCTCCATGACTGATTTCGCTAGGGCTATGTCAATGGCGTTGTCTGCGACAACGTGTTGGGTAGCATACATGCCGAGATAGGGATTAAAAAATTGCTGCAGCTGTTACTTCGCCCTCGTCATCCACGGTGTAGGCAGCTGCGTCGCTACTGTTGCAGATATTCATCTATTAGGTGTTGCCTCAGCGGCTAGCTGTCAGTAGAGTATACTGGCCAATCGCTCACTCAGGTTCAGCTCGAGCTAATGTCAGCCGTGAATCAAAGACTTTTGGTCGTGATGGTCCAGTGTGCAATACACGGTTGTGGAGAATTTTGTTTTCCTATTTGAGTCTTGCCTATTGCGGAGTTTCAGGTGTTTCTAAGCTCCGAACACGATATCGGACAGGCAAGCTATTGTATGTTTCATCTTACTAACTTTGGTATTCCCAGCTTGATGCTGGCGACACCTGTTCAGTGAGACATAATGATATCTTGCATCGTCGGAAGCATCAACTGCTACTTAGCTCTACACTACGAGAATGTTGAATTTATAACGGTACAGTGCTACTTCCGATGTTGTAAAGTGTCCTCTCCAGTGGAGTTACGAAGCCTGGACAGTACGGTATGGATAATCAGGTATTGCCCATTCAAAACATCCCCCTCTCTACGCAGCTGTTTGGTCCAATGGAACGACAACTACTTATAAGGCTTGGCGCCGATGGCGTTCTAGGAATTACCAGAATGAAATTAAATTAAAAGTCCATGTTTGGATATTATGTCGGTATGTGGGTTTAGCCGAAAAGCAGCAGAGGTTTACAATCCTAGTTTTCATCATCCTACATGAAGTACTATACAAATTTTATGAGTCTCATCTACCGAATCAACTGGTTGTAGGGCGTCAGTGGCTTGCCTTCACACCTTCCCATGTTATTGGAAACTTTGTCCGCCGAATAACAAATTTAGAGCCACTCGTGGCTGTCAGTAGCTGGATCTTAGTTAATAGAGGGGATCAGAGAACACACGCCCTATGGAACGTTTATGGAGTGGTGAGGCTTTTAACGCCTTCTCATACCCGAGCAATGTCAGACTTCGACCACTAAAATTGCATGTATCCCATAACTCCTTATGTAGAGCAAAAGTAGGGGAATAAACAGTGGTTATACCAGATAGGTTAATTATTGGTCATGGCTACGTACTTGTCAGTTAAATCAATTGATACAACATCTTCTAGGCCATAATGACACATTCTAGACTACATGCACAACATCACATTTAGTATTGAAGTGTATGTAGGACACTACTTTCATTCATTTGTAAATACGTTTGAAATTGTGACTGAACGTTTGAGAAAATTGGGATTTTAAATCACGATGCTGCGCGCTCCTACAATATTCAATTTGTTTTTTTAGCAATGTAGATCTTAAGTTGGATTTATAAAATGTGTCAGGTTATTTTGATACTCAGTTTAAGACCACAGAGTCGTGCATATCAATCTTATGGTTTATAATGTTATAACTTTATTAAGCAAATCTAAGTCAATTTTAGATTAACATAGATATGAATAATGTAGCACATATTAGATCTAGAAAATTAAATTATAACAATTTTTGATAATTTAAGATAAAAACGGTGACATGAATGGACCAAAAAGACATACATACAAAAGCGTGTATCCATTTCAAAACGAAGTTAAAAAAAACGTTTTGCTAATACAAAAAGTAGAAATACCAATTGTAGATGTTTTGTCTTTTGTTCATTTTGTTATTCATAAATAAATGTCAGCTAAATAAACACCTTTGAAAAATACTGATATTACTGTTTTTAACGTTATGTCAAATTTTTTATTTCAAATGTAGGATATATTTCATAGCCACCGTATCATGGGAATCAAACTTTGTTATGTTCTGCAACCTTGATGGGTCCAACAAACAATCTTTTTTTACAAATGGAGGAATCAGTGAACGGCTTGATATATTCAAGGTAGATATCAAATCATACATAACCTGTTTGCTTGCAGCATTTTTATTAATGATAATATTACTGTAATAATCATCATCATTGCTATTATTATTTGTATTATTATTATTATTATTACTATTATTATTATTATTATTATTATTATCATTATTATTATTATTATTATTATTATTATTATTATTATTATTATATTTATTGTTATTATAACATATTTTTTCTTTAATAATATATATATTCCACAGCATTTACTGACATATGTCTGAAGGTATAAGTAAACATTCACCGAAATATAATTTAATCTAGTTCAATAATTTCAATATTGCACTATACTCACATTCTTCTCTACAACGGAAACATATCGCTTCATATACAATTCAAATTACTTTCTTTGACCGTAGCAAATTATGTTCTATAATCCATTTGATGCATGTTTGATCTTTCCTAAATGTTTTTACACATTTTTGGAACTGATCATTATTTCAGGGATACTTGCTGGTTACTGCAAAAAAGGCAGATGGGACATTAATAGTGTCTCATTCTTTATATGATGCACAACGTTTAACATATGGCGTGGTTCGTGGTACGGAAACTATTTCAGTTGTCAAGGTTTTTGACGAAAATGATCGTCAAAATGAAACAGGTAATAGTACTGTATAATGATGATAAGATTTACAGCATTGTATCATTTATAATCACTGTAGATAAATCCAAAGGAAAGCGCACATGTACGTTACGACGAACAGCATTATTGTAGGTTACCTGGTGTGATTTTTATTTCAAGATTTCATTCCAGCACAAATTCTTTTTCTCTCTCAATGCATGGGATGGGAACGGAAAAAAAAAATCACAATGGATTGTGTTGAAAAAGTGTACCATATTAAATCAATTAAGACGAAGAGCATTCTTAATACGTTATATATATATATATATATATATATATATATATATATATATATATATATATATATATATATATATATATATATATATATATATATATGTGTGTGTGTGTGTGTGTGTGTGTGTAAAGAGAGTGTAAAGAGAGAGAGAGAGAGAGAGAGAGAGAGAGAGAGAGAGAGAGAGAGAGAGAGAGAGAGAGAGAGTTCACAACGTGTGAAATGATCTCATGAAAATTTTGTTTTGTTATTCGAATATGACGGCACTGGTGAAGAGTTTTCCTGATGCGATGATTGGACTAATGTCCAGACTGGGACAATTATTTAGTTTAAATTTTGTTCCAGGGCCGTGCTTTCACTCAAATGGAGAATGTGAGCAGGTTTGCATAGCTAACAGACGCTCAAGGATATGTGAATGCTACTTTGGCTTTCGGCTGGCAGGGGATGGA
Source organism: Unio delphinus (assembly GCA_029339505.1). Lineage (NCBI taxonomy): Eukaryota > Metazoa > Mollusca > Bivalvia > Unionida > Unionidae > Unio > Unio delphinus. The sequence goes on from JAQISU010000065.1 coordinate 36,173, forward strand.
AAGATATGTGTATCAGGTAGGCGATATGAAATGCAAAAATTAATATTTTCTTGGTCTTGTAGATAGATGTAGGGAGAAACATGCTAATAGTTTCTCTGATTTTAAAACACATTGTTTAGATATACGATAGACATAAAAAATGTGTAACAAAATATGTTTATGAAAATATGTCATAGCCTTAGAAGAAGAATACATAAAATTGGAACTTCTGAAAATATTTTTTCCGTTTGCACTAATCGAATCAAACAAGACAGTACATATTCCAGTCTTTGTTTAGCTTCTTGTAGATATTCTCCCAAACTAATACTATATGATTAATAGATTATGTATGTTCAAAATGACAAAACTACATGTTTTAATACACAATTTGAGATGGCGTCAGTTGAATAGACATTACAAACTCTTTCCCTAGTAATTGAATCATAACATTTGATAACATTATCGATGTTATTTATATAGTATGTTCAATATACATATTATAACGTTTAATGTCCAGTTCAGTCACATGTTGCCTTGGAATGGAATCCTCAAATGTTGAATCTCACTGCTTCAACACGAATGTGTAGAACGAATTGAAAATTTTGTGTAAGAAGACAGACATCTTTGTAAACGCATGCTTACCGATACATTCAACTACATAACCTTAAATATTGGTCTCAAATGTAGGTTTACTGTAAGCAATAGTTTAGGACAAAAAAATCATTGGAAGAATACGTTACGCTTCAATTTTGTTCCATTATAACAATACATACTTTTGACGGACTAAAATATAGGAAACATATTTGCGTTAATACAGTAGTCTTTCACCGACTTCTCTATTATATATGTAAGACCCTATCAAGAACGATTTCATGTTGGTTGACGACGTCACGCATCACAACATCTACCAGATTAGTTTAAAGGACCAGAGAGTTCATCGAATCAAAGGCAAAGGCATTAGCCCTAGATACGATCCCTTTCACGAGCGTGTGGTATGGAGAACAGAGTCCGGAGATACACTGTTCAGCATGCACCTTAACGGCACAGACAAGAAAGATTTTGCAGTCCGTATGTATCTTGATACTAGCAATTGATACAAATATCGAAGATCATATTCCATAAGTAGTAGAGAATGTGATCCATACAAAAAAATGAACAAACGCTCCATTTGTAAAATTAATTTATTGATATTTTTGAAAGAACTCGATGTCGCTTTAACAGACAAGAGGGAGTGATTTATGCAAAAAATGTAAAAACCCTCCATTTGTAAACAAATATTTATCAATATGAAAATAAATTCGTAATTAAAACACTAACTACGTTTTTTTTCCACCGTTCTGCCCTACTAGGCTGCTACAGTTTTAACCAGAAATTGTATCAAGACCGATTCGATATCTCGTTCGCGGATCGTGTAAATTTATCGTTATCAATCTAAGTATGGTACATTGAGCGTGACTAAAGATATTGTTTAATTTGTAACATCCATATCACCTTTACACCAGGTTTGATAAATATTTCTAAGTGTGTGAGTGTCAACTCCGTTAAGCACAGTTAGAATATTACAGTTATGCCTTATCTCCTTAGGCATTTGTGTATACCGCTTGGTAACATAAATCACATCGGTATTTTTGTGTCCTCCTCGGGAAAATATCATGGCGGGATTTGCCTGTTTATCCAACAACACATCATTGTACACAACTAAACTGTTAATGGATGCATCAATGGAATCAACACTCGGCGCTAATAAATTCGATAGCATGTCCATCATCGTTCATCGATTTTACAGTTTCATTACAATCTTTTTCACGTTGTAACACCGTTGATTATCAACTGACGGAACAACTAAATATAATTTCTCCCATCTAATTCACTTTATTATCAGATTAATATCAGATTAAGTAACAACTGTGTCTTACCACTTCTAGATGGACCAAATATAATTATCCCAACAGAATGTGGTAACATCGCATGCTGTTCAAAAGGTTCTCGTTTTCGTTTCACAGAACAGTCAGTGATTTTCATTAGATATAACATACAATAATATGGATTTATATTGTATGAAATGCAGGACGCGTATCCCTACAGATACATTAACAGTTACAACAAAAATTAACAGGCTAGCTCTCACTTTTAAATGTACACGATATGGTACAAAGAAATTTAAATTTATCAGTAAAAATGCAGCACGGAGGTGATAACGCCTCAAAATTAACAAAACTCCCAGGAACTCCGTGGGCTAAATACCCAGTTGAAAAACACGTTTCAGGATATACATACTGCAGCCCTGGCACCACACTCGATATCTTACTTGATAACCAAGATCAACCCATACCAGACAAATAAACAATAAACGTTATCTATAAAGCTTGTTATGCTCATGATACTGCTTATAAAAGTGAGGATCTTCAACAATAACATCTCGCAGTTGTGAAATTAATTCACACATTCAATTCTATCACCGATTAAACATTCCAAAAAGATTGGCTAGTTGGTTAATAAAATCTGCGATGAAAGGTAAACTGGTATTAGGTGCTGCTAATTACTATTATTACGCAGTCAACTTATTATTCCCCGAAAGGATATTGGAAAAGTAATGCAGCGATTAATAAACTCGCCAGCGCAGCAAAGGTCACGCATACCACTGCCACAGATTGGTTATCTCCGCAAGCAATATGGCAAATTTATTTACCACCGCCTAAGATTATTTACTTCCCACATTTGATGTCAGCGTTCCTAATGAAATTCGCCAGGCGATATATTATTTCTGCCGCATGATACTGTCAAAACACGAACTTACAAATACTCGTTAACTGTTTTTGATGTTGCGAGTAGATACAAAGAAACGGAACCGTTATCTATAAAGTCATTAACTGAAGTAGCCTCTGCGTTTAAACGAATTTATCGACCTCTACGATAGCAAAATCTATCACAAACTGATCCTGGCAAAGACTTTCAAGCTGTAGCATCATCATTAATGAAGCGAAATAATGTCGCCATTAGACGATGACATACTGCAATTAACCGTGATCAGGCAATTACTGAGCGATTTAGTCGAACATTTGCTGATCGGCTATTCAGATATAAATACGCGAATAAATGTATTCAAGATAAGAGATCTCGGGGATTGATTGCTAGATTAACGGGCGTGGTAATCTCGTTAAATTATGAGATTATTCGAAAATCAATATGAAACCTATTAACACAGTCACACGAAAAAACATATATCTACAACTGCGTGACTTTCAAGCCAGTATTACATAATGTCATTGTAAGATATTTACATGATCATGGTGAATGTGAAGGTGGTGGAAAAAAAATCAACTCATCATATACGGAGTATATGTACGCAAAATCTATCTAGTGTGGTTACATCCACTACTCCTTAGCATACATATACACATGAACAACTGCAGGCGATTCCCGAGGATACACATTTACCACCGTGGTCACTTAACTAGAACCACGACGTCAGTTGCACTCAAGACAGGTCAACATCACATTTTCTCGTGTATTTCTACGACTGCTATCTTTTCTAGAAATTGTAAATTGTCCTGACCATGCCCACAATAACATACAATTACAACTCTCGCAACGATTATTCTGTCGTCGTTTTAATTTCATAATAACTTTAGCGTCAAGATCGAAATTGCGAATATTTTCTGTATCACTTTGTTTATACCCAGCGAATTTTTTGTTTCATATCATGGTATCACTGACAATATTAATAATGGTGTTGTCGTTGAAATTTACAAAGATGATTTATTCTTCAAACTCGTGAAAATGCGAGATAAATTAAATTCGACCACTCGATGCGATCTAATCCAGTAAACGGCGGTGATTGACCGTGATCTATGCACATTATCAAAATTGTGTTTTTTGTTTTAAAAAAAATCCAGAAATGTTTCTTATATTGTTAATGATACTGTACATATTTCATTCCAAATGTTGATTCGCGGAATATATTTGGTCCACATTCGATGCTGAGTCCACGCGTCGTCGTTCCATCGAAAAAAAAACTGTGATAAGTACAAGAATATACTTGTCGGGTTGTCATCTCTATCGCAAGTCTGTGTGTGAGTGCTAGCATAATCATGACAAAACTCTTTCCAAATAATTTGATAACACAAGTTGTGTTACCAATTTCTTCTGGTCCGTTAAAGTAAACAGTTTTGTGTCTGGATATTGGATCATACTCGGATATTGACAATGATAATTCTAATATTGTTTATAAGTCATTGCTATTCTTGATGGTAACATCTGCAGATTCGCAATATCCGTTTAATGTTTCTCGTTTTATACTCCAAGAACCTCATTCACTAAAGTTTGTAGTAAACGCTTCGACAGATTCCTTATTTTTGCGGTTAAAGTAAAACGAATATGTCGCAATACTGACCACGATGTTAGAAAATCTGTTTATCATCAGTAAAAAAGTAATTGAAACATAAGCTACCATCGAAGATCTTAAATGGATATGTTGTGGTGATTCACCGTCAAACTATTCAACATTAATACATATTTTACCCTTTGGGACAGGTAAGCATTTTGTTTAGTCGCAGGTATACTATTCTTCGTTGTATCCGCGATTATACAATTGCGCTCAAGATCAACTAAAATGAATCGTGTACAACGCCGTTTGTGATCACATGATCCAACTTGGGTAACTTTACCTATTATTCTCCCAAGATATTTTACGGAGATTTCTTCGATAAGATTCTCTAATTGTTCTTCTGGAATTATTTTAGGTGTTGGTAACCAAACTGAGGTTTGCTTCCGATACGATATGATCACTTGACTGGCGGTCAACGTCGTCAATATCCCACAATCAAACATATATTTTAATACTATTAGTGACAATTTCTTCGTTGATAAATGTTTCCCAAACCAAAGATAACAAATTGGATGAAGTTCCTCAGCAAGTGTAAACGATATCACACGAGCAAAGTCAGGTAAAGGTCCGTTTACGTTTACATCAATTCTTGTCACTTCATGACAAGGATGACCAAACCACGCAAAAGTTGCATTACACGATCCATATCCGAGAACACTTCCGGAGTACCACGCAATCATATTAAAGGAAATAGCATCGTTGTAGTCATACTTGATATTCCCTAATTCCCCTTGTCCATACTCAACACCCCACAAGTGTTTATCTGCAAGAAATTCAAATCGGGTCGGTGCACATAAATTATTTCTCGAGCAAAGTGAGCGGCGACAGATGGAACGGTGAAACAATGGCATAATAACTAATCTTTGTCATTTGAAAATTTCATCGCATTTTTGTTCATCTCCGCGTGAATGGACTATGTCCGGTATAAATCGACGCTTATCATAATTACCATATTCTTAACGCTTTTAAATACTTATACTGACACGGGATAAGCTCTAATTAACTCGTAAATATAATAGATGCTTTTATACGCTGGACTTTATTATTGATATCCTCGATTTCATAACTCAATTTAGAAAGATATACAGTGTGTGAGTCAGGAGCGCCATCAAGTTTTGTTTTTGACGCAAATGCTAATGGATTATTTTACTGTTGACAAGCGAATGGTTCTGATCGAATATTTGGCCACCTGTAATATATACTCGTAATTCAGCAAGCGCGATTTCATTTACAATAATTTCCATTGGGAAATTCACGCTGAATTCAGGATTGAATGAGATTATTGAGATCAGTGTTTGTTCTTTCTGGAGTTGTATTTAAGGCTATTTGTTGGAGTAATTCTATTGAGGTTGTCATTTTTATTATTGTTTTGTTTTTCAAATTTTGACATCGCGTTATCGTAGATGTTGGTCATAGCCGAGAACGTTTTATCGGATATCACGGTATTCTCAAGACTAGATGATATCAACGAAAATATTTAAGAATATGCGGTCGACTCTATATGTAATTTAATTATCGAATCGTGTTGTTTATTCTGACTGCACGTGGATATTTATTGTAATTATATTAGGAACTACTGTAATTCTTGTTGCCGCTGAAATACAAATTGTAACAACTACATGTGTAATCATTGTTACCGTTGATAATGATATACCAGTTCCAGCCTAAACTCTTTAAACCATATAGACGATTATGTCAACGCGCGTAATACGCCTGTGGTACTTTTGTAATCTTCGTTTGATTGAAACCAACGAGAGTTTTTAGTTTAGTTTGTTACTCACGCACATGATCGAATCGATATTTCTGAACATTTGATTTGATGAACGAGGGCTTATTATATTATTTACTTAAATCAATTACAAATTCTACATACCATGTGATTGACGCTGATCTTAAATCATCATTGAGAGCGGTTTTTGTAAACCTTTCATTGGATCTCTCTTCTATTATTGTGCTTACAATGTTAACACCAGTAGATGTACTTGATGATACGTTAAACTGCATTGCTGAAATTAGGGTCAGTCACAGATACCATTGACATTTGCGGAAATTTGAACGCAGTTATTTCGAGATTCCCAGGTGAAAAATATTTTCGTCATGCGGTATTTTAACTTTATCAAGCAGTTTAGCGATAGCAGGAAAATTAGTAACGATATTATACTGTGTTTGTTTAATCGCTTCAATGGTATTTTAATATTTTAGTAGGGACCACTGGTTATTTTGCAAAGAAATTATCAACTGTTTCATCAGTTGTTTCAAAAACATTTTTGAGGTCTGTAAATGCATTTACGTCAAAGTCATATTCGGATCGCAACGTTGTTAGTTTATCGTCGGTGGTTTGATAATGAGCGTGCAGCGTTGTTAGTTTATCTATGCAACTGCGTCCCCAGCGGCGTCCATTCGTACGTTTCAGCTTTTTGGTTGATCACTATATCTTTCGCAAATATCATTAACGGACCAGCTGATCTTCAATAATCATCTGAATATCTTGGTAAATCTAGTATTGTTGTCGCTGCATCAACATTCTCGTGAATTGTTTCAATTTCTCTTCCGTTAAGCATATATATATATATATATATATATATATATATATATATATATATATATATATATATATATATATATATATATAGATAGATAGATAGATATATAGATAGATATATAGATATATATATATAGCGCTTTTGAATAACGCCATAGTACCGTTATTAACAAAACCAACTTGATCACCGATTTCATAATTTGTATCTACTGCTTTCAAAAGTCCACTTTCGATTTGCATAAATGCCTCAGCGTGGTGCAAGAAATTTATACTTGTATCCTAAACACTAATTCAATTGTTTCACTAATATCAGGTGCAGATGTGTCATAAATATAATATTGACAATCAAGCGTAGATTCATCCTTCCTTACTGTTTCATCCATGTCAAATGCGGTATTAGATTCGCGTTTAAACATTTTATAATATTTGGCTATCGTCCAAAACAAACATCCACTTAGTTCTACTAGACTGACAGTTGTATTTTTTATCTTTGTTTATCAGATACACCAACCAACTCAGCTTGTTTGTGATTTACAGTTTGATTTATTACTTTACTGAAATTTGCAGGCAGAACTTCAGTATTGGGTACTTTTACAACTTGGATCGCGTTTGGTGCTAGAGCTTTGCGTCTTAATCTTGCTAAGATATCTTTTACCAACGATAATATTTTAACGGCAAGATCACCAATATCATTAGTAGCTTTATCAAGAATAACGTCAATAGCTTTCATCGATACTTGTTTTGAAATTGGCACCGCCTTGGGAGCCATTCTTGTAATAGAACGTGAATATTTTTTTTTCAAGTCCATCTCCGTAAATTGCCTTATATACCGGTAATCATAAATTACCACGCGGATTTCTTATCGTCGTTCATCATATATAATCATCTTATATAATTGTTTGTTTTATCTAAAATAACTTATCACTCTGGTAATCGTCAATGATTCCATCAGTAAGAGATCGATATACACAGATATCTATAATACCACCAAGAAATAATTGTTGACAAATATCAGCCGCTTCGTTCACTATTTCTAGAGAATTATATCAGCTCGTTTACTCCCTATGATAATTTACAACTGGGATACATCATTGATGATTTTGTTACAACAGACAAAGAGACCGCTACCGTGAGTTCCAGTTGAAGTTACACTCAGAGAAAATCCTTTATCATCTCTTTTTATCAGAACCTTTTTTATGTGATTCAGGAGATTCTTTATATGACGGTGGAAGAGGTTGCGAAATGCGTTGTTGCTGAATCTGCACTCTTGCTTCTATATTTCATATTGTACTCGTGTTTGATATATAGGTTAGATCTCCTTTTTGAATTTAATTTTTGTCATATTTTATGCGATATATCCACTAATACCAACTATATCTTCTTACAGATTTATTACGTACGTGTTTTTTTAGTATATTTCTTTGTGATTAAAATTTGCAAATGCAAAATCAGCTAGAGCATCTAGATTACTTTTTTTTAAATCGCAGTAATCGCTTCATCAGTAATTTTTTCAGTTAGTGTAAATTCTTTATGTTTCTTCTCAGAAAGGGTCAAGAGTTGCCGCTTGTGGTTGTGTATCAGCATTACCAGTTGGAAGAACGATTGTTTATTTAGTTCTTTTTCCTATTTTTTACTTTGTTCAGCGGTTTGTTCAAACACTGGAATAATATATTTCTTTCTCTCCTGCTCATTCTTGACATCTCCCAATATAGCTCTTTCAGTAACCACTGCAGCGTTTTCAGCAGATTTATAACAGGTTTAAATAACTGCTTTGCACTTTTACAAAATCAACTTGAAATTATTGACCTTGTTAATGTTTATGTTTGACGCTTTCTCGTACGGAAAGAAATATCATTATTGCTGCTAGTCGCTCTCGATCTAGTCACAATAATATGCTTCTTCTATGTTTGCCATTATCAGTTACCCAATTTTTTAATTTTTACGGCGCAGCGATGGGAAAACCCCAACGTGGTTAGCATTTCAATTAAGAGTTTTTTTTCATATCGGAAAATGTTTTTTTTTACAAATGGAGGATTTGTACATTTTTTTGTATGGATTACTCCCTCTACAACTCCATACAACCCACAATAAATTGTCATGAGCAAATGCTACTTAAGCAATCTTTTTGTTGCACTTTTTAAAATCAAATAGTCATAATCACAATTCATGTCTAAATCTTAAACAAAGATATTGCCATGCTGCAGTATTTTCATATGAATTAAACGAAGGCACTCAAATATTACAGATTGACTGAATAAAAAAGCATTTGCCTCAATGAGGTCATACATGGCATCAATTAATGAAATATGCATTACAATATGCAGAAATAATATTCAATGGTAAAACGTCTTGCAAATACAATCAGTGCAAGGTCTTCATCGTTTAATGTGTTTGCCACAGATGTTCCTTTATATGATTTTCATTATTTTCAAGGACTGACCGGCAAATGTTTTTAATTACGTAAGAACAATATTTCTCGTTATTAAATATGTCCCTCAAAAACGAAGAAATAAATTCGACTTCAATATAGTTACAAGCTTCCAACGTTCAATAAAGCATGTAGTTTATTTTGTATATTTTGATCGTACGTAAACTAATTATAGATTTATATAACTATAACTTTTTTACAGTAAATAATAAATGCGATGTGATTTTATTTTCGTATAATTTACATATACACAAATAAATTATCGAAAAAGACATTACTTCAAATCATTTTTTATATCATACGATCTTTGAGATTATTCAACAAATATATTTTCAGAGCGCAATGTATATTTATTCGATGTTGACTATTCAACTGGGGATATTTACTACGCATCAAAAGGTCTCACACCAGAGAGTTATATTAGTGCTCTATCGCCGAACGGAACGTCTCTTGACATTCACACGAGGATAGATTATGTATATGGTCTTGTCCTGTATCCTCCAGAGCGGTATGTATACTGTGTGTGGTCTTTATGATGCTAAATATATGTTTCATTTTATAAGGATTTATAAAATACAGGTAGATTCAATAAATCGTCTAAGTTTAGCCGAAGTCATAACGATCCTCATTTACTTTTTAAACTTCAGTAATATCTGCATGTTGAATCCTTATTCATGTCGATTCTAAGCACTAGTTGATACTAAAATTTATGTAACTGAGGGAATGAAAAGAGAACAAAGACATTATTGCAATTACGAAGAAATTGTAATGAAAATTAATTCCATGGTAGTAAGGCTCTACTCGAATATTGAACCATATTTTCTATATTAGCCTAAAAGTTTTCCGACATTTATATTTGTAATTAATATTAAGTCCTTAATTTTCAGATATATGTTCTACCTTCAGTACAAGGTCCTTCTACGATCTAATATGGACGGCAGTCAGTCGAAAACAATTGTTACCGGCCTACGAGCGTCAGAAGGGCTTACCATTGATTACAAAAGTAGATAAAAAAAAATCTTACAATTTGTCCACATTATGATTAAAGTTGAAACTAAAACAAACTTTCATACATGTTTTGCCCGTTATATGATGCAAATATAGAAGCACCTTGGCACTATTAAATAGTATTTTATATGACACAATCCTTCAAATTATTTCTCATTTTCCTTTGTAAACAATAGGATGTCAGATGGAAATATATTTTGATCTTTTAATTTTGGAATGAAAAATCCAATAGCAATCTGTCCGAAAAAATTGCAAATAAATGATGGATTTCTCTAGTAGCAGAGAATATGTGTAGATGATGATTAACACAACTTGTTTATGAACTGAATTTAGTATACACAACTCTAACACGATATATTTTAAAACGTGATTTATAACAATGTCCACTTTTTTGTGAGAAACCATAGTATAAGACAGCGTATGCAATTGGCTAAGTCTCTTATTGTAGGCATCTTTAAGAACATTATTTAGTCTTGCGTACCTTTCAATATGGTTTTCTTCGTTTTAGATGGATACCTGTACTGGGGCGAACTAAGTAGCGATTTCTTCAATCCATATATCAAATACTGCAAGTTGGACGGAACTATGCACAACACGCTGCTCTTGATTAAGCGGGACATGTTGAATGATAATTTTCCGCTCGTCGCAGGTGTCTACGAAGATCATTTGTTCGTTACCTTTTACAAACAGTCGTACGTATTATAAATAGATGAATCAGAGACTCTGTCCAAATTAACACCTAATTAGAGTTTATCCATCGATGCATTTTGTCAAACATATAAATAAATTCTTACTATAAGATGTAGCATGTCTTGTGCACACACTGAAAGACGACAAACGGCACGGCCTCTCTTAACCGTGAACATTTAAGTTATTTGAAACAAATATTAGAAGGTTTATGTCACATATTTGATGAAGAAACAGTTACCTCTTGTTTCTATAGGTTATGTTGGTTCTACTGCTTTATCTATACATAACATAACAAAATGAATTGACAAAATATATCTTATGCATGACATGTACAAATTCTGTTTCACAAATTTGCTTTCTTTCCATATGTATGCCTTAAAAGATGCTTGTCTATAATGCATAAATACTCACCAAAATGTACAATACTTATTTGAATACTAAACTATCTACTCAGATGAATTAGGTTATTGATTTAATTGATGAAATCATTCTTGACCTTTTTGTCATATGTCTATGCTGATTAAGATTTATACAATGTTAATATTTATAAATTCGTTTTTGCTGCTTTGAATAATAATTCACATGGCTTAAAATCTGTGTTCCATTCTTAAATAACCAGTCCACTCTATTAATTATTAAAGCATTGGTAGTCAAATACACGTTCTTAAAGAATTATGATTGACATAGAAATGTTAGACACTGATAGCAAAATGTGTCTGAGAATAAGTTTAGCTTGTTTTATTTGCAACGATCAGGCGTCTCTTAAAGATAAAAATATCCAACCCTAATGAAATGACTGAGATTCCTGTTGAAGGAGGGCTAGGGAAGATCCGATTCGGCAACATATATTCATCCGCGGCCCACAAAAGTGAGTAAACATACATACAAAATGACGTATATTATGCCTCTAGCACTTCATGGCTAAAGCTATATACATTTTTTTGTACAAAACAAGGTCTGAGGGAATTGTTACATAATTATAGATTTTTAACGTGTTTTCACCATTGTTGCAAGACTGACAAATACTAAGATAATGAATCCATCTTTTTACTAAGGTAATTATTGTATCAAGACAATAATATGTATCAATAACTCTTGTATAAATAGCAATATTGCGTAATCATAGCACCCGTAATTTAATCAACTGTGCAATCGAAAGTTTCCAAAACATTTTCCTCATAAGCTAATGAACATGCCAACCTGAATATTCCGCTTATTATGATGTTTACTATGGGAGTTTTCTTCGTCTTAAGAAAATGCATTTTGCTCTGATCACAGCGGATGTTGTTCCACGTTTTGCTTGTTAGTCCCGAGCGGTGGTGTATGCGCTTGTGAAGATGGCGTAGATTTTAAGGAAGGAAGTAACACAGGCTGTTCAAACAATAATCAGCTTTGTTTAATTAGTACGCTATGGAATATGAATTATGTGTGAAATAACCGAACCGTATGTCATATACATAGCGAACCAAACATTTAGACAGAATGTTCAAGACCATGCATCGCAAATGTAAATCTATACAAAAATATGTTTTTTAACTGCTCTCCAGATAGTAAGTCGTAAACTGAAATGTAATTATAATTATGTCAGTTATTACACTAGAGTCTATGGGACATGGCTTAATTTATGGGATGTCTATTTCAAAATAACATAATCTAACTTTAATTCATGGTCTTGTCTAGACAGAATATCCAGCGTATACAGTACAACTGTGGATGTACAAAACAAAGATTATTTCATCATGACAATGTATTATTGCATTGTATTAGTTTAGATCCATTACATTTGGGACATTTATTAATGTGTTTAAATCGGCGTAATGTTTGGTAAGATTTGTTGATGACTACAGTTCAATAAGTCCTTAACATAACAGCCAAGACGATTCAAATATTTCATTTTAACAATATTGTTCTTATTTTCGTCTAGCTCCTTCCGTGACGAATGAATTGTGAAAACCAGCGAAAGTGTGCTTGGTCAGCGGTGTGGTTCATAATGCATGAAATATCATTGCAAGCAGAATACAAATATCACAAGAATTGAGCACACGGAATCAGTAACGTGGAGTAAAAGTATCAACAGTCGTTTTCTTTGCATGTTTTGTATGAAATTATTCACCTTTGGATTGACACTGAGTGCATTATATTATTATGCATGTCTCGCAATGGTGTTTTGTTTAAATGTTTTTTTACCATTCCCGTTTATTATGTTAGCTTGAGACGGTGTAACGTCGAAATCACATGCCTACTTTGTGTGAGATCAATCGTCACAGATGTCATCCATTTTGATGATTATTTTGGCTCGTCACTATGTAGCTAGTAATCTTAACGTAATTATGTGTTTATTTTCCCTTCTTTTATGTATGTTTTAGTCAATAAATACCGCCTGAAACGTGTTTCATTGTGTCCACAATAGTCATTATTCCCAGCACTGTTAGAAAGAGCAACATAATTGCCTCCCTGCTTCTAAGATCCGAATGGATAATTCTTGGTTGTCCCGAGTGATTTATGTTTTTGTTTATACTAGAAGGAGTTTAGAGCAGACATAGTTATTTTCTATATTAAAAGCACTATTTATTCTGTGTTTTTATATCAACAGTAGCAAACGTTTCTTCATTCTTCTTTGTTATCTTCATCTTTCTAGACATTATTATACAGATATATCACTCAAACACCAAAATCATATTTAAATCATGTTTTCACCGTATTATATCACTAGTAAAGAAGGTTATTAAACGAACGTGTCATGGTTCGGTGGATCATTGCTAGACAGAAACAATACAACACAATGTTATGTCAAATAAATTCAACATGATTAATAACAGATGTTTGACAAAGACGAAACGTTCTACAGAAATAAAAAAAGTATGCACATAAAGTAAAAGACACAATTTGGGAAGGCCAATGAGTGTTTAAATTATTAATGTTTATAATACATTAGCAGAAATGCAGGAAATGATTGAGAAAGTTTAAAATGTCAAACTAAAGATAAAACAGCAGAAATTATCGATGCAAACGCATCTCAAACAGCGGTGCAAACCCATCTCAAAGCAAACTTTCAAACCATAAGGAGCAAACATTGAATAAATCACAACATAATATTGGATCAAATACAATAATAAAATTAAAACGTTTTCTCAATGAAGATGTAAACAATGATTTATTCGCCAAATGTAATAGTGGAATTGAAATCAATAAATTGAGTCATCATGAAAAATAACTTTACATAGCTAGCAGTTTGTCCGGTGTAGCTCGTTCACTGCATAAGGAATCTGAATACAAACATAGAACGAGCTAATTAGAGTACTCATTAATTGATTTGGTTGTATGCACAGAGGCGAGACGTAGGTGATTTTTTAGAGTAAAAAGCTTAAGGAACTGACGAATCAAAAACAAAATATTATGTGTGATGAATTCAAATAAAATTTTAGAAGCTCTTATGGAAGAATAACAAAGCTTACTCAGTAAATGAATTTGAGCGAGAAGAGTCATTACAAATATTCCCCATACAAGCCAAAGGAAGCAATTTATGGATTGATCCTTGGTCGCAATAATTTCAAACGTAACTGGGAAGGTACATTCATGCATAATCCAATGTATGGGTCAAATAATTAAAGTTCAAGAAAATTTCAGAATGGTTGGATAGACAACGTCAATCACAGACATCGGCAAAGACATTTAAACTGTCTACATTGTTAGAATAAACAAGATTTAAATGAGATTAGCGCAATGATAATGGCTACATCTAAAAAAACAGCAAATTTGTGACAGTATCTGAATAGACTATTCAATTTACATTGTAAAACGATTGTGACAAAACAGCTGGAAATGTATTTCAACAGGAGATGTTAATTTGCAGAATTTCAGCAAGAGGTGTTCTTTGGGATGGACTTTATGGAACAACATAAATATGATCAAATTAAAGGCAATGGATGCATAACTGCTAATATATGAAGGTTACCGGTTTCTTTCCCAATCTACTTATGTCTGTTTGATGCTTGTAACCAAGCAAACGTTTACTTATGTGCTTTACCCTTTAATCATGGACATAGTACTCGGTTGTATGAGAATACGGCGTTTGTTTACAAGGCATGCAATTGTGTACACTGTATTCTCTGTTTCACTCTAACAGTGGTCATTATTATCACGAACAAACATATATAAAAGATAAATATCAAGTTATTTCTGTCCTCACATATTCCATGAAATGCAGATCGTCTGTTGTTAGCTTATGACGTGATTTATTCTTAAATTTGCCGCTACGATTGTCACTGGATGTATATCCAAACATTTAGGTGATTTGTATGACGTGTAACTGTTTATGTCCTAACTTTGTCATGAAACTATCACCAGCCAAGAAGCAACATTGTTACTGCTAGGGTTAACACTGTGCCTCTTAACGAAGACAAATAAGCTTTTTGGTACCGAAGTTATAAAAAAAACTTTAACTTATGAATGGAGCGACACAAGTTAAATAGATAAAAAAATTCGACTTACATCAGGATAATTAGGTCACACTAAAATAAATGTGTAAATAAAATGACAAACAATATTCGAATAGCATTTTAATAGTGTGTGCAATGTTTGTCCTGTAAGTTGAAAGACGTCACTGTACCACATAAATACAATCTGTATGAAATAAACACAGTTTATAAGGGTCCATCCTTTCCCGAATAAAATAAATGAATCGGTGGAAAAGGAAACTTCCTAAAGATACTGCTATTTAAATATCAAAGTACAAGAGTGGCGAATATTTGTTTTACTGTAAATACAATCATATCTAACCTAGCTTCCTGTCATACAATTACCTTTGCAAAGTAGGTGAGAATTTGTAGAGTTACAACCGATGATAATATGAGGTTCATTATAGATGGCAAGTTTTGAAATACAGGTAAAGATACGTTAGGATTTTTTGTTCCTTCTTAAAATATCTTATTCACGAATAAAAAATAACCATAACTGATGAACCTTTTCTTCAAAAGAATTCACATTAGCACTCAAAAAAGAAATTTCATATGGAGCAAACAGTTTATTTTGCCATATTAAATGGGTCTGAAGTGTTGTAAATTTAACATCCAAGCAAACCCCATCGCAATATGTTATTTAATCATAATAAAACATTATATTCATTGGCGCTATTAAGATGTAGTTAATAATTTGTATATATAGTTTCTTATTCACGACATTACTCTGGCACATGATTCGATGAATAACGACTAATGGCGTGATATTTTATGTGAACTCATGATAAATGTAAACGAAACAAGGGTTTAGATTGTCCGCTATGAATTAAATAAAGAATGCATTTGATTCAGCCATTTTAGTATAAATTTCTTAACGTCCATATATCAAAGGAATCGAAGCATATAATTCCTACGTCGTCTTTATATCTCCTTCACTGGAATCTTGAATGGTGTTCACTCAACCATTAAATGTCATTAACTGGAAGGGAACCTTATTTGCTGTTGTTTATAAAACCAGCACGCCCACCATCACTTTTATTGCTCTTAGTAACTATGCTGCTGTCAGCACTATTCTTAGTACCACTACTGCTGCGATCATCATCGCCGTATATAGAAGTGCTGCTACTGTCGCTGCATTAACCACACTTACTTCCAATAATACTACTACGTTTAAAGCAAATAAATACATATTATGTTTCCATCAACTAATACTGTTAACATAAATCAACGTTTTTCTAAACTGAAAAGTCTCTATCCATACTTAAAATAATTATTTCAAATTCCAAGGTGTCCATTACAATTTACTGTTAAAAAAGGATGATCTCTTATAAACACTTTCACATTGTCCATCAATAGATTGAGAGTCAGCTTATTGTTATGTTATTGATAGTAACTCAAACCGCAGTTAAACTAGGTGGTTCAAATGATGGTGAGATAACAAATAATGCATATATTGTTGTCTTGTTCCATCAAAAGACCAATCAACACCATGTAACGGAAAAGGAACCATTCTGTTTACTGTAGTAGATTCCTTCGTGTTTTGTAAGGCTTGGTGCCTTCAGTAAGTTACGTATTCCTTGAAATAATGCTACGAACAACTGAGGTTTGAACATTTCTTTGCCACACATATTGAGTATTACATCATTAGTGATACATTGATGCTATGAACATAAGTTATATCTCTTGAGTGATTCATTGATGATATGTACATGATCATTGGAACATAGGTAATACTTTCATCATATGTATATGAGTATTTATGCCGTTGTGAGAGTAACTGAGAATAAGGACCTTATGACAAGATAATTTTGTAACCAGCATACTATTTACCTAATTAAATATTAAATGTTCAGATCACTAGCAACGGTTTTAGAATCTGGGAGTAATCCGTTTTATTATTCTGTACAGTATTGCTTTGTGATAATTTTAAATATAATTTAGTCGGTGATATGATCAATACCGCATTCAAATTATCAGGATATATAATTTTTTGGACTTATTTATATAAAGGAGTACTGTCTCAATACTATAAGAACACGTCTAATGATAAATACTTCTAAGTATTTCACAAGAAACCTTGGCACTGGAAAGGTTAGGTTTTATTTATATATGGGAGAAATGTCACATTACTCTTAGTACTGATCTAATAAGAATTGATCTTAAGACACACTATCTGTCCCTCTCTCTGTGACTCTCTGTATCTCTATCTATATCTGTCTCTCTCTCTCTCTCTCTCTCTCTCTCTCTCTCTCTCTCTCTCTCTATATATATATATATATATATATATATATACGAGGTTGTATATTAAAATCCCTATGGTTCACTCATCTAGGGATCTTCATCACTGGAAATATAGACACCCTAGCTTTAAACCAGTAATATCAATAATTCGCACAGTACTGTTTTTCTGCTTCGTAAAATATTTCTCTAATATTTCTCTATTATCACTGGTTGTAAAATCCGAGATTACTCCGTTTTCTTGCTATGGTCAGTGTTGTTTTGTAATAATTGTGTTAAAAAAAATTATTAGCTGGTATGACTAATTCTTGACTAGAATTATCGGGCTAAATTATTATTTTGGTGTTATTGTAAATTCATTGTGCGACGTTTAGGATGGAACCATTGAATAAAAAATGTTCTGAATAATATATATATATATATATATATATATATATATATATATATATATATATATATATATATATATATATATATATATTAAATGTATTTTTCACTTCAATATTTCTACTTAGCTTTTACTCGAAATGATTTATTAACTGCATTTTACTAATTTGTTTTTTTTTTTTGGGAGGGGGGGGGGTTGTTGCTCTTTTCGGCCACTTAGTTCAATCCAATAGAGTCGAAACACATGTTACATAAAGAGTCTCGTAATGCCTTATCTTTTGACATATTATCAATTATATGCTGAATTCAAGTGCAATGCAGTGCGCTGGAACAACCGCAAAATGCTTGAATACTTAAATGTTGTATTCAATTATGGCTGATGAGACTTTATCATGTTACTAAGGTCTGAGATTATAAAACGAGCTTGAATTCAGCATGAAACCATATCGACACAGTAAGCAAGAAAATGACAATACCAATATTTCAGAGACAATGGGCATACTTTCATTAATTTGAATAATTGCTAAACCCGGTACAAATACACACTTAGATCAACTTGTTGGTGGGTAACTGAATGCTGTATTGATACTCACATAGACTACATGAAAACAGTAAGTGGGTCCATACAAATCAAATGTGTATCTAAACTAATAAGCGATTTTTGAACGTCATTATGATAGTGTTTGAAGTCCTGTGAATTGAACATTCTGTACCAAATAAATACAATCTGCATTAATAACCACAATAAAGACAAATCCATCCCCTTCTGAATATAGTTAAGTGATTACACTTTTTTTAGCACCACCAGTCGTCTGTTTGATAGTATTACATGTTAGCCGGTCATATGACTAAATAAGCCATTTTACGTTTATTTATTAGCTTGATGGACATGGAATGAAATTACGCATCACGTGCTTCGTAGGGCATTCTCGATTAAAATGACGTAAATGCAACAAGGTGCAGTGATATTGCTTTAATTTAAAAACATATAACACTTTGTTTTGAAATTGTAAAGACATTGCACACTATATTAAAAGAGCAGCATACACTCTATATGTTGCATTGTCGGTGCAATGTATACTTTCGTACAAATGTAGCAATATATATCGTCCATAAAATCTTTTTCATTCCATTTATTTTCACTCGATGGTGAAGGAGTCATCTGATGTTATTCAACACCATTGGAGATGTATGGTATAATGTCATTTTAGTCTCACAAATACTGACTAACGCAAGGTAATAAATGAATCTGTGGTATTGAATTACGGATATTAGCATTTATTTGCTTTGCAACCAATACCATCTCACGAAATCATACCGCATACAAATCAATTAAAAACATGTTCACAATATATCATATATGTTGAAACATCGTTTTCGTAGTTTTCTGATCATTATATTGTCTGGTCGGAACTACACATTTAGTCCCTCGGTAACCCAGGTAAATTGCGAAAAGGAAACCTTCTATACAATCTACATGTCTTTCATTAAACCTGATATATTTAACGGTAATACTAACACGTATAACGTAATATATGAAAACTATTCAGATTAATCGAAGATAATTCGTTTTGTTTGTGTTTGCGCTATAAGCAACAATGGTAACAACTTACTTGTTATCTTGCAAATGTGTACGTTGAAATTATCAAGAGGTTACATGTACATAAACATATATTGAGCATCATAAGCGAATTATATTAAATACAACTTGTTGTTTTTTATATATATATTATAAACCATGCGCATAAGGAAGTAACCTTATTGTATGTTTCATCTAGACCGTTTCTTTATCCATGTATTAATTTCTCTTTCCGGTTATTTTCAAAATATTTAAATATGGTTGTATTCAAGCACTGTCTTTCGTTTACTTAGATTAAGTCCCACGTTTGCACCACTCATACGAACTATGAATTTACAGATATTATGTAGGTGATCTTTCTAATAATTGATACAAAAATTGGCGTCGTCAACGTATGCATCAAAGCCATCTGTACCAAATGTTATTATGTTTATTAAGCGCTGCAATTTAGATTCCGCATTTTTCATACCAAGTTGTATCACTTTTTTGACATCAAGAATTGCAGATGCGCGATTTTAATTTTACTCTATATATGCGCGGTCTTCCAGTATCCTTTTAAGATGGACATTCCTGTTACGATATTTTCCATTTCCGATAATGGCAATAGTCATTAATACTCGGTATTTGAAATGAGTCTGTTTTGATGACATTGCTCCTCTTGACTTAGTCTTTACAAATACGAAATAAAGTATGTCATTTCGGCACAATAATGCACGGCGAGATCCATTTACTTTTGCTTGGTTGAATAATGTTTTTAAATATTATTCATGGAACATTCCTGCATACGATGATACATTATATAATTTAGATATTATGCATACTTTGATTCTATAACGTCCATCGTTTAATAAATTGTTTGGTACAGTAGAAACATCGGTAGCATGTGATAATATTCATACATTAGCTGCTGTACCTCATGATTCACGTATGGATGTTGATGCGAAAGCTTATTATTCAGAAGTTTCAATATTTTAAATTTTAAAGTCTGGTTCAACTAAAGTCATATTTTATGTTTGTACATCATCATTTGAATTGTCCTTTGGTCATGAACAACTACATGAATAGAATTATTGCAGTGCTATGTCAATCAATATAACCAATGATATAACTTAAATCACTAACTTTATTCAGTATAGTGGCCATGCTATATAACCTAAGGAGGTCTCCGAGGTGTGAACAATAGGGCTAAACCTTTATCATCAGGTTCAATGGTTCTTGTCTTTGTATTTATGTCATTTCATTTGGGATTCGGAATACTTACCGATTCACAAGGTTTGGATAATTGTCATTTAAAGTTACAAAACGATTACATCAAATTAATATCAGAATTTTTTAATAAAAGTGTGTCTTTCACAAATTAAACGGTACAAAGTGTGCAAGAAAACACGTCAAAAAAGCCCAAGTTCAAGGGAATGTTTTACTGACACCTTAGCAGCAATTAACAGTAATTGAACACCTTGCAATCTAACCAATTTGTGGTTGACTTGGGGATTTCAATTTAAGTAGGATCAACACATTTGTTCCATGCAATACTATCAATGAGTAAGGCAATCACAGTTCCAACAAGACCACTTTGTTGCAACCGATGCACATATGAATATATACGGTTTGCGACCAGTCTTATCAGCAGTTTGATTCCAATTATCTGTACCTGATCGAAGTACTCGATCGAGACGGATGTTATATCTTACTAACTATCTAATGAAATGAATACTTTTTGACTAATGAAACCTTGTGAGGCAATTAAGACACGTTATCTGCAAAATCAATGGTTTCTAAATTATCTTTGTTGCGTTACTATACTATGTACGCAGTATACATTGTTTTTGTTCCCTGTATGTAATGCCTCTAGCCAATAAGTACATTATGTGATAAGAAAACTAGTGTCATCTTGGCCAATTTGAGTTCTCTGCTTTTTATCAAAAGAAACAAATACTAATATTCCTTTAAAAGGATATTTCAATATAATATTTGTTTTATATTCAAAGTTGAAAATTCATGAGTATATTACTTGTACATTATCAATTCTATTTGTTTTTGTTTTACTTCCATTTCTTTCGTTTTAATTTATATTTCGAGATTTGCATCTGTCTCTCATATTTTTACTCTTTTCCTTTAATTCCTTTGAAGTTGCAATTTGTTTCTTTCTTCATTTTGTATCTGCATTATCCGTTTCGTTTCTTTTCTTGCATTTGCATATTTTACACTTTTCCATACATAGACAAATCAATTTATGTTGCTTGTATTTTTCATTTTGTATTTCGTTTCTTTATTTAATTAGTTAGAGTTTTTTTTTCTTTTCTCTACTTCCAGCTCAAGCTTTTTTAATGTCTTTATTGTCGTTTATTTTCATCACATACCTCGTATCAAAATTATTATGCTTTCAAATCTAACAATGAAGCGCTACGAATGTATTGTATTATCACATATTATTATTTTGTTCATATTGTTTGTCGTAACTGATAATATACTTAGATGTGACCATATAATTATAATTTTGAAATTTAAACACGGGTCATTGACCGCGATATATTATGTAACACATCATATCAAATTATATCTAATTAAACTATAACCTAAAGTATAACCTAACTCGGCTATTTTAAATACATAATGAGAGTTTCGTGTTTTCTAACTGACGTCTAACACATTTCTTGATTCTTTTAAGATTCAGTCTCAGAGTGATTGACCTTTCACCCGTAAACATTACACCCCCAACGTAGTGGACTAAGACCTACATATCTTATTTAGTTACTGGCAAAATATTACGCTATAAATATATACATGCTTTTAAAAGTCAGGTTATAATTCATCAGGAAAAAGTGATGTTGTTCGACCGGCGTAATAGATTCCATTCCCTGCAATATTTATATAAGATTTCCAGATGTAATGTTCACCTGATTACTATTTAGTATACAATGAGAACATGAGTATTTCTAATATTGGTGGTATGTAAAATATTGAACTGCCAGATATCTCATTTTATCTTAATTGCACGCAATTGCTTGAGTCAACAATACTCAATACAACTTATTATACGATAATATAATTTCTTCACGAATTAGATTGCATCATACGCGTGATAACCATCAGATCCTGTAAAATATTTGGTGGCTTCGGGATATCTATAGCATATCGTCAATCACCCAACCACCACTTTCACTTAGTCATAACGAAATAAGGCAATTGGAGGCAACTTGCAAAACAGAGTTGCTGTTGTTGCTGTTGTTGTTGTTGTAGAGTGTAACGCCATTTTAGAGAACACAATAGACCATACATTGCTTCAGTATTACTGGTGGAGGAAGTACCCAAATAAAGTCCCGAAAATCTACTGACAAGATTTCTCACATACCCACAAAACAGTGAATATCAGCCAATGACCATATAAAATAAGGGGTAATCAGTTTTCTGACAAAGGTTAGATCCTAATGTGATCATTTTGTGGGAGTAAAATATATGTGTAACGTCATGGAGCATCACAAATCGCCGCCTAAATTGTGCATTGTATAAACCTAAATGTATGTGTCAATGAAAAGCTTATGAAGCCTTACTACTTACTATACCTTAATAGATCAGAGTCAGGTATGATAATTAAAACTTTTGATTGATTTTGTCATCTTTGGAACTCATGTTATCTATCTAATGCAGGCTAATGCCACAACAAGACCATATATAAAATTAGCACGGGTTTTTTAAAAACAAACTTACCCTGTCTGCACATGTAAAATGATTGATATTCATGAATAATGACTGTAATGTAACTGTTAAATGACTGGTGCACATGACATGACAAGTGTAAATACCCTTATCAATTTACTCATTCGCTAAATAAAGAAAGGAAAAACAAGAACAACAACGAAACTAAAAGAGAATACATGAAAAAGGAGGACGAAAATGATGAAGAAGAACAACAAGACAAAGAGAAAACAAATATATGAAGAGGGGAAAGAGGAAGAAGAGAAGACGAAGAAGCGGAGGAGGAAGAGACGAAGAGGAGGAAGAAGTAAAAGAAAAAAAACATAAAAGAGGAGAAAGATGAAGAGGGGAAAATGTAGAAGGAGACGCTCTGGTCGGTTAAAAAAATATTCTGGTCTTTATCATACGTTGACATGTTTTGCACCTTGTATCACAGAGAGCGCCATATTGATTAGGGTGGTCATGATTGATGATTGGCGTTAGCTTTACCCTGATTAGGATGTTGTTTCCTTAAATGTCCTTAATGCTACATTTATAGGTATACGTCCTACATAAACAGCCGTGTATGATGTGGCAAATAGATTGGGTTTGAGTTTTTTTTGTTGGTCTTATAATTATTTAGTATTTAGCTAGTTACATACTAGTTATGCACTGTTTCTTATTGGTTTATTACCTTAATCTTAATCCCTGACGCACGTTTCACCATGCCAGGTCCAGTGCGCATATTTATGGAGATAATATGCAATATATGTGACGTTACATGTTTTATATCTAGTAAATTAAAAGTGGTTGTATTATAGTGATATTCAGAAGCGACAAGTATGACGAAGTGAATGAAGGTTAACGAATGATATTTTGAGAATGAGATTTTAACATTGGTCTGTAACTTGAACATTATGTTGACGAGACTAAACGTTATGTTAAAACACAAATTACAGGTCAAGGAATATCCCTAAGTTAGATATGCAAGCAAAGACCATATAAACGTTGACATGTAATTTTATTTGTAATTTAAATTTGTTGACGCGTTCACGTGTTATTTGCAACATGTAAAATGGTGAAATAATTAAGATACAAAAGACTGCACACACCACACATATAGAACGATTAGAGTTACTGATCAGTTTATTATATCTTTTAGTATCTTAATTTCAACTACTAATTTAATCACTATCTCAGATTAGTTCATAGGAAGAAATAATTGACGCTGTACGTGCTCTTGCATTATCATTGAAGCTCTGTAACAAATATTTCATTGAAACATCTTACATATTTTATATTTTAGAACCATATTCTAGATATTAGCATTACGAAGTATTGTAAAGAATACATACATTTCTGAATTAAAAAAATCATATATGACAGTAGGAGTAATTATTTGAGAATCGAGTAATCCAACCTCTTGAAAACAATGTTTACTCGTGTATGAGGGTTATTATTCGAGAGCGCTAACATATATATACAAATTATATATACAAATTATTTACTGTCGTCTAAATAATATTGATTGAGAAAAGAAATAGTAGTCGAACATAGGAGAACAAACAAAAAACAGAACAAAAATATAACTGATAAGACGTTTATTAAAATATGTATATTTTATATGAGAAAGTGTCATGTAGATATAATGGGACATTTGTTCATCAGAGAGTTTTGCCTCACACTCACATCAATGCTAATTGGGCCGTTGGTGCAATGTTGGTAACTGCTGTTATAATGGAAAGGAGTAAAAAGGCTGCAAAATATTCACACAAGACATGATTAACGCGAATTGAAGATGGATGAGATGAAACTCCATAACTATAACATGATAGTGTATAATGTCACTGATGATATAGACCTAAGAATATTAGAAACACCCATAATGTCATTGAAATACCTGACCATTACGTGGATTGTGCTATATATTGTGATATATAGTATTTGTATTATTGTTATTCTCATTAAAATTATTTTTATTATTATTTCCATTCTGGTTTGGTGTCGATAAAAACTATAGATAAAAGCGTGATATTCCGTCTTCTATAGTCATTGTCTTCAAATTAAATATTGAAAATTGGACAGCAAAATGTCCATTTAAAACAAAAAAACATTCGGTGTTTAAAGATTTTCCTACTAAGATAGCTAATATGTAAAGAGAATGCTTCAAAGTTATTTCCCGAGCTTAGTTGGACATGTAAAAAACATTAAGTGATTTGTGTTTATGTTTGTGTATACAAATTAGTATTTCCTTTATTTGTTTCTCAAATAGCCATTAACATAGACAGGTCAATTGACTAATTTACACATGATCTGATAGCTTATTCCCATCAATCTCTATATTCATTTCTATATCCCAGATTAAATTTAATGAAATATGTACCTACGTATTTATATATATATATATATATATATATATATATATATATATATATATATATATATATATATATATATATATATATATATATATATATATATATATATATATATATATATATATATATAATATATATATATATATATATATATATATATATATATATATATATATATATATATAGTGTTGTTTTTGTAGAGTGTAACACCATTTAAGAGAACACATTAGGCCATACATGGCTTCCAGTATTCCAAGCCACACACAAGTGGGGGAAACTTTGCTCCCCTTCTTGTAACGGATGTTGATGTTAAAGTGGTGACAGATACTTTGAACACAGTCATGACAACAGTTGACAAGGACATAATTGGCCTCCATCGTCCAACGAATAACAAAACGGGGTTACAGAAGAGATTCTGGATTTGTGTGACGCCCAATGAGACCTCTAAAACGCCATACAAACAACAGGGGCAGTGGATTATCTAGAAATAAACAAGAATATCAGTACAACAAACTTAAATAAAGCAAACGGATATTGGATTGCACAAAGTGCATAGATAAAAGAGCAGTCAGATAAAGAATATCAGCAAAAAGGCATTTCAAATTGTGAAAGACCTCACCGGACAGAAACAGCCAAGAGTCAGTACCCTTCAAGACGAAAATGAAAAATGCCTCACAGAAGCAAGAGACATTGCAGAAAGATGGACTGAGTATTGTAAAGAACTCTACAACCATCCGTCCACAGATGTGCTGGATGTTCCAAACTCCACAAATGATGATATTTCCCCATTTTCAAAGATGAGGTAGTCAGCTGGAGTAGACAACATCCCAGCTGAACTTATCAAGAATAGCTGGGAATCAGTGATAGAGGTACTAACAAAATTCTGCAACAAGATCTGGCAGATGATCGAATGACCAACACTATCGACCCAGTCACTGATTGTAACACTTCCCCAAAAAGGCAATCTCTAGCTGTGCCAAAATGACAGAACTATCAGTTTGATCAGCCATGCAAGTAAGGTGATGCTGAAGATCATCTTGATCAGACTGAACCCACAAGCAGAAGAAATAATCGCTGAAGAACCGGCACGGTTCCAAAGTGGAAGAAGCACAACATAACAAATATTCAGTCTTAGGGTTCTGTGTGAAAAGTACTCAAAACATCACCAAGACATATATCATGTGTTCATAGATTTCAAAAAGTCTTTTGACATAGTGTGACATGAGGCATTGTGGGCCACAATGCAATAGTACACAATGGATCAAGCGTTAAACAATACCATCAAGCAGCTGTACACAGAGGCTAACAGTGCAGTAATTGCTCAAAGATATGTGGGGGATTCATTCAAGACTACAGTTGGAGTTCGGCAAGGCTGTCACCTGTAGCCCACACTTTTCAATATCTACTTATAGCGCATCATCAGCCAAGCCCTGGAAAATGACTGTGGAACAGTGAGCATTGAAGGACGTAACATCACCAACCTCCGCGTTGCAGATGACATTGATGGTTCTGGCAGGAAGTGACGATGAGCATGCCACTTTAGTGAATAACCTGGATGAAACATCCTCCAGATTTGACATGGAGATAAGTGCTGAGAATGCAAAGCTGATGACAAATAGTGTCAAACAAATCTCAACCAAGATTAAAGTTGGAGAAAAGGAACTGTAAACAGTGGGCCACTTCAAATAACTTGGTTCCATAATCACGGAAGACGGATCAAGAGCAGAAATTTAGTCACGAGTAGCAAAAACAACGGCAATTATGTAAAAGTTAGGACCCATATGGGGAGACAAGAATATCTGTCTGAAAACTAAAATCAGATTATTAAGAGCACTAGTCATCTCAGTTTATCCGAGTTCATCTGAGACCTGGACCCGGACTGCATAATTACATCGAATGATCATGACACTTGAAATGTGATGCTACAGAACCATCCTTGGCATATCTTACATGGACCACATTACAATTGAAGAGGTGCGTAACACCATCAGGCATAAAGTAGGCCATTATGAAGACCTCCTTACCACTGTCAAAACGAGAAAGCTGAAATGGTATGGACATGCCACTACAGCCAACAGTAAATCCACAACAGCACTGATGGGTAGTGTTCAAAGTGGTTGAAGTAGAGGTAGACAGAGCCAAACGTGGAGTGAACACATCACATAATAGACAAGGAAACGTTTTGAAGAGGCACATGTATCGGCACATGACCGATACAAGTAGAGGTAACTGGTCAGATGTTCAGCAGCACAGTGCTTCAACGATCACAATAGCTCAAGATAATGATCATGATGATTTATGCTTTAAAGATATTCAGTCATATTACAAATTGATTTGTTTATTATTGCAGCATGCGTAAGCCACGTGTTTCGGATCTACCAGGAGCTGCAGTCACGTAGTATTCTGGATCTGCCATAATTTTTGTATTAGGTACGATTACATTTGTCACATGTGCAATTATAATTGGACATTGACCTAAAAGAGCGATACTATTGTACATCTCCGCCTCTACAAATGCATATTTGTCCATCTTTTCGGTTTGATATCTTCCTCATGGCCTCAACTCTGAGTATGGATTTTTACTTAGTTCAATACTTACTGTGTATGTCCGTATTTAATCCGATATAACATATTGACCATCCAAATGGAACATACACATTTTCAACGCAAACACACTCTCAATTCCACGTTCGTGTTCGAAGGTCATTGAAAAAGCGGATAATGATGGCAGAAGTCAGCGAAGTCGTATTCAGGGTTAAACTCAAAGAGTTTATATTGAGTACGTACCGTCTTGAGTGGACAGTATTATCAGCAGAGAGAGCGACGGACTCACGCATAAGAAAACGATAATTGTTAGGTTTGATTTCACAACACTTCATGGCACTAGCATGCCATCAATGTGACGGGTGTGTCCGCCTACGCCGTCAAATATCTCGGTTATTACCGTAATGCACCCTTCTTACTGTATCAAGAGATTTGTCAAATGATCTAGGCATTTGGACGTAAGTCAGTTTCTCAATTGAAAGATGAGAAATATTGATTAACAGTCTTTGTAATTGCATACTTCCTGAGTTCAAAAAGATAAATCATCATTGACATGTCCAATAATGTCGCATACATAAATAACGGAAATACTATTTAGACCTCGAACTTTACGCTTAAGAGGGTGAAATATTTTTGTTGCCATACTCTTTGAAACTGAAAAAGTATAATATGGGTTGTGCGTTTTTTCGAATAACGCATCTATTTTTTTTTGCGATCACTTGTATTGAAGTTGTTTTCAACTGTATCGTTGCAATCTGAGGTTCATTACATCAGTAAAACGAGTAGTACGAGTTAAAAAAGCTTCCGCAAACAGATGACATCTTTAAATTGAGTACATGACTTGCCTCCTCAGACGAAGACGAATAACTCTTATTCAAGACATAAACATGTTTTAATGTAAATATACTTAATTCGCAAATTATGCAATATATAGACTGAACGTTTTGGTCCATTATATAATTTATCTTGCAACATTAAATATATTTTATATTACTTACGATTTAAGGCTAAATGTACCTGTCTTTCTTGATGTGAATAGTTCTTCCTAAATCTATTTCAGTAATATTGTAAAAGCGGAGTCTGATTTAGCTGGTTTATAAATATTGAACTACATCGTCCAATGGTTTGCATGCCTTCAATTCCTTGCGAGGAAATACTATTCCTTTTGAGGAATATATTTAATTTGAAACGTACACGATATTAAACATCGAATATGTCCATATTAGTGAGAAAAGTTCTTATGGAGCAAATAATAAAATAAAATTGTAAATTATCTGTTCAATCTGATTGCACTGCTATCATTGAACGATGCCATTCCTTTAACTTTGAGTCAGTACATTCTTTGCAGACTGATGCACACTAGCTAAAATATCCCTTGTATGAATATTAGATTTCTAATTCATTGTTGCACCTTTTTACCCTTGAATAATCAAAGGTGAGGCAAAATTTAACTAAAATGTACGTCAACATAATATGATGTTTATATTTATTAAATTCAAAAGAAAACTTTTATAAATATAACAACTCAATTGTAGGTTAAATAAATGAAGGGTATGATGTGTAACAAATCTTTTTCTACAATAATTGATGCATGTAACCCGTTAGGTAAAGTTATTGACTTATTTGGATATCCGAGCGACACATGAAAACATGACATATAAAAATAAAAAAATTATATATTTTCAATTCTTTGTGGTGTGAATAACACGGACATTATTAGGCAAATATTTAGCGAATCTGACAATGATTTCACGAGGTTGTCCCATTAGAGGTATGACATTTAGCTTTTTTTATATTCATTCTGTATATAATTTTATAACACTAGGTGTTTTTATTACTAGAATGGTTATGGCTTTTAATTCAATCGATCTTCTTTAATAGTTGTATGTACCAATGATTTTGATGTATCACGATAGCATAACCAAGAACCTAATTAAATTAACACACTGTAATCGTAACACACAGTCTTAGTGAAAACCGAAAATGATCACTTGCTAATTTAATGAATAACTGAATCTGAACCCAACTCCAACTTATTCCAGAGAACGAATATTTTATAACGTATGATCTTGGTCACCAAATAATATGAATTATTTTATGCAAGCTGTCATTCTCTATTGATTTCATTCATAAAAGTATTCACCTTGAGTAAAACACATATCAGAAACTACACAAAGCTGTTTTACCTTTAATGGTAGAATCTATTTTAGTAATACTTAGACGGTACGAGAAATCACGAAGCTTAAACTGATTTTTCAAATACTAGTAGAGTGATTGCATGTATCAGTGTCATCAGTAAAAATAATAATAATAACAATAATAATAATAATAACAATTATGATATTAAAATAGCAATAATGTCCAATATAATCTGTTTTCTGGTTTTAATTTAATTAAGACTAGTAGTAGTAAATAGAAGGAGTAACAATCTTATTATTAGTAATAGTAGTGGAACTGTTATTAAGAGTTAATACCTTTTACTGAATTATTTCTTCCACATTCTAAACTTAATGTAATCCCATTCGAGTCACACAAAAGACGTATAAAAGTAGTACTAACCACCGTCGTGTAGGGCGCTCAACATTAATAATGTATTGTTATGACTGTTCAGCCTGGTGTTGGGATAGTGTGACTGGGTGTGGAACTCTTGCTAAATGTCTGCGGCAAGATCGCCCAGTGCTAGACATCACTTAAGCACGCCACATTGCATGTCTCCTAGTGATATGTCTGGATAATCGTTAAAACTACTTTTAACAAATACGCACACACCCACAGTGGTTCTGATTAAATTAAATGTTTAATCAATATCTTGGTTCAAAGAGATTATTTTCCTCGACTCCCATGTCCGGTACTTTTATCATTACCAGGGACTTCTCTCTTTAACAAATATGAATCGATATTTATTCTTAATAGTTTGTATTTGGTTGTTTCCATTTACAAATTAGGCCACAAAAAACCAGACGGATTATGAATATTAATCTTAATGAAAATCAAAGTCTCTAACGTTTCTGTATTTACGGAAAATTAAATGAAATCTATTCTGAAGAGGAAGTAAAAATAGTCAGTCGGTCAGTGTCACATACATACATACATACATACATACATACATACATACATACATACATACATACATACATACATACATCCATCCATCCATCCATCCATCCATCCATCCATCCATCCATCCATCCATACATACATACATACATACATACATACATACATACATACATACGTACATAATTTTTCTTTCTGTCGTTAAGTGCTGTTTTATCTTGCTCTTCAAATATAAGGGTGAAATGTTTGCAGTTTGGGATCCAAGTAAATGACCACGTAATGAAAGCAGAAGATTTTTCTTTTGATATAGTTTGTATTATTATTATGGCAAGACATGATGAAGTAAAAAGTCATTATAAATTAGAGAAGACTGGTATATCATACTATTGGGAATCTGTTTTACAACTCTTTAGTTTCAGAGTTTAAGTTCAAGTAAGCATCACCTTCTGTGAGTTTAACAGAGTAAAGCTGGTATTTCCCAATTATCTAGTTGGCTGTCAAGCAATTAAAATTTGCTTTTGTCTGTCAGTTAGGTTTTGCGTCAATAATAGAACCTAGATGATTTCAAAAAAGTATACGTTGAACGTTATGAGAAATATTTGCAATTTGAATGAGTGATAAGAGAGTTTTAACTCTAACCGGTGCATTTTGGTTGAGTTTAATAGAATGGAAAGCACCTGCAACAATCCAAAGTGAAGGCTTTGTCACATGTTTAAATTATTTTGAGGTGAAAGCATATTTGCAGCTGAAAAGAATCATGCCACGTATTTCTTAAATAAAAGAATCATGCCAGGTATTATGTAAATATTCCAGGTATTTCGTAAATATGTTCACGCCATTTTAGATAATATATATTTGCTTAATTTTTCTTCAGTTTTGTTGACATCCAATACATTAATTCTAACTTTGAATGCACCAAGACTATCTTGCTTATGTTGGGCACGAACTTGGATCCTGCATGTATTTTTGGAAGTAGTTGAATTTTAATTAAATGACTTGAAATTATAGTGCATGTGACCTTTCCAGAATGTTGCCAAATCATAGCTGTTTTCATTGACATCCTATACAAAGGCCAACAATCTGAACTTAATAAACATTTTATTTTCTGTTTCGGCTTTAATGCTGCTTTCTGTTGAATAAAAGTAACATTCTTCACTAGTTAGCAAATATTGAGGACAAATCGAAGGAAAAATATTAATGATTTTCTTTTGGACTAAAATGCAAATAACAGTTCCATGTCTAAATTACAAGTAATGTAGTACATTAAGACCTGCTATAAGTGACCACCTGTCATTTCCGACTACAACTGTAATACATGGATTGCTTTGTTATATAAACACTGCTATGAGCAACCACCTGCTGAACGTGACCAACGAGTGCAGAATCTTGGGAAAATATGCATTTTGACACTGCTATGAATGAATGCATCTCAAAAGGAGGACAAACTCCACCAATCTTTATTTAATCCCTGTAAAAAGAAATCCACTGATACCATTCTAAATTGTTTGAAACAAATGAAAAAAATAGGCTGGCTACCGAAGTCTGACTATTTTGTTAACTATACTTATGGTGTTTATAGTTTTTGTCGAAACTAGACTAAAGTCTATGTAGATTTTTTCCTAGTCTGGCTCGCTGCTTCATATGCTCCCTGCGTTGTTCTCTGCTATTTGTATAAAGATGAGCAACGCGGGAAGCATAAAAGGCAGGGGACCAGGCTCATTATTCCTTGCTTTCCGGCCTTATCGTAGAACTGAGCATCCCTATCAATGACTATCGCGAGAACAGACACCACTGACCTATTTGTATACGATTGTTACAATGACCACTTGATTACGATTGTACTGATAAAAACAAACAAAAGTGGAATCTTGAAGAAAAAAGTACTGTTGCCACCGGAGATTGATGCTTCAGTCCATAAACCAGACAACAAATTGCCATTTTACTGCCAAAGTTGACGTATTGTTCGCATATATTATTTGTCTTGTACGTTAATCCATATTTTGCGGGGGTGAATGGTCTCTTAAACCAGAAAGAAAGAATTTTTGCGGGATTCTAATGATAGCATTCATGACTTGATGTTTGTTGTTTCCCCCCTGATATTAGGATATATATCCCAATCGCAAAGCTGTCATTTATTCAGGTTTGTACAATTCACTGTTTTCCTATAGAGTTAATCTCTGTATTTCATCTTTGGATGAAGCCGTTAACAATTATCTCTAAATGGTTCAATTGCAGGATGAGTTAATGGTTTCTTTTCATTTCATTATTTGTTAGATATGCAATGCACATGTATAGATTTTTCATGTTTTCCCTCAGTTCAGTTAAAGTTGTCTATACATTCGCTATTACAACTTGACACTGATACTTTATGCATAGAACCTTAATAACAATGGACGAACCTCCAAATAAAAAGAGACACATTTAACGGCTGTATAAAATATTTATTGTAACTTATTGAAGTGAAAAGAGCAGACTACTCGTAAAAATTGGTTTAAACATCAGTAAAACAAATTGAGGTTGTTATAAAGGAAATAGGTTTATTTCACAAATGATTTCATACGTTAAACTATGTGATGTTCAAAATTAAATGTGATTTCATGTTTAATGAGAGAAGTATATTTGTATTGTATATAATTTTGTTTTTAGATGAATGCATACAATATTTTTGCAAGAACTATCAATAAAGAATAGAATATATGTACAGTGATTGTGGTTATTTTTCTTGAAATTGTTCTTAAATTGGACCTTGGAAACTGGTATTGTTTTAACAAAGTGCTGAGAGACCACTTTTTGTGGGCAGAAGGGTTGGTCTTATAACAGGTTTTACTGTGATACCTGTATGGTTTCTGACAAGAGATGCAAAACCGTGATCACAGGGTTTTCCTTGATGTATACATTTTTATTCCCTGTAACATTTTGTGTTGAAAGAATCTGCTCCAGATTTTATAGTCAAACAAACAGGGTGGTGTGGTTGCACAATTTCATGCTATTTCAGTGCCTATAAGCATACTTGCTTTTAGCGGTACTGTTCATAGATCAGATCTGATGGGATGGCCTGTTGCTCATCTAATATCCGTCTGTTTACACAAGTAAACTACTTGGAAGATTAACATGAAATGTTACACACACACATTCACCACAAGGTCTAGTTGGTCCCAAAATTAAATGCTGCTGTGATGTCTCATACGGCAACCACAGCAGCAACTATCTTAACAATGTTATTCATGTTACCTCTAGATGAATTGTCATAATCAGCATAGGATTTAATTAAAAGGCTTTGTCTAATGTCTAGTTGGTCTTAACCAAAAATGGGGCAAGTCTGACTATTAATATGACCATCACGTCTTTGATTTTCAGAATCTTGTTATTGCTGCTTCAACTGAACGAAACGTCACATTGACAAGGAGTTTTCATCAGAAAACATATGGTGTCTAGTTGGTCCAAAATGAAAATGGTGCAGATTTGACCTCAAATATTGCTTCCATGGTAGCAATCTTGAAATCTAATTATCACTAATCTTTAATGGATTACTATATCAACCAGGGTTTTTAACTAATATACTTCTTCTGACATCTAGCTGGTCCTAAATGAAAATGGTGCTGATCTTACTTCCAATATGGTCACTGTGGAAAAATAATTGAAACACTTGTTATTGCTCAAGAATAGCAGAGATAGTTTCATAACACTTAAATGGGTAAAACGGATTTGTCTTGGATTCCTAGAAATTCTTTTTGGTCATTAGAGTGTCAGTTTCTTTGAGGACTTGTTTAGTTTGGATGCACCCTTTACTCATTTTGAAACATACTTATGAAGGGTTATTCTCTTTTCTTTGCCTACTTTGGTATTTATAGATACCCCGACAAGCCCCATTCCCCATTAAGCTGCATTGAAAATAAAGTAAACTATGCCATCTAAATCTAAGTTATGACACTGTAGACATCGTGGACATTTTGGAGGATTCAATGTAAAAGTCAAATTGGTGTTATTTTTCCAGTTTATTTTCAAACTCATTACAACTTTGAATGCTCCTTTTGTGCTTAAGACAAAAGGTAAAGGGATAAGACTTAATTACATGTTATGTTCAATGCTGGAACTATCTAAAAAAATTCTTAATGACATGATTTGTACTAATTAATGCACATCAAAACAGAGAGTAGCAGCGATTTAGGGTCTTCTCGATAGCCCATGTTATAAAGGCACATTTGCAAAACTTCCTCAATGCAAGGGCAAACTTCAAAATAATGCTTGCTATGGGTCCAGTTTGACAAACAGATTTAGTCTACAGCAATTCATGTCAAACCCCCAAAAACCTGGTATATAAACAAGCACTCCATTTTACCACTTTAAAGGGAAACGACTGAATAAAGTTGTACCTTGAATTTAATTGTTTAGACTTCCGGCTAAATTAAATGTTTGTTGAGGTTGACTATGAATTATGTATTAATGTACAGTACCTGGCTAAAACTGGTTCAATTAGATGAACAAATCAATTTTTGTTTTTACTCAGGGGGGTGGGGGTGATTTTTTAAGGTCATTATGTGTGATATTTTAATTCATACCGATCATAATTTAATAATAACAAGAAGAATTAAAAAATGCAATAAATTAAAACGATATTTGTAACAATAACATGCATCAGGTCACTTACAGACTGGTAAATGTTTCTTCCCTGCGCCGTTAAGGTGCATGCTGTATAGTGAATTTCCTTCAAATATTTTCCAAATCACACGCTCGTGTACGGGATTGTACATAGCGATAGACCACTTGGCTTTGATTCCTTGAAAGCGCTGATCATTCAGACTAAGTTGGTAGATGTTCTGACTACTGATGTCGCCAACCAACATGAAATTGTCTTCGATTGGGTCTTACAATATTGAATATAGAAGTCAGTAAAAATAACTTTATCTAAAGCAAATCAGATTTTCTTATTTGTTGTTTTTTTTTTGCTGCTATATAAAATAATCGAAACATAAATGATATGTCCAAGTTATTTTCAATGAACAATGTCTCAATGTATTGCTTGTCTTAATGGTGTCTAGGTCCGTTGGTTACCAATATTTAAGGTTAAGTATTTTAAAGTGTTTACGCTTAATTTCTTAAAGCTACTGCTCATCTTTGTTCACACGATTCATGTTGATATTCACACAGGCTAGTTTTTGTTAAGTTGAAAATTTAAAAATGAGATGAATTTATTCCAGGGTTAAAAGTGACACATCCATCAGTGTAATATGCATACAAATTGTGCCATATATGAATTGTGAACGCTAGCAAAATGTAGTAATGTACTGTCATCACAGCAAGCTGATTTATTAGAGCTGGTGGTATGGTCATTAGAAATATTATCTATTACTCATGTAGTCGTATTTTAAGAGAAAGTGTACAAGTAGCAAAACTATCTTTGGTTTGATTCCATGCACATGCACGACAGTTATTTATACAAATGCCAATTGTATATAGTATTACTTATCAGTTAAAAGGTACGTTTACTTGAAAACGTGTTCAAATATATCTGATAATTGTATTGTATATCTCAGAAACATGTATGAAAATCATTCGCACTATAAGTTTGTATCGTTGTATATCAATCTACAAGGCTAAGCAAAGTGACATTTATTGCCTTTAAAATTGCTTACCAAATAAACATATTTTCCCATCTCCTGCCAGGTTAAAGCCAAATGTGAATTGACATATCCTTGAACTTCCATTAGCTATGCACACCTGCTCACATTCTCCATTCAAGTTAAAGCAAGGCCGTGTAATAATTTTAAAATAAACGAATAATGTCATTTTCTGGACATAAGTTTTATCATCGTATGGGCAGAAGTCATTGTTTACTAAGAAAATGTCATCAGGCAGCTAGGTTCTGACTTTGATAGTGAAGAAAGTAAATTAGAATACAGATATAATATAAATATGGTCATAGTGAAGATCCGGCAAATAATATATATTAATCGTACATCACACTAAACAGATGCAGGATTATTCTTAATGGTGCGGTGATGTCTTACTAATCTGAGCGTTATTTCCATCACTGCTTTTTGTGATTGTGTCGTTATGAAATGCAATAAAAGAACCAAAGTTCAACAACCTTGTTCCATAATAAGTATTGTATTAAATGACGAACATTGCAAATTTATTCTTGTACATAAAGGAATTTGCATATTTTTAAGTTTACAATATGTATCCATTTCTGAACTTTTCTAAATTTTACCCATCAGTAATTTCTAACCGATCTGATATCATCCAAGTTTAACTTACTATACCTTTTTCTATTTAAAGAGTTAACGAATAAATACTTGTATACTCGCTAATTTAAATTAGTAAAGGTTTATTTTAGTATGGGATATAGGTGAGAGTAACGAAAGGCAATGACATTAGTGAGGTCATTAACATGTTGATAAGTGCCAAATATTTACAGACGTGATGTTCAGAAACACAATAACAATGCACTTCCTATTGTTTTATATTGTACCTAATTTCTGTAGAGTATATTGCCGTACCAAAATGATATCAAACTGTCTTTTTGTTCTGAATATAAACGATCGTGTGTTTGTCTCAAAAATAAAGTATTATTGACGTGCATGTATACATAAATTCGTGTTAACTTTTCGTGTGGAAATCAACTATAGACTAATAGGTTGGACCATGTATATTTGATTTGATTGCAAAGATCACAGATGAAGGATTGCCATCATATAACATGGGTGGTTGTTTGCTCTACTTGGTTATCCATGTACATATCAAGGACGAGGATGAGCTGGTTATCTATGGAAGATGAATCTTTGACGCAAATATGTCATGCTGATACAATGTATCCAAATTTTATAAACGGACATCAAATGGAAAATACTTAATTTCTAACCATATATTCCTCTTTAAATGTTACTTTTCTTGTACATTCACGTAAAGGTTATTCTAAAAGAATTTCCCACTATTGATGTCTAACTGTAATGAAACTTTGAAGTATTTTTAAAGAGTGAGTCTTGACGAGGTTTTATGCATAACGGCCCGGCAATAATTATTTCATAGGTCTTGTAAATGTAACTGCTTTTGATGTATTCATTAAGCTGACACAAAACCTAAGCAGCCCGTACCCCATAAATTTAAAACTTTTTGTGTGTTTGAAATTGTGATACAAAAGTGATTAAACTGACGTAATATTTTAACGAAACATTCTAGGGATTTGAGAGACACATTGAATTTATGAATGACCTTTTCTGATATTGGTCATAGCTGAGCGATTTCCAGTGCGTTGAATCCTCAGCTTTTAGGACGACATGGAGATTACTGCCATACATTTTGGAAGATTATATTGTACTTCCGTTATTGTCAGATATCCAATACACCAGGCTGTGAAGTGAAACAGAAACGATGATGACATGTTATTCCGGTCAAATATGTGATTATGAATTATTTAAAATTCTCATAATATGAAGATAAACATAATACAAAATGTTATGTTCAAGACACTGAAAAACTTTACTAGTAAATAAATGAGAAAAGATAGTGCCTACTGTTGCACATACGGGTGTGTTCAGAACATATATTAAATATATATGCTTCTATGAGTTTTTTTCGCATGATGTCAAATAAGGATTCAAATAAGAAGAAGTTTCATCACTTATTCACAATCTGAGCGAAATCTTTACCTTTCAACGTTCTCTTATGAAAATTTTTGTTGTAGCAATATGCTGTAGGGATATCCAAATCCAAACCTTTCAATGACACACATCTTGATAATAAATATACATAAACCATACCGGTTGTGGGGCAAAATCAGGATATCGCGTGGATTTGTAAGACCTTCATGGAATACACTTACATGACAGAACTCTATAGACATTCTCCTAATTTATGCCACAGCCCACATCAGTCCAGTAGCGGTCTATTTCGTAACTATCCCATGCCCTGCCTTAAAAGACAGAATTGGAGAACAAAACTTTTTATTATTATTATCATTTATTTTATTATTATCGTTGTCGTTTACTTCATAGACGCAGTTTTCATTTGTCATCGTTTGTGTAATTAAATATATCATAGTTGTCAAATAATTGAATAGTATTATTTCCACCATCATCCTGTCTATGCCTTCCTCGATCATGATATGTTGTAACCATTACTGCAACAATGGTACCGCAACCAAACGAGTGTATATATAATTTATTGTAATTGAGCCTTGCAAAAGCATCAGTTAGTGATGAACGACATCATTCCCAAGTTAATGTCCGCTTATCTAAGTGAAAATATTATGAAAATGTTGGTTTTAACAGTAATTGCTTGGCTTCGGATAAAGAATAGAAGCCGATTGACTAATCAATAAAGATCAAGAGCTTTTTATTACAAACACGTGTGAGGTGATTTCATGTGAGTAATTGCCCATATTAATCTTACTTTTTTTGTATTACAGTGACCTTGCAGTTGTATAAATGAAATATGCCACGCATTATAGATGAAGCAACCTCACATTAAAAGTGGATATATGAACGAGTTGGAACTTGAGAAAGAATCATCAGTCTATTTAGTATCAGTATAATGTGTAATACATCCGTAGCAATTATATGACGTTCACACGTTCATACACTACATTGGCTAATAATTCACAGGATGCATATTGTTTGCGACTTGTGTGCTAAATTTAGCAGAGTTTATGTGCAATATAGTCTCTGACTCAGACAGAAACGTAAAAGGCAAAATAATCAGTTCGCTGAGACATAAAGAGACCATATCCTAAGATAATAAAAAACCCATTAAATTTAGTGAATCAATACCACTAATTGTTCCAGATATTTCAGTAAGTTGATGCAATTCAAAATTATATACGCTTGTACAGTAAATAGCACTGTCATTGGCGATCATAATCCTTCTCTGATCCGTGTCCATAACCATGTACTTAGTGCTAGTACTTTCTATTACACAGACTGGGTCAAATACAAAATCTGAGAGAACTTTAATATCAACGATACAAATACTGCTGTCATTACTGGACACCAGTCCGCGATGAAAGTATTTGCTAATCACTGAAATGAAAGAATATGATTATTAGTTAAAAGTAGTTGAAGGTTGACAAGGTAATTTTCTTTTCTTATTATAATCATTTCAAAGTATACTATTTTTATATTTAATGACAGTAATGACTTTCACCATTAATTACTTTATTTATAAGGTACACATGTTTAGGATAACGTTTAAAAGGACTCGAACACAATAGGAAGATGTTTATTAACTTACATGATATCGTGTTCTACTTTCAGTATGTGTCTCGTAAAACATTTGAATATGAGCTGTATTACCTGTGCAACGTCGTACTTAACAGTTGTTATTGTTGCCATTTGATATTGTTAAAGAAATAATATATAATGTACACACTAACCTATGTTAAGTTTACATTTATATTCTGCTAGGAATATATGATACAACTATATGGTTTTAACAATGCAATCGTCTATTATAGGAACAAGCAAGCCTTTTATTTTTGTATTTACACAAAGTCAATGACATGCAGATATGACACAATATTTCATTGATCTATGTTATACATATCCTGTACAAAACGCGCCTTTACCGCTATCGGTGATTTTTCCTTTAGAAACGAAACAACCAACAGTGCACTTAATATATAATGCAATCACACATCTGATAATAAAATGATAAGCTTAGGCAGACAGACGGCCTTGATTCGGCAGTTAGTTTTTGTATATTTACATGAACATTTCTTCATGTCCTGGCTGAGACTGTATCCGTCTTTACAAGAGCATACGGCACAATTCTTCTCCGTCAGACAAATATGTTCACAGCCGTAGTTCAGACAGTGATCTAGATGATGACATAAAAGCAGAATTCAAGGTTAAGTGTCTTAATGCACAGCCAAATTTAGCCACATCAATGGATTTAACACGGATGGTTGGTGAGAGACAGAGAAAGACAGCCAGAGAGAGACAAGGAGAGAGACAGAGAGAGAAAGAGAGAGAGATAGAGAGATAGAGAGAGAGATAGAGAAAGATTAAAGACAGTTTTTCAGTGTGTCACACGCGTGAAAGAGTAGATACAATCCTGTCAAACTATTTGCAATGTAGAAACGTCAGACTATATTTAACAGAGAATGTCCAATATATTTAAGTTCCAACTTCTTTTTTTTTCTTTGCCAGAACGGGTGGATAAGCATAACTGATTTTCCACATGATTGTAAGTAAACTATATATTTATTTCGCAATTGTTTAACTCAAATCTTGCTTGCAGTATAATTAGGCGAAAGGTTTTCTTTTATTTCGATTGTTTGCGAAAACACCACAATCCGACATGGATGATTAACACATTATTTATTATTCATTTTGGTTTGGTGAACATGATGTTAAATCATGACTGAAGTTTGATTTAACTTGAGTGTACTTATATCTTTAAACTATTCATTGGAATTTAAAATTTTGGTGCTGTCGATTTGGGAATTACACACAATTTCGAAATTCAAAAGCACATTCAAAGACAGTCATTCATTAAAAGTTTATGTTATATATACATTCTTTCACGACTATTTGAATTCATTCAAAACATTGAATATATTTGTCTCTGTACTACCATATATGTGGAATTAACGATAAGCTACGTTTCTTCTAAATTTTCATGTTGTAGATTCACAATGTAAATGCTTTTGTGGCATTGTGCTCCAACTGCTTGTTTAACATCTTGTGCCATAAAGCCTTATAACTACAAACATACTAACCTGTGACAGGTGAGGGCTGAATGTCATTATGAAATACAGCTACTGCATACAATCCTGCGACGTCCCTTTGAATAACCTCCATGAATTCGTCCCCATTCTTTTTATTGATGACATACAGCTGATCAAAGTAACCAGCCACATACAAATAATCCTGGAAACAAACAGATTCGTTATTTGAAGAAAATCTTTGTATAAATAATATTCTATTGCTTTGGATGGAAATTGTAACAAATAGGTCGTCTTTAAAGCTACTTCAAGATCATATTGAATTCTGAACATCACTTTAAAATTAGAATAGCTAGGATATTAGTCTTACTTTTCTGTATATTTGAGTTGAAGGACTAAATTACTGTAACGACCACACTAAATTTGAACAAATGATTAAACTCGTATATGACATTATTTTCAGAGTTTTCTCTCAGGTATCCACCTATGTTTACGTTATATAGTTCATTGTATTACATTACATTTGTATTCATCAGAGAACTACTGTCATGTTTGTGTAGTGAATATTAGTAGGGGTTCTTCTCATAATATTCTAAAGGCAAATGAATATTAACTTAAAGCTATGTTTATATGTACACTCACACAATATTGACACAACGATAATTTAACATGATGGGTCATATTCCATGTCAAGTAATGCATTTCATCATCCACGTAAAGGTTGTTAAGCATACAACCACCGCTATTTTATTTATAGAAAGAAGATGAGAAAACAATCATATTCTCTTGGACAAACTGACATTTGGGGAAAATATTACTTATAATACAAACCTCTATATCATTTGATTAAGGTAAACCACCTTCGAATTAAAATGTTGTTTTAATATTATATTCATAAAGCATATCCTTTGAACATTTCCCTGAGTTCAAATATGAGTTGTTAAAGGCCACAGAGATCAAAGAATTAATATTTATTCTACTTTTTCAAATTTGTTTAGACATTATAAGGATTATGAGTGAGAGCAAAACTGATAGTAACAGTAAGAATGATCATGTGTGATATGATGAGGGGACATGCGCTACAGTCAGCATCGCAGTAAACGTTCAGATTATTGGGCACTTCCTATTATCAATTTATGTAAATAATACATGAAGAAGATATAAATCAAATTTAATTGAGCCGATTTGTTTATTTAAAGATTAGAAAACCTTCAGTCTCATCAATGTTTTGCAATTCATTTTTCTGGCACTGATGGTGTTGCGATAGCAATGGACATTACTCTGCAATTAAAGTTACCAATCGGCTCAATGTTGCTTGTTTGGACATGTAATAAACACTTTATAACAAACTGATCATTTGTGTGATATGGTCTGTGTATCTAAAAATGAGTCGGAATCAATAATGCCTCAAGAAATGTGACATCCAAAGGACCAAACGAAATGAAGATACATAGACATAAATATACATAACATAAATATACATACCTGTTTCTACTGTTCCCAATTAAAAATAGATACCACAGGAGTCTATACGGTAGTAACAATCAGGGTCACAATAATTTTGCGTTGCGTAAATGTAAGAATTTTACTCATACCTTAACTTCTCTGTACAAGTTACACCTTGTAAGGTTACATATATATATATATATATATATATATATATATATATATATATATATATATATATATATATATATATATATATATATATATATATATATATATATATATATATATATATATATATATATATATATATATATATATATATATATATATATATATATATATA
Source organism: Unio delphinus (assembly GCA_029339505.1). Taxonomy (NCBI): domain Eukaryota; kingdom Metazoa; phylum Mollusca; class Bivalvia; order Unionida; family Unionidae; genus Unio; species Unio delphinus. Next base: position 79,977 of record JAQISU010000065.1, read on the forward strand.
TATATATATATATATATATATATATATATATATATATATGGTTTCCTTGACAGTTTGGTGAATTTTTGACTGGACTGAAAAAAACTCTCTAAACATAACATATTGTCGCTGTTGATAACATTTTATTCCTACTTTGGCATCTTGCATTATGGTTGGAACTTGGTATTAAGATGAAAGAAATGTATGTTGTTTTCTGTATTATTGTTTTTGTTTAAAGAATTCAGATGTATCTATCATTTTGTAAAGATCTATAGTTGGAAATTTATATTTGAACAATAAGAAAATAACGAATTCGAAAATATTTTGCTATCAAAGAAAGTAAATATTCCATATTGGCGTTGAGGACATGCATCTATTGCAAAATGAATCTCACATAGCAGATGCAGAATCGTTATCATTAGATTGTTATAGTTCTTTGAATGAAAGAAATATAAAATGAATCATACAAGACATTAAGAAGTAGATTATAATCATGTGCAATGCGTGTGCCGTTATTACATTGTGTCATGGTATTTATTCCTAACTGTTCAGGTGATACATATTAGACCTTATAAGCACTTGATCCAATTCCGACCTCACTGCTGCTTGTGTGATTAGACCCAATATCGCCTTTCCTAACTCGTGTTATTAATATCTCTCTCTCTCATCGAGGGAATTCCTATTTTGTTTCAAAACTGCCATCGTATAGACTCTGCTGAAGAAAGCAACACTTAACCATAACGATTGAAATAATTACCTCCCAGTTTCTAATCTCACATTCATATAAAAAAATCTTATAAAAGGTTGTTCTAAGCCAACGTGTATCTCATTTGAATTCAAACAGTCGTTTTTAGCTCTGCTATGGATGGTGGAAAGATTACAGTCCTCACCCTCCTGGATTTGTCTGCATCATTTGACACAACAAGCCATGATATTTTACTTCACCGTCTCCAGCCTGTATTTGGCAGTTAGAATATAGCTTTACAGTGGATCAAATCCTACTTAATCAATAGGACACAAATTATATCTGCAAATGGAATACATTCCAGCGCAGTTGACGTATGTTGTGGTGTTCCACAGTGGTATGTTCTTTGTCCTGTTGTCTTCACGTCTGCTGAACGTCTCTGAACGTCTCTGAATGTCTCTGAATTGTAGCTGAATGTGACTGATTGTGCCGTGATTATGCTGTTTAACTGTGCAATCAAATTGAGGTATCTGACTGTCTGTCTGTCGGACTGTCTGCCCGTCTACATCTGTCGTGATGTGTAAATATCCGGAAATCTAGAAGTCTTAATGACCAAGTGTCGCAGCTGTCTAGAGGTGTAAACGTCCGGGGTAGCATCTAGGTATTTGGGACCGATGGTTCTAGTAGATGCTGTATGCTGTCTGTACGTATAACTGTGTTGGATCCGTGAAGGGCAAGTGACCGATGAAAGTATTGAGTCAACCCTAGGTATTCGGAGAAGCTGGGCGGCGAGTCAATATTTGCTGAATCGTACGGTTATACAGGGTCGAGACACATGTGTGTGTTGCAATTGTAGTACAATTGAATACATTGTTATATTTACACAGAGTTACTTTGAATCACAGTAGTATTTCAAGGGATTACATGAATCTCAATAAAAGTTAGCAACTTGATTAAATACATGTATATGTTTGTGCTAGTTGTCGCAATCCATACGTGCGATAGCATAGTTTGATGTTTGTATTTGTTATCGCAATTTATACTTGCGTTAATATAACTTTTGTAAAGGTTCCTTGGATCTGTGTATAGTCCAGAAGATTCCTTGGAGCTGTGTTTATTTTGTATTCATATTTAATTTTTTTTGAATTGTGAATGGTTGTGAAATGTGATTGTGGGTTGAATGCATGAGTTATTGTGTTGATACATCATTATTTTTTATTAATAATTTATTTCGCAAATTTACATTATCTTTCACATATTGTGTTTGTGTTCATTTAATCCACCATCCACTCGGTAACAATTCTGTTACACATACATACATACATACATACATACATACATACATACATACATACATACATACATACATACATAAGTAGTAATATGGGACGACAATGAATAATCCAGTCAAAAACAGCTTGGGATACTATGGGGCAAAAACAGCTTGAGACACTATGGGGCAAAGGGAAATTGAACATGGTGGGACTGTATAGGGACAAGGGAAATTTAACATGGTGAGACACTATGGGGCAAAGGGAAATTGAACATGGTGGGACTGTATAGGGACAAAGGAAATTTAACATGGTGGGACACTATGGGGCAAAGGGAAATTGAACATGGTGGGACTGTATAGGGACAAGGGAAATTTAACATGGTGGGACTGTATAGGGACAAGAGATTACTGAACATGGGGAATATGATTTATATTTGTATTTGGAACTGTCTAGCGACAAGGGGAAAATGAAGGCAAAGAAAGCTAATATCTTTTCGAGGCATATGAGTGGCCCTGAAAAGGGCCGTTATGTGTAATGTTAACAGTATCTTGTTAACACAGAGGACATCCCACAGATCTTCTTCTCTTCCTTAAACTTGTCCTCACTGTTGGGCCATAGAGGAGAACTCTCTTTAAACATCCTTGTCTTTCCACATATATCCTTCACTTCCAAAAGGCTGTATCCGTCATATGAATGACAGTCCACGATGATCTGACATACATGGGTAGATCAGTCCGAAACAGCATGGTAGAAACAGATCTTCTTCTCTTCTTTAAAATTGTCCTCACTGTTGGGCCATAGAGGAGAACTCTCTTTAAACATCCTTGTCTTTCCACATATATCCTTCACTTCCAAAAGGCTGTATCCGTCATATGAATGACAGTCCACGATGATCTGACATACATGGGTAGATCAGTCCGAAACAGCATGGTAGAAACAAGGGTAAAATATTTTACGTTAGTCCACATCTTGTGATGAGAAACAGGGAAAGCGAATGCCGTGTACTGCGGTTATTTATATGGGAAGAGCGGATCGAAACAGATTGAGTGTATCCACCAATCCAAACGTGCGTTACAAAAGGCAGTCACAGACATTCAATCGGAAGAGAACAGTCTGTGACGTCACCTTTTCTATATAGAGTTGTAAATGATGTAGGACACTAAGAAGTCGATGAATTGGGGTGAGCAACTAGTAGAGACAGCAAGTAATGGGACAGCAGTGACTACTAAAGTCATGACAAATCGACATCCAGAAGAAGTTGATTTTAACTAGGATATTGTGGATTTTTTAACATCACAAGAATTTATTCCGGAACCTTCGTTGCCTTCTGTTTCTTCATGTGTACACGTCGATAATTTTAAGCAGAGACAAAAAGAAGCATTGGAGCGATTTTTACAACAACAGAAAGTAGGAGAACAAGCTTTTCTTATTCAACAGCAGGAAGAAGAAGCAAGAAGGAAACACCAGGAAGAAACAGTAGCAGCAACAGAGAAGAAAGAAAACCAAGGACAGAAAGATAATAGTGAAAATCAAATGGTCACGACGGTACTTTTAGATATTTTAGTAGAGTTAAGGAGTCTGAAACAAATGTATCAGACTTCTTTATCACGACCGAAGAGAAAAAGACCTTCTCGAGCTAAACAACCGAATCTCACTGTGACTACGTCTGCCATACCACCGTTTGTGATTTCTACTAAATCATTGACAGGAACCACCAGTCCCGAAGTAGGCATTTGCCGTGGCAAAGGCTTAAGACAGCTAAAGATGGTTACGTCCCATTTCTGATTTTGATTTGTTTTAAACAAACAAAACACCAACGGTCCTTTTCAGGGCCACACATATTATTTCGAAAATAAATACTATTTCAATTGCCTAATTCAATGAAAACTCAAAAGTCCTTTTTTTAAACCCATGATGTACGTGTGAGTGAACGAATGAATCAATGAATGTATGAGTGTAGGTTCTTATTCTATAAAATCATAACCAAGAGACACTTACGTTTTTTTTTCTCTCTGGTGTATTCTAGTACACACGTTACAATTCAATATCACAACATAACATAACACAATACCACATTAAAAAAGTTCATAGGTTTCTACTGTTTCACTCTTTCTGTTTTTTCATTTTCTTTACTGTCACAGGTTTTTTTTTCTTCTTCCTCGTCACTTTCGTTTCGACTTCTTTTCATGGCTTTGTGAACGTGTCGGGGTTCTTCTTTGGGGTAGGGTACCTCTTCCTCCTCCTCCTCCTCCTGTTCAGAATTCCTTTCCTCCTCCTCCTTCTGTTCCTGTTGTTTCTTAGGGCAGTTCGGAGACCAATGTCCTTTCTCTTTACAATAATAACAGGTATCTTGGCTTTTGTCTCTATTGGTACCTTTTTTGTTTTTGTCACGATCTAGACATTCTGTAGCCCAATGTCCTTTCTTCTTACAGATATAGCAAGTATCTTGACTTTTATCTCGAAAAGAGGGAGAGTAGTCTGTAGGCTTGTCCGAAGAAAACTTTCGTATGACCCCACGTAAAGCTCTGATGAGAAGTTCAACTTGTGTAGGTTCTTCAATCGTTCTGGTCAATGTGAGAATAAAATGAATACTGACAGGTTAGACACTAACCATTTATATATTCACGGATCGGACATGAATATATAGGGGTTATGGTCTTTAAAAAGTTGCCATTTGACTTTTTGCAGACAAGATGAAAAGACCGCATCATGTTGTCGAGAAAGGAGAAGACAGTAAGAGACAGAAACGCAAAGTATGGCCTCGCACAGTAGCTGAAGTTTTGGCTCAAATTCATGCCAGTGATTTTGAAGATGACATGAGTGAGCCCGAATCCACACCCAGGCGAACGACGTCCAAGCAAAGTTCACCACCCTTAGTAAACCCTGAAAATCACATTCGAGAGACGGAAAAGCGTTCCTCTCGAAAGTTTAGAACAACGGTTTACACATATGCCGTAGAGTTTAAAGATTTCAAGTCCAATGTACCTTTGGAGAATAAAGAAGGGTTCATTACCGAGGTGTGATATTCTGTGTTAACTGCACTGAAACAGCAATGTAAAGCCAAAGAAGACGATCGCTTGAGACTTTCTATTCATCACGATAATTTGACGTCTCCCGTTTGGATCGAGTTTACTAGCCCATCACAATTAACACCTTCCAAAGTCATCGACAAAATTCAACATGTGCAACAATCCAACGACAAGTTTCACATCACCGATGGAAAACCACACTGTTTATGACTCACGTGTCTCTTCCTCTGGGGACCGGACGACGCAAAAAAGTGTTAGTGGTGGACAGCCTTCGCAACATTAAGCGAAGCCTCGTCCAAATTAACAATCCTCAAGACCAGATGTGTTTAGCCCGTGCCATCGGCGTGGGACAAACGTTTGCCAAGAAGAACGAGACGAGATAATGGAAAAGGGCCTGGACAATTATTTCAAAATCGGACCGAGTCAAACAACGAAGTAAAGCAGAACTCCTGTTACAGCAAGCGGGGATATCCAAAGACGCCTTGCGGCATTCCAGAAATGCAAAAGTTGCAAGGTGCCTTGGCTCCACATTACACCTTGAAAGTACACCCTCAAGAAGTGCGTGGTCCTCTTTTGTTTCGAGGCCACGATTTCAAAGACGGAAAATACATTCACGTCTATCATCACGATGGTCATTTTGATACCATTACCAGTATCACTGGATTTCTAGGATACGGTTACTACTGTGAAAAATGTGACTATGGTTATAACAATCGAGAACAACACAAGCATTGTGGATCGAAACGTGAGGGATGTTTGGCCTCTCAACCTTGTCTCGACAAAGGACAAGTACGAGTGCTTTGCCCTGTTTGTCAGCGCACTTTTGTCAGTCTTACCTGTTAGCAACAACATTTGGAGATGCAAGGTTAACAGCAGAAAAGTACTTATCAGCTTCTGAGATTTTGCCCTATTTGTGGACAAGGCATACGTACCAGTAATGCCAAGTTTCACGTTTGTCGAGGGAAGAAACGATGTCACATTTGTCACCAAATCGTGGACTTGGAGCACAATGCTTCATTCAAAAATATCAACTCCGACCAGAAGATACCCAGAAGAAAGGGACTTTTATCTTTTTTGATTTAGAATGCATGCAAGAGACTGGTATTCACATTCCTAATTTCTGTGTTGATCACCGTGCGTGCGAGAAGTGCAACCAACAACCTATCTTTAGTCATTGCCCTCACTGCAGCAAGATTCCTGGAGGACGTGAAAAAATCTTTCGAGGGCCAAACATTCTAGCCGATTTTGCCCAATAGATCCTAAACCCCATCGACGAAACGTGGAGTCTAGAAGACATCGATCGTTACGGAGATTGTCATCACCATGCCACGGTCATGGCTCACAATTTATCGGGATACGATGGGCAATTTCTGCTCAGATACTATGCGGAACAAAGTACCGAACAGCCTGAAGTCACTTTGAACGGAGCCAAAATCATTTCTATGCAAGTAGGACAAGTACAGTTTAAAGATTCGATGTGCTACTTGGTCATGCCTTTGAGTCGCATGCCTAAAACGTTTGGAATGACAGAAATGGCCAAAGGTTATTTTCCACACTTTTTCAATACTGAATCCAATCAACATGCCGTTCTTCCCCATTTGCCCGAGGCTGACGACTACAACCACGATAACATGCGCACCGAACAACGAGAAGCTTTCCATGCTTATTACCAGACTCACGCCTCTGACCCATTTGACTTTCAAGATGAACTGTTAAAGTACTGTCGATCTGACGTGGACATTTTACGACGTTGCTCTGGAAAATTTTGAGAATTGTTCATGGAACACGGAGGGATCGATCCTTTGAAAGAAGCTTGTACCATTGCCAAAGCATGTTCCTTAGTGTACCGAGAACGCTTCATGACTGAAAATACTCTAGCTCTCATCAGTCTTCAAACGACAAATTTTGTCAAACGTCAATACTCGGTCAAAGCCCTACGCTGGTTACATTATTTGTGCGACAAGGAAGACAAATGAATCCAACACGCTCGCAACGGAGGAGGCGAAAAGGCCATCGGAACGTATTCGGTAGACGGCTGTGACATAGAAAACCCTCAGATCGTGTGTGTACGAGTTTAACGGATGCTTATTGCACGGATGTCCCATGTGCTACCCTCAACGTGACACCAAAAATCAGTTTTTACAACGGACCATGGAAGATTGGTACCAGACCACTTGTCAGCGACGTTTGAAGTTAGAACAGCAAGGATACCAGGTAGTGGAAATGTAGGAAACACGAGTACGGTCAACGTTTGAAAGCCGATCCCGAGTTTAAACGCATCGTAGAAAGTTACAAGTTGGTGGACCACCTGAACCCCCGGGATAGTTTGTACGGAGGACCAACGAATGCCACCTGTTTGCTGTACCAAGTGGACGAGGAGAAAGGAGAAGAAATCAAATACTTGGATACGTTGCATCCTTACGTCTGCAAATGTTGTCACTTTCACGTAGGGCATCCAGAATTGATGACAGAACACACTGACTTGGACCACATTCTACAGTACGAAGGATTAATCAAGTGCAAAGTCTTGCCTCCCACAGACTTGTACCATCCCGTTTTCCCTCACCATTGCCAAGGAAAACTGATGTTTCCTTTGTGTCGCACTTGTGCCGAAACGTGCAACCAAGACCAACCTTGTCAGAACACCCAGGAAGAACGTGCTTGACAGGAACGTGGGTGAGCGTGGAATTGTTTAAAGCACTGGACTACGTGGATGACTTTTTAAAACTAAAACAAGAAGCTAGTGGCTATACGTCCTGGTGCCACACTCCCGAAGACCAAATATATTCAAAGAAACATATCGGGAGCAGTAAGGCATCACTTTAGACCACATCGAGAAAAACGAAGGAAGGCGGTCGTTTGCCAAGATAAAATGGCACAACGACGGTCTTTACCCAAGACAGAGTATTTGTCCGAACCTTCCCGCTACTTCCAGATGATTCACGACAAAACCAAGGTCATTAAACACGTGGACGTCATTAGTGAGGACTTGATCTTAGTCAGTTACGAAGAAGAACTAGACTTTGTACAAGCCGACAAATTTAGAAATGTCATCATTGCGGCTTACGTGACAGCCCATGCTCGCTTAAAATTGTACAAAGTGTTAGAACTGTTAGGAGATCGTGTGCTGTATTTTGACACAGACAGTTGCATCTACATTCACCGGCCCAACCAGTGTAACCCTATCATCAAAAGAGACCGTTTAGGAGCCTGGACCGATGAACATCCCCTCGAGAAGATTCTATGTTTTGCAAGTGGCGGTCCTAAAAATTACGGCTACGAATAACGAGACCCCCAAGGAGAAATGCACACCGAATGTAAAGTGAAAGGATTGACTCTCAATTATCGCACCAGTCGAGAGGTGAACATTGACGGGCGTCAATAAGCCTTACAGTCGGGACAGGATGAAACGTTTAAAGTGACTCTCCAAGAACCGCACAAGATTTTCCGTCTACCTACACACCAAATCGTTAGCCGACCTTTGGATAAAGTCTATCAAATCGTGTACCAAAAAAGAGAACGACTTCCCATTCACTTCACTCTACCATACGGTCACGTCGAAATTGGGCAGCATATAAAAAGGGATATTGTCCAAGACCAATAGTTCATTTGTAACTACAACGGCCAAGCGAAAGAAGATGAATCCATTTAAACAGGCATCCTTAAAGTTTGGTGATTGTAAAACAAATGTACCCTCCCCGAGTGTGAAAAGTACTGGATGGATAAGACCCATGCATTGCAACGGAAGTTGTCCGGAAGGAAACTGTAAGTATCCTTGCGGTTTACATTATAATTGCGTTACAGAGTACGATGCTATACCTTACAATTGCAGTGATGCCAGACGCTGTGACCTCAGCGATTCAGCAGGATATCGTGGGAACTTTCCTATGACTACTATCCATTACTCTACCATGGAAAGTGATGCTGTGCGTGTCAAACCTGAGGGATGCGAAAGCGGTGCCACACGTTATCGTGGACTCCGAGGAATTTTACCGTACCTGCATCGAACGAAAGTTAGGAGAGTCGAATATTCGTTCCCTACGAGTTTGCCTGAATACTGCCACTTTGAAAGTCGATTCCAAATGGGCAAAATATCTTCCTGGACCAACTCCTGAAGAATTCGCCAGAGATGGGGATAAGTCAAGTGCTTCAGTTGTGGTGTATCCATTTACGAGTGGGAACAGAAAGATTCCGCTTACCTGGAACATGCTCGATGGACTCCGAACTGTCAATACCTACCTTTAGTAGGACCTAGTGATTGGAAGCAACAATACTGCTCCATGTCGTGTAACAAACCTAGACCAGTATATAAGCCGTCTCTAAAACATAATATTCAAAGATTACCACACGAATTGCAAGAGAAGATCTACAAGGACGTTTGGCAGGGTCTTGCTAATCAAAAATCTCAATGGGTGACTGTAGAACTTTTGTGTCGTGAAATTCACAAGAGGAAAGTGACAAAAATTAACCAACGTGTCAGATTTCTCTGAATCAAGGGTATCTTTTTGCACTGTATTGAATTATTTGGTACGTTTACATCTGAAGATTTTTTTATCCTTCTTGTTCGTTACCCTGAATGGCAGTGGGACGAAATTACACGTTATATTAATAACTTTGGCTTTTGGAGGAGATTTTATTCTGTGCAGAATATACACTGATGGTCTTCAACAAAAAAGAAGTATAAAAGAGAACGACCATGCCACAACCTTTTAACACTTGTGATCAAACAGATTCCGTGGAAGGATATCAATGAGAATATTCACACGGTGAAGGATTACAAATACTTATTGCAAAAACTGTGCCCCATGAATTGGGGTCGAAGTGTAGTGTGTGTTTTAGTGACTTGCTTTCTGGGATTTCGTTTACCTGTCTATTCCTTGTGGACACTTACGATCACTACCTACAAAAAAAACAGTATGTTTACTCCTTTAAATGTTCACGAGAAACTCATTTTTTTTAAAAGCATTACGCTTTCATCTGGATACATCTCGACCTCAACAGGAAAAAAAGATTCGTCAACATTTACGTACAGAAGCGGTGTACGAAGATGTCTGTGACAGTACCAGAAGAAAAAGAAAAAAAAATATGTCACCGAGGACAATCCCTCTGTTCAAGACAGAACTGTCATGGACATTTCCCCACAAAGACCCTTCCGAGAAGACACCTATGTGACTGTACCCCTTGGAAAGACTATAAGAACATTACACACTACCTCTAGGACACCTTCGTTACCCAAACAATGTTGTACAGAGACTTGTTTATATGCCAATTTGATCGTCTCCATGTGTATTTTATCCCTGCATGTATCCATTTGAATTTTATGTATATTTGTCTTTCATGTTGTTCTCATTTAAACATGCATTGAAATAAACGTTTTTGATAAAAAAGTATAAAAACCTCTTGTCTTGTCTGTTTTTGTGTCAATAGTGTCATACCCTACACTACAATGGCTAACTCTGCTATTTCTACTATTCCTTCCTCCTCCACATTCAAAGTCATTGACGAACACTTAGGTCATGCAAGATAGGAAGACTTGTATTTTCGTCATCCTTTTAACATGCTAATTGCTGGACCGAGCGGTTCATGCAAAACCGAATTTGTCAAACGTTTGATCGAACATAAACATCATTTGATCGATCGTCCACCTCAACGCATCGTGTGGTGGTACAAAGAGTGGCAATCGGCTTACAGTCTCTTGCAAGAAAGTCAATGTGATTCCATTGTGTTTATGGAAGGTATTCCTAAAGAAGACGAGGGATCGTGTCTGACCCTAGTCAAACTCATTGGGTCATTTAAAAGTCCTCGAGATAAATCACCAGTGCATGTCTTAGCCAAAAAGTTAGGAACACCTTGGCTGACTCATGCGTACGATGATGCCACTCAAACGCCATACACTTATTTACTCGTGGATTTAAAACCCACCACCCCAGATTATTTGCGATTTCGTACCGATTTGTTTCACGACTGGTGTCAAGACGAAGGACCTGTCGTATACACGTCCTCGTCGCCAACATAACAATATGAACCACTACAAAATCTATAAAAACCTTGGTCACTTTGACCTTGTCTCATACAATGTCAACATGACGTCCCTTCAGTCTCATCTTCCCATCAAATTGATTCGTGCCTTGTATGGTATCAGTCGCGAACAAAATCCACAAATACGTGCTCACGTCTTAGAAGCCAGTCTCAAAGAAGTCTTACGATGTTTTACGGTGACAGCACGTCAAATACTGCAAGGCATAATTCACATTCCACATCAAACAAAACGCTTTTCTGACAGAAACAAAGTAGCCTTGACGCAACTGGCTGATCCTCGCATCGACACTCAAACCAAAAAGCAAATCATATTGAAACCTTGAGGTAGTGGTTCTCTAGGAGGTATTGTCATTCGTTCCCTTTTACAATGGGATCCCAATACTCCCAAAGTTCACCCCAAGAAAAAAAAAGCCAAACGAACTCCCAAGAAAAAGAACAATGGTGCCAAGACCAAACTACAGAAAAAGAAAAGTCCACAGAAAAAAAGCGGTCACCCGCAAAAAAGGCACTTCGGCCAGGAAGCAACCTTATCTTCGTAAGCCACGACCTGCAAGAGAAGATCTACAAGGACGTTTGACAGGGACCGCGTTTCCAGTAGCCTCAGGTGCTTCCACTTCTCCGTTGCGGGTGATGCCAGCCAAATCCAATTTGACACACATTCTTCCTAATTTGATGAAACATTGGAAATCTGCGTCTCCCAACACGTCTCCTTTACCTGTGACACCCTCGTCCACATTAGCAGCAGTAGCAGCTGCTCACAAGGTACCAGACCCCAAAGTCAAAGTCCAAGAAAGATCTGGTATGTTAAAGTGTTTACTGGATTTATCCAAACAAGAACTGTACCGATTGAGTCGGTTACGGACCCCTTCACGACGTGTGTTACCTGTCATGAAGTTGATATGACGCAAAGATAATCAGTGGCGTCGCATTCCAGTATAAAATATGACTTGAGACAACAGCGGGAATTAGTATTTTCTGTACCACTGCTGAACACTCAATGATGCCTCTTCAAAAACGTACATACCACAACCATCGACTTTCTGCTGTCCAAAAAGGAAAAGGAAAAAGACAAATTCGTCATCCTACAAAACGCTTAGCCAAACAACGACGCCATCCCCTAAACAGACACAGTCATCCAAAGAAAAAGAGAAGTCACCAAAGGGGAGGATATTTTTTAAGAAAATTAGTCAATTCAGCTAAGAACCGAACAGGCATCTTTAGCGATGCTTTTGATGATTTAGCGAAGCATGCCGTTACCTTTTTGAGAAACCAATAGAAAAAGAAGATAAAAGAGGGTGTGCATCAAGTCTTTGATGCTAGTGTATTTCTGGAACGAACAAGCCAAGATGTCCCCTCGCAAAAACATTCTTATTCACCCCACAAAGGAAAGAAAAGGAAAGGACTACCTTCTCGTTTAGCCAAACACGGAGACATGATGGCCGTCCTGTCCAAAGTCTATCCATCCATGCGAAAACAAATATTTAAAACGGCCTCCAAAGATGTCATCGATGTTGTTTGAATGTCTTGAAAGGCACGATACCTTTGTCTCCACACCAGAAAAAATGCTTCGCCAAACATCGACACGTTCTTCGTCAAATTTTCCAAAAGAAAATATCCGTTCGTCAAAAGAAAAAGATGTTGGTGCAACACGGAGGATTTTTATCCATTATTGCTCCTTTATTGACAGGATTAATACCAGGTTTGACACATGGGATGACCCAAGGGATGTCCCAAGGATTTCCCCAAGGAATGGTAGAAATATGTATGATCCTTACAGAAGATAAAAGGGAACCATTGAGCACAACAATCTCAGACATAACCCTTGGAAGCCCATGGAAGGACGAAAACTGACTTTGGTTCCTTACAAACGTTGGATGGAATACCATCGTTGGCAAGAACAACGAACCCCCCATTTACCACCCAATCCTAATTTGACCGAGATGTCCCAATTACAACACGAATTACGATCCTTGATAGATCGCCACGATTTATCCGAAACCGAAAAATCGCAAATGTACGGTCAACGCTTGAAACGACTGCAACTCTTTCATCAGAAAGCTGCGGAACAAAAAGCTCTGCCACTTTGTCCGATTTTAAGGCTCTAATGAATAGTCCGTCGCCATCACCATCTACAATTGTCATAACATACGTCTTCCCACCATTACCCAAGGAAGAAGAAATCCATGATATCCTTCAAACACCCACCACTACTCCCATTCCGAGTAAGATTGCCGCTACCTTGTTGACCCCTTCCCCCACTCCCCAACGAGAAGAACTCAAAACTTGGGTTAAAAAGATGATGGACACTCCTCCTTCAACAAATATGAAAAAGAAAGAAAAGGAAACCAGAAGTGAGTAAGAAATGAAGACCAAAGCTATCCCTATACAACCTCCACCACTACCACCACCAGTACTCTCGATGTCAACTCATGTGGCACATCGGACACTTAACACCGTTTCCAAACAACCCCCATTTCGTCCCACCCAAAGCAGTATCCTCGAAATGTGGGTAACTTATTAACAAAGCCATGGAGAAGGTATTAGCCAGCATTTACTACGATCCAGCTCACCCTGCAGGTTACGGAGGCATTCAGAAATTGTATCGTGCTGCAAAAACTCGCCTGAAAAAGCTCCGTTTACCTGAAGTACAACGATAGTTACAAGAACAAGCGACGTACACTTTACACAAACCCATTCGACGAAAATTTCACAGACGTCGCACTCAAGTGCATAACATCGATCATCAATGGCAAGCCGATTTAGCTGATGTCTCTCATTTAGCAACCTACAATCGTGGCTACAAAAATTTGTTTTGTGTCATCGACGTCTTTTCTAAATTTGCCTGGGTCGTACTATTGACATCCAAGTCGAGGGAAGAGTTAGTACGAGCTTTGCAACTGGTGTTGAAACAAAGTGGTCGTCACCCTCTTCGATGGTAAACCGATAAAGGCACCGAATTTCTGATCCAAGCTTTCCAACGAGAATTAAAGAAACGTGATATTCACTTTTTCACTATCGAAAATCTTGAAACTAAAGCCAGTATCGTGGAACGTTTTCAACGTACCTTGAAACAACGCATGTGGAAATATTTTACGCATCAACACACTCTCAAGTACATAGACGTCTTACCGCACTTAGTCCAAGCCTACAACCAAGTAGAAGTATTGGATGTGCCCCACAAGATATGACACCTGACAACGAAGTGACTGTTTTTAAGCGCCTGTTTGGTACGTCCCGGACGATGGATGTCCCCAAGAAAGGTGGGGAAGTGTTAACCCGGGAGATTGGGTACGCATTGGCAAAACCAAACGCACTTTCGACAAAGGTTACTTAACCAACTGGACCACCGAATTGTTTCGTGTTACAAGACGAGTGCGTGATCGTCATCCTACCGTCTATGAATTGGAAGACATGAACGGAGAAGTATTAAAAGGAACGTTTTACTTGCCTGAATTACAACGTGTCACCAAAAAAGAAGACGACGTGTACAACATTGAAAGCATTCTCGAACGAAGAACCCGTAAAGTAGGAAAACGTCGTGTCAACGAAGTCAAAGTACGTTGGAAAGGATATCCTCCTAGTTTTGATTCTTGGAGTGACGCTTCGCAAGTCTTCGACTATAAAAAGAAGTGACCATCATGCCCTTCAATACAGCTTCAGCGACCACAGTGACTACTCCTTCACCCACTTTATTTCTGCAAGATTTACTAAAACAACCCTTGTAGGTATGGTGTGGAGAACGTGTGCCTAAAACGCAAATCGTCTTTTTCTGTCAAATCTTTGTGGTGTATTGTGTTATCGGTGCAGCTATTGCTAATTTAAGTTTGCAATAAGGAGACAAACAATTGTGGACCATTTCACTCAGCAGCTGCATCGGGTATCTTCTTTCTAATCCTTCCCTGAAATACTCTTACAACGGGAACAACAGTAGCAACATTGGGAGTCTTGCGTCCAACGTTAGTCATTCTCCTGACAGTCACCCATCCAATCACAATCCTCTTTTAGACACTCCTTTAACCTAGAGTGACTCCTCGGACAGAAGAACATTGGAATTATGAACAACACTATTAACCAATTTTACTTAACGTTACCTAGTGACAGTTCCATGGAGGTTTTTCCTAATAACACGTTGTGCTGTCAAACGTCTAAATTACCTCAAGCCATGCATTTGGATCAAGATGATCACTGGGAAGTAGCTTTAGTGGAAATGATACACTAGACACAAATCAAAAATATCGTCGAAAATCAAAACACTTTTACAGTAGAAGTGTATGCCAAGCAATTGCAAGATGCCTTAAACGAACGAGCCATCACTGGCATTGACACAAAAAGATCAAATGGACCCCCAACTAAAACCCTGTCCACTCATGTGTTCACCATTCCTGCAGGCTATTTTTTTAGTGGTCAACATTTAGTGACTACGCTTGCTACCAGGTTCAATATTTTGTTTGGTAAAGCTATGAACAAATCAAGAAAGATGTTATCTTTGAGTACAATAAAGTGGCTCGTCGTCTCATGATCAAATTTTCAGCGGACAAAATGATGGGCATTATCTATTGTCCTGAATTGTATGATATTTTGGGTGGAGACTTCAGGTTGGTCAAGAAAAAAGAAATACCAGCCTTAACCACTAACTCGGATTTTGCGAAATATTTTCGATTCCCTGTAGAAATGAACCAAGGGCTCAACTTGATGTTTGTGTACTCCGATGTGGTGAACTACCTCATCGCAAACCTCAAGAGAATCAAGCTTATGTCATCAACACAGATGATAGTCATCTTCTAGGAACTCACTGGGTAGCTGTCTACTTTCCTCAAGAGGATTGTGTGGAGCATTTTGATTCGTATGGATTACCCCGGTTCGATGATGATATCATTGACTTTATGAGAAGAAATGCCCAGACAACACGATTCAATAATGTGAAATTACAAGGCACAGATTCTCTGGTGTGTGGACAATATTGTGTCTATTAACTGCATCAACGTAGTCTTGGATATTCTTTAGAACATTTAGTGACTTATTTTGATCGTCATTCGTCTCGAAACGATGACAAAGTAGATCGATGGTTTTGTGACCATTATAGTTATCTGTTGTCTTTAGCTAGGAAACGTAATGTACATTAATGGCCCAATGACTTCCAACAGTGGAAATCTCAATTCAATTCACAACGTTGTCAACCATGTCAAAGCTAATGTATTCGTGTTATTGAAGAAAAAAATGTTTGTTATTTGAAAAAAAATATTTGTTATTTGAAACAAATTGTGTTTTGTGAGATGTTTTGTTATTTGAATAAAAATGTTGTGTTTTGAAACCAATGCGTCTGTCGTTTGTTTTACATTTTTATTCATATAGATGCTCTTTGACTTTTCTTTCTATCCCACACATCAAACTATCCAAACGTTTCCAAACCCTAAACCATAGAGGGGTGTTTTCTATCGCGTCCGCGCTTGAGCCATATAAAGCAAGGGTAGTCTCCAGTCTGGCCATCATTCATTCCTGCAAGAACTATAACGAAGAACAGACGTGTTGGACCACTCCGGACCGAAGCCACCTGTTCCCAGATTTGACCACAACCACAATACTCTCTCACGCAATACGAACTATTCTTTTACTCAAGCACTAGAGTAAGGGAGGGGATTTTACTTGGTTTTTAGCACCAGAATAAACCAAGGTTTTGCCCCACAGCGTGTTAGAGTGGATGTATTCTGTGCCAGCTGCTAGTGTACCACCACCATCGCCACCAGCAACCACCAGCAACAAGACGCCTGCTACCACCACCACCACCAACCTCCTCCTTTCTACGCTAAAGGACCCAGCAGCTAACGAAAAGTCCACTACCACCAGCCACTACTCCAGCAAAGGCAGCCAGGACTCCTACAACAACTTTGTTAAGGCAAACTGTAAGTCGTTAGAAGTTAATTATACTCTGTGCTAAAAAGCTAAGTTACTTTTCATCCTCAAACATCTTTCATAATCACTACTACTCTTTCTCAATACTATTCTCACTCAAATTCTAAATACATTTAATCGAACAATTATTGTTATTCACAAGCGTAGGAATCATACTACAACAAGCTTGAGTTGCACTCGCAATTGAGAAAGGTTAGTCCTGCCTCTAATTCGAGCCTTGCAATCATCAACAATAATTCAATTCAATTAAATATATAACCCTTTTCTTTCCTAACCTATCACTATTCAAACTGCAAATTAAAAGCTAGACATTCAAACTTATTATCCCTCAAATAATTCAAATACAATATGGCCGACCAACTAAACAGTCAGAACAAAGGAAAAATGGCCGCCACCCAAATTAAATCAGCCGCCAAAACTAACAAACAGGCTATGCAACAAAGGCAGGGGCAGGCACGTCGTATGAATAACGCACACAAAAAAGTGCACCAATATACAGATAAGCCATTAAATACAAGCAATAACAGCAATGAGAGAAAATCTAGAGTATATTCAACTCCTGAATTAAACATGCTAAAGAAAGAGGCGGCAAAACTTGACCCGCTATCCCCAGTTTTATTTAATTTTCATGATGAATCTATCCAAATTGAAGACTTGGACGCCACATTGGCACCCGGCGATTCCCCACAAAATCCAACCACTTCATCAGTATTATCCCCCGTTAAAAATCAGGTAGGGACACCAAACACATTTTCGGCGGACGTGGTGGAAAACACCCCAAACCGAAGATTCAAAATTCAAATAGGGACTTCCAACTCCAACTTAGCGGACGTGGTGGAAAACACCCCAAACCAAACATCCAAAAACCAAAAAGGCAGTCTCAACTCAAACAAGGCGGACGTGGTGGAAAACACCACCAACCGAACATTTCAAATTAGGACAACCACAAATTCGGCGGCCGTGATTGAAAACACCACAAACCGAACAATTCAAACTGAACTAAATACATCCAAAAACCCAACAAATAAAGCAGTCAGCAACGACCGAGCAAGAATGAACAACGAGCAACTATTAACGTTAGCGACGGAAGTTATCCCAGCGCCAGCCTTAAAGGCCATTATAGGCCTAGGATTAATAGAGGCCAATAATTGGAGCCTCCGAGCAGCAGGTAAAAGAACTACACTGCTGCTCGTTTGGGACAAGGAAGAAAACAATGAGAGAAGAGAGGGGCTCACGTACAGGAGAAATAGACAGCGAAAAAGGCGGGAAACCAGACCAAAGTACGCTGCACAACCCCCACCCCCAATAGCCCTGAATGAAGAAACCCAGACGACGACCGAAAGGGAATCAACTGTACAAGGGGATACGCAATTAATTCAGGAGCAGTTAGAAGTACTAACTACACAACTTCGGACTGTACTTACAGCCACAAAAAAGATGGAAAAGGCCACATCACCAATAGTAGAGCCGGCGCCATTAATGCAGTCTGACCTTGAACCAACACCAGCCCCTACACACAAAAAAGGAAAGGGGAAAAAGCGGGTGCTTAAATCTTCCACCCCTACTCATCTACCAGGTCTGGCAATTGACCTAAACCAACAATTGGAGGCCGCCGCTACCTCTACCCCTACTCCGGAAGCAAAGTGGGAAACACCGGTAAAAACAGCAAAAATGCCAGAAAAAACCAAAGAAGCACTTATGGGGAAACTCTGCAAAAAACTAGGACTAACAGCATTGCTGGAGAATAAAAAGAAAGCAACCAGCTTTATCACAGCAATAACTTATATAGGGTTCCGCTCACTACAGGCTTCCCCACCCAGAGTTCCACAGTGGCATTACGGACTGAAAATACTTACCACCTATTACTACGAAGCCTTCGAAGAACAAGCCATGTTTAAACTTTTTGATGCGGCAGCGTACCTGGCCACACGACATGGTTTATACTTCCCCAGAATTACCAGAGAGGAAACAAGAACAGCCGCAAGTCTGGTGGAAATAGAGGGACGGCGTGGTACCTTCCAATATGATGAGTACCAGCCCTATTAAGGGAAATAAATTGCCATTTTTATTATTAATAGGGGACTCATTTGGTATCGAGCACCCCTCTTTGACTAACTTTTGGCCCTGAAAACACAAATATGACCTCTTTGGTATGCCTTCGACAAAATTCATAACCAAAATCCCCTACCATTGACTACACTTTTATGTGTCGCCTAGACACTTTAGTTAAATACAATAGGGACTTACGTATGTACGCTTTAGTACTAGTCCCTATTTTTGATAGGATGTTTAATTAATATTTTTATAACTCAGATATTTGGTAAATTGCACAGGTGGCTTACACATTATTGGTTTGTTAGGCTGTCCATTAATATAACTGGACTGAATTTGACATACAAGCGTGCTTGGCGCTTCACCACCTTGCTCCACGCTGCAGTAAATTCTCGTGCTTGCACGACCACATTACGCAGCCACAAGCGATATGAGAAAGCTAATTTTCTCTCGCTTTCTTGCTCTTGCAGACTGATAGGAAATTGAATGATTGGGTGGGTGTGTGTAGGTTCTATTCCTACCCACCCTACGGCCTTACATTCACCCAGTGGCAGTTCAATAACTGCCCCGTGGTGACGGCCAAATTAAATAAGCACTCCATTGAGTGTATAAACGCCTGCAGGGGATGTGGCACAATTCCTTCCCCTCAGGATAAATTAAATAACCCTCTTTTGAGGGATAAAACGGTGCCAAGAGCCTTCTTGGACGAAGCACCTTAAACAAATCTATTCATTCAACAAATAAAGCGGACGCAGTCGAAAACACTCCTTTCCAAACACATGAAAGGAGTCAATCGTATGCACAAGCCGCCAAAAAAACCAAATACCACTCTAGCCAAACCCCAGGACCATCCAAGCAATTAACTGAGGAAGATCTAATCTACCCCTCCCCTACTAAGAGGACCCCGGCCCCCAACCCAATCTCAGTCCCTAAAACCTGGGACGGAAAAGGAAAGGGAAAAGGGCCCTCCAAAAAAGTAAACATTGAAATCCCTGAACAAATAAATCAAAATGTCAACCCGCCACCTTTACATCAAAAAACAGCAAACAAAGGGCCCAAACCAAAATTTCATAGGCTTGAACTAACACTTTACGTTCACAGCAAATCAACCCAATTCTTAAACCTCTCCACAAATAGTCTAGTAGGGGCTCTACTAAGGATACATCAAAGCCCCTGCAAAATCATAAGGCCCAATAAAGATTACATTATCTTACATTGTAACACCAGCTCTCAAGTAGCAAAGTTTCTAGAAATTGAAAACATAGGTGGGATTCCAGTGAAGGTTACGAAACCATACAAACTTACCAACCCACTAGAGATAACAGCCAACATCAATAACAACCAAAATAAGGAAAAAGCCACACCTACCCCCAAAACACCGCAAGCAACCAAATATAAAGCGGTAGTTCAATTAACAGGGCAAATGTCCCTTTGGGACAATAAGAAACTAAACGAAGAGCTCATAAAGGGGGGAAACAACATCACCAAAAATTATCAAATAGGGAAAAAGTCGCCCAAATACTCAATAAATATAATAGAAACCGAAACACCCTTGCCAGAGCTAATCCAAATAGGCTTGTCAGGATCAAAATATAGAGCAGAACCCTACAAAAACAAACCCAGATTCTGCTCCAATTGTCAACACAGGGGCCATTTTACAAACAAATGTAGAAGACCTTACAAATGCTACAACTGTGGGGGGCCACACAAGGGGCAATGCCAAAAGGTCAACCCAAAATGTGCCCAATGCCAAGGCACCCATTTACCAAAATCCACAATATGCCCCGCAACAATCAGGGAGATTCAAATAATAGACACTATGGACAAAAATCAAGTAGATTACAGGACAGCTAGAAAAAAATGCAACACAAATAGAACAAACAGGAAAGACCAACAAAAGGAAAGCAGCATAGGGAATGAAATAACTAACGAGGTAATTAAGATAGTCAAATCCATCGAAACCATCATGGATAAAATAAAACAAAACAATAATAGCAACAACCAAGGATTACAAAACGCCCTCAAAAAAACCAAAAATCAACTAAAAACACTAATTGTAGCAAATGACCCCATTAGAAATGGCTGACACAACTAATGGAAATGTTTCAATATGGCAATGGAATGCAAGAGGACTATCCAATAACTTAAATGAATTAAAAATAAAATTAATTAATTCCAAAACAAAACCTGATATCCTATGCATTCAAGAAACAAAATTAACTAATAAAAATAACACATTGCCTAATATACAGGGCTACACCCCAGGATACTTCCAAAATCGACAGGAAAGATCAGGGGGAGGCTTAGTCATGTATGTAAATAACAACATAACAACAATAGAACCAATACCTATAACAACAGAGGTAATAAGTAATTCTCACATAGAAGTACAATCAATTAAAGTCAAAATAGGGAATAACGACCTACAAATCATTAATATCTATGACCCCCCGGGGACAAGCACCCATAAACAAGAAGATATACTTAGAGCAATAACTACCCTAATCACTAGTGAGCGCACCGTCATATGCGGCGATTTTAATGCCCATAATAAGCTGTGGGGGGGAGGAATGACGGATAAAAGGGGAAGGTTGATTGAGGCCTGGGCCAATACATCAACCCTAACCATACTCAATGATGGGGCCGGAACTCGATTAAACCCGACAAACGGCACCTTGACCGCCATTGATCTCACCCTATGCACACAAAAACTGGCACAAGTGGCGGAATGGGAAGTGGATCAATCTGACCCCATGGGCAGTGACCACTTCCTAATCATCACCACTCTGCAGATGACGGTGCAAGCAATAGTGCAAAATAAACTCCCCAGGTGGAACTACAATAAAGCAGACTGGGACTCATTTAAAGAAATACTAAATAACGAAAACACATCCCAGTTCGAATCAGATGACATTGATCTATACTACGAAAACATAATGCAAGCAATAACAAACGCTGCAACAAAAAGCATTCCAACCAGTAATTATAAGGCAGCAAAACTCAGTGTCCCATGGTGGAATGAAGAAATTAAACTAACTAAACGATCCAAAATCAGAGCACTAAACAAATTCAAAAGATCAAATGTCACTACCCACTTTCAGGAATACAAAGACCTAGATCATAAATTAAAACAACTAATCAAAGATGCCAAAACAGAAACTTGGAAAGAGTACTGTGGTACACTAAACAACAAAACAACTACTAAAAAAGTATAGGATAAAATAAGAAGGATTAGGGGGAAAAAGACCACAAACACCCCTAAAATAAGTAACACCTCCAATGATAAAGAGCAAGCTGACTTACTAGCTCAACATTTCACTAGCATGAGCAATAACAGCAACCATACTATAGAATTTCAAAACCACAGAAACAATGAAGAAAAAACAAATAAGCAGATATTTAAAGACTTAGGACCTAAAGAATCCCCTTTAAACAATAAAATAACAAAATATGAATGGGATCAAGCACTGAAAACTAAAAAGGAAACCTCACCTGGGGAAGATAAAATAGGGTACACAGTATACAAACAACTACCACCTAACATAGTCAGTGAAATCATAAAATTCCTTAATAAAATATGGGACACAGGAAAGCTACCAAAAAAATGGAAACATGCGATAGTTATACCCATCCTCAAACCCAATAAAGATAGACATGACATCAACTCATATAGACCAATATCGTTAACGAACAACATATGCAAAATAATGGAAACAATAATTAACAACAGACTCAAGTCACATCTTACTAAACATAATCTACTATCAGAAAATCAATGTGGATTCAGAAACAAACGCTCCACCACAGACCAATTAGTAAGACTTGAAACCGCTATCAAACTAGCCTTCAACTCCAAACAAAAAGCGAACAGAAACTTAATTGCGGTATTTCTCGATCTCGAGAAAGCATTCGACCTAGTATGGACCAAAGGCCTTATAGCCAAATTAAATGATTATGGCATTACTGGGCGAATGTTTAACTTTATTAAAGATTTCTTAGCAAACCGCACTATAACAACTAGGGTAGGGGCAACATACTCTGAGACTCACTCCCTTGAAAACGGGACTCCACAAGGAAGTGTACTCAGCCCCACCCTCTTCAACATAATGATAAACGACTTAGATAAAAACTTGGCTACCAACAAAGTAGAACTATCCCAATTTGCGGATGATGGCGGCCTATGGAGACCAGGAAACCCCTCCAGCCGCAAAAACATCTATGAAATTCAAACCAGCCTAAATAATATTGGAAACTGGGCTAATAAATGGGGTTTCAAACTATCGCACCAAAGAACGGTAGCTGTACTGTTCACCCCAAATAGGAAAAACATACAATACCCAAAACTAACCATACAAAATAAGGAAATAAAATTTGTAAAAGTAGCCGAATTTCTGGGTATGTATTACGACCAACACTTAACATGGGCACACCACATTGATGATCTAATTAAACGATGTAATCAGGACTTAAACCTAATCAGAAGTCTTAAAGGGACACAATGGGGAGCTAATCAGGAAACATCACTAATGCTATATAGGGCACTAATAAGATCAAAACTAGATTACGGCTGTCAAATATACTCATCAGCCACAATAACGCAACTACAAAAACTAGATAGAATACAAAGAATAGCCCTAATAAAAAGCAATGGAGCCCTCAACTCCACCTCAACAGCTGAACTGCATGTAATAACGGGAGAATTGCCCCTACATCTGAGGCGGCAAGAACTCACTTTAAAGTATGCAGCGCGGCTGTCCAACCACCCCAAAACTCACCCCACCTTACTGGCCATAAATAAGACCAACATCCCTTACAGAAAAGGCCTAAAGCAAAAACTACCCATGGGAAAGTTAGTACATATATTAAAATCAACATTACCAGTGGAACTATTCCCATTAGAACCTAACATAGTGTACGAACACGAACCTTGGAACAACGTACAATCTAAAGTCAACACCTCCCTAACTCAAAAAGGCAACAAACAAAACCAGGAACTCAACTTAAAAATAGAAGCCTTAGAAATAATCAACACCCAGTACCACCAATATACAAAAATATACACGGATGGCTCCAAAATTACTAATCCATATAAAACAGCTGCAGCAATGGTCATACCAGAGCATAAAGTACAAATAGGCAGACGCCTCCCAGACTACTGCTCTATTTACACAGCTGAATTCTGGGCCATCCTAAAATCATTACAATGGATTGAAGAGTTCAAACCCAATAAGACAGTGATTATCAGTGACTCGCTAAGTGTCCTCTCTTCAATTCAAACAAACACCACTAAATGTAGGGAAGAGTTTCTCAATCAAATAAACACCAAACTAAAACAACTAGATACCAAAAATATTACTGTAGAATTCTTGTGGATCCCCTCCCACATTGAAATTAAAGGCAACGAAATGGCAGACAAACTAGCCAAAGAAAAACTAGGCGAACCAAATTTCGAGCCACTACAATATAGTACTTCAGAACTATACAGTATAATAAATACGCAAATAGATAAAAAATGGCAAAACGATTGGGATACCAGTACAAAAGGGAGAGTGTTGTACACTACGGTTAAGGAAGTTAAAAGGAACATAAAACCGCCCAGGGGCTTACCAATAGAACAAACTATCATAAATAGAATAACTATAGGTAAAACCAGGCTGGCAAACAGCATGGGAAAATATATAGGACCCTTTCCTCATAACATAAACTGCTACAATTGTAACACCCCTGAAGATCTCCATCATATCTTCAACAATTGTACCAAAACCAAAAAA
The DNA here is from genome assembly GCA_029339505.1 of Unio delphinus. Lineage (NCBI taxonomy): Eukaryota > Metazoa > Mollusca > Bivalvia > Unionida > Unionidae > Unio > Unio delphinus. The sequence goes on from JAQISU010000065.1 coordinate 104,716, forward strand.
GAAAGGGACAAATTTAGATCAAAACAGCTAGAAATTAAAGCCCACTATACATACCCAGAGATTTTACTAAACTCAAATACAAACTTAGCAGGGACACATAAAAACATGATAGAATTTCTTAAAAACATAGAAAAAATAGATAAAATTTAGACCATAATCACAAATAAAATCCCTGTAAAGACAGAAAGTGTAGGCCCCTAAACGAATTAACAAGGAACCTCTTAAGGACAGGTGAGCTAAGCAACGGTACGGACCAGGGTGCGGTATCTGGGCACAACTATGAAAAACCTTTGACGTGTCGCTTAACGGCCCCGGATATTTCCGGCAGAGGCCCATATGTTGTCGCTTGGCCACCAAACCTCACGGACTGGACCGGGGGCGGTCTTCTGGGTGTGACAGTGAAAAACCCTTGACCGTGTCGCTTAACGGCCCAGGATATTTCCTGCAAGGACCCACTAGTCATCATCTAGTTGACCAAACCACACACCTGACCTCAAATTGAGGAAAACCTTAGAAAACAAAAATAAGCCACACTAACCTGAGTACAAAAACATCATAATGGTCATAAATAGTTACAACAAATGATAGAATACAATCAAAAAGCATAAAAATAGGCAGTAGGAAAAATCAACACAAAACCAAAAGCTAACTCCCTACTCACCACTTTCTGCCTCTAATCTGTCACTTCTTAACCTCTCTCAGCAATATAAATAAAGTATACAGTGCAAAACCACACATCCAACAATAATTAGAATAATTAAAAGTACCACAAATCAGTGAACCGAGACCGGTGCACATAAACTAGATAGAAACATAGGAAGTGACCCCAAATTAAGATATATAAGGTAGTCTAAAACACCCAAAGACTATCAGGCCCAGCGGCACAAGGCCGCACTTACATCTAAAAATCAGAAAGTAATTACGATAAGACCCCAAACCTAGAAAATATAAGGTAGTCACAACCCCAAGACTATCAGGTCCAGCGGCACAAGGCTGCAACTATAACCAAACGTAGAAAATTAAGTCACTAATAGGGCCCCAAATAGCAACTATAAGGTGACCCAAGCCCAAGGTCATCAGACACCGCAACACAATGTTGCACATAACAAATCAGAACCAACAAACTCAAATAATTCTCACACATAACACTAAATGTCAAAGAACGTCACAGAAAGCACTGTATACTAAAAATTACTCTAGATAAAAGCACAGAGTATATAAATAGGGGATAGACCCAGAAAAGCAGCCTACCAAGCCTGGCCCTTCGCCTCGCCCTCTACCTACTCCGCCTGCTCCAGCAACTACACGTGCTTAGCACGTCCATTAACAACCAAAAACACCGGATGGCATGAATATGAGTGTGTGCTGGAACTATTCCCACTCATATATATACTTAAAGGCCCTACAATCACACCGCAGTAGCTCAATAGTTACTCAGATGTGACGGCCTAATTAAATAGTGTTCCCTGAACACATAAACGCCTGCAGGGTGGTGGCACCATACCCACCCTCAGGATAATTAAATAACCGTCCATTGACGGATAAAACAGTGATAAGAGCCCTCGGGACGAATCACTTAAATCCCATTATTCAATTCAATTCAGTCTGGCCATCATTCAGGCGAAGACTGCAGACCGAGTAGGACGGCTTTTCTGGAGCTGGCGACCTGATGACGTCACGACGGGTGCGAAAGCACATTTTCCTGGGCTTAACAGTTAAGGACGGTTCAACACGGCATCAACTCACTTCACTATGAAGAGAAACATTACGATGTGGAGAGGTGGACTACACAGCGGAAATATTTCGGAGAAGTTATAAGTCCCTTTAACAAGTGGCAGACGACGAAGTCTTATGGAAACTGGGCAGCCCACCATACCCACGTGGTGAAGAAAAATGGCGGACACTGAAAGTGGACAGCTCCTACATCGAAGTACTGGAACCACATTGCAACCAGCCATGGACAACTAAGCAATGTGGCGGACCTGGGGCGCGCTGACTGGTGATATCAAAGTATCGAGTAACCCGCAGGCTGCCGTAGGATGATATCATCAAGTCAGCGAAATACTACCCTGGATAGCTAGCATTTTGATGCCATTACAGCTGTTTTCTGATGTGTCGCCAGCATCGGACTACTCGGATAAAGCAGTACAACGAAAAGATATTTGCCATTTATCTTTTCATTCGCCTGAATAATAGGGGACTCATTTGGTTACGAGTACCCCTCTTTGAACAACTTTCCGTGGCCCTAAAAAGCTAATTTGACCTTATTGGTAACGCCTCCAGCAAATTTAAGACCAAAAAATACCTAACATTGACTACACTATTATATGTCGCTCAGACATTTTAATTTTCTAAATTTGTTAGGGACTTATTATATGTACGCTTATATACTAGTTTTATTTGAATGATAGGACTGTAAATAATAATTCTTCAACTTAAATATTTGGATAATTGCACAGGTGGCTAACACATTATTGGATGTTAATTTGTCCATTAGTATAACTGGACTGAATTTGACCTTTAGTATGACCTTGTTTTTTCAGGTGTGGGCTGCGTCCTTCGCTGTGCTGTCTTGCTGTCTGCGTGCTCTGGTGTGTGCTGCTGTGTCAACGCCCTCCTGGACCTGGACCTTTTCCACCTTTGCCGTTTCCGCTCACCAAAATTATTAGCGAAATGAGGAAACATTTCCCCTCGCTACCTTACTGCTTGATTGGATGATAGGGGTGGGTGTGTGTGGGTACTATTCCTACCCACCCCCAATATAGGCTTTCATTTCCCCTGATAGTTACTTTTTAGTAATTCAGGGGAACGCCTTAATTTATAGTGCATTTAAGCACTTTTAAGGGAGGGATTAACAACCCCTCCCACCTAAATGGCTACCGACAGGGTAGCTATAAAAGTTATACAAATGTCCCTAGTGGACGGTTATAACTATAAAAAACACACTATCGTATCGTACCAGTCTGGCCATCCATTGTTTGACTCATCCTCCTACGAAGATGTGCTCAAGACTAGCTAAGCTGAACAATCCTTATGTCACCCTGCATCGTATCAGACACTATCTGATGCCAAAGCCTGAATAGTTAGAGACTGTTAGAATGCTACAAGTAACGGAAGACCTCATAGAAGAACTCTTCAAAGAGGTAATTCAAAAAGACAAAGAAGAATAGACTGAGAAGTATAGACTTCAGAAGCAGCAGAGAGAGCAGAGAACACAGCAGCAGGAACAGCAACAACAGCAGCAGGAACCAAACAGAAGTTTTTTCGACTGTCGTGTCGACACGAAAGAGTTCTCTTTCTCTTTCCGAAGAAGCAGACCCTATCCTGTTTCCAGACGAGGACGCAATCTTAGACGATAATAGATTGTCATCCCTCCTCGTACACACAAAAAACAGCCCTTTTCAGGGCTACCCAATATTCTCGAAAAGAATTAATCATTCAATTTGCTAATAGTATGTGAGGAAGTTAGAAAAAATTAGAAGTGAGTCTATAATCGCTGTCTATTTTTACTTTTGTTTGAAGTGCGTCTATAAGCACAACGTATTTTTCAAAAAACTTGTTAAATTTATAATTTATGAGAGTAAAGTAAAAAATGAGTGAGTATTTTCTTTTAAGTCCACGTGTTTATTTTGGTGATTATAGGGATAATGTACGTTTTTGGAACGTATGGGGTGTTTTCCATCATGTCCGCGTGTTTTGGTGATAGGGATAATGTAAGTTTTTGGATCGTAAGGGGTGTTTTCCATCACGCCCGCGCTTGAACTAAAAATTAAGAAGCACTCGTCAGTGTGGCTACCTATCGTTGACGTTTCGAGTCAAAGAAGATGAGTAGAGTAAAAAAATTGAGAGAACTTCAAATGCACTTGGAGAATGATAGGCGTCTCCCGGACGAGCTGGCAATGGAAGCCATAGCAGAACAGGCCAGGATTGAAAAAGAAAAGGAGGAAAGAAAAACGAAAGAAGAGGAAGAGAAGACCGATTTTGCCTCACCGCATGATGATTAAAGCCTGTTGGGTGAAACCTGAGGTGAGAACGCCTTCACCACCAGAATCAGCTCGTCAAGCACAGGCACAGCCCCAACCGCATCAACCACAGTCTCGTGTGTGGTTAGTAAATAATACGGTTTGTTTTGGCTGCTTACCGTGTGTGTGGTTAGTAAATGGTGTGTTTGTATGTGTGTTTGTGTGTGGATAGTAAATGATATGGTCCGTTTTCTTTGCTTCCCGTGTGTGGTTAGTAAATGGTTTTATTTTGGATAGTAAATGATACGGTTCTTGAACAGTACATAATATGAAAAGTGAATGTAAGGAGTGTTTTCCTTCAAGTCCGAGCTTATGATATATATACTCAAGTGGCTGACATTAGAACGTCATTTTATTTTTCTCCCTAGGGTTCTAATTTGGTACGAGAACCCTTTTCAAACAATCTCTTTCTCGAAATCTAACTTGATCAATTTTGACCACCACTCAAAATTAACAAGCTAAAATACCTAACAGTGACTACACTTATTTATGTCGCTAAGACATTTTAGCAATTAAATTTGTTAAGGACCTACAACATGTTCACTATGTACTAGAAATATTTATTGTTAGGAAAGATGAAAAATTCTATGACTATATGGATTTGATATAATTGCACAGGTGGCTTACACAACATTGGTATTTGTTCTGCCTTCCTGCTTTGCCGTGACCCGACATTTTACTCTAAGGCGAGACTGCCATTTAACGCGGGTGCCGGGGAGACTGCGACAACACAGCCTAGTGTAGTCAAAGTTACCTTTGGTCCCGACCAATCAAATAGCCCGACCCTCGGGCATTAACTGGTCGCGAAAGCACATAGTTGCGCATGCGACCTTAATTCATATTAAAAAAAAAAAAAAAAATCGCGCCTTTGTATACAATCATACCAACTACAAAAAGAGGTCACTAGAACTCAACGTTTACCAAAAAGCCTTACAGCCATTGATATTAAAATAATCAACAGAATCAGAACAGGTAAAACACTACTAAATGGCAGTTTTATGAAACATATAAGTACAGGACCCACGCCGGATAAATGTCCACACTGTCCAGAAACTGAAACATTGGAACATGTATTCAACATATGTCACAAATATCATCGACAACGTACCGTCTTCCAACTACAACAAAGAAAACTTGACTCAGTTACATCACTCCCCCAAATTCTAGTTTAAAGGTATAACAAAAACGTAAATGCTACCTATATAAATATACTTAATTACCTAAAATCAATAGACATACAACACAAAATATAAATATCAAAACCATCAAATAAGTAAATAAACATAAACATAGCCAAAGAGTTAATATTTATCAATCAAGGGGCCAGAGCAGATAATAACATCGCTAGCTCAAAAAACAGACCCACGTAACAATGCCTTAAATAAACGGAAGAAAAAAAATTATAACTATCAAATAGATAAATAATTAACGAGGCCATATCGGTTAAAGGGGCCAGAGCGGATAGTAATACCGCTAGCTTAAAAAAGCAGAACAGCTTAACATTACCCTAAAATAAATATATAAAATAAAATAGAAAAGGGGAAAGGAAGGGAAAGGGGGGATAATATAAACATTGTAATGCGAGGATAAAAGGAAGAAACGGGAGAAAGGGAAGAAGGAGAAGGGGAAAAAAGAGAACATTACACTAAGTAGTGGCACAATGTAGGTACAGTAAAACCAGTCAACCGGCAAGTGACAAGATAAGTGTGATAAGAACACCGGGATCAAATAGTGATAGCTCAAGGAAACATAACATCAACAAACCGACAAGAAAAAGTAAAAGGAAATGGAAAAGAAGGATGGAAGAAGGAAAAAGAAAGAAAGAGGGAAGAAGGGAGTAGGAAGAAAGTGGGAAAGAGAAAAGGGAAAGAAGAGAAAAAGAAGAAGGAAGAAATGAAATAACACCAAACACACCCCACTCTAACTCTAATCTTTTTTTTTTTTAATTTTTTTTTTTGGTTAATATTTTTTTTTCTTTTGAATTTATTTTTATATATATATATATATATATATCTTTAAATATTTTTATTTTTTAATTTGTTTTGATTTTTTTTAAATTTTATTTTTTTTTATTTTATTTTATTTTTTTTTATTTTATTTTTCTCCCCGGGGTTCTAATTTGGTACGAGAACCCTTTTCGAACAATCTCTTTCTCGAAATAAAACTTGATCAATTTTGACCACCGCTCAAAATTAACAAGCTAAAATACCTAACAGTGACTACACTTATTTATGTCGCTAAGACATTTTAGCAATTAAATTTGTTAAGGACCTACAACATGTACACTATGTACTAGAAATATTTATTGATAGGAAAGATGAAAAATTCTATGACAATATGGATTTGATATAATTGCACAGGTGGCTTACACAATATTGGTACTTGTTCTGCCTTCCTGCTTTGCCGTGACCCGACATTTTACTCTAAGGCGAGACTGCCATTTAACGCGGGTGCCGGGGAGACTGCGACAACACAGCCTAGTGTAGTCAAAGTTACCTTTGGTCCCGACCAATCAAATAGCCCGACCCTCGGGCATTAACTGGTCGCGAAAGCACATAGTTGCGCATGCGACCTTAATTCATATTAAAAAAAAAAAATTAGAACGTTCATTCATTCGTGACGTCAATGTTGTGCAGATGACGTCGCTAAAAAAAGCTGAGAAATTACTGAGTTTTTTATGAAGTGTTTTGTTAAAAATTACAGAGTTTTTACATCAAAATCACAGCAGCCCTAATTATCAGAATCCACCTAGCTGAACGCATCAACATAAAGGATTACGGATCTAGGTCACACACTAGATTATTCCTGGAGAGGGAGAAAGCAGTTTCAGAGCCACGCCACTGTCGGTCGACAAGAACTGGTAAGAAATTGAAACTATCCATTATTTAAACCTTCGGGTAATTCATTGTGCCACTATATAAACTTAAAACTTATTTAAGATAAATCTAAATCATAATAACAGTAATTAATTGTTATTTCACTCATAATATTATTAACCATTGCCATAATCATCACTTAGCTTATGATAATAACCATCCTTAATCTAGCTCAGTACTAAATAATGAAATAAAACCAAATAAATAGAATAACTCTACCCACAATAAAAGTAAATCATAAAAGTTAGATCACAAGTAAGTATGACGACATCAACGGACAAAACACGAAGGAAAGCAATTCCATTATCCTTCAAAAAGAGGACTACAGCAGCCAAACATGGAAGGCTAGGCAAGAAAATGAATAAGTTAAACAAGCAACTAACCACAGATCCAGTTGTAGACTTGCTACCATCCGAAATATTAACGGCAACATTCTCCTCAAATATAAATGCAAAAGAAATAACCCAGACGACTTTAGATGTACATCCGGGGTAACCTTGGGTTACCAGATCTACTTCCAGAAAAATAACAAGCCAAATAACCAATGTGGATGAAGCCATCAAATACAAAAATGGTAAAAAACCTATTAGCATACAGATCATATCCAAAAATTTAACAATAAACGAATTAGATCACCAAGGAGTGAGAACTGACAACATAATAACAGCAATAACAGGAACGGAAAACGTAGCAACAATAGCAACACCTGAAATGAAAAAAAAACAATAACAACAATATCAACAAATGACCCACATGAAAAGTATAAAGCGGGAAATAAAAATGCAACAACAAACGAAATAGAGAAACAGGGAGAGAGAACTGGCAACACAACAACAACACTAAATTCAGGAACGGAAAAAAGAAAAACAACACCTGAAAAGGTTAAAACAACCATAACAATGACAACAGACGACTCGCAGGAAAAGAATAAAGCGATAAACAAAGATGCAACAATCAATGAAAAATATAAACAAGGAGTGAGAACTGACAACACAGCAATAACAATAACACAGAAAACAGAAAACACAACAACAATAATAACACCTGAAATGGAAAAAATAACAACAATTATAAAAGATGACCCACATGAGAAGTATATAACAGGAGACAAAATATATCAAATGAATCAAACTTCAATCAACATAAACCATGACAACAAGGACAACATCAACATAACAGAAAAGAAAAACAGCTACACCTTACACAGTAGTCAAGAACCCGGACCATCTAAACACATCTCGGATAGAGAGATGGAAGAGATAAGCAAAGCAATTAGTGAGGCTGATCGGGTTGAACGGTACGGAAAGGAATACGAACAATGGCAAACAGTAGCAGCTAAAACAAGCAAAAGGGCATATGGAAATGGAAATAAAGAAGATAAAGGGAAACATCCAATGAAAGGCCCACACAAAATCAAAAGTATCAAACACGTTAGAACGAATATTGACAACAATAGCAAACTAAAAACAATTGTGCAAAATGAACAAAACAGCACCAACGATAATATTGGCAACAACATCCAAAAATGTAGGTACATAGAAAATATCTCTAAGAACAAAAACGACAATTATAATCAACAAACAGGAGATAGCAACAAACAAAAGATGTATCAGCAACATCAACAACAAAGGAAAATGGGCAATCACCAATATCAGTACCATGCACCAGAACACACTATCTTCATAGCCAGTGCAACTTCGAGACTGCTACGCATTAGTAACAGGAGCCTAGCTAATACACTCAAACAACAACATGGCGGAGAGTTTAGGATTGTTAGACCGCAAAAGGATTATATCATAATACAATGCAACACATTGAAACAAGTCTGCAAATATATGGAAATCACAACCATAGCAGGGCTCCCAGTACAAATCACAAGGCACAAAGCCACAATCAAACATTACAATAATAATAACAAAACAAGCACGACTCAAGATAAGGATAAATACACCCAAATATCATATTTAGCAAACCAAGCTAAATACAAAGCAATTCTTAAACTACCTCGAACAATGGTGTGGAAGACGCAAAAAAATATTGAATATGACCTCAGATTTCACAAAATAACTTGCAAAAGGGTTGTCAAATTACGAAATCATCTAGGAATGGAAACGTCAACAATCCTTCTAGAATTCCAACAACCCCCACCAGCACACGTCAGAATTGGACCACATGGAACTAAAGTAAAGCTACAGCAGTACATCAACAAACCCCGATACTGCAATAACTGCTGTAAATGGGGTCACTTTTCTTCCCGCTGCCGTTCACACCCAAGATGTGGAAAATGTGGCGGTAAACACACAGGAACATGCTTTATTAAGATACCAAAGTGTGCTAACTGTAGGGCTGATCACAAATCATATGATACACAATGCTCCATAGCAGTACAAGAAAAAGTTATTATTCGACTAATGGATCAACAAAACATCTCCTATAATCAAGCCAAGAAACAACATATGCAAAAGGAAATCATACCTAAAGCAAAAAAGGCAGAAGTACAACCCAAATTAAAAACAACTAAACAAAATAATGACAAATATACAACAAGACAAGCTTCAAATCAGGAACAAACATTAACACCTGCGAGAATGAGAAACCTAGATACAACCGCAAACACCGGGATATTTTTCAATAGAACAACCATTGACACCTATTTAAACAAACTACAAAAATCAATCAGCAACCAAATGAAGAACGACCGAATTACTAAAGATGAATTTATTAGCATATAGATGCAGCAAATACAGGACTACCTAGCATCAACCCATCACGAATAAATCAACAACAAACAAAAACAAATTATTAACAACAGCATAAACAATGGGTATTGGAAATAGACATAAAAATGAAAATAAAAAAAAAAATAATGCTTCGACTAACAAAACAAAAAACAAGACCCCAGACAAGTTACTTATATGGCAATGGAATTGCAGTGGGCTAAATAAAAACTATGGAGAACTAATCGCAGCAATCCACGGAACAATCACTAAGCCCAAGATCATCTGTCTTCAAGAAACTCTACTTAAGGAAACTAGTACAAACATTCATAAAATAACAGGATATCAAACTACATTCTTAAAACACAGAAGTACCGGCAAAAAAGGAGGAGGCCTAGCCATATATGTACATGAGACCATCACAGACGCAGTAGAGGAAGTTATTAATGTGAACTCAGGAGAAACTACAGCTGAATTTAAAAAAATTGTTTTCACAGTAGCAACCAAAACAATACATCTGTACAACATATATGATCCAGGACAAAATAGCCAAAACAACAACCGACTTTTTCAACAAATATGCAAGAAAAGGGGCACAAACACTATTATGCACATCACACAGAATGGGGTAGTGACCGCACAGATACAAGAGGGAAAAACATCTTAAAATACATAACAGAAGAACAACTAGAACTTTTGAACAACGGAACCCCCACACGTATAGACCCCAGCCAAGGCAAACTCTCTACCATTGACCTAACCATTGCGACGCCTAGCCTGGCTGTAATTGCCCAATGGGAAGTGATGCAGCATTCTACATTAGGCAGCGACCACTTCCCCCTATGTACCACCATATACGTCTCGTGCCCAACGGAGCAACAAAAAAACACAACAAAGATGGAAACTCAAAAATGCAAATTGGAACAGCTTTAAAGACCAACTTAAATTAGTAAACCTTGCGGAAATCCAAGATGAGGATACAAATATTATGACAATGTCATGCAAATTATAAACGAAGCGGCAAATAAGAGTATACCCAAAACAACACGTTTCCATTATAAACAGACGGCAAAATGCCCTGGTGGACAGAAAATTGCAAAATTGCCATTCAGAAGAAAAAAACAGCCTTAAATCGCTTTAAACACACAAAAACCGCCTCTGACTTTCTTATATACAAACAAACAGAAACAAACACTAGGACGGTAATAAATGAGGCAAAAGAGGACTCATGGAGAAGATACTGCACAACGCTCAATCATAAAACAAATACTAAAGAAATCTGGAATAAAATAAAAGCCATGAAAGGCAAAACACCCACAACAACGCCGAAAATCCAGGGAACAAACAACAACATGGAAGTAGCAGAGAAGTTAGCCCAACACTTTGCTAACTCCAGCAGCGATAACAATCATAAACACGAGTTTTTACATCAAAAATCAACATTAGAAAAAGAATTTCCCCACATTTTCAAAGATCGAGACAACAGAGATTCGCCACTGAATGACCCTTTTTATCTGAAAGAATGGAGACAAGCCCTCAGCCAAAAAAAAGTACATCGCCAGGAGAGGATAACCTAGGCTATGAAATATACAAACAATTACCACCCAATATGCAGAGCATTACCTTAGACTTAATAAATCTGATATGGACAACAGGTCGCATCCCCACACTATGGAAGCGAGCCATAATCATAGCCATCCCAAAACCAGGCAAAGACCCTACTAATGTAACCTCCTACAGACCTATTTCACTAACTAATACAATCTGTAAGGTAATGGAAACAATGGTTAACAATAGATTAAAACACCACCTAGAGAAAAATCAACTACTGGCTGAAAACCAAAGTGGATTTAGGAATAAACGATCTACACTTGATCAATTAATCCGTCTGGAAGCCAACATCAAATTAGCATTTAATGCCAAAAGGAAAAGAGATAGACACCTAATAGCAATATTTCTAGACCTAGAGAAAGCCTTCGACCTAGTCTGGACCAATGGCCTCATATCTCAACTCAACCAATTTGGCATAACAGGAATAATGCACCGCTGGAAAGCAAACTTCCTTACGGGAAGAACCTTTAAAACTAGAGTAAGAGAGGCCTTGTCCCAAACAAACTGGATAATGGAACCCCCCAAGGAAGTGTGATTAGCCCAACCCTATTCAATCTAATGGTCAACAATCTAACCAACTATCTCAAAAATTGCCCAGTTGATCTGTCACAATTTGCCGATGACAGTAGTATCTGGAAAGCAGGAAACCCGAATAGTCAAAAGAACATCACTCAAATTCAGAAAGGACTAGACATCATCGGCACATGGGCCAACAACTGGGATTTCAAAATATCCCAAATAAAAACAGTTGCCATGCTCTTCTCCCCAACTAATAAACAACCTAAATACCCTAAACTATATATGCAGAATCAGCCCATTCAATTCCAAAAGGAGACCCACTTCCTGGGAATGCTACTAAATGAAACAATCAATTGGAAATCACACATACAACAAACTATTCAAAAAGATCTAAACATACTTAAAAACATCAAAGGTACTACATGGGGAGCTGATCAGCAAACTATGCTAATGATCTACACCATCAGAGAGGGTGAATCAGACAACTTTTCCAGGCCTCAATTTAGCAAGCTGAGGCTTTCTCGAAATTTCTTAATAGGCCTCAATTTAGCAAACTAAGGCTTTCTCGAAATTTCTTAATTAAATTTTTCAGTAAAATTAGCAAATTTATGAAAATACTTAATTAAATTTTTTTAGTAAAAAAAAAGACGCCGACATCTTCGATGTTGTATGTGGCGTTCACCCTCGTTGCTGCGTTGCTCTAACTGATACGATGATGAATTAGCGATATATTTTTAATTAAAATAAGAAAAAATATATAATTATAACAATAATGAATTTCGCCGACGAAGATTTTTTCCACGACAACGTAGAATAACTAGCAAACGAACTCGATCGATTAAAAAAATATCACAACAATGAAACATTTACATCCGATTATCTTCAACCGGAATATGAAAAATTATTATTGGCACAAGCAAAAAAATTTTCCACATATAAATCACAATATCGTATCGTAAAAATATTGCTCCGAGAACGAAATAAAATTCTTTTCACGTTGAAAGATTCTAATCCTGAAGCGCTAAACGAGTTTAAAACAGTGTCAACGATGTTAAAAAGAATCGGTGATATATTTAACAGAGAAAACGCAATTAATAATTGTATTCGCGGTTACGATGAATCGTTGAAAATTTCACATATTGAAGAAAATTTTAATACGCAGTGAGTGATCAATTCCGTTGTATGAATTGCAAAATCTGTAGTATTTGTTCTGTGAAAAAACAATAATTATTTTTTTTATGATTTTTTTCAATTACATAATAAATTCAATTAGGTTAGTTAGCTATAGATGCGGTCTAATCCAATTCGATATCGTGTTCGAGGATTGTGTATACTTATCGTTACAAATCCGTGTGGGGTAGCTCTAGCGCCGCTGAAAAAAAATTGAAATCGATTATAATCCATGTCGGGACACCAAGTTTGCCAAATATTTCGTAGCGTATGAGTGTCAACTCCGTTAAACACGTATAATAAATTGCAGTTGTCTCTGATCACTTTTGGTATTTGTGTATAACGCTGAGTTACATATATCACGGCAGAGTTTTCTATGACGTTCTCGGGAAAATATTCTAGCTGGATTCTTTTATTGGTCTAACATAACATCGTCGTACACGACAAGGTTGTTAACGAATCCATCTAAGTCTTCAACTGATGGCGCCTCTTCAATGTCAGTAATAAACTCAATTACGTTTCCGCCGTAATCTTCTGAGGCGGCTTCGTTATAATCTTTCAACACCTGATAACAATGTTGATCGTCTACGCTAGGAGCAATCAAATATAATTTATCCCAGGTTAAATGCTTCATTATCATCGTAAGTAACAATTGTGTCTTACCACTTCCTGATGGTCCAATGATAATCATTCTAATTGAGTTTGGTAACATCGGATGATGTTTTACCGGCCGTTGTTTTTTCAAAGCTGAGAAATCGATTACTTCCATTTGTTGATATAACATAAATATAATTATGGATCTATATTGTGTGAAATGTAGAGCGCGTACTAATGACCCAACGACTGTTACCACAAAAAATAACAGAAGTGCGGTCACAGGCAAGTGTGAAATATTTGGTACAAAAAAATATCGATTTGTAAAAAAATAAGCGGAGGTGATATTGCCGCCATGTTAACATCACTTCCAGGGTTACCATGGGCAAAATATCCAGGTGAAAAACACCTTCCCGGGTACAATTATTGTGGACCAGGAACACGATTAGATATAAGACTTGATGATCAAAACAATCCACGTCAGGGAGAATCGCCGATAAATGCCATCGATGAAGCATGTCGTGTGCATGATATAGCTTACCGTAACGGCGATCTACAACAGCGTCATCTCGCAGATGTTAAATTAATTCACGCGTTAAATGCTATTCCTGATAAATCGTTCAAAGAAAAATTGGATTCAACGCTGATAAAATCCGCCATGAAAGGCAAATTTATGTTAGGTGCCGGTAATTAAAAATATGGAATCTATTTACTATTCTCCGAGAGGATACTGGAGGGGTAAGGCAACAATCAGTAAACTCGCTAGCGCTGCAAAAGTAAAAAATACTACAGCGGCGGATTGGTTATCCAAACAGGCACTATGGCAAATTTATCTACCAGCGCCTAAACAAATTAACTACTCGCATTTTGATGTGACTGTTCCTAATGAGGTTCATCAAGCTGATATATTATTTTTACCACATGATCGCGGTTACAAATACGCGTTAACCGTAGTTGATATTGCGAGTCGATATAAACAAGCAGAGCCGTTAAAAACAAAGTCATCAACTGAAGTAGCTTCTGCGTTTGAAAAGACTTATCGACGAGGTCCTCTGCGTTGGCAAAATCTATTACAAGTTGATCCTGGCAAGGAGTTTCAAGGCGCTGTTTTAACAATGATGGAACATCATAATGTCACAATACGACGAGGGCATACTGCGTTACATCGCGATCAGGCAACTGTTGAACGATTTAATCGGACACTTGCTGAGCGGTTATTTGGATATCAATACGCGAAAGAATTCATCCAGGATAAACGATCCCGTGAATGGGTTAAGAGATTACCAGGTGTAGTTACCGCAAACAATAACGAGATTACTAGAACAATTAACATGAAACCTAACAACGCTATTAAAACAAAGTATATACCCGTTCAACCACAAAAAGATTTCCGAGAACCAATTCTTGGTAGTAATGTCACTGTAAGATATTTATATGAACCAGGAGAGCTTGAGGGTGGTAAAAAAAAAGCTACTGATCCTATTTGGAGTGTCTCTACGCATAAGATATCTGGTATAACACGATCTACTGGTGGAAACGCTAGCGTTTCTAAACCAGCAATCTATAAACTGGATTCAACTGCTCCTCAGCGAGGATTTACTCGACAAGAACTACAGGTAATTCCTGAGGATACTCAATTACCACCGCGTGGTCTTAACTAGCACCCAATGTTCTGGCCCCCCGGCGTCTGTTGCACTCAAGACAAGTCAACATAACGTTATCGTTGGTGTGACCTACGCTGCTATTCTTTCTGTCTACGGTAAATTGGCGAGGGTCTTTCTTCGACCAACTCCAACGCATTATACAATTGCAACTCGCGCAGTGTTTATTCTGTTGTTGCTTCAGCGTAATTATTAATTCAGCATCAATGTTAAATTTTCTATTATTTTTTTTATCCTGTTGTTTTTAACCAGAGAGTTTTTTTCTGATTATATCCTCAGTGATAAAATCACCAGTGATATCATCGGCGCTGACTGAAGTGTCATTATCGTTAGGATTTTCAAGGACGATTCTTCGAAGTTGGTTTATTCTTCGTACTCTGGATACTGCAAGATAAACTAAATTAGACCACTCAATGCGATTATCTACTATCCAAACAATTGTGTCTGTGATAGTTAATCCCTGTGAAGAGTGTATTGTCGCTGCGTAACCTAACGTCCACGGGGATTTATCAGCACGCAATGCATCTTCGACGACGCTGATATCAACCAGCACAATATCATTTAACACTAAATTCTGCTTTTCACATTGTCCAGGAATGTCAACGTCGATATTTTGTCGCTGTGTATCCTTGGGTCTATAAAACAACGGTACTGGAAGTGTTGCAAATTTACACTTATGCAATTCAAATAATTTGATATGAAGGTTGTCTCTGACTATTTTTTACTTGCTATTATCAAATCGTCTGGTTTCCATGTTATCCGAAAATCATTCATGGGTGTTTCTGAAATTATTTCACGAGCTATTTCACATTGGATTCTATCCGGTTGTAATCTGATTAGTTGTTTAAACTCGCGTAATTGTTCATCTAACGATCTATGGTCGGTATTAATCTCTTCGTAATAATCAACGTATTCTTTGAGCCAATCATGTGGGGATGCACCGACAAATGGTGGTGGTTGACCTTGATCGCCGCACATAATAATTTTTGTATTTTCGTTGACAGCCATTCAAGAAACGTTTTTAATACTTGTAACGGTACCGTACAAATTTCATCCCAGATTATCACCAGTGGAATAAATTTCTGTCCCATTCTTTCAGGAGTCCATGAGTCACCTTTTCATCGAAAGAAACTGTGATAAGTACAAGCATTTACCCCACGCTGTATCATCTCTCTTGCAGGTCTATGAGCTGGTGTTAGCACAATCATGTTTGTGAAATTTGTTGACTTTTCCTTAGAGCTTTCCATAGGGGTTTCCGTAGAATCCCCCCCGCCCCCAAGATTTGTTGTATGATTTCTGGAGACTGCCCGTGTAGAATTTGTTGTATGGTTTCTCGTATTTGTTTTTGATCATCTGTAAGTTTTTCAATTGGTTTTTCAACGGATTTTTCAATTGGTTTTCTTTTCCTATTGAACAAATTAATTACTCGTGTTGTCTTTCCTGATCCTCCACAACCATTCAAATAAACGATTTTATATCGCGTAACAGGATCTGATATCGGTGGTGCATTAGAAAATTCGGATTGAATCTCAGAGAAATTTTTGTTGCTTTTCAAGTATTTATCGTCGTTGGTAACATCTGCCGATTCACAATACTCGTGTAGCTTCTCCTTTTTAAATCTCCAACATCCCCACGCTTCCTCCTGGGATGTGAATTTAGCTACATCTGATCTGTATTTGTTGTGTATATACATCGAATCAGTAGCTACTCTAACCGCGGTATTAGGAAATATATTTATCATCGAAAATAAATTGATAGTAGAATAACTGAGCAAAGATGCTCTCAAATGTGTATACTGACAACTATATCCATCACAGTAGGTAATAACCGTACCCAATTTCTTACCATTGGATGGAAAAGCATCTTTACGAGTTACAAGTTTTCCATGTTTTATTAAATCCGCTATGATAAAATCATATTCAGCGCTGTCTATGATCAACCGCGAAGAGTATTTTGCATTGTCGTATCTTCCACCTTGAGTAAATTTACCGATTATTTTTCGTCCAAAATCTTTTGCTTGTCCATTTTCAATTTCAAATAACTTCCTAGACAAATCCATGATTTGTTGTTCATTGAAAATCTTCGATTTTCCATCTGGAAACTGTTTTCGTTGTTTTGCATCCAGTGTTTTACAGCCATATGTTTACCAATCCAAACATAACTACATGGATGTAATCCTGACGCTAATTCAAATGATACCACACAAGCGAATCCAGTTAAGTCAAAATCAGGCAAACGACTATTAACCGCAACACGAGTCATTTCATGTGTGTGGTGTCCAAATCGTTTAAAGTATTCAGCGGCTTCTCCATATCCGAGAAAACTCCCTGGATACCACGCAGCTATATCAATTGAAGTCATACCCTCGCGGTGGTATTTTGTATTCCACAGTCCTCCATGACCGAATTCAAGACAGCTTAATTTGACATCTTCGAGAAAATCACTTGGTGTTGGACGCCATGAGTTCTTTTCTCGTGCAAAATGAGCTACCACTGATAGAATCGTAAAACTATCCGTGAGTAGTTTTTCATTGGAAAATTCTAAAGATATTTCATTGAAACTCTTCGAGTTTTCATGGAAACTTTTCGAGTATTTTAAAGCGGCTTTTTTCATCTCCGAGTGTAACTCTTCAGTGCGATATAATTCTCCATTAGGTCTTACAAATTGATCAAATCCTGAATCTTCAGCGCTGCGAAGTAGCCACACTGACACAGGATCATCTTTACACAACTCATGAATAGCATCAAATAATTTCTCTTCGTGGAAAACATCCTTGGAAAGTTCCCCTGAAAATTCCCCGGAAAATTTCCGGGGGATATATCTTACGATTCGTTCTCGTGGAAATACGTTTACTGCAGGTGTCCATGCATGTTTGTTATGATCAATAATTTGAATTGGAGCTCCTTGCGATTGATATTTCGGTTCGTATAATACTTCTCCGGTTATCGTCGCTACCGATATTGGAAATCTTAATGATGTTTCTAATTTAGTTATATCGGAAATCATTGCCCCGCGCTGTTTCACTGTCAGTTCCCATTCGGTTATTTTCTTACGTCGCAGATCAGTTAATTTGTTTCCCCGGGATTCATTCGTGAAGTGTTCCATTACCCGTGTTGCTACACAATTGAGCTTTGACGAAGTCGAAAATCCATTGGATTTTTGCGGTGACGCCGTTTTCATCGGAGCTAGTTTTGTAATACTTGGCTTATCATTTAGCGGATATATTCCGTAAACAACTACTGTTACAGGGTAAGATTTCTCGTAGTATGGTTTGTCAATTCCAGTTAGAATTCCTGGTTTGGAATCTCTATTCACAATGACAGTTTTGTTATCCTTGAGGATTGGTTCAAAATTATCTCTGATGATAAATTCTCCTTCGACTTCGATAATGAATTTTATTCTGAAAAAGTACCTCTGCGTGCCAAGGTGTGAAAGTATCTCAGCTGCTCTTGTGTCGTTCATGGTAGCATCGATTACGGGTATATTGACATTTTTATTAATAATTCGAAATGTCGACCACGCATGAGATGCTCCATCGCGCTTAAATTCATTAAAACAGTCGCTGATTTTACTCAATATGATTTTGTCATCTATTAGACTTTTTGGTTTATCAGAGAATTTATCGAGATTAAACCTAGTATTTTTCCAAGGCTTAATTTTCGTTAATCTCTTGAATTCCTTCATATTATAATTAAGACAAGTATTTAAATAAAACGTTTTTTATATAATGAATCATTGCAAATGGCTTATGATTGGATCAACGACCCCGTGTAACAAATCATGCAGAAATGAATTCTGTGGGTATCATATGCAAAGCGTGAGAAACGGTTCGAAGGGTCCTCTACCATGGCTGTGTTGTGGGGTAGGTGTTAGAGGCAAATCGCAGTTATGTATTAGATGCGGCGGTAAGCGTTATATAGAGTTGAAGCGTTATTATGACAAGCGAAGAATAAAAACTCCTGACGCTGTCAATGACAACGTCAACGGCAACGTCAGCGACAACGTCAACGACAAAATCATAAAACTGCTCAAGACTACATATACAGATTTTCAAATAATATATCTAAACCAAATAATGATTTAGACAAATAAAATATATTGTATATAAATGAGCCAAGAGTTTCAAAGACATCCTGTTATTGAAAACTACGAAGCCTCTCGTGATGGTGTTGTTAGACACTGTAGACTCAAGAAATCTGTTGGTGTTATGACTAATCAAGGGTATTTGAGTTTTAACGCTGGAAAGAAAATGCATCTCATTCATCGTTTTACATTCGAGTGTTTCCATGGATTGATCAAGGATGGTTATGTTATTGATCATATTGACTCTAATCGTATGAATAATTCTTTATCGAATCTACAAGCTATCTCTCAGAGTGAAAATTTAAAACGAGGTGAGACTGGAAAACAATCGAAAAAAGCTAGACCTGTAAAGTCAATTAATACTGAAAATAACACGGAGATAGAGTTTCAATCCTTGTATTCAGCCGGTAGGTATTTCGATATTTATACGTATTCTATTCACTGCGTTGCAGAGGGAATAACCAAGACAGCCTTTTCAAAGCGTTTTAATACCAGTATTCAGTTTACTTATATATAATATGTAATCTTGCATTGGAAATGGAAATGGAAATTGCTTTGCGATTTCAACGAAGATTTTCACTTGCAATTTACGGTGAATAACTCCGTAAGGTAACACGCGTGCGACAAATCATCAATGACAGAGTTACGTTGGTGAACTACGAAGTAGGTTTTGATTGGATGTTATAATTATCATAAATCTTAATAGCACATGATCAATTTTCGTTTTTTTTCAAGTATTAACAGAACTGTTTTATATACACGTCGTATATAATTCTTTTTTTTTTAGTATGCGCGCCAAGTATTATGTGTTAATTCAACGTTTTCAGTGATCGCTATTAAACACGTTCTTTATAATCTAACGCAATACCTATGTTCGCTCAGCCGGAACAGTGTTTCCCATTCATTGTATACAGCTCTTTGTGATCTACGAAGGCATTTTGTTAAGACAATTAGAACAGGGAAAAAACCAACTATATTATTTTGTTTAATGTTTTATTAAAAATATCTGTCTCATTTAAATGTTGTGAAACAGCATTAATAAGTAATTCAAGGAAATATACCATCCTTAATTAAGTATAATGGAATTGTTCCCCCCCCCCCCCCCGTATGATCGGTCACTGACGCAGGCATGCGTGACTGAAAAGACCCAGTAATATTTTGCATGATATTTTAAACAACAGTTAAATTATTATTCGTTTTCTGTACTTAGTTTTTATTTCCTAAATACGATGAAATTTCTGTTGATACAGTAAAATTGTCTATTTTACAAATCTCTTATTGTTAAGTATAATCAGAAGATATATATATTAAACAATCTCTATTTTATATGACGGTTCCGTGGTGTAATGGTAGCGTGTTTGTCTTGTAAACATAGATCTATCAACTACGTGTTCGGTCCCCATAGCAGATACATTATTTGATGGCGAAACGAAAGATGTTTTTCTATTAATTGAGGAGGGGGGAGGAGGGGCGGTCCCCCTCAGCCAAACCAACATTGTAACTCATGCTATCGCATTCTCGGTAGCGTGGGTTGTTTTTTTCTTTCCAACTCATGCAACCATGAATTTGATTTCATGGGTTGCCATGTTGGTTTGGTTTACCACGCCCACGCCACAATAACATCCAATAAACATATACTTTCTGAGAGGTCTAACTCAGCAAACACTGAATTAGACCCCTCGCCGGAGATTATGTGTTTGTCAAAGTAATTGGGTGTAAAATAAATGGTATAAATTTATGCAAAAAGCTCTACATTCACATGAGGAACCCCACAGGGTAGCACAGAATGGGCTACCGGCTAATAGAAACGGTGTTATGGTCACAAAAGGGCATCTGGAATGGATAGCCAAAAGAAAAGATCCTAACAAAGACAAGGGACTCATGAATGAATAATCGCTCATAATTGATACCATTTATTTTGCATTTTAGATAATGGGGTTGTATGTGCCGTCCTATGTGTCATACAAACGAACAAAATTGATTACAATGCGACCTGAGCCCCACGCGTAGGGAGCCTCTTTTGTATAACCTAGTACAGGTAAAACGCATTTGAATACCCCGTTTGTGAAGCGGAACAGTGTATTGTGTTGATACCTGTTTGACAATAAGGAAGTAATACTACTTATGTGTACTGCATGTATTTTTTTTAACAATTCATTCAGTGAATAATTTATGTAAGATTTGTTTTAGATGAAAATGGAAATGGAAATGGAAATGGAAATGGAAATTCTTTCAGAATTTCACTTTCAGAATTTCACTTTCAGAATTTCACTTTCAGAATTTCACTTTTCAGAATTTCACTTTCAGAGATTTTGCACGGATAAACATGAATGTGCGTATTGGTATAATTGATCGCGGGATAATCTTACAGTGACAATAGCATTATTGCTAAGCTCGTCTATTTGCTGTTTCGTTAATAGAAATTTATCATCGCCGAGATTATCAATAACTATATCCACATAGTATTCATTTGTTGGTGATCCAACAAATACATCTCTGATAGCGTTCCAAAGAAGATCTTTGTCGTATATCGTTACTAGCACGTGTTGATACATTTTTATGATAATCTTCGTTGAAAATCTAAAAGTGAAAATCTCAAAGTGAAATTCTGAAAGAATTTCCATTTCCATTGCTTTGCAATTTCCATTCAAGGATTTCCTTCACTAAAAAGATTTCACATCTTTGTAGTTATTTGTAGTGTTTCCCCGCGTAGGTCAATTAGGTTAAATTCTTGGCCAGTTATTGAAAAATTCATCCTGGACAGGAATTCATTAACAGGTTCAAGATAAGTCAAATTAGGTGGGTTTTTCACTATGAGGCTGCCGGGCGAAACGTCGGGTTAAAAAGTGTACATGATGTATCCTTGGGTGGCGCTGTTTGATTTTGAAGCGTCCACGGAGAAACTTCCTAAGATACCATCACATATAACGTGTATTGCAATCACCGACGATATATCAACGTTGCCGGGAGATCTGTGTTTGTTATTACGGTACACTGAATTCGTTGATGTTAAGATTTCCATGGGAGGATTTATCTTAAACCATAACGCGTGAATCTGTGGGAAGAAATCATCAATGACTTTTTTCATTGATGCTGCTAACGTTGGTACATTATACCCGGAAAATTTCATAAACACTTTGCGTGAAAACACTTTTAGGAACTTTTCCTTATTTGGTGATTTATCCTCGTATACAAACGAGAGTAATCTATCATTGAGAAAGTTCATATCAGCGATAATTTGATTTAATTGACGCTGTTGTTGTTTGATTGTATCACGCTGAGTTGTTAAATCCAACAACAGAGATCGTTGTAGATGTTCTCTCAATTGTCCCAGTTTCATCTGGAACATTTGTGTCATTGAGTTGAAGATCCCAGTAAGAGATTTCTCTGTAATTACAAATACACCTTGATCGCCAAGAGCAAATCTCCATATTATTTTACCGTGCTCGTTGTATTCGTATTTGCTAAGTGCATCAGTTTCTGTTCCATCGTAGACGTTGTATGAATATTTTTGATAAATGTCTTGAGGTCGTAGAAAACTGATGTCAAAGTTGTAATTGAACTTTGGATCTACAGCGGGTAAATCATCAGTGAAAAAGTCAGATTTGATAGGTTCTGGCAATTGATAATGAACCGCGGGGAGACTCTCCTGCCATGCTTTGTGAATCCGTGGGAAGAATTCGTCGATTGTGTCACTGAGTTTTTGACGCATCCATGGTACGTTATATCCTGGTAACTTAAACGTTGGGATGTCTTCAGCTTTGATTTTATGTTTTGTTGCAAAATCTGTTCTCGCCCCAGGAGGTTTTTCGTTGAGAATATGTTGAATGAATCCCAAATTATAATGTTCCATACCGGCGATAATTGCATTACAAACTTAGTTGAATTTGATAACGTCGTCACGACGTGGTGGAGTTTCACTAATTGCCGTTATCAAATCACCTAGAAATCGATTAAAATTATTATTCATTGTTGTGAAAAATTCAGCGATTGGTTTTTCATCAAAGGTAAAATAATGATCAGGATATAATTTTTCATATTCTTCTTGGGATTTTCGATATCGTTCAAAAGTAAGTTCCAACGATGTAGTATTATCGCTATAACCGTGATAATCTTCTTTTGTTGATATAAAATCGGATTTCAATGGTTCACGTGGTAAATCTTTTATATCGACGGTGCCTGGAATAAACTCAGGATAACCCAATAAGGTTCTAATTGAGCTGTTGTATATATCTACGGCGTAGTCAGGTGAGTTAACTTCGATGACCGTTGACAACAGCGGCTCATGTCCTTTTATTTCAATTGGGTATTATCAGGTTCATCTTTGACTTCGATGATATTTGGTCCTGTGATTGCCTGGATTGATTCTATGATTGCGTCATTGATATCTTCGATATCGTATACACCAGTTGGAAAATATATCGTATGTGCGATTGGTTCTAATTTTGTACCTGCGGTATCACCGGCCGGGTTAGTTTTTCTATACGTGAACGTAAAACTGTTATTGGGAGGTTTACCATTGAACGGTTCTGATCTCACATTAGGCCAACTGTAGTAGCATCTTAATTGTGTTAGCGCGATTGCAGATACCGCCAACGGAGGATTAAATTCAACACTGAATTCTGGTGTTTTCGTTACCACCGAGATCAACTTTGTTTTTGTGTTGGTGGTGTTTGTTGCTATTCGTTGAAGGATTTCTTGCGATGACGTTGTCATTGTTGTTATTTTAATTACTTTGTAATTTCCAATTATTATTTTCCAATTTTGAAATCGTTGAATTATACAATTTGACCATCTTTGAGAATTCTTCTTCGGTGATTATTTGATCATCAATCGCTGAAGAGATCAACATTGACAATTCCGAATAAGCGTTTGACGCAGTAATAAGTTTAACAGCGTAATCGTGTAATTTTTGTTGAGAACACGACGATATTTTTTTTGTTATCGACGTAAACAATCCAGTGATTGTTGCAGCCGCAGATATACAAATTGGTACAACAACTGGAGCTATCATTACCACCGAAGATAGTATTATTCCAGCGCCGGCAATTACACCTGATACCGAGTAAACGGTTATATCTAATGCGGTAATTCTACGCTGGTATGTTTTCTTTTTTGTGCTATATTGTTGTATTAACGCTTCAAGTTTATCCTGAAATTCTTTGACAGTGTTATAACGGTATTCAAATGCTGTTGGTGCCAGTGACATCGTTGACATTTTATCTACGCATGATATAATATATCATAGACGACGACAACAATTCTTTGATTGAATCTCTTCGTGAAATCTGTTAGATTTTCCATCGAAGATTTTCCATTTCACGTTATTGAAATCCTTTCAGTTTTACTATTTACTTAAATCAGCTACAAATTCAACATACCATGTCATTGAAACCCTAACTAAATTATTATCAGTGGATGTAATTGTGAATTGTTCAACCGTGTTTTTATCGATAATTGTTGATATCGTATTATTGACTCCATATGAACTCGATGAGGATATATTAAACAACGTTGGAGTTACCAACGTTAATCGATAAATACCCGCTACGGCTTCAGTTACGTGTAAAATATTATTTGTAGGTGTCCACGTATATGATTCGTGTTGAATCGTGTATACGACGTTGTTGACGATATTTTTATCATGAGGAATTTTTGTTTTTTCATGTATTGTTATCATTCTTGTTGCATCTGATATTATGGCATCTGTTGTCGTTTTAAGATCATCGATGGATTTTTTATTAATCGCGATTAAATCTGAAATTGATCTCTCTTCGCGAATAACACCTAACCGGGTATTGATTGCGATTATTTCTTCTAGTTTTGTAATAATATTTTCAAGAGTTGTTTTAATATTCTCTGGTTTTGCATTCTTTCCGAAAAACTTATCAACGGCGTCATCGGCTTTTCGAATTTTTTTTCTCAGCGTGGTAAATTGATCAACATGAGAATAAAAATCAGCTCGTAATCACGGTAATTCTCAACGGCTGCTTTTACATGTGAGATCTGTAAATCAGGGTGTGTACGCGGAACACCAAAGAAGTTATTAATTGGAGTTTCAATGGTGTCAATGATATCCTGTTGGAGCTGATCAAATTTGGTTATATGATCGTTAACATCGTCACGTATTTTTTTCATATCGCTGACGGAGTTACCAGCAGTGACTTTAATGTCATCGATGGTTTTTTGTAATTGTGTGTTAGTGATTTGATCCTGTATTTTTTTAATTCATCTAAGTTTGCTATCGCGGAGATAGCTTTGTTGATTATTTTTGTTACTTGTGAGATAGTAACTGATTCAGAAACACGTGGTACTGATCTTCCAAAAATATCTGCCATGTTATATATACACGTTTTTCTTTGTTAAAATCATCGATGATTCATTATTGTATACTCGTGAATGGCTTTATGAGGTAATTTAGGATTTGCCGAGATAACCATTAACGCGTTAAGAGTTTCTTGTCCACATATCGGAGGATCTGTTAATGTCTGCGTTGGTAACGTTGAATACCAAATGGGAATTCTTCGAATTCCAGGAATTGAATTACTTCGCGATTTCGAAGAAATCATGGACACATATTTGACAAATTCAATTGGAGGTGGCAATCCATATGAGTCAAAATAAATAATTGATGTCGGCGTTATTGCGTAACAAACCCAATGAGTTCCAGGTCCAGTGTTATCATCTAGATTAATTATGCCAGTTTCTGGTATTTGTGGTTTTGCTGGTAATTGATCTTTCATGAATACACCTCTGAAATGCTGAAATGAGTTTTTTTTACAGTTTCTAATAGATCAAAATTTGACATTGGTGAAATTGGTGAAAATCCTTTGGATTTTTCCACTAACTGGTTTTGTAATATCGCGTGAATCGACTTCCTGGTAGTCTGAATCCCTTTCCCTTTTTTTCCCGTTGATTTCCCCGCTAGACCTTTACCTAGTATCCTGTTAACAGTAGCAGCACCAAGTGCTCCAGCTGCACCAGTTCCTAACGCTCCAAGAAGTGCCGGAGCCGCTGATGCAATCAATCCTGGAATTGCAGCCAACAACGGAAATATTCCTCCGGTTTTTACCATATTGGCGATTGCAGCTGCAGATAGCGTAATCTGAACTCCTCTTTTTTCTTTAAAAGCGCTATTGAAATGATTGACCTGAGTTTTCGTCAACGATAGTTTATTTGATCCACCGGTCATTTGATTATGTTTTAGCGTAATCGTAGTTCCACATTTTTTAGCTGAACTCGATTGAAGTTTTTTTTATCTGACCGGTTGTCAATGTAACATTAATAGTGTTATATGACATTTTTATATAACTGTGATTGATTCAATTACATGTCTTTGAAAATCTTATAGATTTTCCACTGGTGCATCAATGACTCTCATTCTTCCACCACCACCTTCAAGCATCATTGATTTATCACTGACAAGAACAGCAACTGCTCTAAATCCGTCAGGGGCAGGACCAACACGAGTTTGGAATTTTATATCAACGGTTGAGTGTTTAGAAAAATCAAGATGTTGCAACGAAAAGTAATAAATCGGATATAATTCTTTAAAATCAACTTGTGATATCTGAAGTCCAGTATCGATGTTTTGATCACGACCCATAAACGACCACAATCGATGATAAACTCTTCCTATTTGATTATGTTCGTATTCGATGATAAGATTTTCCACGGGTTCTTGTTGGTTACTTACCCGCAATGATACTTCATTAACGCTAAATTTATCAAATATCATATGAGATCGTAATTGTAGACTGTCATCTGCAGCTGTCTTTTGAGTTCTATTTTGGTGTTGTAATACAACAAAAACATGTCTTGGCGCGGAAATATTTTTCGTCAACACAAGTTGCCAAGTAAAAACTCCAGGACCTGGACTAGACGTAGTAGCTGTAGTAACCTCACCCCAACTCATCAACGATTTTCCTCCGTGGTCCATAAACGACAGCAACTGAGTCTCAACAGTCAACGATGGAGTCATAACTGGCATCCACAACGCTAATTTTGTTAATTGTACACGACCATCTGTTACACTAGCAGGACCACGCCAAAGAGCATATTCATCAGTTGATCTTCGTGTAAGTGTTACAGTATGACTAGCACCAAATTAAACTCGCCGAACATCTCGGCAAAATCCAAATATATGCGACAACGGAATCGTACATGAAAATCTACCCTCGGCGTCAATGTTCTTTTTTCGTGCTGCAAATCCCGCGTTGTAATTAGGATTATCGTCTGCAATAATATCAAAGGCGGCACCTGGTCTTGCTCGGTGTTCAGGGGTATCGGGTTGTGGGTCTGCTGCAGTATCTCTTGCTGTCAGTATTTTAATATACTGACGATGTTCAGCGCTATTGGTAGTATCCTTTGCAAACATCATTGAATCACCCGCAGATTTAATAAAATCATCAGAGTATCTAGATAAACCTATAATTGTTGTTGCAATATCAACATCGTTATCGACGGATTCTATGTTAGCAGTACCAATCGAATACCGAGCGTTGCTAAATAACGCCATTATACCATTGTTGACAAACCCAATCGGGATATTTTTAAGATTATCACCGGCTGCATACGGTGTATTGTCACCTTTCCGCAGTTGTCCTTCTATTTCGATGAATGCTTCACACGGCAAGAAGTATTTAGATGTATCATCGAATGTAAGATCAATTTGTGATTTTGTATTTGGATTTTGTGCTTGATATGAAAAATACTGATAATCGCGTATAGAATTATTTCTTGCTACGGGATCATTCACTTTAAAAGCATCATCACTATCATCTCGGAACATTTTATATTAACGTAATTGATCTAAATGTTTAACCGCGCCAACCCGGAGTCAACAATTGCTCTTAACCTCGCCGTTGCAAGTTTATTAATCGAGTTACCTATTTTAGTTGGCATGTGTTCCGTAGATTGTAGTTGTAAAAATCTTTTAGATTTTCATTTCTTCGTTGAAATCCATTTCCGCTCTTTTTTGAAAATCCTTTGGATTTTCCACCTCTCACCAGCGACATAAGTTTTTCTTTCGCGGTACCGAATATATCAAATGCGATATCACCGATAACTTTACCAGCTCGGTCACCGAAAACCCCAATAGCTTTTGACGCTATTTCCTTACCAACCGGTAACAGCTTGGGAGCAATTCTAGTAAATAATCCAGAGACAATATCACCAAGTCCATTACCATAAGTGAGTTTGTAAACCGGCAGTCTCGATTTAACAACGTAAACAGGTCTTGCTCTGTTCATACTACGATGTACAATCATTTTATTTAAATGCTATATGTCTAATCACTGTAATAATCATCGGTAAGTCCATCGATGAAACTTCGATATAGTCCGATATCCATTACATGTCCTTGAAATAACCGTTGACAGATTTCAGTTGCTTCATTAATTATTTCCGGAGAATTATTTCTAGCTCGCTTTCCCCCAATTAGAACTTCTAACCGTGATATATCATCAAGGACACTTCTTGAACAGGGTATATTACCACCGCGATATCCCTCGCCGGATTTTTCTTCTTCGGGATCTTCTCTAAATATATCAAACTCAGGTTCTTCTTGTTGAGGTTCTTCAATAACAGGTTCTGGTTGTTTTTTGGTCGTCCTCGTTTTTTGGAGTTGATTCTACACCTGCTCGTTCTTCTGCTCGTGTTTGTTTTAATCGTTCTCGTTCTTGTTTTTGTTCGGTTTTTAGTCGTTGTTTTTCAGATATCATTTCCTGTTTTTCTTTTTGAAATTTACCATATTCCTTTGCAACAGAAAGTACATAGTCCTGATAATTTGCATCTTTATTCTTAGCTTATGGTATTCCATGTTTAATTTTATAAACTGCTTTAGCCATATCACGTACATTTTTAATATAACCAGATTGTCCAGGTTTCAAATATACTTCTTTAGTGTAATACCCCTGCGCAGCAAAATCTACTAAATCATTTATATCAGTTTTATCGATATATGCTAAAGTATCCTCGGTAAATTTATCTCGTAATTCTTGAACTTTAACATCATACGTCTTTTTAGGTTTAACCTCTGGTTTTAATTCTTGTACCGCGGTTACAACTTCCTTAGTTGCCGTAGTTATAGGCTTAAACAATTCTTTAGTGTCGGTGGTAAAATCTTCTTTTGCTTGTTGACGCGCTTGAAGATTATCTCTGAAAGAATCTCTCACCGGGAGAAATTTCTTAATCGCAGCCAACCGTTCTCGTGTTAATCTAGTTATTTGTGCTTCGCCGATGTTTGACATTTTATATAAATAAAAATCGAAGATTTTCAATTGCTAATTCATCATCGTATCAGTTAGCGCAACGCAGCAACGAGGGTGAACGCCATATACAACATCGAAGATGTCGGCGTCTTTTTTTTACTGAAAAATTTAATTAAGTATTTTCATAAATTTGCTAACTTTACTGAAAAATTTAATTAAGAAATTGCGAGAAAGCCTTAGTTTGCTAAATTTAGGCCTATTAAGAAATTTCGAGAAAGCCTCAGTTTGCTAAATTGAGGCCTGGAAAAGTTGTCTGATTCACCCTCTCTGCTACTTCTACAAATCTTTAATTCGAAGTAAGATGGACTATGGCTCCCAGATCTATTCCTCAGCCAACAAGGAAACACTTAGACAACTAGATAGCATCCAATATAGAGCACTTAGACTTTGCAATGGTGCATTACCGAACATCTCCCTGGAAGAACTAGAAATCCTCGCATGTGAACCACCATTACAACTGAGAAGAGTAGAACACATACTTAGATACGCCTGTAGAATCTCAATACATAAGGAGATTAATCCCACCAGAAACATAATAAGTAAATATCAAACCACCTTTAGCTCAAGACTGGTACCACATCATCCAGCAGCTAACAAAATACACACACTCTGCAAAGAACTCAATCAAATAGAACTCCAAGCAGAAAATCTACTTATCAAGGACCCCACACCTTGGAGAAATAACCAACCTAACATCAACCTAACAGCACTCCAACTGGTACATAAGCGCGACAACCCCAATATCACATTAACACAAGTACAAAACCTCGTCAACAACAACTATGATGGATATGTAAAAATCTATACTGACGGCTCAAAATCTAAAGAACTACATAGAACGGCTGCAGCGGTAGTGATCCCAGAACATCAGATCACATTTACGACAAGACTACCGGATGACTGTTCCATATATACCGCGGAATTCTGGGCCATCAACCGAGCCCTAAAATGGAAAGTAACACAAAATCAAAGACAGTACGTAATCATAACAGACTCACTTAGTGTACTTGAAAGTATTGAGACAGGTAATTCCAAAAGTAGACAAAATCTTCTAGAGGACACTATGCTGACCATCAGGGAAGCAGATAAATCACACCAAACCATACACTTCTTGTGGGTGCCATCTCACATCAATTTGCCTGGAAATTAAAAAACAGACAAAGCAGCAAAAAGCAGTCTGATGAAAGACCAAATTGAACCCGTACAGTACAACACTCAGGAACTATATAGTCAAGTCAGGGACAGAATTAATAATAAATGGCAACAACAATGGGACAACTCCACAAAGGGTAGACATCTATACCAACTACAAAAAGAGGTCACTAGAACTCAACGTTTACCAAAAAGCCTGGCAGCCATTGATATTAAAATAATCAACAGAATCAGAACAGGTAAAACACTACTGAATGGCAGTTTTATGAAACATATAAGTAAAGGACCCACGCCGGATAAATGTCCACACTGTCCAGAAACTGAAACATTGGAACATGTATTCAACATATGTCACAAATATCATCGACAACGTACCGTCTTCCAACTACAACAAAGAAAACTTGACTCAGTTACATCATTCCCCCAAATTCTAGATAAAAGGTATAACAAAAACGTAAATGCTACCTATATAAATATACTTAATTACCTAAAATCAATAGACATAAAACACAAAATATAAATATCAAAACCATCAAATAAGTAAATAAACATAAACATAGCCAAAGAGTTAATATTTATCAATCAAGGGGCCAGAGCAGATAATAACATCGCTAGCTCAAAAAACAGACCCACGTAACAATGCCTTAAATAAACGGAAAAAAAATTATAACTATCAAATAGATAAATAATTAACGAGGCCATATCGGTTAAAGGGGCCAGAGCGGATAGTAATACCGCTAGCTTAAAAAAGCAGAACAGCTTAACATTACCCTAAAATAAATATATAAAATAAAATAGAAAATGGGAAAGGAAGGGAAAGGGGGATAATATAAACATTGTAATGCGAGGAAAAAAGGAAGAAACGGGAGAAAGGGAAGAAGGAGAAGGGGAAAAAAAGAGAACATTACACTAAGTAGTGGCACAATGTAAGTACAGTAAAACCAGTCAACCGGCAAGTGACAAGATAAGTGTGATGAGAACACCGGGATCAAATAGTGATAGCTCAAGGAAACATAACATCAACAAACCGACAAGAAAAAGTAAAAGGAAAGGGAAAAGAAGGATGGAAGAAGGAAAAAAAAAGAAAGAGGGAAGAAGGGAGTAGGAAGAAAGTGGGAAAGAGAAAAGGGAAAAGAAGAGAAAAAGAAAAAGGAAGAAATGAAATAGCACCAAACACACCCCACTCCAACTTTAATCTTCTTTTTTTTTTTTAATTTTTTTTTTGTTAATTTTTTTTATTATTTTTTTTATTTTTTTTTTCAATTTATTTTTATATATATATATATATATATATATATATATATATATATATATATATATATATATATATATTTTAAATATTTTTATTTTTTAATTTGTTTTGATTTTTTTTAAAATTTTATTTTATTTTATTTTATTTTATTTTATTTTTCTCCCCAGGGTTCTAATTTGGTACGAGAACCCTTTTCGAACAATCTCTTTCTCGAAATCTAACTTGATCAATTTTGACCACCGCTCAAAATTAACAAGCTAAAATACCTAACAGTGACTACACTTATTTATGTCGCTAAGACATTTTAGCAATTAAATTTGTTAAGGACCAACAACATGTACAATATGTACTAGAAATATTTATTGATAGGAAAGATGAAAAATTCTATGACTATATGGATTTGATATAATTGCACAGGTGGCTTACACAATATTGGTATTGGTTCTGCCTTCCTGCTTTAACGTGACCCGATATTTTACTCTAAGGCGAGACTGCCATTTAACGCGGGTGCCGGGGAGACTGCGACAACACAGCCTAGTGTAGTCAAAGTTACCTTTGGTCCCGACCAATCAAATAGCCCGACCCTCGGGCATTAAATGGTCGCGAAAGCACATAGTTGCGCATGCGACCTTAATTCATATCAAAAAAAAATTAGAACGATTTCACGGAATAACCATAGAACTTGGTGACAGCATCAACTTTATTCAACAATTTAAGACAGCTATTTCTGGATATTATACGGGGAATATGAAGTGGAAAAACTACATCATAAATGGAAGTTTACGAACAGCCTGGACTATGCAAACAAATCTGAAAATAGCCAGGGAGCTCTTAGAAGGAATACATGAAGAAGAAGCCAAAAAGTTACGAGGCTGCATTAACCCACCCTATG
Source organism: Unio delphinus (assembly GCA_029339505.1). NCBI lineage: Eukaryota > Metazoa > Mollusca > Bivalvia > Unionida > Unionidae > Unio > Unio delphinus. Next base: position 137,536 of record JAQISU010000065.1, read on the forward strand.
TTAGAGTGGGGACATTGAAGCAAGTGATAGATATTGTCGAAAATGTCAAGTGCTTTTTGGATAATATCTTGACAGAGTACCCCCATGTTCAAAATGTTTAGGACCCGCTCAAGAAAGCTGAAAAACTGATGAGAAAGAAACTATTAGAAGAAGTGAAGAAGATAAAAGATAACTGGAGTAAGGAGAGAAAGGAGAGAAAGGACAATGAAAACCAAAAAATGAAAGAGGACTTTGAAAGATTGAATAACGACTGGATAAAGATACAAAAGAAGTTTATAGCTATGGGACATCCTGACTGGATTCCCGAGGACGAAAAGAAGAAGAAAATGGGAATCATTGGTAAAATCAAAGGTGGTGGAACAACGGCAGAAAAAAAGAAGAAGAAGTATCCAAAGGTCCTTTTCAGGGCCACTCATATGCCTCGAAAAGATATTAGCTTTCTTTGCCTCCATTTTCCCTTGTCGCTAGACAGTTCCAAATAAATATAAATCGTATTCCCATGTTCAATAATCTTTTGTCCCTATACAGTTCCACCATGTTAAATTTTCCTTCTCCCTATACAGTCCCACCATGTTCAATTTCCCTTTGCCCCATAGAGTCCCAAGCTGTTTTTGTCCCATAATATCCCAAGCTGTTTTTGACTGGGTTTTCCATATGCCCCATAAATCTTTGCCCCAGAGTATCCCAAGCTGTTTTTGACTGGATTTTCCATTGTCCCCATATCGTCCCATATTACTACTTACATACCTACATACATACAAGCATACATACCCGTGTTTGTGTATACGAGTGTGTCTGTATAATACGTAATACTGTGTTAGTGTATATTTCCTATACATCTACACGATTATTGACTAATAGTGAGACGTGTTGAAAGGATCCTCATCCTTTGTAGAGTGCAACAACTGTAGTAACCTCGTCAAAACGTGGAGACGGTCAGTTCCTTTAACCGTGATCCAACCGATGACAAATCACGATAATTCAAAATATCTCATCAAGAAAAACACACCTTCATGTCTTAAATGTTCAGTTTTTTAACCAATAAACAATGCAGGTTAATATTGGTTACAATTATAACTGTTTTTCCAGAAATATTTCTCTTATTACTGATTCAGTTCTTAAAGCATCCTATAGAGGGAATGATCATATACATATCAAGAATGATCAACAGTGATCTTGAATGTAGCTGATTCAATGTTATTCTTGTAATCGTTGCCTTACTATTCCGGATATTGTTATTTCCTTGCTTGGTGTGTCGATATGATTTCATGCTAAATTCGGGCGCGTTTTACACTCTCAGACCTTAGTAACATGATCATCTCTCATCCGCCATAATTAAATACAACATATAGGTATTAAAGTATTGTGAAGTAGTTCCACACTTGAACAATTGATAATACGTCACAAGAAAATACATCACGAGACTATTTATGTAATATCCTTTGACACTAGAAACACCGTAGTAACATGATCATCTCTCATCAGCCATAATTAAATACACTATATTTGTATTCAAGCATTGTGAGCTAGTTCCACACTTGAACAATTGATAATACGGTATAAGAAAATCCATAGAAAGACTATTTTTATGTCATGTCTTTCGACACTAGAAAGACCGTAGTAACATGATCATTTCTCACAAGGCATAATTAAATAAATATATAGGTATTCAAGCATTGTGAAGTAGTTCCACACTTGAACAATTGAGAATACGTCACAAGAAAATACATCACGAGACTATTTATGTAATGTCTTTCGACACTAGAAAGACCTGAGTAACATAATCATCTCTCATCAGTCATAATTAAACACAACATATAGGTATTCAAGCATTTTGAGGTAGTTCCACACTTTAACACGTGATAATACAGTATAAGAAAATACATAGAACGACTATTTTTGTACTGTCTTTCGACACTATAGGCTTGAACTAATATATGTATTTGACGTCATTGTTTTCAGGACACCATTGGCTATTCATTGCAGCCAGTATTATTGGTGGAGGCCGAACTCGGGAAAATCCTCAGAAAGAACTACCGACCCAGGAGCAGCTACTGGCAACCTTTCTCACATAACTACATTAGCCGCTTCTTAGACTCGAACCCACGCAGACAGAGGTGAGATGGCAGTGATCCGTAACGGAGAGTGCTTTAGACCACTCGGCCACGCGGTGTCCCAAACTAATATATATTATTTTATATTATATAGTATGAAGTCTAAAGAATAATTCTACTTAGGCCAGTGGTGCTTGGAGTAATGTAACATTGCTTCCATATATTGAGAAAACCGAACCTAGCCAGTATCAAGTTGTTTTGGCAAAAAAAAATATAAATGTATACGTTTCATGTGTCTGCACTTTATAGTACCGTATAAGAACGGCCACAAAAACAACATGTTTTTGATGTGATGGCAGCCTTTGTAGTATGGACACTGGGACTTGGAGGCAGGCGATAGTTGTCTTACCTGGCATAAATGAGACCATAGGTTCGATACCATGCAAAAATCCTTTATGGAGCGAATTATTTATATTGCTTGTTGAGAGTTAGGGTGTCTATATTTGTAATAATCAAGGTCCATAGATTGGTCAACCATAGGGATTTGATATAGTCTTAAGATTAATTGTCCATGGACCAGTGTTTAGAATAATGTGACATTACTCCCTTATATCAAAAATTCAAAAATAATTATTTAGCCCGATAATTGTAATGCGGTAGTAGTCATATCATCGACTAAATTATGTTGAAAAACTACCACTAATAAACACTGGAGAGAACAATAAAATGGGTTACTCCCGAATCCTACTGCCATTGCTATTGATCTGAACTTTTAATATACAATAATATAGAATATTAGATACTAGTATGTTCGTTACAAAACGCATTTGTCATATGGGCCTTAAACTCAGTTACTCATACAATAGCATCAATAAATCATTCATGATTTAATACACATGTATAAATCACGATTATGTCAATCATGATATACTACTCATATGCATATTATCAATGTATTATTCATGACATAATACTCAATTACATATCATCAACGTAACATTCATAGAAAAATAATCGTGTATATGTCATTATTGTATTATTATTGACATAAAACTTATGTACATAACACCAATGTATTATTCATGACATAGTACTCCTCATGTACATAATGTAAGATTACTCGCAGGTTATGAGCGTTATTCGTATAATATTGCATAAGCCCCACTTATCAAAAGGTACGTGTTAGGTCCCACTTTTTCAAGGATTGTTGTACAACATATAATAATAATAACTATAACCCAGTCCACTTTGATATTCGTTATCTAAGAGATGACCGCACTCGATATAATTGCCCGGTTCGAGAATGAGAATAACAATGGTAAACTGAGCAGGTATATTGAACAAACAACTCCGAGCCACCGTAAAGATAAATAAACAATTTAATCAATTACATACACAATTATGAAGCTCCATTTCATTAGGAATGCACGCGGTTTAGAAAATATAAATTTCACCGAATTACAATACGATTTGAAGTAGAATTAAACAAATTAGCCGATCAATTACTGATAGTTTAAAATCATCATAGGATCGAGTGGTACAATCGAATTCAGTACTTTGTTCGATTTTCATAACCTGGTATCCCTTGACCCTCGTTCACTGTTCAATCCAATGTTGTTCTAGTGTATCATTCATGATGTAATAGTCATGCACATATCATCAATGTATCATGTTATAACATACATTTTCGAATCATAAATATATCATTCATGATATTACAATCATATAATTATAATCAATGTATCAATTATAATATTATGCTCATGCACATAATCGATGTATCAATCATGATGTACTAATTATATACAAAGCATCAATGTAACATTCATTTTTTACATCCTACTTACTTGATAATTTAGATGACAAAGTTTATTAAAGAAATAGTTTCAAGACATTGTCTTCCTTTTGGTCCTCATCATTGTATTGGTTTGAGTTTCTACGTGTCGAGTGAATTTATTTAGTCAGTAAAGCTATTGTTCCAAGAGGTTTCAACTGACTATATTTATACATAAGTGTATTTTTCCTATCGTGTATATTCAGTGGGTAAAATTAAAACATTTTGCTTTTGATATTTGTTCGATAAATCGCAAGGTAAGTATAAAATTATACATACATTGAGCCTTTTAATTTTCTGTTTTTCTATTATAAGTGAATTAACTAATGATCTACAAGCTATTTGCCAAAAATATTGTTTTTCATCGTTATCCTGTACAAAACTTTCACCTTCTCCGGATCATATTCAATTGATGTCTTCATGGATAAATGAGTCTCATAGAAGGCCAGTTTAATGAATGCATCACCATTTTAAATTGATTTAGAAACAAAAGAAACCTAGAGTAAACTTGTTTGGCTGTAACGAACACCATATAAGGTTCGCCATTATGTGATTAAGGATGTGGACTATTAACCTATAAAAGTGACATAAGTTCTATCAAAGAGTTGATTAAACTTAGAATTGTCCATAAGACCAATGGAATATTTAAGGTAAAACAAGTCAAACATTGAAAAATATATGTGCCTAACATAATTCAAAACGCAGAATAAATTTTCTGGATTAAATATATATATATATATATATATATATATATATATATATATATATATATATATATATATATATATATATATATATATATATATATATATATATATATATATGTATATATATGGTGGCAGATGACCTTGGAGAAAAAACGAAAACAATAACTTTTAAAAAAGTCTTTGCATGCCTTATACTTCACTTCATCTTTATTTGAACAATGTCAATGAAATACGTGTTGAGGTTCTGACAATATGACCGTAATCTGACTAGAAATCAATTGATGGACAATGTCAATCTCGGTTCAAGAGTTCATCCCGGTTTCAAAGGTTAATTGTAATAGTCATACTATTTTTGAAAATGTTAGTAGTATTTTCAGTATGGCTAGAGATATTTTTGTTTAGAAAATGTGGTTGCTATTGGCAACAGTATGATTATAAAGGATGTTAGGTATTTGCATTAAACGTAGTAGTTATATTGGAAGTAAGTGGGGATTCATTCAGAGGCAGCTGAATCAATATTAGATACGACGATGATGAACGCAGTAGTATCATCAATATCATTAATAATAATAGAATGGTGATAAATATATGGCAGTCAATGTAGCTCTATAAGTTGATCAGTCAAATTGATACGATGTCTGTAATGTGACACTTTATAATGATGTATCTCACTGTTGTATCATATAGCAGATATATAGCAAAATGCTCCAAACAGTCCCATTATCCTGACACCAGACTTCCAGAAAAAAGTTTTGACGCTTTGAAACAAAAATGGTAATTACACGAATCTTAAAGTTCCCAGATTAGAACAAACCTTTTGTGCTGAGGACGCATGCGTCTGATACTTGACTTTGTTTTGCTTCCGAAGTTAGAGGACATGAAATTGTCAATTATTTATGCAAGAATGAAATTGCTCTATCACTTTTCTCTGACTGAGAAGGAGATGTCGAGCCTTAGCGTGGGGGATATGAATATGACATACCTATATATTTTAAAGGGTGGTACCGTACAAACGAACCATCATCCGCTCAAATACTGGAAAATTCATAGCTTAAAAAATCAAGGTTATCCACAAGGGTATAGTCTTTGCAACAAATTACTTACCATTTCGAGGGTCGAAAAATGTAGGCACTGGTTATATATGTAGAGTGTAATTAGCAGATCCTCTTTTCAGGGTCACACATTGAATATTGTATTAACATTATGATCTGAATTGCCATTTGGAACAAACAAATTGGGTTTGATATCGGATTTATAAGAAAACGCTTTTGATGGTGACACAAATAAAATGTTTAAGGACAAATAAAAAAATGATAAAACATTAACTTATAAACGTGGATACGACCATCCCATCCATTTATATTATTTTAAACCACTTGAAATGTAACAGAGAACACACATTTCAAGCTTTGTACAATATATTTGAAAAAGCTTAGTACAAAAGGCAGTTATTCTTACCAATAGTTCAAGAATAACATGAAAAATAACTTATTGTATATAAGAAATCGTGCAAGACATCGAAGATTAGGCAAAAGTAAACCTAACAGTTACACTATACAAATAAAAGATATTGCCGCATGCGGGCAGAAATATTGTATTGCATCATTAATGATTTAATACTCATGTACTTATCATCATTAAATCACTCATGATATAATATCCGTGTACGTAGCATCAACGTATCATTCATTATATTATTATTATACATATGTATATTACATTATTATATCATACATTATGTGCATAAGACCTTTTTCCAATTTAAATCATACTGTTTTAAAATAAAAATAGGTTAAGGGCAATTTCTTTGTAGGTACCCATCTTTCTATAGGTATGAGTTGCAAAGTTTCGACTGTACCAGTCATAATGACAGTAATGAAGTTTAACTGAAGGTCAACACTCTCCATTTATTCATACGTGTATTTGTCTTATTCTGATTTTCATGTGGTATATTAATAACTTAGGTTTTGATATTTGTTCCATAAATAGTTACATTTACATATGCAATCTTAGCTTGAATATTGATTGTTTTTTCAAGTTTTTTTAATAAATATTTTACCTAATAACATTATCCATATATATATATATATATATATATATTATCTAATAACCTTTCCCGTTGACTGTTTTATCTGATTTTGTCTTAATAAAAAAATCGTCCCATTTATATCAAATATATGCAACCTTAATTTATCCATTGACTGTTTTATCTGATTTTATTTTTTAAATATATTATCTCATAACTTATGATCTACAACCTACTTATCAAAATAATTTTCTTCATCGTTCTTCGCTATGACGTTTACAAATGGTTATTGTCCTTTGCAATGCCATAAATGATCAAGTTTCTATGAAACAATGCATCACAATATTAACAAATGTTGAAAAAAGTTACGACGGAATCGGAATGGTTACAAACATAAGTGTAACTAGAATATTAGAAAGTCACTATAGCCATAATTTAATTTAAAAAAATATTAAGAAAGTAGGGAATAGTGTTCAATCGCTTACCATGGAACGACGTCATATAAATTTAAAAATAAGACAGTAATTACACGCACCAGTTCCCAAAAACAACATCACCACCACCAAAAACAAAATATTTAACAAATATATTTGCTTCAGCACAGAAAAATCATTAGTCAATCCTCGCAGACAATGTAGAAAGTTAACACTATATGGCAATGTAACAGAACAATATCGGAAAAAAGTAATATACTCTATTTACGATGTTTATTACCTCAGAGAAATATGAACTCTTGCGTGATTGTAAAGAATTTAGTAGGATATTACACATAATGTAATATTTGTTTGTTTGATTTTAGAAGAAACTTTCAATGTATATGACACATCTTTCAATCGCATTTTGTTTCTCAAATGCATATATGCACATCATGTTATCATCGGTTGTAATTCGACAAAACTCCCACTACTTTACAAATGTAATTGTGAAACGGGAAGCTAGGTTAAAGACGATTTTATTACACTATGACAAATATCCGATACTCTTGTACTTTTATATTTGTATTAAAGTATCTTTTGAAAATCTTTATGATACATGCTTCTTTTTCAATCGTTTCATATGTTTTATTCGGGAACGGATGGACCTTATAAACTGTGCTTATTTCATGCAGACTTAACGACTTTATTAATATGGCACAGTGCCTTTCACTAAATTACAAATATTGGAAACACCACTAAAATGATATTCAAATATTGTTTATCATTTTATTTACACGTTCTTTTTAGCGTGTCATAATTATCCTAATGTCAAGTAGAATTTCTTCCTCTATTTCATTTCTCCCTCCCCTCTCCATCCTGTCTGCTATGAATTACCCACGAAAAGGCAGAGAGTTTACTAAGGCCATACATTTTACCTCTAAATACTGTGACTGCTATTAATACGTGTTGTCTGATTTACTGAAGGTCAACAATCTGCCTTTATTCATAAATGTTTTTGCATACATGTATGAGTCCTATGTTGAATTGTCATGTGGTATATTTATAAATCGTTTTAGGTTTTGATATTTGTTCCATAAATCGTCACATTTAAATCAAATATATGCAAATTTAATTTACCCAATGATTGCTTAATCTGATTTTGCTTTATAAATAATTGATCAAATAACCTTACCCACTGAGTGTTTCATTGATTTTGGTTTATAAATATATTGTCTAATAACCTCTGATGTACAACCTACTTCTCAAAATATCTTTCCTCATCCTTCTTCGTTATGAACTTTACATCTTATCTGGAACATATTGTTTTGTTTGTTCAAGGAATACGTAACTTACTGAAGACACATAGTCTTACAAGACACAAAGGATTAGTCCAACGTAAACTTAATGTTTGCAATTTATCGTTACACAGTATTGATGGATCTTTTGAGGCAAGAAGAAAACAACGTATGCATTATTTATAATCTCACCTTCATTTGAACCACCGAGGTCATCTGCGGTTTGAGTTACTATCAATAACATAACCATAAACTGACTCCTCAACAATTGAAGGACAATGTCAAAAGGTAGAAGAGTTCGTCCTGGTTTTAAAAGTAAATTGTAATGGACACAATATCTATGAATTTTGAAACACATTTTAAGAAGGACAAAAAACTAAAATATCTTTACGTGTATCTCGAAACTTGGATTATCACGTCTAATTCGATTATATGTTAAGAACATTTTAATGGAATAGGTGAGATTTCACTTCAAGTATGTTAGGAACATCTTTAATAGAATAGGTCACATTTCACATCAAGTAAACAAAGAATCTCACTGTTCATATTTATTTTGAGTCTAGTAAAGACTTATATTTGTATCACTAATTGATTTTGGTTAAAACAAATCTATCGATCAACATAAGTGTATATGCTGGTCTAACTAAAAGCAATAACAAATTTGTATTGTCTATTGCGATGCCATCTATGATCAAGTTTCTATGAAACACTGCTTCACAATATTAACAAATGTTGAAAACAGTTACCACGGATTCGGAATGGTCACAAACATAAGCGTAACGAGAATATTAGATGGTCACTAATGGCAGCATCTTTTTAAAATATTATTAACAAAGGATTCAATAGTGTTCAATCGCTTAAAATGGAACGACGTCAATAAATTTCAAAATAGGACAGTAAGTACAGGCACCTGTACCTAAAAACAACACCATCACCCAAAAAATAAAATATTTAAAAATTCTTCTTGCTTCAGCACATGAAAATCGTTAGTCACTGGTCGCTTGCAAAGTACAAATTTAACACTGTATGGCAATATAACAGAACAATATCGGAACAAACAATATAATCTTTCTACGATTTGTATTACCTCAGAAAATATGAACTCTTGCGTGATTTGAAAAAAATGTATTAGAATGTTACAAATAATGTAATATTTGCTTGTTTTATTTAGGAGAAAACTTTCAATGTACATGACGAATACTGCAAAAGCATTTTGTTTCTCCAATGCACACATGCACATCATGTGATCATCGGTTATAATTCTAGAAAATTCCCACTATTTTTCAAAGGTAATTGTGAAACGTGAAGCTAGGTTTGAGATGAATGTTTTTTAAATTGTGACATATATCCGCCTCTCTTTCATTTTTTTAGATTTACATGGCAGTATTATATTTAGGAATGTTTTCTTATACAAGCTTCTTTTTCATTCGTTTCATTTGTTTTATTCGGGAACAGATGGACCTGTCTAAACGGTGTTTATTTCATGCAGACTTTATAACTTTATTAATATGGCACAGTTCCTTCCTCCAACTTATAGGACAAATTTTGAAAACACTACTAAAATAATATTCGAATATTATTTATCATTTTATTTACACATTCATTTTAGCGTGTCATAATTATCTTAATGTCAGTCGAATTTCTTCCTCTATTTCATTTCTCCCTCTCCATCCAGTCTGCTATCAATAACCCCCGAAAAGGCAGAGAGTTTACTAAGACCATACATGAAACCTCTAATTACAGTGCCTGCTATTAAAATGAGTTGTCTGATTTACTGAAGGTCAACACTCTCCATTCATTCATAAATGTTTATGGATACGTGTATGTGTTTTATCTTTAACGCTAATGTGATATTTTTATAAATATTTTTCGGTTTTAATATTTGCTCTATATGTCGACACATTTATATATAATATATGCAAACTTAACTGACCCATTGATTGTTTCATCTGATTTTGTTTTACAAATATTTTATCAAATAACCTTACTCATGACTGTTTTATCTGATTTTGTTTTATAAATTTATTATCTAAAAACCTATGACCTACAAGCAACTTCTCACAATAATTGTCTTCATCGTTTTTCGTTATGAAGATATTGATTTGTTTTTTAAAGGAATACGTAACTTAATGAAGTCACATAGTCTTACAAGACACAAATGATTAGTCCAACGTAAACCGAATGTTTTCAATTAATCCTTACACGGTATTGATGGATCTTTTGAGGTAAGAAGAAAACAACGTATGCATTATTTATAATCTCACCTTCATTTGAACCACCGAGGTCATCTGCGGTTTGAGTTACTATCAATAACATAAACATAAACTAACTCCTCAACAATTGAATGACAATGTCAAAATGTAGAAGAGTTCGTCCTTGTTTTAAAAAAAATGTAATGGACACAATATCTATGAATTTTGAAACACATTTTAAGAAGGACAAAACTAAAATATCTTTACGTGTATATCGAAACTTGGATTATCACGTCTAATTCGATTATATGTTAAGAACATTTTGGAATGTAATCGGTGAGATTTCACTTCAAGCATGTTAGGAACATTTTTAATAGAATATGTCACATTTCACTTCAAATAAACAAAGAATCTCACTGTTCATATTTGTTTTGAGTCTAGAAAAGACTTATATTTGTATAACTAATTGATTTTGGTAAAAACAAATCTATCCATCAACATAATTGTATATGTTGGTCAAACTAAGAACAAAACCAAATTTGTATTGTCTATTGCGATGCCATCTATGATCAAGTTTCTATGAAACACTGCTTCACAATATTAACAAATGTTGAAAACAGTTACCACGGAATCGGAATGGTCACAAACATAAGTGTAACGAGAATATTAGATTGTCACTAATGGCAGCATCTTATTAAAATATTATTAACAAAGGATTCAATAGTGTTCAATCGCTTACCATGGAACGACGTCAATAAATTTAAAAATAGGACAGTAAGTACAGGCACCAGTACCCAAAAACAACACCACCACCAAAAACAAAATATTAAAAAATTGTATTTGCTTCAGCACATGAAAATCGTTAGTCACTGGTCTCTTGCAAAGTACAAATTTAACACTGTATGGCAAGATAAGAGAACAATATCGGAATAAAGCAATACAATTTTTCTACGATTTTTATTACCTCAGAAACTATGTACTCTTGCGTGATTTGAAAAAATGTATTAGGATGTTACATGTAATGTAATATTTGCTCGTTTGATTTAGGAGAAAACTTTCAATGTACATGACGAATACTGCAAAATAATTTTGTTTCTCCAATTCATACATGCACATCATGTCATCATCGGTTGTTATTCTACAAAATTCCCACTACTTTTCAAAGGTAATTGTGAAACGGAAAACTAGGTTTGACATGATTGTTTTTACACTGTGACACATATCCGACTCTCTTTCACTTTTGATATTTATATAGCAGTATTATCTTTAGGAATGTTTTCTTATACTTGCTTCTTTTTCAATCTTTTCATTTGTTTTATTCGGGAACGGATGGCCATGTATAAACTGTGCTTAAGTCATACAGACTTTATGACTCTATTAATATAGCACAGTTCCTTCCTCCAACTTATAGGACAAATATTGCAAACACTACTAAAATAATATTCGAATATTGCTTATCATATTATTTAGATATCATTTTAGCGTGTCATAATTATCCTGATGTCAGTCGAATTTCTTCCTCTATTTCATTTCTCCCTCTCCATCCAGTCTGCTATCAATAACCCCAGAAAAGGCAGAGAGTTTACTAAGGCCATACTTCTTACCTCTAATTACAGTGCCTGCTATTCAAATGTTTTGTCTGATTTACTGAAGGACAACACACTGCCTTTATTCATAAATGTTTTTGCATACATGTATGTGTCCTATGATGAATTATCATGTGGTATATTTATGAATCTTTTTAGCTTTTGATATTTGTTCCATAAATCCTCACATTTATATCAAATATATGCAAACTTAATTTACCCATTGAATGATTTATCTGATTTTGTTTTCTAAATATTTTATCTAATATCCTTACCCATTGACTGTTTTATCTGATTTTGTTTTATAAATAAATTATCTAATAACCTATGATCTACAACCAACTTCTCAAAATAATTGTCATCATCGTTCTTCGTTATGAAGTTTACATCTTATTTGGAACATATTGACTTGTTTGTTCAAGGAATACGTAAAATGCTAAAGTAACAGTCTTACAAGACACCAAGGATTAGTCCAACTTAAACCGAATGTTTTCAATTTATCGTTACACGGTATTGATGGATCTTTTGAGGTAAGAAGAAAACAACGTATGCATTATTTATAATCTCACCTTCATTTGAACCACCGAGGTGATCTGCGGTTTGAGTTACTATCAATAACCTAACCATAAACTAACTCCTCAACAATTGAATGACAATGTCAAAAGGTACAAGAGTTCGTTCTTGTTTAAAAAGTAAATTGTAATGGACACAATACCTATGAATTTTGAAACACATTTTAAGAAGGACAAAAACTAAAATATCTTTACGTGTATATCTAAACTTGGATTATCACGTCTAATTCGATTATATGTTAAGAACATTTTGGAATGTAATCGGTGAAATTTCACTTCAAGCATGTTAGGAACATTTTTAATAGAATATGTCACATTTCACTTAAAATAAACAAAGAATCTCACTGTTCATATTTGTTTTGAGTCTAGTAAAGACTTATATTTGTATAACTAATTGATTTTGGTAAAAACAAATCTATCCATCAACATAATTGTATATGTTGGTCAAACTAAGAACAAAACCAAATTTGTATTGTCTATTGCGATGCCATCTATGATCAAGTTTCTATGAAACACTGCTTCATAATATTAACAAATGTTGAAAACAGTTACCACGGAATCGGAATGGTCACAAACATAAGTGTAACGAGAATATTAGATTGTCACTAATGGCAGCATCTTATTAAAATATTATTAACAAAGGATTCAATAGTGTTCAATCGCTTACCATGGAACGACGTCAATAAATTTAAAAATAGGACAGTAAGTACAGGCACCAGTACCCAAAAACAACACCACCACCAAAAACAAAATATTAAAAAATTGTATTTGCTTCAGCACATGAAAATCGTTAGTCACTGGTCGCTTGCAAAGTACAAATTTAACACTGTATGGCAATATAAGAGAACAATATCGGAATGAAGCAATACAATTTTTCTACGATTTTTATTACCTCAGAAACTATGTACTCTTGCGTGATTTGAAAAAATGTATTAGGATGTTACATGTAATGTAATATTTGCTCGTTTGATTTAGGAGAAAACTTTCAATGTACATGACGAATACTGCAAAATAATTTTGTTTCTCCAATTCATACATGCACATCATGTCATCATCGGTTGTTATTCTACAAAATTCCCACTACTTTTCAAAGGTAATTGTGAAACGGAAAACTAGGTTTGACATGATTGTTTTTACACTGTGACACATATCCGACTCTCTTTCACTTTTGATATTTATATAGCAGTATTATCTTTAGGAATGTTTTCTTATACTTGCTTCTTTTTCAATCTTTTCATTTGTTTTATTCGGGAACGGATGGCCATGTATAAACTGTGCTTATGTCATACAGACTTTATGACTCTATTAATATAGCACAGTTCCTTCCTCCAACTTATAGGACAAATATTGCAAACACTACTAAAATAATATTCGAATATTGCTTATCATATTATTTAGACATCATTTTAGCGTGTCATAATTATCCTGATGTCAGTCGAATTTCTTCCTCTATTTCATTTCTCCCTCTCCATCCAGTCTGCTATCAATAACCCCAGAAAAGGCAGAGAGTTTACTAAGGCCATACTTCTTACCTCTAATTACAGTGCCTGCTATTCAAATGTTTTGTCTGATTTACTGAAGGACAACACACTGCCTTTATTCATAAATGTTTTTGCATACATGTATGTGTCCTATGATGAATTATCATGTGGTATATTTATAAATCTTTTTAGCTTTTGATATTTGTTCCATAAACCCTCACATTTATATCAAATATATGCAAACTTAATTTACCCATTGAATGATTTATCTGATTTTGTTTTCTAAATATTTTATCTAATATCCTTACCCATTGACTGTTTTATCTGATTTTGTTTTATAAATAAATTATCTAATAACCTATGATCTACAACCAACTTCTCAAAATAATTGTCATCATCGTTCTTCGTTATGAAGTTTACATCTTATTTGGAACATATTGACTTGTTTGTTCAAGGAATACGTAAAATGCTAAAGTAACAGTCTTACAAGACACCAAGGATTAGTCCAACTTAAACCGAATGTTTTCAATTTATCGTTACACGGTATTGATGGATCTTTTGAGGTAAGAAGAAAACAACGTATGCATTATTTATAATCTCACCTTCATTTGAACCACCGAGGTCATCTGCGGTTTGCGTTACTATCAATAACCTAACCATAAACTAACTCCTCAACAATTGAATGACAATGTCAAAAGGTACAAGAGTTCGTTCTTGTTTAAAAAGTAAATTGTAATGGACACAATACCTATGAATTTTGAAACACATTTTAAGAAGGACAAAAACTAACGATCTTTACGTGTATCAGGAAACTTGGATTATGACGTGTACTTCGATTATATCTTACGAATATTTTGGAATAGAATAGGTCATATTTCACTTCAAGTAAACAAAATATCTCACCTTTCATATTTGTTTTGAGACTAGTATAGACTTATATTTGTATCCTTAATTGATTTTGGTAAAAACAAATCTATTGATAATCATTGTGTATATGGTGGCTAAACTAAGAACAAAAACAAATTGTTCCTGTCTTTTGCTATGCCGTAAATGATCAAGTTTCTATGAAGCAATGCATCGCAATATTAACAAATGTTGATAAAAGTTACGACGAAATCGGAATGTTCGCAAACATAAGTGTTAC
The DNA here is from genome assembly GCA_029339505.1 of Unio delphinus. Classification (NCBI taxonomy): domain Eukaryota; kingdom Metazoa; phylum Mollusca; class Bivalvia; order Unionida; family Unionidae; genus Unio; species Unio delphinus. Next base: position 152,843 of record JAQISU010000065.1, read on the forward strand.
CAGAATATTAAAAAGTCACTATAGGGTTCATTTTATTAAAAAAATATTTACAGAGTAGATAATAGTGCTCAATCGCTTACCATGGATCGACGTGATATAAATTTTAAAATAAGACAGTAAGAACAGGCACTAGTTCCCCAAAACAATAACACAACAAAATATGTAAAAATTGTATTTGTTTCAGCGCATGAAAATCATTAGTCATTGGTCGCTTACAATGTAGAAAGTTAACACTGTATGGCAATATAACAGAACAATATCGGAATAAAGCAATATACTCTATTTACTGAGTTTTTTACCTCAGAAAAATATGAACGACTTGCTTGATTGTAAAACACTGCAGTAGGATATTACAAATAATGTAATATTTGCTTGTTTGAATTAGGAGAAAACTTCCAAAGTACATGACAAACACTGCAATCGCTTTTTTTTTCTTCAATGCATATATGCACATCATGTCATCATCGGTTGTAATTCGACAAAATTCCCATTACTTTCCAAAGGTAATTGTGAAACGGGGCGATGAGTTAGAGACGATTCTTTTACACTGTGACACACATCTGGCCCTTTTGCACTTTTGATATTTATATAGCAGTATTATCTTTTGGAATGTTTTCTTATACATGCTTCTTTTTCACTAGTTTCATTTGTTTTATTCGGGAACGGATGGACCTATATAAACTGTGCTTTGTCACAGTGCCTTTCTCCAACTTACTGAACTAATATTGCAAACAGTACTAAAATAATATTCTAATATTGTTTATCATTTTATTTACACATTCATTTTAGCGTGTCATAATTATCCTGATGTCAGTCAAATTTCTAACGCTATTTCATTTCTTCCACTCTATGCTGTCTGCTGAAGACATCGTTGCAATCAATAACCCCCGAAAGGTCAGAGAGTTTACTAAGACCATACTTCTTACCTCTAATTACAGTGCCTGCTATTAAACTATGTTTTCTGATTTACTGAAGGTCAACACTCTCCATTTATTCATAAATGTTTATGGATACGTGTATATGTCCTATCTTGAATGCTAATGTAGTATTTTTATAAATCTTTTTTAGGTTTTGATATTTGTTCCATTTATCGTCACATTTATATCAAATATATGCAAACTTAACTTACCCAAGGATTATCTGTACCATATTGATTTGTTTGTTCAAGAAATATGTAACTTACTGAAGACACATAGTCTTTCAAGACACCAAGAATTATTCCAACGAAAACTTAATGTTTGCAATTTATCGTTACACGGTATTGATTGATCTTTTGAGGTAAGAAGAACAGAACGTATGCATTATTTATAATCTCACCTTCATTTGAACCATCGAGGTTCTTCTGCAGTTTGAGTTACTATCAATAACATAACCATAAACTGACTCCTCAACAATTTAATGACAATGTCAAAATGAAGAAGAGTTCGTCCTTATTTTAAAAAAAACTTGTAATGGAAACAGTTACCACGGAATCGGAATGGTCACAAACATAAGTGTAACGATAATATTAGATGGTCACTAATGGCAGCATCTTATTAAAATATTATTAACAAAGGATTGAATAGTGTTCAATCTCTTACCATGGAACGACGTCATTAAATTTAAAAATGGGACAGTAAGTACAGGCACCAGTACCCAAAAACACCACCACCACCAAAAACAAAATATTAAAAAAATGTATTTGCTTCAGCACAAGAAAATCGTTAGTCACTGGTCGCTTGCAAAGTACAAATTTAACACTGTATGGCAATATAACAGAACAATATCGGAACAAAGCAATATAATCTTGCTACGATTTGTATTACCTCAGAAAATAAGAACTCTTGCGTGATTTGAAAAAATGTATTAGGATGTTACAAATAATGTAATATTTGCTTGTTTGATTTAGGAGAAAACTTTCAATGTACATGACGAATACTGCAATCGCATTTTGTTTTTTCCAATGCATACATGCACATCATGTCATCATCGGTCGTAATTCTACAAAATTCCCACTACTTTTCAAAGGTAATTGTGAAACGGGAAACTAGGTGTGAGATGATTGTTTTTACAATGTGACACGTATCCAACTCTCTTTCACTTTTGATATTTATATAGCAGTATTACTTTAGGAATGTTTTATTTTACATGCTTCTTTTTCAATCGTTTCATTTTTTTATTCGGGAACGGATGGACCTGTATAAACTGTACTTATTTCATGCAGACTTTATGACTTGTTTAATATGGCACAGTTCCTTCCTCCTACTTATAGGACAAATATTGCAAACACTACTAAAATAATATTCGAATATTGTTTATCAAATGATTTACACATTCATTTTAGAGTGTCATAATTATCCTGATGTCAGTCGAATTTCTTTCTCTATTTCATTTCTCCCTGTAGTAGCAGGGGGGGGGGGGGGCGAATCGGACAACTTTTTCCGACAAAATCGCTTTAAGCCCTCAAAACGGAAAATAGAGCCTTCCTACGATTCTCATATTTTACCCATAAAAAAGAGAGTCACCATTTGGTAAACGGGGACTTATTGATTTCTTGCTCAAAACATACTCTATTCGCGTTTTCGTTGCTTAACCATAAAACGTCTCAACGATGTTGTCATGCCCCCCCCCCCTCCCCCCCTGCTGCTATGGGTTTTACGATTTCAACCAAATATTTGATCGAGTCCTTACGACGAAAATCATTTATGATTTCACAAACAAACTAATCGCAAACACCTCAACGCGTAGATCAATTAAATTATTTGATTGATCAGTGAGTCGGAAATTAAATCTCGTTAGCGAATTATTATGGCATCGCATGTAGACAGGATTAATTGGGTTTTCAATGATTATGAATCCCGGAGGAGCTGTTGGTGCAAACGAATAAAGAATATATCCCTGCTGAGCTTGATTTGATTGCTCGAGATTTATTTGATAGCTTCCTTCGATAGCATCACATGTTTAATTGAGCGCAATCACCGCTAAAATATTTACATTGTGCGGTGCATTATGCCTACCACCGGCATCTGGGTCATTATTACATTTGAGGATAGTTGAATCTTGTACTTGTAATACCTTAATAACATTCCTAACAGATTGTTTTAGTTCCTCCGCGTTGTATCCGGGAAATCTGAAGTTGCGTAGATCGGCTTATGTGATATTGTAACCGGTTAGGAATAGCTGTTTACTGTCGCTGTTGTCATTGGTTATTGTTTGAATAATTCGTTCATTGATATATTCCATATCAGATACATGCTGATTAAATATTTCAACGTGTTTTCGCTATTGTTTTTGTCGTAGTTGTTCTAGTTGTGTTTCATGTAATTGATTAATTTCATTAAAATAACCAGTGATGTCAGTTAGCGTAAATGAAATAGTAACAGATGAGTTAGCTGTCCTTTTAATGATAAAATCCCATTGCAATGTGTTTTTGTTGGTAAATATAAATCTATCGGCGATTTTTACCATTTTAATATCAGATAAATTATCTCGATACATGGGATTGATTTCATGATATGATTGTATGTCCGTGGTTAAGTCGGCGGTGTCTCCAGGTGATTTTTCAGGCCATCCTAACACTGTTCTTAACGAGCTGTTATATATATCTACAATGTATCCCTCTGTGCTTATTTCGATCGACGACGAGAGCGTCGGTTCATGAACTTTAATAGCTATTTTTGATTCTTTTCCCGTGATTGATTTTATTCTACACTGAATTTCAGCATCGATTTGCTCAATTTGGTACGACCCAGTTGGTAACGAAATAACGTTCCAGTCTGGGGTGCCATCGGGTTTATTCTTATACGAGAACACCAGTGCGTTATTCGGCTGCTGACCGCCAAAAGCAACCGATCTGATATTGGGCCAGCTATGATATACTCGTAATTTTTCCAGCGCGATCTCGCGCAATGGAATCGGAGAAGGGAAGTTCGCGTTGAATTCAGGGTTTTTTGATGTTATTGATATCATGCTTGTTCGTATCGGAGTGGTATTCTCCGCGATTCGTTGAAGCAGTTCGAGTGACATTATTGTTAACGCTGTCTTCAATTTCTAATTTCAACATCGCGGAGTTATACAACTGGGTCATCGTGGGAAATTCAACATCGGATATGAACGAATTATCTATCGACAGCGAGATCAACTCGGATAATTTCGAGTACGCGTCAAATACCACCCGGTACCGAGCTGTATAATCACTGAGTTTTTTTTTAGAACACGATGGTATCTTTTTAGTTATCGCGGTGGCGACTGCCGCAATTGTTGTTACCGCGGAGATAGCGATTGGATCTGCAATCGGAGCCATCATGGTCAACGTCGACAAAATAAACCAGGCGCTGGTCATCACACTGGACACCGAGTACACGGTGATGTCGATGATTGCTAAGCTGCGTCGGTATTTTTTCATTTTTTCACAATAACGCTAAGAAAATGATTTCAAGTTCGCGGAAAATTCTTTCACGGTATCATATCGATATCGATGCGATAGTGATACCTCTGAGACTATTATCGGTTCAATTGATTTCATCGATGTCATTACTATTTTAAGCCCGCTAGTGTTTTCAATTATTCGCCATCGTTTCGGGGTCCAGGGTGGGCCAGGTGGGTAGATGGTTTGGGATGTCGTAGGTAAGGTAGCTTCAGCCAGAAAAATCATCTAAAAATTCTAAACACCAAGTTATTGTTAATCTAATGGTGGATCTATCAACCGCGACGACATTAAAGTTTTGTTCGCGAACCTTCATAATTAACGTCGCGGTGCCACCAGAGTAGGTTTTTCCGTCCGCAATCATATTAAATTGATGGATAGAGATCAGCGTTAGCCTGTAGATACCATCGGACCTCTCTGGCTTGAAGATACCATTGCTACCCGCCTCGCCCCCTCCCCAGACAATGATGGACAATGTAGTATAAACGTCTCTTGTCCAATCCATGGTTCCATGATCGACTGTATACACAATTTTTTTAACGCCTATGTCTAGAGGCGGAATCTTTACCTTTTTAAAATTTTCCTTTGGTCTAAAAATGTCCCTGTAAATATCGAGATAATTTGCTTTGATTTCGGTAGAAACCGTCATCCTCAAATCCCTCTCTCTAGAAAAGAATGAAATAAGAAGGTTGACGATTCCAAGCCGTTCTTGTACTTTAATACGCCGGTCGATGTTAGAAAATGTCGTGATATCTTGGGGTTTATTGCCCTCAAAGAACTTATTAACAATTTTGCTGGTGGGCTTTTGTTCGTCAATAGCGCTTTTAATTTCAGCGAGGGTCGGGCCTATCAGACATGTGGGTCCAGATTCACGTGTTCTCCCAAAAAAACTATCCACGATGATATTAAGTGTTGTTTGTCTCACCATAAACATATTAATATCTTTGAGAGTCATTGTAGATGTAGCCGGGACACCAAAGAAACTATTAGCGACGTAGGCATTTTGAGTATGCTTGCCAATAAACTCGCTAATTTCAGCGAGTCATGCCTGCCACAAGCGGGGTTCCAAAAAACTTACCAACGACGTCGTTAGTGGGTTTTTGTACCTTTTTTAAGATTTTCTATTAGTTTAGAAATATCCGTGTAAATATCGAGATAATTTGCCTTGATTTCATTTTCATTCATCATCCTCCCCGCCTCCTTTTTAAAAAAGAATGGAGATAGAAGGTTTTTAATTTCAGCGAAAGTCATGCCAACCACAAACGGGGTTCCAAAGAATTTATGTACGATATTTTTGCGAAAAGTATTATAACCTCGTATATAATCATACAGATCACGGCGGTGGGCAGCAATCTCATCGGTGATCGTAGACACAATTGCGCCAGGTTTAAGTCGTCCGCCGCTGGAATACAGCGCAATAGAGTTTTCAACGGCGTCACGCTGCCGTAGCAAAATGTCATCCGCGGATATATTACTGGTTTTCAATTTACCCTGGCGATCTTGGAATACAACCATTTCGTTCGGGTCAACACTTGCTAAATTTAACGTCTCAGCGATTTCATCTTCAATTATATTTTTTACATCCTCGATAGATCCCGCAGATCTTTTCGCTGTTGGTTTTGACATTGACAGAGGTCTTCCCCAAATATCAATCATTATTGTAAAGACTCTAGAATTTTCATTTTATTGATTCTCTAAAACTACCTTGTAATTTCCCACTTGTGTATTCATTTACAACCTGATGATGTGGTTTCTGTGACGATGAAATCATCGCGAGGACATTTAATGCCTCACGACCGTATAATGGTGGATAATTTAATTTTTGTGTTGGCAGCGTGGAATAAAAACCACCGATGACATCTGCGGTTTGTGTAACTATCAATAACATAACCATAAACTGACTCCTCAACAATTGAAGGACAATGTCAAAAGGTACAAGAGTTCGTCGTTGTTTTAAAAGTAAAATGTAATGGCCCCAATACCTATGAATTTTGAAACACATTTTAAGAAGGACAAAAACTAACGTATCTTTACGTGTATCTCGAAACTTGGATTATTACGTCTAATCCGATTATATGTTGCGAACATTTTGGAATGGATTAGGTCAAATTTCACTTCAAGTATGTTAGGAACATTTTTAATAGAATAGGTCACATTTCACTTCAAGTAAACAAAGAATCTCACTGTTCATATTTGTTTTGAATCTAGTAAAGATCTATATTTGTATCACTAATTGAATTTGGTAAAAACAAATCTATCGATCAACATATGTGTATAAGCTGGTCCAACTGAGAACAAAAACAGTTTTTTATTGTCTATTGCGATGCCATCTAAGATCAAGTTTCTATGAAACACTGCTTCACAATATTAACAATTGTTGAAAACAGTTACCACGGAATCGGAATGGTCACAAACATAAGCGTAACGAGAATATTAGATGGTCACTAATGGCAGCATCTTTTTAAAAAATTATTAACAAAGGATTGAATAGTGTTCAATCGCTTAAAATGGAACGACGTCAATAAATTTCAAAAAAGGACAGTAAGTACAGGCACCTGTACCTAAAAACAACACCATCACCCAAAAAATAAAATATTTAAAAATTGTTTTTGCTTCAGCACATGAAAATCGTTAGTCACTGTTCGCTTGCAAAGTACAAATTTAACACTCTATGGCAATATAAGAGAACAATATCGGATTAAGCAATATAATATTTCTACGATTTGTATTACCTCATAAAATATGAACTCTTGCGTGATTTGAAAAAAATGGATTAGGATGTTACAAATAATGTAATATTTGCTTGTTTGATTTAGGAGAAAACTTTCAATGTACATGACGAATACTGCAATCGCATTTTGTTTTTCCAATTCATACATGCACATCATGTCATCATCGGTTGTAATTCTACAAAATTCCGACTACTTTTCAAAGATAATTGTGAAACGGGAAACTAGGTCTCTGATGATTGTTTTTACAATGTGACACATATCCGACTCTCTTTCACTTTTGATATTTATATAGCAGTATTATATTTAGGAATGTTTTCTTATACATACTTATTTTTCAATCATTTCAGTTTTCTTATTCGGGAACGGATGGACCTGTATAAACTGTGCTTATTTCATGCAGACTTTATGACTTTATTAATATGGCACAATTCTTTTCTCTAACTTACAGGACAAATATTGCAATCACTACTAAAATAATATTCGAATATTGTTTATCATATGATTTACACATTCATTTTAGCGTGTCATAATTATCCTGATGTCAGTCAAAATTCTTCCTCTATTTTATTTCTCCCTCTCCAACCAGTCTGCTATCAATAACACCCGAAAAGGCAGAGAGTTTACTAAGGCCATACCTGTTACCTCTAATTACAGTGCCTGCTATTCATTTACTGAAGGTCAACATTCTGCCTTTTTTCATAAATGTTTTTGCATACATGTATGTGTCCTATGATGAATTGACATGTGGTATATATATAAATCTTTTTAGGTTTTGATATTTGTTTCAAATATTCTCATATTTATATCAGATAGATGCAAACTTAATTTACCCATTGATTGTTTTATCTGATTTTGTTTTATAAATATTGTATCTAATAACTTTACCCATCGACTGTTTTATCTGATTTTGTTTTATAAGTAAATTATCTAATAACCTATGATCTACAACCAACTTCTCAAAATAATTGTCTTCATCGTTCCTCGTGATGATGTTTACATCTTATTTGGAACATATTGAAATGTTTGTTCAAGGAATACGTAACTTGCTGAAGTCACATAGTCTTACAAGACACCAAGGATTAGTCCAACGTAAACTGAATGTTTTCAATTTATCCTTACACGGTATTGATGGATCTTTTGAAGTAAGAAGAAAACAACGTATGCAATATTTATAATCTCACCTTCATTTGAACCACCAAGGTCATCTGCGGTTTGAGTTTCTATCAATAACGTAACCATAAACTGACTCCTCAACAGATGAATGACAATGTCAAAAGGTACAAGAGTTCGTCCTTGTTTTAAAAGTAAATAGTAATGGACACAATACCTATGAATTTTGAAACATATTTTAATAAGGACAAAAACTAACTTATCTTTACGTGTCTCTCGAAACTTCGATTATGACGTCTTCTTCGATTATATCTTACGAATATTTTGGAATAGAATAGGTCATATTTCACTTCAAGTAAACAAAATATATCACTGTTCATATTTGTTTTGAGACTAGTGTTGACTTATATTCCTATCCTTAATTGACTTTGGTAAAAACAAACCTATTGATCATCATTGTGTATATGGTGGGTAAACTAAGAACAAAAACAAATTGTTCTTGTATTTTGCGATGCCATAAATAATCAAGTTTCTATGAAACAATGCATCACAATATTAACAAATGTTGAAAAAAGTTACGACGAAATCGGAATGGTCACAAACATAAGTGTAACTAGAATATTAGAAAGTCACTATAGGCATTATTTTATTAAAAACATTATTAACAAAGTAGTTAATAGTTTTCAATCGCTCACCTTGGAACGACGTCATATAAATTTAAAAATAGGACAGTAATAACAAGCACCAGTGCCCCAAAACAACAACACAACAAAATATGTAAAAATTGTATTTGTTTCAGCGCATGCAAATCATTAGTCACTGGTCGCTTACAATTTAAAAAGGTAACACTGTATGGCAATATAACGGAACAATATCGGCATAAAGCAATATACTCTATTAACGATGTTTATTACCTCAGAAAGATATAAACGACTTGCTTGATTGTAAAAAAACTGTAGTAGGATATTACAAATAATGTAATATTTGCTTGTTTGATTTAGGAGAAAACTTTCAATGTACATGACAAACACTGCAATCGCATTTTTGTTTAATGCATATATGCACATCATGTCATCATCGGTTGTAATTCGACAAATATCCCAATACTTTCCAAAGGTAATTGTGAAACGGGACGATGGGTTAGAGACGATTCTTTAACACTGTGACGCATATCTGGCCCTTTTGCACTTTTGATATTTATATAGCAGTATTATATTTTGGAATGTGTTCTAATACATGCTTCTTTTTCACTCGTTTCATATCTTTTATTCTGGAACGGATGGACCTGTACAAATTTGGCTTTGTCACAGTGCCTTTCTCCAACTTACTAGACCAATATTGCAAACAATACTAAAATGATGTTCTAATATGGTTTATCATTTTATTTACACATTCATTTTAGCGTGTCATAATTATCTTGATGTCAGTCGAATTTCTACCGCTATTTCATTTCTTCCACTCCATCCTGTCTGCTGAAGACATCGTTGCAATCAATAACCCCCGAAAATGCAGAGAGTTCACTAAGGCCATACGTCTTACCTCTAATTACAGTGCCTGCTATTAAACTGTGTTTTCTGATTTACTGAAGGTCAACACTCTCCATTTATTCATAAATGTTTATGGATACGTGTATGTGTTTTATCTTTAACGCTAATGTGATATTTTTATAAATATTTTTCGGTTTTAATATTTGCTCCATATGTCGACCCTTTTATATATAATATATGCAAACTTAACTGACCCATTGATTGTTTCATCTGATTTTGTTTTACAAATATTTTATCAAATAACCTTACTCATGACTGTTTTATCTGATTTTGTTTTATAAATTTATTATCTAATAACCTATGACCTACAAGCTACTTCTCAAAAAATCTTTCTTCATCGTTCTTCGTTATGAAGATTACATCCTATCTGGAAATTATTGATTTGTTTGTTCAAGGAATACGTAACTTACTGAAGACACATAGTATTTCAAGACACCAAGAATTATCTCAAAATAAACTTAATGTTTGTAATTTATCGTTACACGGATTTGATGAATCTTTTGAGGTATGAAGAAAACAACGTATGCATTATTTATAATCTCACCTTCATTTGAACCAACGAGGACATCTGCGGATTGTGTTACTATCAATAACATAACATAAACTGACTCCTCAACAATTGAAGGACAATGTCAAAAGGTACAAAAGTTCGTCATTGTTTTAAAAGTAAATTGTAATGGACACAATACCTATGAAGTTTGAAACACATTTTAAGAAGGACAAAAACTAACGTATCTTTACGTGTATCTCGAAACTTGGATTATCACGTCTAATTCGATTATATGTTAAGAACATTTTGGAATGGATTAGGTCAAATTTCACTTCAAATATGTTAGGAACATTTTTATAGAATAGGTCACATTTCATTTCAAGTAAACAAAGAATCTCACTGTTGATATTTGTTTTGAGTCTAGTAAAGACTTATATTTGTATCACTAATTGAATTTGTTAAAAACAAATCTATCGATCAACATAAGTGTATATGCTGGTCCAACTAAGAACAAAAACAAATTTTTATTGTCTATTGCGATGCCATCTAAGATCAAGTTTCTATGAAACACTGCTTCACAATTTTAACAAATGTTGAAAACAGTTTCCACGGAATCGGAATGGTCACAAACATAAGCGTAACGAGAATATTAGATGGTCACTAATGGCAGCATCTTTTTAAAATATTATTAACAAAGGATTGAATAGAGTTCAATCGCTTACCATAGAACGACGTCAATGAATTTATAAATAGGATAGTAAGTACAGGCACCTGTACCCAAAAACAACACCACGACCAAAAACAAAATATTTCAAAATTGTATTTGCTATAGCACATGAAAATCGTCAGTCACTGGTCGATTGCAAAGTACAAATTTAACACTCTGTGGCAATATAAGGGAACAATATCGGAATAAAGCAATATAATCTTTCTACGATTTTTATTACTTCAGAAAATATGAACTCTTGCGTGATTTGAAAAATGTATTAGGATGTTACAAATAATGTAATATTTGCTTGTTTGATTTAGGAGAAAACTTTCGATGTACATGACGAATACTGCAATCGCATTTTGTTTTTCCAATGCATACATGCACATCATGTCATCATCGGTTGTAATTCTACAAAATTTCCACTACTTTTCAAAGGTAATTGTGAAACGGGAAACTAGGTCTCAGATGATTGTTTTTACAATGTGACACATATCCGACTCTCTTTCACTTTTGATATTTATATAGCAGTATTATCTTTAGGAATGTTTTTTTTTATACATGCTTCTTTTTCAATCATTTCAGTTTACTTATTCGGGAACGGATGGACCTGTATGAACTGTGCTTATTTCATGCAGACTTTATGACTTTATTAATATGCACAGTTCCTTCCTCCAACTTAAAGGACAAATATTGCAAACACTACTAAAATAATATTCGAATATTGTTTATCATATGATTTACACATTCATTTTAGCGTGTTATAATTATCTTGATGTCAGTAGAATTTCTTTCTCTATTTCATTTCTACCTCTCCATCCAATCTGCTATCAATAACACCTGAAAAGGCAGAGAGTTTACTAAGGCCATACCTGTTACCTCTAATTACAGTGCCTGCTATTAAAATGTTTTGTCTCATTTACTGAAGGTCAACATTCTGCCTTTTTTCATAAATGTTTTTGCATACATGTATGTGTCCTATGATGAATTGACATGTGGTATATATATAAATCTTTTTAGGTTTTGATATTTGTTTCAAATATTCTCATATTTATATCAGATAGATGGAAACTTAATTTACCCATGGATTGTTTTATCTGATTTCGTTTTATAAATATTGTATCTAATAACTTTACCCATTGACTGTTTTATCTGATCTTGTTTTATCAATAAATTATCTAATAACCTATGATCTACAACCAGCTTCTCAAAATAATTGTCTTCATCGTTCCTCGTTATGATGTTTACATCTTATTTGGAACATATTGATATGTTTGTTCAAGGAATACGTAACTTGCTGAAGTCACATAGTCTTACAAGACACCAAGGATTAGTCCAACGTAAACTGAATGTTTTCAATTTATCCTTACACGGTATTGATGGATCTTTTGAAGTAAGAAGAAAACAACGTATGCAATATTTATAATCTCACCTTCATTTGAACCACCAAGGTCATCTGCGGTTTGAGTTACTATCAATAACGTAACCATAAACTGACTCCTTAACAGTTGAATGACAATGTCAAAAGGTACAAGAGTTCGTCCTTGTTTTAAAATTAAATAGTAATGGACACAATACCTATGAATTTTGAAACATATTTTAATAAGGACAAAAACTAACTTATCTTTACGTGTCTCTCGAAACTTCGATTATGACGTCTTCTTCGATTATATCTTACGAATATTTTGGAATAGAATAGGTCATATTTCACTTCAAGTAAACAAAATATATCACTGTTCATATTTGTTTTGAGACTAGTGTTGACTTATATTCCTATCCTTAATTGACTTTGGTTAAAACAAACCTATTGATCATCATTGTGTATATGGTGGGTAAACTAAGAACAAAAACAAATTGTTCTTGTCTTTTGCGATGCCATAAATAATCAAGTTTCTATGAAACAATGCATCACAATATTAATAAATGTTGAAAAAAGTTACGACGAAATCGGAATGGTCACAAACATAAGTGTAACTAGAATATTAGAAAGTCACTATAGGCATTATTTTATTTAAAACATTATTAACAAAGTAGTTAATAGTTTTCAATCGCTCACCTTGGAACGACGTCATATAAATTTAAAAATAGGACAGTAATAACAAGCACCAGTGCCCCAAAACAACAACACAACAAAATATGTAAAAATTGTATTTGTTTCAGCGCATGTAAATCATCAGTCACTGGTCGCTAACAATTTAAAAAGGTAACACTGTATGGCAATATAACGGATCAATATCGGCATAAAGCAATATACTCTATTAACGATATTTATTACCTCAGAAAAATATAAACGACTTGCTTGATTGTAAAAAAACTGTAGTAGGATATTGAAAATAATGTAATATTTGCTTGTTTGATTTAGGAGAAAACTTTCAATGTACATGACAAACACTGCAATCGCATTTTTGTTTAATGCATATATGCACATCATGTCATCATCGGTTGTAATTCGACAAAATTCCCAATACTTTCCAAAGGTAATTGTGAAACGGGACGATGGGTTAGAGACGATTCTTTAACACTGTGACACATATCTGGCCCTTTTGCACTTTTGATATTTATATAGCAGTATTATATTTTGGAATGTTTTCTAATACATGCTTCTTTTTCACTCGTTTCATATCTTTTATTCTGGAACGGATGGACCTGTACAAATTTGGCTTTGTCACAGTGCCTTTCTCCAACTTACTAGACCAATATTGCAAACTATACTAAAATGATGTTCTATTATGGTTGATCATTTTATTTACACATTCATTTTAGCGTGTCATAATTATCTTGATGTCAGTCGAATTTCTACCGCTATTTCATTTCTTCCACTCCATCCTGTCTGCTGAAGATATCGTTGCAATCAATAACCCCCGAAAATGCAGAGAGTTCACTAAGGCCATACGTCTTACCTCTAATTACAGTTCCTGCTATTAAACTGTGTTTTCTGATTTACTGAAGGTCAACACTCTCCATTTATTCATGACGAGAATATTAGATGGTCACTAATGGCAGCATCTTTTTAAAATATTATTAACAAAGGATTGAACAGTGTTCAATCGCTTAAAATGGAACGACGTCAATAAATTTCAAAATAGGACAGTAAGTACAGGCACCTGTACCCAAAAACAACACCACCACCAAAAACAAAATATTTAAAAATTGTATATGCTTCAGCACATGAAAATCGTCAGTCACTGGTCGCTTGCAAAGTACAAATTTAACACTCTGTGGCAATATAAGAGAACAATATCGGAATAAAGCAATATAATCTTTCTACGATTTTTATTACCTCAGAAAATATGAACTCTTGCGTGATTTGAAAAAAATGTATTAGGATGTTACAAATAATTTAATATTTGCTTGTTTGATTTAGGAGAAAACTTTCAATGTACATGACGAATACTGCAATCGCATTTTGTTTTTCCAATGCATGCATGCACATCATGTCATCATCGGTTGTAATTCTACAAAATTCCCACTACTTTTCAAAGGTAATTGTGAAACGGGAAACTAGGTCTCAGATGATTGTTTTTACAATGTGACACATATCCGACTCTCTCACTTTTGATATTTATATAGCAGTATTATATTTAGGAATGTTTTCTTATACATGCTTCTTTTTCAATCATTTCAGTTTTCTTATTCGGGTACGGATGGACCTGTATAAACTGTGCTTATTTCATGCAGACTTTATGACTTTATTAATATGGCACAGTTCCTTCCTCTAAGATAAAGTTTGTATGAAACAATGCTTCCCAATATTAACAAATGTTGAAAAAAGGGTCGACGGAATCGGAATGGTCACAAACTTAAGTGTAACGAGAATATTAGATGGTCACTAATGGCAGCATCTTATTAAAATATTATTAACAAAGGATTGAATAGTGTTCAATCGCTTACCATGGAACGACGTCACTAAATTTAAAAATATTACAGTAATTATAGGCACCTGTACCCAAAAACAACAACACCACCACCAAAAACAAAATATTTAAAAAAGGTATTTGCTTCAGCACATGAAAATTGTTAGTCACTGGTCGCATGCAAAGTACAAATGTAACACTGTATAGCAATATAACAGAACAATATCGGAATAAAGTAATATAATCTTTTTACGATTTGTATTACCTCAGAAAATATGTACTCTTGCGTGATTTGAAAAAATGTATTAGGATGTTACAACTAATGTAATATTTGTGCTGATTTTATGCAGACTATTAATACGGCACAGTTCCTTCCTCTAACTTAAAGGACAAATATTGCAAACACTACTAAAATAATATTCGAATATTGTTTATCATATGATTTACAAATTCATTTTAGCGTGTCATAATTATCCTGATGTCAGTCGAAATTCTACCTCTATTTCATTTCTTCCACTCCATCCTGTCTGCTGAACACATCGTTGCTATCAATAACCTCTGAAATGGCAGATAGTTTACTAAGGCCCTACATCTTACTTCTAATTACAGTCCCTGCTATTAAAATGTGTTATCTGATTCTTTTAGTCATTAAATATATACCACTGGTAAGACGTCCTAAAACTTCAAACGGAAGATGGAGGAGGTGTTTGCTTCAAGGGTTGTAATTCAGTTTATGTTTCTCTTTATACACTATTTACGTTTTCTAATGTTGTCGTGATTATTGTCTCTGTATTCACTTTAATTAATATGCCTATCAATAAATTCCATCTCTTTTGCTGTAAATTCGTTTATGTTTATTATGACCAGAGTGGACTACTTATAATGCATTGTTAAAATCACTAATAAGACAAAGATGAAAATGACAATATCAGTACGTAACAACATTGTTTTTCTTATTTTTTTTTCAAGTTCAAAATCCGTTTTGACAATCAACATTAAACATTTGCATTCATAAGGGAAAGGTTTTGTTAAAAAGTTGGTACCAGAAAGATGCTTTACACTTGTTAACAAGGATAGTGACAGATTTAATACTAAAAATGTTGCTTCTTGATAGTATAATATTCTTCATCATTTAACAAACTGTTGTGGTGAACTATTGCTGAACTACTATGAAGGAGGCTCACGTTGTGGTCCTAACACTAGCCCAATTTCAGTTTTCCTTGTTTTGCTTTTGTCTGAAATCTTCTTGAAATTATTTGAAAATTGATTTGGATTACGCCTAGTGTTGCCTTCCCAGTTAGGTTTGAAATTATTGAGACCACGGTTAAAACCACCAATTGCTTCCTTTGATTTGTGTGTTACCTTATATTGAGTTACTATTCTCGCTTAAATTTATTTGTTGAGTAAGCTTTGTTATTCTTGCATCGAGCTTCTATAATGTTTGTTAGAGTTCATCACACATATTATTTTCTTTTTGATTCGTCAGTTCTTTAAGATTTTTACTTTTAAATATCGCCTACGTCACTGTTACTCTCTCTATGAGATGTATTTTGTGCTTCTAGTGTTACAGTCAGCGTGTTAACCTCTGACAGTGTCATTGGCCTATGTTTGCAATGTTTCACCCGAGTCATTGTTAGCATCATTGATATGATTCATTGCTATGAGTTCCACAACATCGCTAGTTAAAAATGATACGCTAATCTTGCACGTATTTCGACATTTTGAGATCGGTTTAGGAATTATCTCCGTTGTTCCTAAATACAAAGTCTTCAATGTTGAGGGAGCGATCTCTGTTTACGAGTGCTCTAACTAGCTGGTTCTCTGTTCAAATTCAAATTCATTATGTAGTGAATTAGCTACACCGGACAAACTGCTTGCTATGTAATGTGATTTTTCGTGATTACTCAGGTTATTGATTTCAGTTACACTAATACACTGGATGAATCATTCATTGCCTACATTAAAGAAGGTGAAATAAAAGATTGTCATTCGGTAAACACATAATTACGTAAAGGTTACTCTCTAGATAGTAACAAGCTAAAATAATCATCAGAAAGGATGAAATGGGTGACGATTAATCTAGCACAATATAGCCGTGATCCTTTGACGTGAGACCGTCTCACTACTACTTATTACTACTACAGTATGCTGAACACAATTCTTGATATAAAAAAGGGAATAATTTCATACAAAACATGCATTGAAAACGGCTGTTGATAGTTTTACTCCACGTCTCTGATTCCGTGCACTCAAGTCTTGTCATAATTCTGTTCTACTTGCAACGATATTCCATGCATTATTAATGACATCGATGACTAAGAATACATTCGCTGGTGTTTATAATCCATCCATCAGTGAAAGACATAGAAGAAAATAAGAGCTGTCTTGCTAACATGAAATATTTGAAGCATCTAGGCGGTTATGTTAAGTTCTTATTGAACTGTAGTCATCAAAATATATTACCACATATTACGCCCATTTTAACACATTAATAAATGTCCCATATTAAATGGATCTAAACTGGTTAATGTATTAGCGAAACACAAAGTACCTACCTAGAGATCTAAATAAACATTTAACAACACTGTTATTTTTAAAATAAACATTCTTATAAATTAAACTATGTCACAGGGATGATCAAGAAAATATTAAAATTTACGGTCTATACAATGCAGCAATACATTGTCCTGATAAAATAATCTTTTCGTGCAGATCTACATTTGTACTGTATACGCTAGATATTCTGTCTAGACTACACGTGGAATTTAACTATGTCACAGAGACGTTAAGGTAAATACAGACATAATTATAGTTAGATTTATATTTACGACATACCAACTGTAGAACAGTGGTGCTTGTTTGTTTGTTTGCTTGCTTGAGTTTTAACGGCGCACCAGCATTTTAAGGCTATTTAGCGCCATACAATAGGTTAAATGTTCAAAAATTAGACGTGTTTAATATCGACCAGCGATATAAAAAACCATAATAGTTAGATATAAAATGGAACGATGTTGGTAACAGGAAAATATGAAGATCCCCAATCAACGGGAGATGTAAATGGTGTATGTTGATGATAAGATGTTGTAAATAAGAGGTGATATTTGCATTAGATAAAAATATTTTAGGTAATGACATAAAAGTTATAGTTTAAATAGAGATTTACTTCCTTTAGGAAATCTAAAATACAACTGATTTGTATTGTATCAAAAAGTTCCTTCATGTCATGTACATTATAGTATTTAACACGCGTAGGGTCCAGGTCGGAACACTGGGTCATAAAGTATTTAACAGTGAATGACTCATTCAAGAATCACACTCTGGTGGATCTTCACCTTTCAGTATGTGGGAGTCGGTAATGTATATATGACCGATTCTGATTCTTGCAATGACAATGTCCACCCTACTGATAGTTCTGTAGAAGGAGTCCTATCTCCCAGGATTGGTTTGATGGCATGAAGTTTGTTATTGACTGCATCATCCCATGACGCCTGCCACTTGTGACGTAGGTACTTTTTGATACAAGGTTTTAATTCAGTAAACGGTAATTTAAAATCCGATGGTTCTTGGGATAGAGCCATCATAGCAGCCCGGTCTGCTTCTTCATTACCTCTAATACCAATATGGCTAGGTAGCCAACAATATACTATATTGTAGGAGTTACTATATATTGTAGGAGTTACTAAGCTCCGAGTTTTTGACGAGAATATCGACTAGTAATGGATTATCCAGTTTTCTATGGTGTAGCGACTGAAGTACTGACAGCGAGTCACATAAAATAAGCTAAGCAACTGACACCTGTTTAGTTGCTGCAATATTTTTATACAATTTCAAAGTCTGCATGATCAAAGTGTCTCTAACAGACCCTAAGCTCAACCAACATAACAACTGGTCAACGTTTATGAATAATATTTGTTCCGTCAGTTACGGTGTACTTTGTCAATTTTAAGTATTCATGGCACAGTCCTACCCATTTATGTAGACATCCTCGGTTGCGAGGAAATATTATTGACATAGGTGGATGTCGAGATAAGTGTTGGGGGTGGTGTGTATGTCAAAAGGATACCAGTTAAATTTGTAAGTAAGGGGTGGCCTGTCATCAGTGAGTAGCGTTTACACTGCAAAAAAAAACTATGGAAACGTTGAATACATAAACACAAAAACATTTTGGTTACCTTCGTGTAATAAAAATCACAATAAAATATTGCATCTGTTAGATCCTAATAGGAAAAACATTCACTATTTAGTTAAAGTCATTCTGAATACAAACGTTAAAGTTAAAAAGAAGCTTCTACAGCAAAATAAACTTGTTTTAACTACTGATCAATTTTGAAAATGAAATGATCGATCTGATTTCATTGCTTTTATTTAAATCAGTGCGCGAGGCCAAGTTTAAGGGACGAAACAAAAAGATTCTTGCTATTTGTTTTGTATCCGATATTAAAGCCTGGCGGCAAGACCAACTAATTGTTTATCAATGTTAGGGTTGGAACTGGCAGCTTGTCGAAATAAATTATTAGAAAACAAAGGATTTGTTCAAGCTGGTACCAGATGCTTCTGTCGACATGTAATTTATTTTATATATCTCAACGTCGACATAAGCATGACACATTTTTATAATAGAAGACCAAGGGAATGGGACTTTACTTTTTTGGTCAAAATAGTCGACTTCTCAACATGAATCATGTCAATATAAGTGGGTAGGACTGTATAACTAAAAATAAAAGTTGATAGTTCGATCAAAGTATTAATTAATATGACAATATTTACCTGATGAATCTTTGTCTTTTAAATGCCCATTATCACAGGTATGTACTATTATAGAATACATATTCTATTTCATGTATTATTTAATTTTAAATTCTTACTCAAAATGTATTTTTAACTAAAACTGAAAACAAACACAGAAAACGTACAAATTGTGTGCGTCCTACAAACAGACAAAGCAGCGCATCCATCAAAGAGATTCCAAATTGTACCAATCACTGTAAATATCCCTATAAAAAAGAGGAGTGAACATATTATAGGACGAAGTCCAGTTTCAATGCACTGAGATGAACTCAATGTTGACTGTGCCGCAGAATAAAGATCTAGTACTGCCAAGGTAAGCCCTGCCATGAAAACAGTCCTGCAGCATTCATGAAGAACACTGTCCTAGAATGGATTCGAACACGTCCAGCGAAGCGTTTGTCTTTGAAAACTCTGCCAGCTAAGTTGTGGGAGTTAATATATATATATATATATATATATATATATATATATATATATATATATATATATATATATATATATATATATATATGTGTGTGTTACAGTGTTTCACCAAGCCACCATCTGTTTAAGTGGGTGCAGTCCTTTGGTTTCATTCATTGGAACATAACATATATTTAATTCCAAATTTCACCACAAACCTGATCAAAACTGAAATAAATCTAGCAATTATTATGTCAACAATACAATTTGTTGATCCCAAAGCTTTGCTTCTGTGCTCAGAAATGGAGATACATATTCAGACCTAACAGCTGAATAAAAAAATGTTAACAAAAAGTATCATGAATTTCTTAAAGAAAACTGATTGAAGTGTATATAATATTATACGTTATATTTGACTGTGCAGATTTGGTTACCTTTGAAACAACTCAAAATTTATGGCCATGTGACGTTACTTTACGGATATGACATATATTACAGAGGTCTTTCTATGATTTTAAAACTAGGAGTAAGGGAATCCCATTTTGGTCACACCAGCAAAGGTTGCAGTCCCCTCCCAGAAAATGTTGAACTTTGCAGATTAGAAGAACTGTTGGTTGCCACTGAGTTTGTCTGTATTGTGAGAACATAAATATACACCACTGACCTTTATGTAACTATTTGTAACAATGATCGATTGAATAGTAAAGGCTGTTCTGACCAAAAACAAGCATGTAAAGAAGAATAAAAAAGGATTCTGGCTAGCCGGTTTGTATGTAGCGACAGATGGTACAGTCTATTAACCAGATTAATATACAAGTCATGAAGTTGCTGATGTAGTGCCCAAGTTACCGTAATGGTAGCATATATTACTTGTATTTTGAGTTAATTGTTGCCTGCTAAAGATTTAAAAAAAGGAAAACTATGCTGAAGTATTATTTGATGATACAGTGAATCGATCATTTTACACTCAGGTCTGTGTATTAATGATAGTATACACTTCAGATCACAAATAGTAGTCTGAACTAAGCCATGTTCTAAATTTATTAGGAAAGAGACATAATTAATATGATTTAACCAGGACATTGTTATCTGAAATAGATTTAATTAATATGATTTAATCAGGACGTTGCTATAAGAAATAGATTTAATTAATATTATTTAACAAGGACATTGCTATCTGAAATAAATTCAATCAATATCATTTAACCAGGCAATTGCTATCTGAAATAGATATAATTAATATCATTTAACCAGGACATTGCTATCAGAAATTGATTTAATTAATATGATTTAAAAATGACATTGATATCAGAAATAGATTTAATAAATATGATTTAACCAGGACATTGCTATCTGAAATAGATTTAATTAATATCATTTAACCAAGACATTGCTATAAGAAATAAATTTAATTGATATGATTTAATCAGGACATTGCTATAAGAAATATATTTAATTAATATGATTTAACCAGGACATTGCTATAAGAATAAATTTAGTTAATATGATTTAATCAGGACGTTTATATCAGAAATAGATTCAATTAATATGATTTAAACAGGAAATTGCTATCAGAAATAGAGATGGTTAATATAATTTAATACGAACGATGCTATCTGAAATAGATTTAATTAATATGATTTAACAAGGACATTGCTATAAGAAATATATTTACTTATAATGATTTAATCAGAACGTTGCTATCAGAAATATATTTAATTAATATGATTTAAAATGACATTGCTATCAGAAAAAGATTTAATTAATAAGATTTAACCAGGACATTGCTATAAGAAATAGATTTAATTAATATGATTTAAAAATGACATTGCTATCAGATATAGATTTGGTTAATATGATTTAATACGAACGACGCTATCTGAAATAGATTTGATTAATATGATTAAATCAGGACATTGCTATAAGAAATATCTTTAATTAATATGATTTAACAAGGATATTGCTATAAGAAACAGATTTAGTTAAGATGATTTAATCAGTGCATTGCTATCTGAAATATATTTAATTAATATCATTTAACCAAGACATTGCTATAAGAAATGGATTTAATAAATATGATTTAACCAGGCCATTGCTATCTGAAATAGATTTAATTAATATGATTTAATCAGGACATTGCTATCTGAAATATATTTAATTATTATCATTTAACCAAGACATTGCTATAAGAAATAGATTTAAAATATATGATTTAACCAGGACATTGCTATCTGAAATAGATTTAATTAATATCATTTAACCAGGACATTGTTATAAGAAATAGATTTAATTAAGATGATTTAATCAGGACGTTACTATCTGAAATAGATTTAATTAATATGATTTAACCAGTACGTTGCTATAAGAAATATATTTAATTAATATGATTTAATCAGAACGTTGCTATCAGAAATAGATTTAATTAATATGATTTAACCAGGACATTGCTATCACAAATATATTTAATTAATATGATTTAATCAGGACATTGCTATAAGAAATAGATTTAATTAATATCATTTAACCAGGACATTGCTATCAGAAATAGATTTAATTAATATGACTTAACCAGGACATTGCTATCTGAAATAGATTTAATTAATATGATTTGATCAGGACGTTGCTAACAGAAATATATTTAATTAATATGATTTAAAATGACATTGCTATCAGAAATATATTTAATTAATATGATTTAACCAGGATATTGCTATAAGAAGTAGATTTAATTAATATGCTGTAACCAGGACATTGCTATCTGAAATAGATTTAATTAATTTCATTTAACCAGGACATTGCTATAAGAAATATATTTAATTTATATGATTTAACCAGGACATTGTTATAGGAAATATATTTAGTTAATATGATTTAACCAGGACATTGTTATAGAAAATATATTTAGTTAATATGATTTAATCAGGACATTGTTATAAGAAACAGATTTAATTACTATGATTTAACCAGGACATTGTTATAAGAAATAGATTTAATTAATATGATTTAACCAGGACATTGCTATCAGAAATAGATTTAATTAATATGTTTTAATCAGGACATTGCTATCAGAAATAGATTTAATTAATATGATTTAACCAGGACATTGCTATCAGAAATAGATTTAATTAATATGATTTAATCAGGACATTGCTATCAGAAATAGATTTAAATAATATGATTTAATCAGGACATTGCTATAAGAAATATATTTAATTAATATGATTTAATCAGAACATTGCTATAAGAAATAGATTCAATTAATATGATTTAACCAGGACATTGCTATCAGAAATAGATTGAATTAATATGATTTAACAAGGACATTGTTGTCTGAAATAGATTGAATTAATATGATTTCATCAGGACATTGTTGTAAGAAATATATTTAATTAATATGATTTAATCAGGACATTGTTATAAGAAACAGATTTAATTAATATGATTTTACCAGGACATTGCTATCAGAAATAGATTTAATTAATATGATTTAATCAGGACATTGCTATCAGAAATTGATTTAATTAATATGATTTAACGAGGACATTGCTATCTGAAATAGATTTAATTAATATGATTTAACCAGGATATTACTATCTGAAATAGATTTAATTAATATGATTTAACCAGGACATTGCTATAAGAAATAGGTTTAATGAATATGATTTAATCAGGACATTGTTATAAGAAATAGATTTAATTAATATGATTTAACCAGGTCATTGCTATCTGAAATAGATTTAATTAATATGATTTAACCAGGACATTGTTATAAGAAATAGGTTTAATGAATATGATTTAATCAGGACAATGCTATAAGAAATAGATTTAATTAATATGATTTAATCAGGACATTGCTATAAGAAAAAGATTTAATTAATATGATTTAACCAGGACAATGCTATCAGAAATTGATTTAATTAATATGATTTAACCAGGACATTGCTATCAGAAATATATTTAATTAATATGGTTTAATCAGGACATTGCTATAAGAAATATATTTAATTATCATGATTTAACCAGGACATTGCTATCAGAAATTGATTTAATTAATATTGTTTAACCAGGACATTGCTATTAGAAATTGATTTAATTAATATGATTTAACCAGGACATTGCTATCAGAAATTGATTTAATTAATATGATTTAACCAGGACATTGCTATCATAAATTGATTTAATTAATATGATTTAACCAGGACATTGCTATCACAAATATATTTACTTAATATGATTTAATCAAGACATTGCTATAAGAAATAGATTTAATTAATATGATTTAATCAGGACATTGCTATTAGAAATTGATTTAATTAATATTGTTTAACCAGGACATTGCTATAAGAAATATATTTAATTAATATGATTTAATCAGGACATTGCTATAAGAAATAGATTCAATTAATATCATTTAACCAGGACATTGCTATCAGAAATAGGTTGAATTAATATGAGTTAACCATGACATTGCTATAAGAAATAGATTTAAAAAATATGATTTTATCAGGACATTGCAATAAGAAACAAATTGAATTAATATGATTTAACCAGGACATTGCTATAAGAAACATATTTAATAAATATGATTTAACCAGTACATTGCTATAAGAAATAGATTTAATAAATACGATTTAATCTGGACATTGCTATAAGAAACAGATTTAATAAATATGATTTAACCAGGACATTGCTATCTGAAATAGATTTAATTAATATGATTTAATAAGGACATTGCTACAAGAAATAGATTTAATTAATATCATTTAACAAAGACATTGCTATAGGAAATAGGTTCAATTAATATGATTTAACCAGGACATTGCTATCAGAAATAGATTTAGTTAATATGATTTTATCAGGACATTGCTATCTGGAATAGATTTAATTAATATGATTTAAACAGGACAATGCTATCTGAAATAGATTTAATTAATATGATTTAATCAGGACATTGCTATAAAAAATATATTTAATTAATATGATTTAACCAGGACATTGCTATCAGAAATAGATTTAATTAATATCATTTAACCAGGACATTGTTATCAGAAATGGATTTAATTAATATTATTTAACCAGGACATTGCTATAAGAAACGGATTTAATAAATATGATTTAACCAGGACATTGCTATCTGAAATAGCTTTAATTATTATGATTTAATCAGGACATTGTTATAAGAAACAGATTTAATTAATATGATTTATCCAGGACATTGTTATCTGAAATAGATTTAATTAATATGATTTAACCAGGACATTGCTATAAGAAACAGATTTAATAAATATGATTGAAAAAGGACATTGC
This sequence comes from Unio delphinus, assembly GCA_029339505.1. Lineage (NCBI taxonomy): Eukaryota > Metazoa > Mollusca > Bivalvia > Unionida > Unionidae > Unio > Unio delphinus. The sequence continues at coordinate 178,187 of JAQISU010000065.1, forward strand.
TATCAGAAATAGATTTAATTAATATGATTTAATCAGGACATTGCTATCAGAAATAGATTTAAATAATATGATTTAATCAGGACATTGCTATAAGAAATATATTTAATTAATATGATTTAATCAGGACATTGCCATAAGAAACAGATTGAATTAACATGATTTAACCAGGACATTGCTATAAGAAACAGATTTAATAAATATGATTTAACCAGGATATTGCTATAAGAAATAGATTTAATAAATATGATTTAATCAGGACATTGCTATTAGAAACAGATTTAATAAATATGATTTAACCAGGACATTGCTATCTGAAATTGATTTAATTAATATGTTTTAATCAGGACATTGCTATAAGAAATAGATTTAATTAATATGATTTAACCAAGACATTGCTATAAGAAATAGATTCAATTAATATGATTTAACCAGGACATTGCTATCAGAAATAGATTTAATTAATATGATTTAATCAGGACATTGCTATCAGAAATTGATTTAAATAATATGATTTAATCAGGACATTGCTATAAGAAATATATTTAATTAATATGATTTAATCAGAACATTGCTATAAGAAATAGATTCAATTAATATGATTTAACCAGGACATTGCTATCAGAAAGAGATTGAATTAATATGATTCAACCAGGACATTGCTATAAGAAATAGATTTAATAAATATGATTTAATCAGGACATTGCAATAAGAAACAGATTGAATTAACATGATTTAACCAGGACATTGCTATAAGAAACAGATTTAATAAATATGATTTAACCAGGATATTGCTTTAAGAAATAGATTTAATAAATATGATTTAATCAGGACATTGCTATAAGAAACAGATTTAATAAATATGATTTAACCAGGACATTGCTATCTGAAAAAGATTTAATTAATATGATTTAATCAGGACATTGCTATAAGAAATAGATTTAATTAATATCATTTAACCAAGACATTGCTATAAGAAATAGATTCAATTAATATGATTTAACCAGGACATTGCAATCAGAAATAGATTTAATTAATATGATTTAATCAGGACATTGCTATAAGAAATAGATTTAATTAATATGTTTTAACCAGGACACTGTTAAAGAAATAGATTGAATTAATATGATTTAACCAAGACAATGCTATATGAAATAGATTAAATTAATATGATTTAATCAGGACATTGCTATAAGAAATAGACTGAATTAATATGATTTAATCAGGACACTGCTATCTGAAATAGATTTAATTAATATGATTTAATCAGGACGTTGCCATCAGAAAAAGATTTAATTAATATGATTTAATCAGGACATTGCTATCTGAAATAGATTTAATTAACATGATTTAATCAGGACATTTCTATCAGAAATATATTTAATTAATAAGGTTTAATCAGGACATTGCTATAAGAAATAGATTTAATTAATTTGATTTAACCAGGACATTGCTATCTGAAATAGATTTAATTAATATGATTTAAAAATGACATTGCTATCAGAAATAGATTTAATTAACATGATTTAACCAGGACATTGTTATCTGAAATAGATTTAATTAATATGATTTAATTAGGACATTGCTATCAGAAATAGATTTAATTAATATGATTTAACCAGGACATTGTTATAAGAAATATATTTAATTAATTTGATTTAACCAGGACATTGTTATAAGAAATATATTTAATTAATATGATTGAAAAATGAAATTGCTATCAGAAATAGATTTAATTAATATGGTTTAATCAGGACGTTCCTATCAGAAATAGATTTAATTAATATGATTTAACCTTGACATTGCTATCTGAAATAGATTTAATTAATATGATTTAACCAGGACATTGTTATCTGAAATAGATTTAATTAATTTGATTTAATCAGGACATTGCTATAAGAAATAGATTTAATTAATATGATTTAACCAGGACATTGCTATCAGAAATAGATTTAGTTAATATGATTTAATCAGGACATTGCTGTTAGAAATAGATTTAATTGATATGATTTAATCAGGACATTTCTATCTGAAATAGATTTAATTAATATGATTTAACCAGGATATTGCTATAATAAACAGATTTAGTTAAGATGATTTAATCAGAACATTGCTATCTGAAATAAATTTAATTAATATGATTAAACCAGGACATTGTTATAAGAAATAGATTTAATTAATATGGTTTAACCAGGACATTGCTATCAGAAATAGATTTAGTTAATATTATTTAATCAGGACATTGCTATCTGAAATTTATTTAATTAATATGATTTAACCAGGACATTGCTATCAGAAGTAGATTTAGTTAATATCATTTAATCAGGACATTGCTATCTGAAATAGATTTAATTAATATGATTTAACCAGGACATTGCTATCATAAAAAGATTTAGTTAATATGATTTAATCAGGACATTGCTATCTGAAATAGATTTAATTAAGATGATTTAACCAGGACATTGTTATAAGAAATATATTTAATTAATATGATTTAATCAGGACATTGCTATAAGAAATAGATTTAATTAATATGATTTAATCAGGACATTGCTATCTGAAATAGATGTAATTAATATGATTTAACCAGGACATTGTTATCTGAAATGCTTTCAAGGCAAATGGAGCCGATCAATTTCTGCTCACACTAGTCGAGAAGACAATGAATAAGAACTAAACTATGTACTTAATAGATACATAATAGTTATTCACCTTTGGTTTCATAATAAATTTTGTTTTATTTATGTAACCTTCTTGGTGCTTTATCAAGTGTTAAATAATCATGACAGGTGAAACACCATGTAAAACAACTATAAAAACATGAGAAAGACCTAGTTTACAATCTATGATGAAAACAACTATCTTACAAAATTGGCAAATGTGTTATTTAATTGTTATATTTGAATTTAGTACATCAAAATCCATAATAAATAGCAGATTTTATATCTGAAGCAGATTGCTACTAGACCTGTGTAATCTGCAAGCATGCCAGGTAAAATCCACTCTTTAACTGGAGTTGATTGAGGTAAAGTTAGATGAAGGATAGATCTCTGACTTACACTAAACACCACCCTGCATCAGCGTAAATATTCATCAGGTATTTACCAACTCCAGCTTCTAGTTTTCCTGTGTCCCTTTTGGACCTGTTCATTGTTTTGCATGTTCTCTTTCTTAGCCTTTGTAACCCTGAAAATAAAAAATGTAAAAAATGAAATGATAATGTCTTGACTGGGTCAACGGATCTTGATGTTGACCTTATTGTGGTCCATGTTGACCAATGAACATCAGACATGAAAGTTTACAATCAAATCTGACAAAGCTGCAATGTCCATAACTAATCATTAATTGTAGCCCCTATCATATAAGTAAAGCCAAGAAGATAATATATCAGTTTATTTTTCATTAACTTTATGCCTCAGCTTGCAATATTTTCAGTTACCAGCATAGCATTAACAATATTTCAGCTATACTAGGATGTCTGCAATATGGCAGTTTATAGTGAATTATATACCTGGGGCATTATGTCAAATTTCGAAGGCAGGTGACGACTGTATTAGAACATTTATTAAGGGCCTTACATTAGATTTGCCAATGTTGCCGAACTTTTTGGAGGACCTCCCCCAACAGGAATACATTTTTTTAAAGCAGCAAGATTTGAAGTAAAAGTAGTCAAGTAAATCAGCCAGCATCTGGCTGATAATGAAAGCCCTGTCTATGTAGGAAATCTGTGTACGAGGGGATTAGAACGGCAATTGTGAATAGGCGAACACTGTATACATGTGACCAATACAACAAATGTGACTATAATGCGGTTGAATCAGTAGTTCACACTGCATAATATTGGCCATGCAATTGAAGGGTTGCGCATTCGATGCCCAATCAAGTTAGCCAGGATCAGCTACCTCCATGTCATTAAAGTACCATTTTTTTGGCATGATATAGTCGAATAAAATTACTGTTACATAAGAATATATAGATGCATGTACAAATTAGATATCAACTAGTCATATTTTTGTCATATTTTTGTCTTTGGCAATATTGTCATTTTGATTTTTTTAAAATTTGTTTCATTGTAAGCATGATATGATTACCTTTAACACAGAGAGTATAACAAAGCTGCTAAATTCCAGGCATGGATCAGCAAAATTTAAATGTCTGATTCTCCAATGCAAATCATGCATCACGCAGCTTATTACTGCCACCAGTAATGTCAGGATACAAAAATACATATTACTTGTCTACCATACACCAGAGCGATATGTTTTCTAGTGACGCAAGTAAAAGAAAAAATTATTCATTTTAGAAAAGAATTAAAAATATATAATTCATCTATCTTAACACCATCTTCACCTTTCCATAGTTAATAAACAGAATTGTTACCGAGTTTCACATGTTATATACAGTGCTAATGTAGGAAATGGGTAGTCTTACAATGTAAGACTTAGCACATGTTATATTTGTGACGCCCACAACATGAATACCATCGTTGAGGTCGTACATATAAGAATAAGGAACTGGGGAGACGCTCATTGGCAAATTATTAGCCTTACCCGTTGTTGGTAATGTGGATGGAATGGTAAAGGAGATAAAACTCTTGCAGTGTTAACGACGCAAAATTGGGTATATTTACCAAATGATGGAGAAGAGCTATATGCCTCAAACAGTTTTGTGGTGGGGTCGGAGAGGGGTTCGTACTCGTAGCCCAATATCCAAACTTACTCGTTCGAGCCCACCAGCCAATGGAACAACACTGTCCCTGTTACGATCAGTATCAGATAGCAATGGCATTTTCTCCATGTTCAAAGTTGATAATTACACCAATCATACAAAAAATGTCGTTCCTTTTCCAATGATTAAACGACTACAAAGGAAACGAAACAAAAATCATACTGACAATGGGTGACAGTAGCCTTACGGGACTCACTGCTCGTGAACGGTTTAGTGGACACGATGTCACAATTATGTAGTCCAGGTCGATGTTTCGTTTATTTTTTCCATCTCATTTTGTAGCTGGATGAATTAAATTTTGGCATGATTGGTATTACTTTAAAGTTAACGCCATTTTTCAGTACACGATATACATTACATGAGTGCCAGTCAAAATGGTATAGGAAGAACCCGAGCAAATCCCGGGAAAACCCACCTATCCACGAGAAGCTACTGGCAAGCTTTTTTTGACATACCTACATCGGCCGAATCCTAGATTGAAACCCATGTAGAGCCTAGATAGCAGTGATCCGTAAAGGATACCACTTGGTGTCCGTGGTTCGTAGGGTCTTTAAAGGTCTTTGCTAGTTTAGGAAAACTGAGGTAGCATTTTAAAGGCCTTGAAATATTGGAAAAATCGAGCAGTTACCTTGAGGTCTTTAAAAATCTTTGAAAATTAAAATAATCCCCAAAAGTTTAATTTCTTTCCATAATCCTAACAAATATTGCACAAGGGTCTTATTGTCGGATGTAGCAGTAGAATGGGAAAACATACTTCGACATAGATATATCCATTTGCCAATCTGAAGGTGAAAAAAAATAATGCTCCAGTTTGAAATTAAAACCTTCAATGGTCGCAAAAATTAGTGACTATAGTTCCCTTGATGAAACACTTCATTTCAGTCGCGCCCTTTCTATCGCTCCTTAGGTTTAAGTAATTAAATCATTATTAAATCATTAATGGTACCAACTATGTAATATTTTTCAGATTGATTGGCTCGAGAAAGATAAGCAGTAATTAAGAAATGTTTTTCATTTTGCGATTCTGTCAAACGAAAATTACGAGAACGTCAAGAATCTCATGTAGATTATGCTGAAGCACTCAGCAACTATTCACACCTGTTACGAAGTCTACTGAAAAATGTTGCAGATGTTACCTAGAGTCTTCGCCCTACGTTGGAACAAACTGCCACATAGACATAGACTGGCAAAATGGCAGAAAGAACTAAGGAAACAAGATTAATTTTATGAAGACACTTGATATTGCTGAAGAAATACTTGACGGAACTGTAGAAGCTAGTGCTGAAATAGGTAAACTAAAAGCCCAACAAGAAGAATTAGAAACATGATCAAAAGAAGAGAGTTGAAATGATTAAGAAATCTACTAAAAAGTAATAATGAAATAAGAAAATATAAATATCCAAAAAGTTTAGCTTCATTTGCCGCTGTAAGTGTTAATAACAAAGATTGCTAATTAAAAGCTGAATATGCTAAAATACCAATTGATAGAGAAAACTGGCACAAATTGGAGTTTCGAATAAATATAAAATCCAGGCCAGAGATTATAATCCTGATTATCAAGCATATTTATTTTTCATTATTACAACCAAGACCACAACGACAACTTCAACAACAAATTATACAACTTGAAAAACTTAAGCAACCAAATACGAAACCTCAACGACCTCTTCAGATTCCTACAAAAACAACTTCAACAACAAAAACAACGTCACCAATCTTCTGAACAACAACAATAACTCAATGAGAGTTAAAAACAATTTTATATATTTTAGGTCATATAAGAAATTCAGTAATTACTGCGTCACTTTCAGACGAAAGAGCTAGTTTTTAAACCCCGGATTTGTTGAGCAAATAGATAAATATAAATTGATTTCAAAAATTTTTGGCATTTATAAATATAATCAAATCGATCTTAATAATACAGGTTATATTAAATTAAGTAAATAAAAGAACATGAGAATATACTCAAATAAATCCATTACAACAAAAATTAAGGAAATATGTCTTCGGATAACTTTTTTCAATTTAAATAGTTTAGGAAAAGTAGTAGATTTAGCTACGAAATATGTGAATAAATATAAATACATGAAAACCGAGTATCTCAATAACATAACAACTGAAAATTGGGATAAATTAATATATATCGGGTTTAAAGGTAAGGAACACGTCGTCAGTGCTAAGCCACAGTCTGTACATTGTGCAACGGAATTGGTATTTTTGTTCAAATAAGTGGTCTTTTTACGTGTCCGAAGAATATCATTTCTGATGTTGAATGATTAGAAATTCCGATTGGAAAACGTGCTGGAAATAATTTTCTAGAAAATAGTAATGCATCAGCTGATAATTTGTCAACGATTATCAGCAGGCGGTATCATATATATTAATGTTTGTCGGTTTCTGATTAGCGAAACTGTATTTACGTTGTTCGTAATTAAGATAATTGTTCTATTAATTATGTTAACGTTAAAGCGTTTTGAGGAATCAAGGAAAGACTAGCACGATTAATAGGATGAAAACCTCAATCAGTAAAATTACATGGCATTGAAGTTATGCCTGCAAACGTCAATAAAATAGTAAATCAAGCCGCAAATAAAAGGTAGCAGAGTTGGCTGATGCAGTAGGAAGTGGTCTTTGTGCTAAACGATAACAATCATAATAAAACGTTTAAACGTTTATCTGATGCAGCATTTAAAAAGGATGAATATATGCATAATTATTATTATTATTCTTATGAAGCACGACAACCAAATCAACGTGGGGGAGGGGGCTGAGTTGCCGAGTGGTTTAAAGTGCTCTCTGTTACGGATCACTGCCATCTTACGTCTGTCTACGTGGGTTCGAGTGTCAGATTCGGCTAATGTGGGTATGTGAGAAAGCTTGCCAGTAGCTTCTCGTGGGTCGATTGTTCTTTCCAGGGATTTCCGGGTTCTTCCTCCACCATTAATACTGGCCGCCATGTATAGCCTATCGTGTACTGAGAAATGGCGTTATACCCTACAACAATACAAAATCAGCGTGGGCGAATCGAACTTCAGGATACAAGCATATATTTCCTACCCGCTGAGACATTTACCGAAGTAGAACAAGAACTTGTAACAAACTACAGAATAAGTAGCTGTTATTCGAGTTGGTTTTATTAATTATGGTATTATGGCTTTATTCAGAAGTGTTGTATATATGATTGATGAAAAAAAATTAAAACAGGTCAAGTCAGTATTGACGTTGCCACAACGATATTATTTCTACAACATATTAGATGATTATACCAGATCATCTGGCCTGCCAAGGATAATATTGATCATCCTGATGGTAGACCTATTTTTGTAAGACGACCAAGGAACCTTGCCGACAACGCTGACGCTGATATATAGCTGGTGATTCACGACAACACAAATTATAACTTAAGTTTTAGAACGTGTCAATTGATATTACAAGGAGATCGTAAACGATGCAATTCCATTATGCCAAATCTTTGGATTTTTTAAATATAATTGTCAGAAAGGTTTTTTTCGTTGCCATGCATACAATTGTACTGGTGAAAAGGTGAAAACAATGATGCTATCTAGCGCGCAGTTGGCGCTGTTGCTGCTTGTAAATTTATATTATTTAAACTTTCGTTTTGGATGTCTGTAATGACTCGATCACTTACTGAAGAACAAAACTTACTTTATTGTATGGATCAAAGCGGTATTTCAAGGTAAGCAGGGCAAATTGAAAACGAGTAATCTTTTATTACATGATATTCTCGTCAGAATGAATGGAGTGACCGAAAACAGAATAGCTTGGTTTGATAGTAACGAAGACACTGGTGTTGTTATCTCAATGACACTAGATATATCGCAATCGAATACAACCATCTAGTGATGAAATATCCAGTATCATTAATATAACTAATAATATAATTACCTGTCTTGGAGAACCTAAATCCAGCAATGACGCTGCGACGAAGAAATACGTCGAGGATTTAAACTGCCAACGACGAACTCGTTAACTGTCAGTACTGAATTAACCATTCTTAGGTTTAATTATACTGCTGACATAGACACATTTTTGAGTTTTCGTAGAAACATAAAAAAAATGAATTTTGTTTAGGTAAAGGTTTTCTTAACTAGCGGACATAAAAATATCACCGACAACGAAGTCTATTCGATAGTGTCTGAATCATTATGGTCACAACTCAATATATATCTTAAATATCGCGCTGATGTCACTGGTGTGTACAGGTTCTCAGTACTCTCAGTTACATTTACATCTACTGCAATTAAACGGTATTATCCACTAACTGGATCGTTTAGGAACTATGTTAGTGATGTTGGAGAAAACCGACGAAATAACATTTGAAGTAGAGTCTGAAGTAAAAACAAAAGTTCCGGTTGATTTATCATTGGTGTCTTGAATATGTCTGTAAACTACCAGCTGCTTAATTTAATAAGCTGCCCAATCAACGTGCAACAGTACAGACACAATTAAATACTTGAGTGGCAAGCTAAGCTAAAAAATATAGTTGATGAGTATACAGCGAAATTAGAAACAAACAATATGACAGACATTTAGTTGTTGATATACAATGTATATTCGTCGTCCGCTGTTATCCCTGGAACCGGCGTATTTGTATCATCAATAACAAAGACATCAGTAGTTTTAAAAAAAAATGTGTTTCAGCTGCAACATAAAGATATCCACGTGCACAAATATTAAATGCATAGGTATATCATAAAGTTGCATACAGCGACACTAGCATAGCTCACGTTATCTTCGTTGATATCATCAGGTATTAGTGATGGAATAATATCAGATAATAAGTTCACATAAATAAAAAATATTTACAACGAGGCAATGAATATATCAATATCTCCTTCTGAATTAGAAAGTAATAATACTAGACCTGTACTCGCAAGAACAACTGCAACATTTCGTCGTTAATACAGCTCTATTACAACAACGCTGATATCATCATTCTTGACCAATCCTGAATTTAGCGTTATCTTTCCAACTGCAATTCCAAAATACTGACCTGGATTAGTTTAGATGATAACGATAATTTTAAATCAAGTTTTATTAGTAAAATTCCAAAAGTATTTAAACATGAGCTGACACGTGTATTTGGCGACTTAGAAAAATATTGTTTTAAATATTATATAAAATTACTCTGATGGATTAAAACCACATATAATTGAAACAACACAACAATTAAATAAAGTAATGTCATATATTGAATATATTAAATTTAGAATTACTGAGCAAGTAATGTTTGATAAATTTGAAAAAAAACTTTGCTTACATATTAATTATTAGAAAATACGATAAAAGAAAATATTTTAGATGTGACATGCTAACTGGGTGAGATTCTGGATTCACTAGGTAATACTTTGGACGAATATTTAAATGTAAATCTTAATAATGAACGCGAGATTAAATTATGAAGAGATGCGTGTATATGTAATCCAGTTGTTGCTTTAATTAACACAAGAACGCGCAAATGTAATATTGAAAAAATACAAACAAATTAGTCTGCAAAATACAAAACATAGGCGTGAATAATTTAGAGTGATAATCAATAGAAAGATTCTGCAATTTTTGATGTGTGCTCATTGGAAAATGACATATGGAGTTTATGCTGTATGGCTTCGATGGCGCGCATGTGACGGGCATATTTCGCTGCGCGCTTTTGTCTGCGCACATTTGTCATCTATATATATATATATATATATATATATATATATATATATATATATATATATATATATATATATATATACATATATATATATACATATATATATATATATATATAGAGAGAGAGAGAGAGAGAGAGAGAGAGAGAGAGAGAGAGAGAGAGAGAGAGAGAGAGAGAGTGAGAGAGATAGAGATAGAACAACAGAAAACGTGGAGGATAAAATTACATTTCTAGCAAGTTTAAGTCCTTGATATCTTTAAAATTGTTAGTATAAAACAATTACAATAATATTAATAATTGGCTTTGGTTTTCTTGATTGTCAGGTATATCTTAGACTGGAATGAAACAACTGTCTTTGTTTAAATAGTACAGTTGTTTCTCATGATCTATAATGTTGGTAACATGATTTATAAATGAAAATTGATAAATGAAAAATTACCGATATGGGTAAACTTTGCTTGTAAAAGAAGTAAATAATCAATATTATCCATGCTAACACTGATGTATTGACAAATTGAGAACACAAAACAATTCATAGAAAGCTATCATTAGATTTGATTGTTCTTTGAAAGGAACGAAACCAATAAAGTCTTATGGGAATTAGACTGTATACACGAACACTCTGTGCTTGTATGACCCTGTGTCTTCAGGGGTATTCCTAACTGCTACACACCACTATCTGGATTGGTGCCAAAACTTAAACGATGGCATATGCAGCAATGTTTATGTTTTGAAACAAAATATAGCAGCATGCAATTGTAAATACAGTATCCTAACAGTGTTTTCGACGAGAAATACCGTAACTATTTGCATTTAGTTTGTTAAAAAATAACCCATAATTGTAAGATTTGAATGCAGGTTCATCGCCCTATGTCCAATAGCACATCTACGTCCTCACCTGCGATTATTACTACCAGTTCCACAAGTATTATTGATGTTTAATCGACGTATACGGCGGCACACTGGCAAACATTACATTTCGATAAAGCCGTCCAGCTTTGCACACTACACTGCCGAATATCTGTTTTTATCGCAGGCTTATATTCCGACATTAATCATTTTTAACTTTGGTGATATTTGTCTTATGGGAAATGATGTTTCTTAGTTTAAATTTTTGTGTCTCAGGAGATGTTAATACTAAGTAAAAACAACATGAGGAGAAACAAAATATAATTAAACATTCCATTGACTCTGACACAGTTTAATCACTTGACCATAAGTCCAGCATTGAAATAACTTTGATGGATTCATATTGAGACATGTTCACGAACCACATCGAATTGTTCATTTTGAAATCATATATTCAAACAATTTGAAAACTAAGAAGATTCTGAATTTAAAAAAAAAAACAATTGTGTTTTTCCCTTACGAAATGATGTCACGTAAGACAAATAATAATATCCTAGGCATCGGAATGTATTTAATGTTTTTCCTTACAATTTCCTGTGGTTGCGTACCAATTGTCTTTTGTCAACATCACGTGATAAAATCAATATTTTTTTTGTCGAATTAATGTTATTTAGTCCCCATAACCAACTATGTTTAAATCGAGTAAAACTGAATGTTAATTTGTTTTTATAACCAATTAGTCGCCCATCAGACGCGCAGACGATAAAGGTGTTATGGACACCCTGGTCGCAATCGGGTTAGAAATTATACATTAATGAATAAATTGAGTAAGATTTATTGAATTTTTATCTTGTTCATGATTTTCGTTGCTGAAATCGGCAGGGTGGGGGTACAAACAAACGCGGATCTCGACACAGACTATAGCAACAATTAAATAACGTTCATCTTTACTCAAGATATATTCCAAATACTTGTACCTCTTGCCTTTCAATATTGTCTTGTTATTTGGTCAATCCCTACAATATATATCATTAATGCTATATTATGTACCTTTATGCAGGTGATTTATTAAGCAACTAATAACATGAACATGCGGTTTTTAGTGACAAGAAAACCAGGATGAAAATCTTCGCTGCAAAACACACAGATACGCCAAAGACAGACACACGATTCAACACTACAAGTTTGTTGATGATTAACAAACAACATTTCCAAAATATACATGGAATAATCTAAAGACATGTATTTATTAACATTTCGTGTGTGTGACCAAACCATATAATAATAATAATAATAATAATAATAATAATAATAATAATAATAATAACAATGATAATAATAATAATAATAATAATAATAATAATAATACCAATAATAATAATAATAATAATAATAATAATAATAATAATAATAATAAAAATGAGGACATTGTATAGCGCGTAGTCTTTCGAAGCTCTAAGCGCTTTACATCTATATTGATATGACTACTCTACAGAAAAACAAATGAAAAAAAATGAAATTGAAAAAAATAAAAACATGCTGAAAACATGATAGAAAACATGATTAGGACTCTAAGTTTGTCCCTGCAGTAAAAACTAGTGAGTTTTAAGAGCACTCGTAAAATGGGCCACTGTGTCTTTATGTCTAATTTCAATGGTCAGTTCATTCCATTTAGCAAGAACGTTGTCCATATGACTTTATTTTCACCGTGGGAACAATGAGTATACCATTGTCAGAAGAAGAGCCTAAGTATCTAGCTGGTGTATACACATGGTGAGGCTGGATAGGTATGTTGGACTGGAGTCTGTCAGTGAAATATAGCACAGAGAACAAGTTATCGAATTGATAGCCAGTGTAGGGTACAGTGCAGTGGTAAAGTGTGTTCTCATCGAGGTAATCTAAATATGATCCCTGCAGCTGTGTCTTGAACTTTATGAGGTTTCTGGAGTAAATATTGTGATGAACCAGACATTATTGTGTTATAGTAGTTGAAAGTACTAATGAAAACAAGTATTTTAGTGGCATCAACTGAAAGATATTTAGAAATGGAACTGATGTGTCTCAGTTCAATATATGCAGCCTTGCATATATTCATGACATGTAGGTGCAGTGCGAGAGTACTGTCTAGAGTAACGCCTAGGTTTTTCACTGACTCTGAAAATTTAATGTTGGTATTGCTGATATTTATTGTCTGAGATGAAGGATGTGAAAGAAAAGTCTTTGTGTTGTGACCAGAATAACCTCAGTTTAATCATCATGCATCTGCAGCTTGCTTCATGTCATCCATGATTTCATAGTATAAATGCACCTCTCAACTCCATGAATGGTAGTATCAACTTCAGTTGGGTGGCTAGACTTGTATATTTGGGTGTCATCAGCGTACAATTGATGCGACACTGGGTGATGATATATGACACTTGAGAGCTGCTGAGTGTGCAGAATGAAGAGAACAGGTCCAATAACAGATCTCTGTGGAACACCACAACATACGTCAACTGAGCTGGAATGTATTCCATTTGCAGATAGTATTTGTGTCCTGTTGACTAAGTAGAACTTGAACCAATGTAAGGCTATATTCTTAATGCCAACTACATGCTGTAGATGGTGAAGCCATATGTCATGGTCTATTGTGTCAAATGCATCAGATAAATCTAGTAGAGTGCACTGTAATCTTTTCACTATCCAAAGTAAAGAGAATGTCATTAAATACTTTAAGAAGTGTATTTTCCGTACTGTGGCGAGGGCGATATGCAGACTATATTGCTAAAAAGACTGTTCGAATTAAACTGAGATACAAGTTGGGTTATAACAACTTTTTCTAAGATTTTTATATGAATGGGATATTATAACCTGGGCAATAGTTATTTAAATAGTTATGGTCAAGAGTTAGTTTCTTCAGCAGAGGCTTTACGATGGCAGTTTTAAAAAATGATGGGAATTCCCCCATTGAGAGAGAGATATTAATAACATCAGTTAGTGAAGGCAATATTGGGTTTAAGCACTCAAGCAGCAGTGATGTCGGAATTGGTTCAAGTTCACAAGACGTTGGTGAACTCTTCATCACGATTGTCCGTACTAAATCAATACAAATAGGTTCAAATCCTCATAATGGTTATCGTTGAAATTCTGCATCATAACTGTATGAAGACGACTCAGTTGAAATTGTGATGTCAAGCGAATCTCTAATAGTTTGTACTTTGTCACAGAAGAAAATTGCAAATTGGTCCGGAAGGTCAACTGGAGAGAAAGTTGTTGGGAATGGTGTATATCTGTTCCTTGACATTTATTTGATAGTCATGCCGAAGAGCTCTTTGCAACTGGAACTCTCTATGATTTAAGTACTGTAGTTGGATAATTTGTCTAAATTTACTATGTTTGTGACGTTTTTCTTAGCGGCTTCATATATTTGTTTATGAATAGTTCTAGCTGAATACATATACAATCTGTATGTCAGGATTATTTCTTAGCCATTATGCATAAGACGTCGTCATGACTCGCATTTCAAATGTTCTTATAAGGTTTATTAGTGTTTGTGTTCATCCTTCTAACGAAATAGTGTTAGAATTAACTTTGTGTGGCTAATTAAACATTTTGGTTCGTGTGGTTTTTATAGAGGTTATATGGGTTAGAAAAAAATAGATTCAACCGTGATATATCATGCGATAGGTTGTACAATTTATATAAATTTGATCGGCGTTATTGTGTTGCTTCAACGTTCCCTATGTTCTTTCTTTTACTTTAATTAAGTAGAATAACTAACCAACGCCTTTTATTTTGGCTGATCATTTGATGACAGACTTGGATACGTGTTAGTTTTCAATCGATTACAATTAACTGATTCATCAAAGTTGTCCACTATTGATCTCATTACAAGTTGACAAGATTTCCTATATATAAGGACCCCTTATATTATTTACTGGTATACAAGGAATACGAACAATTATATCTAGAGGCAAATTCGCGATAATTTATATCCTGTATGAACGTCATTAATCATTACAGAAATTAGGTTCCAATAGCAAGCAATATGAACAGCATCGATATTTTTCTTTTATCCTGATCACATCAGTAAAGTCATAGAATGTTTTGCACGTATCAATAATTTAGATTAATAGCCTTACTTCTGTCAAGGCTTTGATTTGATCTCAAATTTACCGCATCGATTCACATCCTGAAAAAACCTTTAACTAATTTAATTTTGCTAATGGTTTGTGACAATGGGGTATTCACATTAAAGTGTTGCTATGCCTTATTCATGATTCTCTCGTAGCAGTCATTAAAAAGTTCTCCAAGTCGTTGACGTTGATGTAGGCTGTTTTAATTGTCCTTCCTATAGACATCTATTGAATACCTCATAACCGTTCAGTCGGTCGTGCGCATTCTGCTAGCTCCCAATATAGCAGGTACGTGAGAATGCGGAACGAATTCATTCTCGTGACGTAGCCGATCTCGCAACGTCGCTTCGCGCTAAAGATGGATAACATGCTTTTCAAACTGGCGCATATCAAACAACTGTGTTGGAAACTTTGTTATTGTACTGTATGTGAATAATTAGCGCCAGGCACTTCAGGTGGACACTATTGAGTTTACTCTCGTGTCTGGCATATTTAGTCTATGTCTCGCTGCTTAGAGGAGTGCGCTGAGTGCGCAGGTCAGGCAGTTTTGCAGTTTGGTCATCTTTGTGAGGTTGTGCTTCTTCAAGACCCTCTGGTGTAGTCTAGTCATGACTGTGTAATTCTTAGCAATCCTGTAGTTTTAACCAAAATCAATGAAAAGCTAGCAGGAAATGGTGAACGTGAACTTATAATCACCTTCTGCGCTGTACCCATCGATGGTGACGGAGGCAAGAGAGTCTGAGTTCTGCAACATAACCTTTATTTCTTCATGCGTGGGAGAGACAAGTTTATCACCTGATGCAGTCGACCTGTCGTTTTTTATGTCTAGGCTGCATCGTGGGCGAAAAGCAATTCACGGGTAAGGACCTATATAAGTTTAGTCTTACCCCGGAGACTGGTGATATTAAACAGCTTGCCGTCATATCTGATATGGATGTTTCCAACTCACTGATATTTTTTTAAGACATACTGGTTACGCATGGACAAGAATTTGGTAAGGGTTGTCGGCGCAATTCTGCAATATTCCTTCACTCCGCTCTTAGATGGGAAGGACTTTGATGTTGTGCCATTGAAGTGCATATTCTCGTAAACTGACGTAACAATTGCGAACAGTTATGAGTGCCGCTGCGACTTCTTGTCAAAACCCTTGGTCAAGTCTATAATGAAGATTTAGAGGATGTGTTCTGCTGCTCACAATAATTCTCCTTCATATCTACAGTTAACCTGATAGGTTACAAGCCACACTAGGACCCCTGGTAGACCCGCATGGCTACGGTCAGCAAACATTCGAATGCAACATTGGCGACAGCCTTTCCACCTTTCCAACAATGCTGTGAAGGGAGGTGCCCACTCTACTTTTGTCATGTAGAAAGTGACGATGTTGGTATCACATATATCTAGGGACAGTATTGCCTGTGAACATGCAGGAGCTTAAACAATTTGTTTTCCCACTCTACATGCATTCTTGGAGAATACCGTCGCATCCACAGGCCTTTCTACAATCGTTTTCTTTTTAGAGCTCTTCCACATTGTTTGGTGGCTATAGCTGCTCCATGAATGTCTTCTCTGAGATTATGTCGATGTAGTTGTCTGAAACAACGTTTTGTGTAGCATACAGGGCGAGATAGTGCTTACACCATCGCTGCAGCTCTTTTCCTGGTCTGTGATTCCTACGCCCGTCATGGATTTGAGTTAGAGTTCTTGGAAGGGGGCTATCGCCTTCATGATACCCTTGTAATACCTCTTTCATCCCCGGTGGAAGCATCTGTCTCTTCTGTTCGAAAGGTTCATCTATTAGATGATGGATCAGACGCTAGCTGTCTGCTGTGCGTTGTTCTGAAAATAAGTAAGGTTTGTAATGTACTAGGGCTAGTTCATCTTTGTATTCCACGAGGTGTTTCCTCTTCGCATTAGTCACAGGTTTATTGCCTTCCAGTTGACCTAACACCAGTCGGCATATTTGTGTTCATCCTTCATGGCTGAATTCAACACATCGTCACATATGTGGGACCCAATTGCGCCTTCGGTTTCATCAGGTCTTGTTTGATTAATGCTGCCTGTAGTTTCCTGCTAAACTGCTCTATTTTATCTGGTCTGTTTGCTGAACAGGCACATTCCTGGCCAAGAGGAATTTTTCCGTTTCTCAGTTGGTACTGTGTTATCAGCGTGAGGATTATACTGACCAATACCGCACTACAGGTGATACCGAGCTCTAGCTGAAGAAAATGACCATGACTCTAGGTGTACCTCCGTGCATTAGAAGATGGCGTTGGTCACACATAGGCTGTGCAAAAAGCATATATCCAGCAGTCGCTGCCCATTCTAGTTGATATCTCCCCTTTTCCCTTACCTTTCAGCTGAAACTGGTGGACCAGGACACGTTGTCAGCTCTCGGTCTATCATTGCAGTCGACTACTAGTTACTGAACTTCAATGTTGAGGATACAGAATATCGCCTGGCCTAAAACCTCATAAAACATGTTATATCATCTTGGGTTGTAACGTATATGGGCGTACACGCTGCATATGATTGCTGGGCCTTAGTATATTGGATGCGAAAAATCAAGAAGTCTCTCGGTACCTCATTATGGAGGTTCACAGAAGGCGACAAATATGTTCTTTACAATGAAGCCGGTTCCGTGATGCACTGGATAATTCGAGGTCTTTCCTTGCTAAAGAAAGTGTAGCGACTGCAGTGATGGCGCATCCAGAATAATTCTGCTAAGGTCAACGGTGAATCCAAGACTGATGTTCGTGATGTTCGAGTGTGCTATATACGGATCTAGAGTCTTCTTATTTATTAAGTCATGCAGAGTGCGGAGTTGAAGTTTCGGTAAGCTCCAAGCACTATATGGGACATTGTGAGTATCACCTTATAAACTACGGGATGCTCAAGTTGATATTGGCGGGAGCTATCCAGTGAGAAATGGTGATATATTGCATCGTCGGAAGCCGTATGGATCATTTCTGGAATAGTGGGGTGTTTGACTCCCACCCATACCCTGGCAATGTCATAGTTTGACCACTATAAAGGCATTTATCCCATACCTCTTCAACTAGCACTAAAGTAGGGGGATAAACAGGGGTGATATCAGATATGTTAATACTTGAAAATGGCTGCATTTGTTTAAGTTTTATGTATTTTTACAAGATCGTTTTGGGTTATATGTTTGCCATAGTCACAACAATTGGCATAATGACACATTCTGGAGTATAGCGCATCAGCACATTCAGTATTGGAGTGTATTTAGGACAATGTTGATAAATCCCAAGGTTACTTGGTGTGACTTATTTTTCAAGGCTTCAATCTAGTACAAATTAATTTTTTCTCTCATTTCATATTCCTGTGGAGTTTGGCCATTATGCATGAGAGTGGGAAAAACAGAAATCAGAAGGGATTGTGTTGAAAATGTACACCATATATAATTTATTTAGATAAAGATTAATACTTGTCGTTGTTTTCATAGGTCACGAATGATTAATGTGTGGAAATTCATCATTGATCAAGAATCAACTAGACAAGCACGCAAGAATATTTATAAATGAGCATTATTGGTATATAAAATATCATAATACCGACACTTCAGATGTTATTTTAGTTTTAATATTTATAGTATATTGATTTGTTACACGTAAATCACAGTACTTGCAAAGAGTTGTGTTGATGCAATTATGCGGCTAATGAGACAATTATTTTTGTAAATTGCATTTCAGGGCCATGCTTTAACTCGAATGGAGAACGCGAGCAGTTTTGCATATCTAATGGAAGCTCGAGGATATGCAAATGAAGCGTTGGCTTTACGCTGGCAGTAGACAGAATGACATGTATATCAGTTATGCGATATGAAATGCAAACACTAATATCTAGTTTGTCTTGTAGATAGATATGTAGAGGAATATACTAATAGTTCCTTTAATTTTCAAATATCTTGTTTAGTTGCACGATAAACGTATCACATATTTTACACAACAGCTTTATAAAACTATAGATCATAACCTTAACGAAAGAATACATAAATTGACATTCTACAAATATATTGTCCGTGTATGCGCATCGAATAAAACGATACAGAACACGTTTCATGTTTTCTTTAGCTACGTGTACATTTTAATAGTTTATGCATGTTCATAATAACCAAACTATATCAAAGGGATTGACCATACATACGATCCTTTTCACGATCGAATCCTATGGGGAACAGATGTCGGTGACAAACTATTCAGCATGCACCTTAACGGCACAGAGAAGAAAGATTTTCCAGTCCGTATGTATCTGCTGCTTGCTTTTGAAACAAATATCAAAGAGCATATTCCATACAACACGCAATAAAGTCGTCATAATAACAGTTCATGGCTAAATGTCAAACAAAGGTATAGTCCTATTGCAATATTGTCATGTGAATTAAACGAAGGCACTCAATGATCGAGTGGAAAAGTATTTGCCTAAAAGGAAGTCATAAATGGCATCATCTAATGAATTATGCACTATAATATGCAAATATATTCAAAGTTAAAATGCCTTTCAAATACAATCAGTCCAAGACCTATTCGTTCTAATGTGTTTCCCACAAATGTTCCTTCCTTTGAACTTCATCATTTTCACAGACTGGCTGGCAAATGTTATAAATTACGTAAGAACCATATCTCTCGTTATGAAATATGTCATGGAGAATAGCAATGACTTCAATATAGTTACTAGCTTCAAACGTTCAATAAAGCATTTATTGTACGTGGTATATTTTGATGGGACGTAAAATCAATTTATAGATTTATATACCTATAAACATTTTACGGTAAATGATGAATGTGATGTGATTATATTTTCTCATAAGTTAAATACACATAAATAAATTATTGAACAACACAACATCACTTCAAATCAAATTCTATATCATACGATATTTGAGATTATTCAACAAATATATTTTCAGCGTGAAATGTATATTTATTCGATATGGACTATTCGACTGGGAATATTCACTATGCATCAGAAAATATCACAGGAGGAATGTTTTATATCGGTGTTATATCGCCTTAACGGAACGCATCTTGACATTCTTAAGAGGATAGATTATGTCAATGGTCTGGTTCCCCATCCTTCCGAGGGGTATGTGGACGGTGTGTGGTCTTTATAATGATAAAAAGATGATGTTTCATTCCATAACGGTTCGTACAATACACGTAAATTGAATAAATCGTCCAACTTAAGCCGAAGTCGAAAACAACGATTCTCATTTATTTGTTAAACAGATTTAATTCCTGTAATAATGTTGAAAACCTCAATCATGTCAATTCTGAGACCTAGTTGATACTATAAATTACGTAACTGAGGAGCTGAATAGAGAAAAAAGACCTTATTGCAAATATGAATACATTGTAATAAAAACGAATGTCATGGCCGTAACGTTCTACTCGAATATTGAACTATATTTTCTATATTAGTCTCGAATTTATATTTTTAATTAATAGTAAATCTTTAATTTTCAGATGTATGTTCTACCTTCAGTACGGCGTCATTGTACGGTCTAATATGGACGGCAGTGAGTCGAAAGCAATTGTTAATGGTTTCCAATAGTCAAAATGGCTCACCATGGATTACCAAAGTAGTTAATTACAATTTGTTCACAATATGAGTAATGATGAGAACTATAATAAACGTGCAATAAATTTTTCCCTGATATTTGATGCAAATATATAACTATTTTGATACTATTAAATGATATTGTATACGCCACAATCATTCAAATTATCTCTCATGTTCCTTTCTAACAACAGGATGTCAGATTGAAATATAATTTGATATTTTAATTTTGAAAATATAGAAACAGGACTAATATATCTCAAACGTTGCAAATAAATGATTAATTTCTTTAGGATTATACAATATGCGTAGATGATTATTAAAACAATTTCTTCACAAACTGATATATGATACACAACTCTAACACGATATATTTTCAATTGTGGTTAATAACTATGTCTACTTTTTTGTAACAAACAATAGTTTAAGACATCGTATGTGATAGTCTCGGTCTCTTATAGTAGGTATCTTTAAGAACATTATTTTGTCTTCCATACCTTTCGATACGGTTCTCTTCGTTTCAGATGGATACATGTTCTGGATCGAATCAAGTGACAGTTTCAACGGTTACTATATCAAATACTGCAAGCCGGACCGAACTATGCACATCACGCTGTTCGAGATTAAGCCAAAGTTTTTGAAACAGTATACGCCAGTCAAAGCATCTGTCTACGAAGATCGTTTGTGCATTACTTTTAACAAACAGTCGTACGCATTGTAAATAGATGAATCAGAGAGTCTGTCCCAATTAATACCTAATTAATACCGAAAGACAAAAAACATGCATTGTCCATTGAAACAAATATAAAAAGATTTATATCACGTCATGGAGTAATCTTTACATCTTGTTAATATAGGTTGTGTTTTTTTTACGGTGCTTCATCTGTACATAACAAAAATGAAGTAAGCACAAAATATATTTTCTGCATGACATGTGTGCATATTCTTTTTCACAAATTTGCTTCCTTTCAATATATATGCCTTTAAAAAGATGTAGGTCTATAAAGCAAAAGTACTCACCAAAATTTACAATGCACAGCTTAATACTAAAATATATATTCTCGGTTGAATTAGGTTATTATCTTATAATTTTAAATCATTATTGACCTTTTGGCATAAGTTTAGCTTGTTTTATTTGCAACGATCAGGCGTCTATTAAAGATAAAGGTATCCACCCTTAATGAAATGACTGAGTTTCCTGAGGTTCAATACGTACTTAACATAACCGCCTAGATGCTTCAAATATTTCATGTTAGCAAGACTGTTCTTATTTTCTTCTATCTCTTTCAGAAATGTATGGATTGTAAACACCAGCGAAGGTATTCTTTGTCAGCGGTGTAATTCATAATGCATGGAATATCATTGCAAGTAGAATACAAATATCACAAGACTTGAGTGCACGGAATCAATGACGTGGATTAAAACTATAAACAGTCGTTTTCAATGCATGTTTTGAATGAAATTATTCCCCTTTTTATATAAAGAATTGTGTGCAGCATATTGTTATACATGTCTCGCAACGGTGGTTTGTTTATCTGTTTTCTTACCAACATGTTCCACATGGGCCTCATTTCCGCTTATTAAGTAGTCATGAGACGGTCTCACGTCAAAGGCACATGAAAACTGGCACGTATTCTTCCTGTCTTATTTTTAAATGTATATGACGTCGTTCCCTGGTAAGCGATTGAATACTATTCACTCCTTTCTTAATACGTTTTGAATAAGATGCTGTCAGCAGTGACTTTCTAATATTCTAGTTACACTTATGTTTGTGATCATTCCGGTTCCGTCGTAACTTGTTTCAACATTTGTAAATATTGTGATGCATTGTTTCATGGAAACTTGATCATAGATGGCATCGCAATAGACAATACAAATTTGTTTTTGTTCTTAGTTTAACCAGCATATCCATATATGTTGACCGATAGGTTTGTGTTTACTAAAATTAATTTAGGATTCAAATATAAGCCTTTACTAGACCCAAAACAAATATGATAAGTGAGATATTTTGTTTACTTGAAGTGAAATGTGAATTATTCTGTTCCAAAATATTCGTAACATAATCGAAGTAGATGTGATAATCCAAGTATCGAGATACACGTAAAGATACGTTAGTTTTTGTCCTTATTAAAATATGTTTCAAAATTCATAGGTATTGTGTCCATTACAATTTGCCTTTAAAGCAAGGACGAACTCTTGTACCTTTTGACCTTGTCTTTCAATTGTTGAGGAGTCAGTTTATGGTTATCTTATTGATAGTAACTCAAACCGCAGATGACCTGGTGGTTTAAATGAAGGTTAGATTAAAAATAATGCATACGTTGTTTTCTTATTACCTCAAAAGATCCATCAATACCGTGTAACGATCAATTCAAAACATTCGGTTTACTTTGGTCTAATTTTTGGTGTTTTGTAAGTCTATGTGTCTATAGTAACTAACGTATTCCTTGAACAAACAAATAATTATGTTCCAGATAAGACGCAAACTTCATAACGAAGAACGATGAAGAAAATTATTTTGAGAAGTAGGTTGTGGATCTTAGATAATATATTTATAAAACAAATACAGATAAAACAATGAATGGGTAAGGTTATTAGATAATTTATTTTTAAAAAAAAGATAATCAGATAAAACAGTCAATGTATAAGTTAAATTTGCATATATTTGACATAAATGTGACGATATTTTTTTATAAAACAAAATCAGATAAAACAGTCAATGGGTTAGGTTATTAAATAATATATAGCAAAAAAATTGCCCTTAACCTATTTTTAGCTTTAAAACTTTATGATTTGAATTGCAAATAGGTATTATGCACATAATGTATGATATATTAATGGAATATTCATATGTATAATATCATGAATAATACGTTGATGTACAGGGGTATTATATCATGAGTGATACAATGATGATATGTTCAAGAATATTATATCATGAATGATACATTGATGATATGTACGTGAGTATTTTATCATGAATGATATATTCATAATGTGCACATGAGTAGTATAGCATGAGTGATATAATGATTATATATATATGAGTACATGCGGCAATACCTTGAGTTTGTAAAGTGTAACTGTTAGGTTTACGTTTGCCTAATCCTCGATGTCTTGCACGATTTCTTATATACATTATGTTATCCTTGAACTATTTGTAAGAATAACTGCCTTTTGTATTATGCTTTTTCAAATATATTGTTCAAGGTTTGAAATGTGTGTTTACTGTTATATGTCAAGTCGTTTTAAATAACATATTTATCAAAATTGATGTTCGTCTGCACGTTTATCAGTTAATGTTTTATCATTTTTTTTTGTTCTTAAACACTTTATATGTATCACTATCAATCGCGTTTTGTTATAAATCTGGAATCAAATCCATTTTGTTTGTTGCAAATGGTTATTCAGTCCATACGTTTAATACAATATTGAATTTGTGATCCTGAAAAGATGATCTGCTAATTAAACTCTTTATATAGCCCGTACCTACATTTTTCGACCCTTGAAATGGTAAGTAATTTGTTGCAAAGACTATGCTCTTGTGGATAACCTTGATTTGGTAACCTATGAATTATTCCAGTATGTGAGCGGATGATGGTTCGTTTGAACGGTACCACCCTCCAAAATATATAGGTAAGTCATATTTATATCTCCCACGCTAAGGCTCGACATCTCCTTCTCAATCAGAGACAATTTATAGAGCAATTTCATTCTTTTATAAATAATAAATAAATCGTTTTCCCTCCAAGGTCATATTTTTTGTTTAATTCTACTTCAAACCTTATTGTAATTCGGTGAAAGTTGTATTTATAAACCGCGTGCATTCCTAATGAAAGGAAGTTTCATAATTGTGTATATAACTGATTTAATTGTGTATTTATCTTTACGGGGGCTTGGAGTTGTTTGTTCAATATACCTGCTCAGTTTACCATAGCTATTCTCATACTCGAACCGAGCAATTATATCGAGGGCGGTCATCTCTTAGATAACGAGTATCAAATGGGAGTGGGTTAATTTTTATTATTATTATATGTTGTACAATACCCCTTGACAAAGTGGGATCTATCACGTACCCTTTGATAAGTGGGGATTAAACAATATTTTACGAATAACGCTCATAACCCGAGAGTAACCTGACAACATGTACATGAGTACAACGTCATGAATAATACATTGTTCTTATGTACATGAGTTTTATATCATGAATACTAGAATGATGACATATACATTAGTATATTATCATGAATGATATATTGATGCTATTATATGAGTAACTGAGACTAATATGACATATGCGTTTTTTAACGAACATACTAGTATTTAATATTTCTATATTATAGTATATTAAATGTTCAGATCAATAGCAATGGGGGTAGAATCCGGGAGTAATCAATTTGTATTGTTCTGTCCAGTGTTTATTTGTGATAGTTTTTCAACATAATTTAGTCGATGATATGACTACTACCGCATTACAGTTATCGGGCTAAATAATTATTTTGGATTTATATAAAGGAGTAATGTCACATTACTCTAAACACTGGTCTAAGGACAATTAATCTTAAGACTATATAAAATGTCACATTACTCTAAACACTGGTCTAAGGACAATTAATCTTAAGACTGTATAAAATCCCTATGGTTGACAAATCTATGGACCTTGATTACTACAAATATAGAAACCCTAACGCTCAACAAGCAATATAAATAAGTTGCTCCATAAAGGAATTCTGCTTGGTATCGAACCTAGGATCTCATTTATGCGAGATAAGACAACTATCGCCTGCCTCCAGGTCCCAGAGTCTATACTGCCATCACATCATAAACATGATGACTTTTTGGGCTTTCATATACGGTACTATAATGAGGAGACGCACGAAACTTAGATATATATTATTTTTCCCATTATATTATATATATATATATATATATAAATATATATATATATATATATATATATATATATATATATATATATATATATATATATATATATATATATATATATGTGTGTGTGTGTGTGTGTGTGTGTGTGTGTGTGTGTGTGTGTGTGTGTGGGAGTAATGTGACATTACTACAAGCACTGGCCTAAGTAGAATTATTCTTAAAACTACATATTATATATATATATATATATATATATATATATATATATATATATATATATATATATATATATATATATATATATGCAGTTAGGTGCCCCTAGTAGCCTAGTGGTCTAAAGCGTTCTCCGTTACGGATCACTGCCATCTCACCTCTGTCTGCGTGGGTTCGAGTCTAAGATTCGGCTAATATAGTTATGTGAGAAAGCTTTCCAGTAGCTTCTGGTGAGTCAGTAGTTCTTTCTGGGGGTTTTCCCGGGTTGTTCCTCCACCAATGATACTGGCCGCCATGAATAGCCAATGGTGTGCTGAAAAAATGACGTCAAATATATATTAGTTCAAAACTTTAGTATCGAAAGACATTACATAAAAAGTCTTTACATGTGTTTTCCGTTACCGTATTATAAATTGTTCTTTGTATGTATGTATGTATGTATGTATGTATGTATGTATGTATGTATGTATGTATGTATGTATGTATGTATGTGTGTGTGTGTGTGTGTGTGTGTGTGTGTGTGTGTGTGTGTGTGTGTATGTATGTATGTATGCATATATGTCTTTTACGTATCTGTGTCTTTCTTTTGTATTGCTTCTTCTGTCTCCCTCTCTCTCTCTCTCTCTCTCTCTCTCTCTCTCTCTCTCTCTCTCTCTCTCTGTCTCTCTATATCTCTTTTATGTTCGCAGAGTAGGGCAAAACCAATGGCGTTACGCGTATTGTTAACTCTAACGTTAGCTACAACTAAGCAACTGCATTCAAACCCAGTTAATTTCATTGAATGGTTGAGTGAACACCTTTCATGATTCCATTGAAGGAGATATAAAGAAGAAATAGGATGTAAGTGTTTCCATTTAGTTAATATATGGACGTTTAGAAATTTAATATGAAAATGGCTGAATGAAATGCATTATCTATTTAATTCATAGCGGGAAGTCTACGCCCTTGTCTTTCTTATATATTTCATTATATACATGATTACATCATTTAATGAACTTAGAATTAAAACTCAAGTTCATGATTTACCTAGTATGATATTATTTTTATAAACAACATAAAACAGCGCTATTACTTTTAGTAAATGTTATATTAATTATTTGAATTATTATGCTAATACCTTTAGTGGATGATATATTAATTTTTTTTAATTATTATGAGTCCATTACACTAATATTCCTTAATGAAATGCCTTGTATACCTGATTTGTGCAATTTCCTGTACTAATATTTTCTTAACAACAATAACCTTGTCAATTAATTGGTATGTTCTTGATATTCACGTTTGAAACTCACTATGGATCTCTTATTGTCTCTTTGTATTTCTTATGTCATGTTGCTTACATGAAAACAGTATTCATTGTCTCATTATTATTTGAAGCAGAACCAATATTATTTATGTGATTACTATTTGATTTAGTTTAGTTACTATTACGAAGTACCTTTCACTGGAATTACAAACATCTGAAAAACATTCATGGATAGATAGACTAATATGGATTTCGTGTCAGTTCAGACAGAAACATTTTAGTTTATATGTTTGTGACACTGCAAGTCCTTATAAACACGGCATCATATGCAATGCAAATTACACATTAACACGTTGAAAACTAAAAGCGCAACATGAAATTCAGTAGTGTAACTTGATTGTTATACCACTGAAATTAAATTGTTTGGGATCTAGTTCACAAATATATATGTCCTTTTTCCTTGCACGATCGTATTCTAGGACGGAAAATACCATTTTGGTTTATGTTTGCAAGAGTGATGATGTTTGCTCATTTTTGTTACTTATATATCAACTAAATTGTATGTTATGTTTTCTTTTTGTCTCGATAGAACGTAATTATTATGACACCTATTTATCAGACCAACGTAGACTAAATGGTAATAAAAAATAACATTTAGTTGTACTCGATTTAAACATAGTTGGTTATGGGCATGAAATAACGTTAATTCGACAATACAATATTGATTTTATCACGTGATGTTAGACAATGACAATTGGTACGCAACCACTGGAAAGTGTAGCGGAAAACATTAAATACATTCCAATGCTTTGGATATTACTATTTGTCTTACGTGACATCGTTTTATAAGGGGAAAACACAATATGTTTTTATAAAATTCAGAATCTTCTTAGTTTTGAAAATATTTGAATATATGATTTCAAATTGAACAATTGCATGTGTTCGTGAACATGTCTAAATATGAATCCATCAAAGTTATGTCAATGCTGGACTTATGGTCAAGTGATTAAATTGTCAGAGTCAATGGAACGTTTAATTATATTTTGTTTTTCCTCATGTTGTATTTGCTTAGGATTAACATCTCCTGAGACCAACAGTTTAAACTAAGGAACATCATTTCCCATAAAACAAAGTTCACCAAAAGTTA
The DNA here is from genome assembly GCA_029339505.1 of Unio delphinus. Lineage (NCBI taxonomy): Eukaryota > Metazoa > Mollusca > Bivalvia > Unionida > Unionidae > Unio > Unio delphinus. Next base: position 206,626 of record JAQISU010000065.1, read on the forward strand.
AAAATGTTTAATGTCGGAACATAAATTCGACAGTATAGTGTGCTAATCTCGACGGCTTTCTCGAAATGAAATGTTTGCCAATGTGCCTTCGTATACTTTGATTATACATCAATTAAACTGCTAATTGTGGAGCAGGTGAGGAAGTAGATGTGCTATTGGCCATACAGCGATGCACCTGTTTTCAAATCTTACAAATATGGGTTATATTTTAACATACTAAATGCAAATTGTTACGGTATTTCTCATCGAAAACATTGTTAGGATATTGTATTTACAATTGCATCCTGTAATATTTTGTTTCAGAACGTGAACATTGCTGCACATGCCATCGTTTAAGTTTTGGCACCTATCCAGATAGTAGTGTGTACCAGTTAGAAATACCTCTGAAGACACAGGGTCATAAAAGCAAAGAGTGTTCGTATATACAATCTATTTCCCCAAAGGCTTGTTTGGTTGACTTTATTTGTTTCGTTCCTTTCAAAGAACGATCAAATCTAATGATAGCGTTCCATTATTTGTTTTGTGTGCTTTATTTGCACAAACAAGTTTTAAATCACTTGACATCCGTCTTATGTGTTACAGTTTAGTGTACGATTAGAGGGACTCGCGAGGGTTGAAGGATGCGTGTTCTAAATAAGTCCCTACGTGGAAAGACGGTGAGGAGAAAATGGTCAACTTGGTTGTTAGCAAATGAAAGCATAGTCACGTCTAGAAATTGTGCAAAGCAACATATTGTTAATCCAAGAAAACCACTCGTGCTTAGTAGTTAAAACGTGAAGTGGACGTTCTTTGGAAACAATGCTTCGCATAAATTAGTACACGAGTATAGAATATTATGGCAATGTAATTTTAATTTTGTGTAATATGTATATTGAATTACTAGGATTGTTTAGTACATTATAATACATTTGTAATGTTTAATTATTTTATGCGTATACAGAAATGACTTGAGTTAAATGTAGTAAATTATGTATATTGTTAGATTGTGGTCAGATTTGATTAGCATTAGGATACCTTATAGTAAACTAGTGTATACTTTGTACGTCGCTATTAGGTTATATTGTACTAAATATTAAATCTATTAGAATGTGGTATGTTAGAATTTACATACGCTTGTATTGTGATTTGGGAAAATTGTTGATGTAGGATTAATTCATATGGATGTATGTATATGTCAGAGCATGGATATCTGACTGTATGTGTACTTTGTCTAGTTGAAATGGAAAGAAATGAGTCTAATATATTGTTTGGTATAATGGGATTAGGGATGTATGCTTATGTGACGCAACTTACATATGTATGCATGAGAAGTAATAGATAAAATTATTGCATTATACAGTTGATTTGTCATATGAGTATTTCGATGTGAAAAAAACCGTAATCAAAGATATTTACTATCCGTTATTTGATGATATGCTAGGTGTAGTGCGAGTAGAGACGACTAAGGGAAATGTCAAACTGTCCGTGTGCTTTAATAGAAAGTTGTTTTTCGGGGGGGGGGGGGAGAGAAATTACGGTTCAGTTTATTCCCACGTCTTTAAGATGGGTGATGGAATAAAAAATGTCAGCGCAGTTGTAGTCGATACAGTTGTCAGGAGAGAGCCTAGTATGATGAGGAATATGAGTCGATAATCACTTGATTATTTAAATGGATCAGAGTATTATTCGTTGAATTTCACCTTTTGGTATATTCAGTCCATTAACCTTCCTAGCTTTGTATCAATCACTTACTATTTGAACATCCAACCAAATTCAAGCCTGGGGTGCCATCCAAAGTAATTAAAATAAAATATTGGGAACTCACCACTAAACTATACCACACCTACAACAGTGCCGGGAAACTAAATATATGACACCTCACAGTAGGCACTTTATCTAGAATTTGAATTAGACGTCAATATTCTCTTCACAACCTAAATAAGTTTGTTTAGGAAGTATTATTGAACATTTATCAGTTTTTAAACTTATGTTAAATTTTGATAATATCGTGATTGGTAGTTTTTAGTTACTTGCAGTAATTGTGGAACAAATATCATAGAATATATCCTACGAAAACAAGGTTAGTTGTTGTCAACAGGTAAGTTCTGGGTTAGGAACCAGTAATATCTGTCAGTTGTTTTGTTAGTTGAGACAAGGTATCCTTTACTCTTAGTATTACATAAAAATCGAAAAACGGGTAATTAAAGAGTATCTCAATTTTTACTTGTAACATCAAGGGTACGAGGGAGATCGCCTAGCAGAGTACACAGAGGAGACCGCAAAACTGTAGAATACTTGAATTTATGGGTAGAAGCACGGATCATTGATAGAAACGACTCAATCACGAGTTCCGGACGGAGCGTACTACATAGTATCGACCACCGAATGGTACAGCTACGTAAGACGATGATAAATGACAAATGTTGATCTGTGAACGATTGTTTTCTTGTGCAGTTTGAGAAACTTGGATGTATCTCTATTATTCACGAATAATAGCAGGCTATTACCTTTTTAGCCTTTATGATGGGTGCAGCTCAAAACGTTTTCAATAACCTAGCCATATAAGAGTCTGATGACTACAATATACATGATAATGCCTTTCGTTTCCACTATTGGCTGACCATCCAAATGTACCATACATATTTTCAACGCAAACACGCTCTTAATTACACGTCCGTGTTCGAAGGTCATTGGAGAAGCGGATAATGATGGTCAGCGACGTTGTATGCAGGGTTAAACTCAAAGAACTTATATTGAGTACGTACCGTCTTGAGTTGACATTATTCTCAGCGGAGAGAGAGCGACGGACTTACGCATAAGAAAACGATAATTACAAGGTTTATTTCATAATACTTCATGGCGCTAGCATGCCATCAATGTGAAGTGTGTCCGCTTACGGCGTCAAATATATCGCTTATTACCGTAGTACACTCTTCTCACTGTATCACCAGATTTGTCAAATTATCTAGACATCAGGACGTAAGTCAGTTTCTCAATTGAAATATGAGAAAATTTTATTAACAGCCTTTGTAATTGTATATTTCCTCATTTCAAAAAGACAAATCATCATTGATATATCCAAGCATGTCGCATACATAAATAAAGGAAATAATATTGAGACCTCAAACTTTACGCTTAAGAGGGTGAAGTAGTTTTATTGCCATAATCTTTGAAACTGCAAAATTATAATAAACGGTGTGCGTTTTTTCGAATAACGCATCCTTTTTTCCCGATCACTTGTATTGATGCAATCGGAGGTTAATTTCATCAGTGAAACGAGTAGTACGAGTTAAACATGCTTCCGCAAACAGATGACATCTTTCAATTAAAAAACCTGACTTACGTCCTGATGTCTAGCCGACATATGTTGAATAGTTGTATGTTTGTACATTGTTCCTGTTTGAAAAACGTTCAAACAGTTGTCAACAGGTAATAAACTCATTCTTCTATCCATTTAAGAGACTCTCTCTCTCTCTCTCTCTCTCTCTCTCTCTCTCTCTCTCTCTCTCTCTCTCTTTCTTTCTCTCTCTCTCTCTCATTCATTAGTGTAATAAACTATTTTTATGTCGTATAAGAAATATGTAGCATAATATTTCGATTTTATCTACGTTAAGTCCACTATGCAGAGCTCTGAAAGGACCTGTGGAACGGAGAAGGATATCTCTACCTGCCTTTGCGAAGACGAATAACACTCATTCAAAACAAAAAAATGTTTTAATGTAAATATACTACCAGTAAATTCGCAAATTATGCAATATTGACTGAACGTTTTGTCCATTATATAATTTGTCTTGCAATATTAAATGTTTTATATTATTTTTTTAGGCTAAATGTACTTGTCTTTCTTGATGTGACTAGTCCTTCCTAAAACTAGTTCAGTAATACTGTAAAAGCGGAAGTGTGATTTAGCATGTTTATAAATATTCAACTACATCGTCCAATAGTTTGCATGCTTCAATTTTTTGCGAGGAAATCATAGTCCTTTTGAGGAATGTATTTAATTTCAAACGTACAAAATACTAAACATCGAATATTTCCATAGTAGCAAGAAAAATTATGATGGAGTAAATAATAAGATACAATTGAAAATTATCTGTTCAATCTGATTGTACTGCTTTCATTTAACGATGCCGTTCCTTTAATTTTGAGTCAGTGAATTCTTTGCAGACTGATTAAAACATCACTTGTATTATGGATATTAGATTTCTAATTCATTTTTGCAGTTTTGTTTTCACGGAGTTTATATACAGTAATACAATTATCTTCGCGGATTGATGCAAGGAATAGTTGTATCATATATATTAGACATGTAGCGGACTGTGTATTCGATCCTAAATGTGTGCTAGAAAATATAAGAAAATATATATAGTTCTTGATGCGCATCAAATAAAGGCCTTTTTTGCTTTCTCAATTTGCTGGGTAGTGGTAGATAATCCCAAGTCGTATCGAATGACAAAAAACACCTGGAATAATAATGAAAAGTGAGGCAAAATGTAACTAAAATATAGGTCAACATATATGATGTTTATATTTATCAAATTCAAAAGAAATTTATATTTTCCTAATTAACTTTATAAGTATAACAAATCAATCGGTGGTTAAATAAATGAAGGACATGATCTGAGGTTGTCCCATGAGAGGTATTACATTTAGCGTTTTTATATTCATTCTGTATTTATTTTAAAACACAAAGTATTTTTATCACTAGAATGGTTATGGCTTTTAATTCAATCGACCTTCTTTTAATAGGTGTATGTACCAATGGTTTTGATGTATAACGATAATATAAACAAGAACCTTATCTAATGAACTCATTTTAATCGTAACATAAAGTCTTAGTGAAAACAGAAAATGAGCACTTGTTAATTTCAATGAATAACTGAATCTTAACACAACTCCAACTTATTATAGGGAACGAAACTTTTATAACGCATGATCATGGTTACCAAATAATATGAATTATTTTATGCAAGCTGTCATTCCCTATTGAGTTCATTCATAAATGTATTCACCTTGAGTACAACACAGATAAAAACTACACAAAATATTTAAATTATTGTTTCCAAATGAACTTCAGCCGTTTTACTTTTAATGGTACATTCTTTTTTAGTGAGACTAGGACGGTACGAGTAATCATGAACCTTAAATTGATTTTTCAAATACTAGTAGAGTGATTGCGAGTATCAGTGTCATCAGTAATAATAATAATAATAATAATAATAATAATAATAATAATAATAACAATTATGATATTAAAATATCAATAATGTCCAATATAATCTGTTTTCTGATTTTAATGTCATTAAGACTGCTAGTAGTAAATAGAAATAGTAACAATGCTATTATTAGTAATGGCAGTAGTACTGTTATTAAGCGTTAATACCTTTTACTGAATTATTTCTTCAACAGTCTAAACTGAATGTAATCCCATTCGAGTCACACAAAAGACGTATACAATAAGAACTAACAGCTGCCGCACAGGGAGCTCATCATTCATAATGTATTGTTATGACTGTTCAGCCTGGTGTTCGAATAATGTGACTGGGTGTGGGAACTCATGCTAAATGTCAGCGGCATGATCGTCCAGTGATAGACATCACTTCAGCATGCCACACTGCAGGTCTCCTAGCGATATGTCCCGAGAATCGTTAAAACTACGTTAAACAAATAACGCACACACCCACAGTGATTGTAATTAAATTAGATTTTTAAACAATATCTTGGTTCGAAAAGAATATTTTCCTCGATTCCCATGTCCGGTACTTTTATCATTACTAGGGACTTCTCTCTTTAACAAATATGAATCGATATTTATTCCTAATAATTTGTATTTCGGTGGTTCCATTTACAAATTAAGCCACTATAATACAGACGGATTATGAATTTAACCTTAATGATAATCTATGATTCTAAAGTTTCTGTATTTACGAAAAAATAAATGAAATCTCTTCTGAAGAGGAAATAAAGAAAGTCAGTCGGTCAGTCTTACATACATACATACATACATACATACATACATACATACATACATACATACATACATAAATACATAAATACATACGTACGTACGTACGTACCGACGTACGTGCGTGCGTGCGTGCGTGCGTGCGTGAATGCATGCATGCATGCATGCATACATACATACATACATACATACATACATACATACATACATACATACATACATACATACATACATACATACATACATACATACATTCAAACATACATATACATACATACATACTCAGCGTAATATATCTGAGGTAATAAATTAATTAAATTAAATTTAAATTAAATTCAATGGCGTTTTTAATTTGTTGCTAATAATTGTCATACAGTGTTCTTATTCTCCATATATATTTGGCGTAAGAGACAAACGGGACAAACAGATTTATGTGAACTCATGAGAAATATGACAGAAAATGTGTTGCAACTTCATGTTATGTATTAAACAGCTAATTCAAATGATTCACCTATTTTACTTTTCAAATTTATAAACGTCCATATATGTAAGAATTCGAAAATATGGGTCATGTTCTATATTTGTGTCTGTGTGGTTGTGTGTTTATGTTTGGTGTATGTTTGTGTCTGAAAGTGTTAGTGTTGTTGTGTTGGCGCGGTGGAATTAAACAAATGTCGGTAATCGTATTGGTTACTGTAAAGTTGTCTACAGCTGAGCAACCGCTTTCGCACCCAGTTAATGTAATTCAATCTTTGAGAGAATATCATGAACGTCACTTAATTATATTTTTGACAAAGCCAATGCCTGTAAACACATCATCATAGCAAAACGTGTTTGTTTGCCACTGAAATAATGCTTGTAGGATCTAGTTCACAACGATAAATGTTTCTTTTTACATTGACCCTTGTATTCTAGGACAAACAAATACATTTGATATTAATGTTTGCCCGAATTTTAATTTCTGTTCATTTCTGATACTTATTTTAAGACCATACAGTTGGCGTAGGTAGCTGAGTGATCATCTTGGGATATAAATGTCTCAAAAATAGTTTCAAAAAACTATTTTGAAATTTAAATTAACCTTGGTTTAGGAAGTGTTTGTAACTAGCTTTAGATCTCTTATTTGATTGGAAACATTTAGTAAAACAATCAATTGTTAACTAAATTGGAGAGAATAAAATATTTTAATTCTACCCATGCATTTCTAGAATCCTTGACAATACTTGATTGATTAAAATGACAAGACACTACTGTCATTTTAATCATAGGTTGTTTGAAAGAAGAATGAAATAATGTTTTGGTGATATATTTTGTGAAAAGGAAATTGTTGGATACATATCGTTTAAGTTTGATTATTAGGTATCGATCTGACACTAACATGAAATGAATACAATTCAAATGAAAGTACAAACTTTAAACAGATTTAAGAAAATATCATTTTCAGCACCAGAAAGTAAAGATACAAATGGAGCAACACCACCACAGGTCACAACCGCTGAACGTTTACGTATCACCATGGCTGAGGTTTTTAATGATTGCATAATAGTTGTACCAGTATAAAGGTACAGATTTTATATCACCTGGACGTTGTTTGTCCAGACAAGGTATGGCTATCGTGACAATGTAATACGCGATTCTATTATTATCAAAGGTTTATTGAAAGGTTATTTATACACTGCATGCATGCTCAAGTGATCAAACTGTGTTCGAGTTGATTTAACTCTTTATTATATGTTGTTTTTCTGCATATTGTTTTTGTGTAGAATTAGCCTATCCTGAGACCTACCCTTTAACATAATATTGATAGCTTCCAATAACACCAACAATTTGACCCAAGGTAGCAATGTTTGATATGGATATATAAGCTGTTGATCGAGATAGAAATTCAACAATTTTATCTACCAAGCTAGACGTTTATCGAAACTTCGCTTGCCACTGTCTTCTGTATACAATTATACTTGTTGAAGAGCGTGTAGGAAAACTGGTAGTAGGTGAGGAGCACATATACGCTATTTTACTTGCAAGCGATGCACCACATTTTTAATCTGAAAGTATGGGTCATGTTCTAACATCAAAAAAGCAAAGGTGGAGGTCTTTCTATTCATAAAGGTTCAATTGTACTCTCATACTGACCGAAACTGCGTGGAACTTGTATTTACGTTTCCATGATGCTACTCTTTGTTTCAGAACATGAATGTTGCTGCATATGCCATCGTGTTTTTCTTGGCCCTGACAAGGTATAACGCCAACATCATTGACTCTAAGTGTCAGAAGAGGTAAGCTTATTTTAGTTCTCGTGTTCGTTCATGTCTTAATTTACTTATATATTAAGATATTGGTATGTAACTGCTCACAAATAACAATACTCAAATGCATACGGTATTAGGCAATTCCTAGGTATGACTAATATACGACTCTATACATATGCATAATAACCACTGTAAGACTATATTCTGAATGTCAAATACATGCTGGAGACGGTACAGTAAAATATAATGTCTTATTTGTCAAATGCTGCATACAAATCCTGGAGGGTGAGGACTGTGATCTTTCCAATATCCATAGCAGAGCGAATGTCATTAAATACTTTCAGAAGAGTAGTTTCTGTACTTTGGCAAGGGCGATATGCCAACAGTACATTGCTGAAAACAAGACTGTTTGAATTCAAATGAGATACATGTTGGGTTAGAACAAAGTTTTCTAAGACTTTTTTATATGAATGGGAGATTAGAAACTGGGCGGTAATTCTTTAAATCGTTATGGTTAAGTGTTGGTTTCTTCAGCAGAGTCTACACGACGGCAGTTTTTAAACAAATGGGAATGGGACTATAACAATATGTGACCTTACAAGGTGTAACTTGTACAGAGAAGTTAAGGTATGAGTAAAATTCTCAAATTTACGTAACGGCAAATTAGTGTGATCCTGATAGTTACTTCGGTGTAGACTCCTGTGGTATCTATTTTTTAATTGGGAATAGTATAAACAGATATGTATATTTAAATCTATGTATCTGCATTTCGTTTGGATCCTTTGGAAGTCACATTTCTTGAGGCTTTATTGATTCCGACTCATTTTTAGCTACACTAACTATTTCACACAAATGATCAGTTTGTTATAAAGTGTTTATTACATGACCAAACAAGCAACATTGAGCCGATTGGTAACTTTAATTGCAGAGTAATGTCCATTGCTATCGCAACACAATCAGTTGCAGAAAAAATGAATTGCACAACATTGATAAGATTGAAGGGTTTTCTAATCTTTAAATAAACAAATCGGCTCAATTAAATTTGATTTAGCACTTCTTCATGTATTATTTACATAAATTGATAATAGGAAGTGCCTAATATTCTGAACGGTTACTGCAATGCTGACTGTAGTGCATGTCCCCTCATCATATCACACATAATCGTGAATCAGACATAATAATCTTTGCAATGATGTGTATGCCTTGGGAGTTCGGTAGACAAATGTCATCTACCTTAGAGGAGAGTTTTTGAAATGTCGATTCTTAAAGAAACATGCGCATATTGCTTGTTCGCATGACAATGTACTCTTTTCTTTATTTAAGTGGATGTCCTGCTGGCTTATTCTGTGCCGATGACAAGAATGATGTGTGCAACAGCGGTACGAAGATTTTAAACTGTCGATGCAAATCAGGTAAAGTTGCCTTTTATCAACAATTTCTTTCTTTTTCGTGTTTTCATAGTGTCAGCATTATCATCCCAATTTAAATAACAACAAAACAAAAAATAAAACTGCTAATGTTTCCTTGCCTATAAAATAATACCTCCTTTTGCATCTACCGCTACCCTTGCTACTGATATTCTTACAGTTATTGCTGCTACCAAATATGTTACTTCCACTACAACAGTTCTTACTGTTACTATCAGTTTTGCTCCCACTCATAATCATTATAATGTCTAAACAAATTTAAATAAGTAGAATAAATATTAGTTCTTTGATCTCCAGTGGCCTTTAACATCTCATATTTGAACTCAGGGACATATTCAAAGGATATTTTTTTGAATCTAATATTAAAACAATATTTTAATTCGATGGGTGAGTATGTTCATCAGCTAATATAAAAAAGGACTAAAACTGAATAATGCTATTCAAAATGTGGTCCAATTATTTTAAGTCTCCATATTATTGAGCTTGTCATGCAGAAGATTTAAACTCGTCGACGGCTAAGTCAGAAATACATGCTGAATAAAGACAGGTATACACTCTGACCTTATGTCAGATTAAACACTCATCGGTTTGCCAAGAAGTGTAAGAATAGTTATCAAGCCAGAATGGTTAGAGTAGTTATATTTCTCAGATAATTGTAATAGACACCATGTGTACAAACACATTACTATCGATATGTATTATCTGCCTGAATTAGTCCTGTGTATAGGAGCATCATAATCTTCATGACTCTGATAAATGTTTCTCAAATGCAGGTAATGGATGCAGTCAAACATTATATATCTTCTGGCTGGGTATTCATAGCATTTAGAAACTCAACATCTAGATATATTAGTTTAGATTCATGGCCAATAAAATTAGTTCAAATCTTGTATGTTCGTACGTATGTATGTATGTATGTATGTATGTATGTATGTATGTATGTATGTATGTATGTATGTATGTATGTATGTATGTATGTATGTACGTCTTTTACGTATCTGTGTCTGTCTCTTTGTATTGCTCTTTCTCTTTCTTTGTATGACTGTGTATATATGTATTAGAAAAATTCATGTGGAGTAAAACGAACATTAATTATGTCATTCTGACTTTCCTCAATAGGCATAATATTGTAGTCACCACAAAATGTATCAATAAGAGCATTATATGCATAGGTCTTACTTTATAACCCGGATACAGAAACCGACAAATGACAAGGCAGCTTTTTCCATTTTTTAAAAACAGTTTTACGTTACATTTACCATGCAAAGGTATTTTAGACTCCTGGAAAAGTTTTTTGTATGTTCTTATGCAATACTCATACAGTTCACATCAGAAAATGCATTTGGTATAAAACGAATATCTAATTGAATCAATCATGTCATTTGTTTCTTCAACTAGTACTGTTGTGTTTCCATTTAGCAGGATCGATTAAATTCCAAAAGCATTGGTTTCTTTTGTCGTACTTGATAGCAATATCAAACAAATCGACTAATCCCTAGTATCTCGCACATGTTATCACCATTCTTGAATACAGTTTTTGCTATCAATCTGCTAAATAGTTTATAAGCAATGTACCACTTCCTCTTTCTGAATATTGATTTAATTTCTGCTTTCCTTTCTTTTATTCAACGATTATAAGGCTTTGCATCTTATGGTTTCATATAAAACTTTACATAATTATTTAGTATGTATTGATTGTGTTGCTCATTTAAATCTTATTGCTAGTGATCACTTACATGCAATGTGCTTGTTTTTATCTAAGCATGACATATATTATATTATATTATATTCCAGTGCATGCCCCTGGTTTGCTTGTTACGAACAAATTGAACAACATAAGCCCACGCGTTTATTCATTGCAACTTGCACTGGAAGGGACTCCCAGCCAGAGTATCATATGGTCATATGAAAAGCGTGCTTTTTTTCTCAGTGTGGATGTGGACAATATACTACAGCAGGCGTACTTATACGATGTCTTCACAAAAAACATAAAAAAGAACCCTAACTATAATTTGGGTCCGTCTGAGGAGAATGTATGGACGATTCTACATAAAGGTCTTTCACCTAATAATTATGTGAAATTAGCGGTAGATTGGGTCAGTCATAATATCTACTGGACAGACCCAGAGTTCAAGTGGATTATGGTTCAGACACTTATAGGAAATGACACGTCCATGTTCCGCGTTCTAATTCATGAAAATCTCGAGAGTCCTCATGCCCTCGCTCTGGACCCGTACGAAGCGTAAGTAGACTTCTTGTAATCATGCTAATACATGTTTACATTGCATCATGAACGTATACATCATTACCTTATACCATTGTAACTGATTATTATATAATACAAACATCTACAAAATTGAAAATATATACCACGAGGCTTTAAAAATTATTATATTTGGAGTGTGTGTGTGTGTGTGTGTGTATGTGTGTGTGTGTTTCAGAACTACTTCAAGAAGTCTGTAGTGTTCGCTGCAAATATAATATCTAGATAATCATGTCGTAATATCCAGGATGAAATCAGTGTACCATATTACTGTAAAAGTTATTACTCTCTCTCTCTCGATAGAAAGATAAAATGATGTGGCTCTGAAACTATTGCGACAATGTAATTATCAATTATGATAACGATACAATCAAAACCAAATATGTAAAACGTAGCTAATTATAAAATTTGTAATATTTTTTTTTTAAAATTTAAGAGGAAACCAAAGCAATATAATTTACATCTAAAATATTTGTGCAAGGTTTGAAACAAGTCCAAACGAATCCAGTAAATTCATGATTCTAGAACGTGTTAGTTTGAAAACATATCTGGTGTTTTTTTAATGTTTTATCCATATCTTCTCTAATAAATACGCATTGACCAAAGAATAATGTTCTACTCTAATACTCACAATGTAACACCAATAATTAAACCAAACAAATGCTTCTTCTAAAATTATAAATAAACTCCACATGAAAGGCATGCATTCTAAATTTAAAGGAAGTGTAAAGGAAATAATCGTGAAATCATTGTCAGCTGTACCTACACACCACGTAGCTCAAAGATACAATTTTTGCTACTTCACATTTCACAATAATAGAATCCACATGACTGATGGAAACTAAGGTGTGTTGAATCATACTCAACACAGATAGTGAAACCACTCCAAACGTGGAAACCAAAATCCTCACTATAGAGGTTTTGAGCAGAATTCGTTAGTTCTTAACTATAAAACACAATTTTAACATTGCATTGAGACCAAGCAAATCGATAGTATCTACCATATGTTAATAGATAATCAAAACAACGTACAGTCGTGAATAAAAGTTACAATATATAATGTCATTTACCATGGTTACCTCAATGTATATATATATATATATATATATATATATATATATATATATATATATATATATATATATATATATATATATATATATATATATATATATATAAATATGGAAACATAAGAAAAACGGGAAATAACTGTTATAGAACGTTTATTCCTTCAACAACAGCCTGCTATTTTGGAGTGATATTGGAACTTTTACCAAAATCGAGGTGTCCAGTTTATCGGGTAGGAACAGGAGGACCCTCATATGGTCCGACCTTCTGGGTCCATACAGTCTGGCTGCAGATTACGAAGACCAACGACTCTACTTCATCGACGCCGATCGTCATACCGTGGAAACTGTTACCTACGAGGGCGCTGATCGGAAAATCGTGGTGGCTGAACAAACTAACTTCATCTTTGATATAAAGTTGTATAAGGTAATAAATATCGATAGTTCCTGAGAGCTTGTTATATTGAAGCACAAAACACAGAAGAGTTATCTGCAAGTTTAAAGATGTTCCACGTTAGTGGCCGCAGGATAACTACATAGCTCTACTTTTATTTGATTTCATAGTCTCTCTTTACTAGTTCATCCGCACATGTCGAAAGATAGGCTCCTGATATCAAGAAAGGAACTTACCTAATTATCATTCAACAATTGAATCCTTTATGATACTGATGGACATAACATTATTTGTTGTGTTAGCAAAACGTTAATTGCATATATGTGTATATATATATATATATATATATATATATATATATATATATATATATATATATATATATATATATATATATATGTGTATATATATATTGATATATATATATATATATATATATATATATATATATATATATATATATATATATATATATATATATATGATGAATTGCACGCCCTAACTTGGAATGCAACCCATCATTTTAACTTTATTTTGTTGCATGACATGAGTTTAAATATAAACATAACTTCCAGTTACTTATCATCAACCAGTAGAACATCACAATCAGAATACGTTCAAATCATACCATACAACACTGATAACAGTTATGTAATCTGTTAACATATTGTAATATGGATTACACAAAAAAAATATATGGTCATGTTACAGGTGCTGTCAAACATGTTGAATAATGTTATCTTCGAGTTTAATTATTTTGTCACATATACGGCAGTCAATAGAATACTCCAATCCTTAAGTTCAAATGTACGATGCAAGTCTTTTTTAATAGCCTTACAACGTATATAGTAATTGTCAGACTTTAAAGTGTAATATGGAGGTTTGAAGTAATTTCAAAGACAACATTTTGTATTATCGTTTCCCTCTGAAACTTTAGTTTGATACCATACATCGATTTTTTTCAAATAGGGCATCTGTTTGTTTCCAGGGTTATTTGTATGTGACTGATTTTCAAAATAATCAGCTGTTTTATATGAATAAAACAAATGGGAACGTGTTTGGTATGAACATTGCAAAAGAAGACAATGGTTACTTTGGAGTAGCTGTCGTCAATCCTGACATCCAGCCATCATCTTTGACCGGTTAGTATGCCTGTGCTGTTACGATGTTAGGACGCACGATATGTAACAAGGACGTGCAAGAAGTAATTAGAATACAATATCACACAAATATTTAAATTTGAAATCTACAAAGTGCACATTTTCGAGAAACGTAGCATATTGTGAATTACATAAAAGTCTTATCACAAATTCCAAAGTATTCAATCTTTTGAAGTTTTTATATATTACTTATATATGATGACTGTCATCTAATGGATTTTAAAATTTCAAAATATGTTTTGATTCCAATTTCCCAACGCAAACTGTTTAACTGCAATGAATATATTTTCAAGATATCATTGTGTTCAAGTCAACTCTAAACATAACCATATGATTCAACAGCATGCACACAAAGCCAGAACGTGTAATGAATAATGTGTTAATCAACCCATATGTCATATGTATATACGCACACTCTTAGTCCAATTTGGAATACACGTTTGTAGAAATTCAATCGGAATAAAGGAAACCTATTTCGCCTAACTATATTGCAAGCAAGATTTACTTTAAACTAATGCGACATAAAAAAATTCCTTGTTTACTTAAAATAATATGGGAAATCAGTTATGCAAATCCATCCGTTTTGACAAACAAATAATTCAACTTGTTCCTCAAATATACTATACACTCACCATTACATATATTTTTAATAGCATATATTATAAGTAGCTATTTTTCACTATTTGTTTGTTTTTCTTTTGTCTCTTTGTATAACCATTCAAATTTAATGCCTTAATGTGAATATAATGTGTATGAAGATATATAATCTTGCATCGTGTACTTATCTACATCTAGATCAATGTGTGAACCATGAGTGTGAACATATGTGCCTGACGGAGAAGAATGGTGGCATCTGTATTTGTAAAGATGGATACAACCTCAATGAAGATAATAAAACATGTTCACGTAAATATACTAAATAGAGCTGCCAAATTGCTTTGAGTGTCTGTCATGCATATAATTTTAATCTCAGATGTGTATTTAAATTATATTATATGCACTTTTGCTTTTTTTGTTTATGGAATAAACGATCCTCAAATTATAAAGAGCGTCTCGTACACGTATACAAACAATGATAAATATATATATATATATATATATATATATATATATATATATATATATATATATATATTACATCAATAACATATATATTGTGTGATATTTTCATGAATGAATTTGCCGTCGTATTTACTCTTAATTATATATTTATAAGAGACGGTTTCAAAACATATTTTTATCGTATGCTCAATGCTGAAACATAATATAAACTGAACATCGATTAAAGTTTATATAATATATCATTGCTCTATCTCACATGTGAACAATAACATCCTTTCGTACGACATTAAACATGTAAAAATAATATCCGTACGTACGACGTTAAACTTCTCAACAATTACAACCATACGTACGACATTAAACATGTCAACAGTAACAACTGTACGTTCGACATTAAACATGTCAACAATAACAACCGTACATACGACATTAAACATGTCAACAATAGCAACTGTACGTACGACATTAAACATGTCAACAAAAACAACCGTACATGCGACATTACCATGTCGACAATGACAACTGTTCGTACGATATTAAACATGTTAACAAGGACAACCGTACGTACGACATTGAACATGGCGACAATGACAACCGTTCGTAAGACATTAGACATTGTTGCACTGAGGATACTAATCAAATGGTAATGAATTGCGAGACACGTATTGAAAGTAGAATGTAATATATCATAACTTAATAAGCATGTCCCTATTGTGGACGAGTCATTACATGCAATATACGTAAAGTGTGCTCGTTATTAAGAATGAATTTAAATTCGAGCGCCATTACTGAGATTATTTTGAAGAAAAAAGCTTGCTTGTAAGTGCCTATAAGAAGATAAGTAAATTGATCTTTATAAAATTAACGTACTATTACGTTCATCTTTTAATCCAAACAATCTTTTCCTTGCAGTGACAAGCAAATATAGCAAATACTTTCATCGCGCACTGGTGTACAGTAGTGACAGTAGTATTTGTGTCGTGGATATTAGAGTTCTCTCGGATTTTGACTTATTTGATCCAGTCTGTGTACTGGAAACTGCTGGCACTAAATACATGGTTTTGGACACGGATCGGAGAAAGATTATTATCGCCAATGACACAGCTATTTACTGGACAAGTGTAGATGATCATAATTTGCATCAACTTACAAAACCATCTGGAATAATCAGTGGTATGATTTATTTATTATGTTAGGATATGCCATCTATGCAGTCGTCGCAGCGCACTGGATATATCGTCTTCTATGGTTCTCTGTGCATTATGGCCTCAACCGCCCATGAATTCTACTCACGTTGGCATACATGTCGTAAGAAATGTGCATCCTGCAAACTGTTAGCATATGTAGTCAGAAGAACCGTGATCATTATCACTACTTGAGTTTTATTACAAATTGTACGAACACGAATGAGAATGTTGAAACTCCACATTCTTTTTGAAATTATCTGAAAACCCTTCTGACATCTGTTTGCCATCTCAAGCTCCACCTCGTTGTTGTAGAACATTTACTTTTATTCCTATATGTATACATATCGCTGAATGGTTAAAAATATGATGAGGTTATTTAAAGTTCTTTTCATGTTTCCTTTTACATTATATTTCTTTGCATACCATTATGATATACGTATTTCATTATTTATAGGAGGTAGAGTTTTTTGTTGGAGTATCTTAGTAATATCGCAAGCAAAAGCTGTGGATATATTTGGTTGATGTCATGGGGGATTTTCTATATAAGCAAAATATTTTTAAAGCAGTACATTATGTCATTCTGTTCAGCTAATTCGATTTCGATCGTGGATTTCACATGCCGTAAAAGAACATTTTAATACCTTTATGGCGAAAGGTATGCATGCATTTGGTGGCATTGTCATATCTATTTATTTGGGAAGGTTGGTTCACAGTTAATAATGCATATGTTATTGAGTATTTGTTCTTGTTTTTGAATCATGTTTTTCTCGATAATCATCTATTTTTTTTGACAACTCGATCTCGATTTTTTGGGCGCTAAATTATGGTACCTGAGGCAGTTTATTTTTATGCTTTTTCCATAAGGATTGTTAATGTGATGTTACGTAATTTATAATGAGTGACATTGTTCATTTACACAACGCAAAGTTCTGTGTATTGAATGACAACCACTACAATAACAACAAGAACAATAATACTAATATTAATAATAATAATAATAATAATAATAATAATAATAATAATAATAATAATATTAAAAAGAATAATAATAACAAGTTTTATTGTCTTCTAATTCTGTGTTTTTAAGGCTTGGCATGGGATGGTTACGATAGAAACGTATACTGGACCGAGAAGAACACAGGCAAAATTTGCTTCACAACTATAGAGCGCGATCATGAACAAATCTTTTTAGAAAGTCTTACAAATCCGCGTGACATCATGATTTTACCCCACGAGCGGTATGACATTTAGATATGTTATTCGTATCAATATAATTCCTGGCTCAAAGTTGTTTGTTAATGTAAAGTATAGACATGAATACCTAAATGACATACAGTTTTGTAAGAGAATATTTCAAAGTGGAACATTTGGAAGAACATGTGGATAACTTTGCAAATTCTATATAATTGAACACTAATTTGTTTTCATGTTAAATGAAAGTCATATAAGCATATATCACTATTAGTTCTTCTGAACCCACCCTTATGTACAATAGTAGCCACTGACATAATTTCTCATGTAATTTACTTCTTTTTTCCAGCTCTGTAACATAACAATTCTTAATATTTAATCTCTTGTTAACAAATATGTTTAATACCTAATAACTACATATTTAACTGGTATACCATTTGGACACTGTATTTGTTTAACTTTACAGCCTGGTGTACTGGATATCTGAGAGAGACAGGTGTACAATAGAATCTGCCAAGATAGATGGCAGTAATCGTCATGTCCTCCGAAAGTCTGATTCTTCACAGCAGAGTTTCAAATCACTCAGCTATGACCCATATAGTAAAAGGTCAGTAATGAAGACAGTGTGTCTGTCGAGTCCCGTAGCCATTTCTTCAAATTCAAAATGTACTACGCCGGTCTAAAACTGTATGGTCTACATTTCAAAAACCAAGAAAGAGTCCTTGAATATTTTGTTCCGCATGAATCTTGCTTTTGATTAAGCTCTAATATTCAAGAGCAGCTATATCTCAATTAGAATATTTCTCCAGCTAATCATTTAAATTGTTAAATTACATTTCTTGCTGCATACATATACAAGCTGATAATTTCTTAGCCGTTATACACAAAACTTTGTCTAGACTAACTGTGCAAATGAACTTAAAAGCTTTCATTAGAGCTGTGTTTATCACTCTTACCAAATAAGTTTAGAATTAGCATTGTATAACTGCTAATTACACATTTCTGGTCGTGTAGTTTATATGGAGGTTAAATGTGGATAGAAATCAACGATTTAACTGTTTTATGTCATGCGATATTGTTCTGCAATACATATATGTTTTGATCAGCAGGATTTGTGTTGCTTCAATATTTCCTCTGTTACTGGTCCTTGACTTTTGTTTAGATTAAATAGAATAGCTAACCAACGACTTTTATTTTGACTAATCATGTGATGACACACTTGGGATTGTGTTCTTCTTTAGTCGTATTAAAATTACCTGACTCATAGTATTCCGGTATTGATCTCGTTAAAAGGTGACAAAAGTTCCTATATCTCAGGACTCCCTACATTGTTTCCTAATATGAGAATAACATGAACGTTTATGTCTGGATAATAAAAAAGTTTGATATATTGTAGAAACGTCATTAGCCTATAGAGAAATTAGTTTCTAGTAGCAAGCAATACCATGTGCATCGTTACTGTGGTTTCTCCATATCACATCTTTAAAATCATAGAATCTTTGTCACCTTTTCGCATCTTAGATTAATCACCTTACTACTGCCTTAGATTAATCTCAATTTTAATGCATCGATACATATACTAAAATATCATTTTACTAATTTAATTTTGCTGAGTATAAACGTGTAAATTTTCTACTACTACGAGCATCGGTCAGTATGCGAGAGACGAAGGTGAAGTCAGATTAAGCTGTTTTTTCGGTATCTTCATGGATCTTTTGTAGCAGTCGTTATACCATTTATATCATTCGTTTACGGTGATATAGGCCGTCTGCATGCCCTTCCTGCTAGCTCCACTAAAGCAGGTACTTGAGAATGTGGAACGAATTCATTCTCGTGATATAGGCTATGCAGCGACGGCGCTTCGAGTAAAGAATATATTGGAGCATTTCAAGCCGCTGTGTTAGGTACTTTGTCCTGATGTGCAGAGTGGGCGGCACGCAACCCAGGTGGACACTCTTCAGCTTATCCTCGTGTATAATAGATCGTCAATGTCTCGCTGCTTAGATGAATGCAATGAGCGTGCAGTCTAGCAGACAAGAAGTTCGGTCTTCTCAATGAGGTTATGGTTGATCCTCTTTTTAGTCTAGCAATGGCTGGTGTTGTCTTGATAATCCAGCCGTTTTCTGCTGATCAAGACAATTCTATGTCATTTTGCTAATTGAGAAAATCATATATACAGTTCACCTACCACGTCACAAGCCATACTAAGACTTTGGGTAGACCCGCGAGTCTACGAATTTCAAACATTCCAAGGCGACACAGGCGACAGCCTTTCCAACGATTCTGAAAAGCGAGATGGCCATTTGTTGTTGCACTCTCTTGTTAAGAGTAGAGGCATTAGAGTACATGCAATAGCTGAAGTAGTTATGTTTTTTTCCGCTCTACATGACTTCATGGGGAATACCGTTGCTTCCACAAGCCTTTCTACAATCGATGGTTTTACAAAGCTGATAGTTTCATCAGAGCTCATTCAGGGTATTCGGTGAATCTATCCGCTCCATGACTGACTTGGCTGGGGTTATGTCAATGGCGTTGTCAGCGACAACGATTTGGGTAGCATACATGCCGAGATAGGGATTAAACAATTGCTGCAGCTGTTACTTCGCCCTCGTCATCCACGATGTAGGCAGCTGCCTCTCTACTGTTGCAGAGGTTTGTCCATTAGATATTGCCTCAGCGGCTAGCTGTCAGTAGGCCGTGATGGTTGAATTGCAGAACAGTCCAATTCCTGGCCAAAATGAATTCGTCCGTTTCACAGTAGGTGCAGTGTTATCATCGTGTGAAAAGTATACTGGCCAATCTCGCACTCAGGTTCAGATCGAGCCAATGTCAGCCGTGAATCAAAGACTTTTGGTCGTAATGTCCCAGTGTGCAATACACTGTTGTGGATAATTCTTTTTTCGTCTTTGAGTTTTGCCTATTGCGGAGTTTCAGGTTTTTCTTAGCTCCGAGCACGATATGGGATAGGCATGCAATTGTGTTTGTTCACCTTACTAGCTTTGGGATTCCCAGCTTGATGCTGGCAACACTTGTTTAGTGAGACATGGTGATATCTTGCATCGTCGGAAGCATCAACTGCTACTTAGCTCTACAATACTAGAATGTTGAATTTATAACAGTACAGTGCTACTTCCGATGTTTTAAAGTGTCCTCTTCAATGGAAGTACGAAGCCTGGATAGTAAGGTACGGATAATCAGCTATTGACCATTCAAAACATCCCTCTCTCTACGCAACTGTTTGGTCCAATAAAACGACCACTACATATAAGGCTTGGCGCCGATGGCGTTCTAGGAATTATCATAATGAAATTAAATTAAAAGTAAATGTTTGGATATTATGTCGTTATGTGGGTAGAGCCGAAAATCCTAGTTTTCATCATCCTACATGAACTACTATCAAACTTTTATGAGTCTCATCAACCGAATCATCTGGTTGTAAGGCGCCAGTGGCTTGCCTTCACACCTTCCCATGTTATTGGAAACTTTGTCCGCCGAATAACGAATTTAGAGCCACTCGTGGCTGTCAGTAGCTGGATCTAAGTTTATAGAGAGGACCAGACAACACAAGCCGTGTGGAGCGTTTATGGAGTGGTGAGGCTTTTAACGACTGCTCATACCCGGCAATGTCAAACTTCGACCACTAAAAATGCATGTATCCCATAACTCCTTATGTAGAACTAAAGTAGGGGAATAAACAGTGGTGATATCAGATAGGTTAATTATTGGTCATGGCTACGTACTTGTCAGTTAAATCAATTGATACAACATCCATTTTAAAACGAAGTTAAAAAAAAAGTTTTGCTAATACAAAAAGTAGAAATACCAATTGTAGATGTTTTGACCTTTGTTCATTTTGTTATTCATAAATAAATGTCAGCTAAATAAACACCTTTACAGATACTGATATTACTGTTTTTAACGTTATGTCAAATTTCCGATTTCAAATGTAGGATATATTTCGTAGTCACCAAACCAAGGACACAAACGTTTGTTATGAACTGCAACCTTGATGGGTCCAACATACAATATTCTATTATCGCTGGAGAAAAGCTTGAACTACTTGATATATTCAAGGTAGATATCAATTCATACATAACCTGATTATTTGCAGCTTTTTTCTTAATGATACTATTACAGTAATAGTCATCATTATTGCTATTATTATTTGTATTATTATTATTTTATTATTATTATTATTATTATTATTATAACATATTTTTCTTTAACAATATATATTCCACAGCATTTACTGACATATTTCTGAAGGTATAAGTAATATAATTTAAGCTAGTTCAATAGTTTCAATATTGCACTATACTCTCATTTCTCTCTACAACGGAAACATATCGTTTCATATACAATTCAAATTACTTTCTTTGACCTTAGCAAATTATGTTCTAAAATCCATTTGATGCATGTTTGATCTTTCTTAATTGTTATTAAACATTTCTGTAACTGGTAATTTTTTCAGGGATACTCGATGGTTACTGCCAAAAACGCAGATAAGACAGTACTCTTTTTGTCTTATTCTCGAGATAGTGGGGACCGTGTAACACATGGCGTGTTTCCTGGTACGGAAACTATTTCAGTTATCAAGGTGTTTGACGAAAATTATCGTCAAAATGAAACAGGTAATATTACTGTATAATGATGATATGGCTTACAACATTGAATTAATTATAATCACTGTAGATAAATCCCAAGGACAGCGCATACGTACGTTACGACGAACACCATTATTGTAGGTTACCTGGTGAAATTTTTATTTCAAGGTTTCATTCCAGCACAAATTCTTTTTCTCTGTCAATACTTGGGATGGGGACGGGAAGAGAAATCAAAATGGATTGTCTTGAAAATGTGTACCATATTAAATCAATTAAGACGAAGAGCATTTTTAATACGTGATATATATATATATATATATATATATATATATATATATATATATATATATATATATATATATATATATATATATATATATATATATATATATGTGTGTGTGTGTGTGTGTGTGTGTGGTTGTGTGTTTGTGCGTGTTTGTGTGTGTGTAAAGAGAGAGAGAGAGAGAGAGAGAGAGAGAGAGAGAGAGAGAGAGAGAGAGAGAGAGAGAGAGAGAGTAGTTTCCAAACGTGTGAAACGTTCTCATGACAATTGTGTTTTGTTATTCGAATACGACGGCACTGGTGAAGAGTTTTGCTGATGCGATGATAAGGCTAATACAGTAGTCTTTTACCGACTTCTTCTATATTATATCTGTAAGACCCAATCAAGGACGATTTCATGTTGGATGGCGACACAAGGAGTTGGTTGCATCGTAAATGTAAATCTATACAAAATATAATTTTTTCACTGCTCTACAGATAGTATGTCGTAAACTGAAATGTAATTATAATTGACAGTTATTACCCTAGAGTCTATGGGACTTGGAATAATTTAAGGGATGTCTATTTCAAAATAACATAATCTAACTTTAATTCATGGTCTTGTATAGATATAATATCCAGCGTAGACAATATAGCTGTGGATCTACAAACAAAAGATTATTTCATCATGATAATCTATTATTGCATTGTATTAGTTTAGATCCTTTAAATTTGGGACATTTATTAATGTGTTTAAATCGGCGTAATGTTTGGTAAGATTTGCTGATAACTACAATTCAATAAGTCCTTAACATAACAGACAATACGATTCAAATACTTCATTTTAACAATATTGTTCTTATTTTCGTCTAGCTCCTTCCGTGACGAATGAATTGTGAAAACCATCGAAGGTGTGCTTGGTCAGCGGTGTGATTCATAATGCATGGAATATCATTGCAAGTAGAATACAAATATCACAAGAATTGAGCACACGGTTTCAGTAACGTGGAGTAAAAGTATCAACAGTCGTTTTCTTTGTATGTTTTCTCTGAAATTATTCACCTTTGGATTTGACACTGAGTGCATTATATTATTATGCATGTCTCGCAATGGTGTTTTGTTTATTTCCGTTTATTATGCAAGGTTGAGACGGTGTAACGTCGAAAGCACATGCCTACTTTGTGTGAGATCAATCGTTACCGATTTCATCTATTTTAATGATTTGTTTTGGCTCGTCACTATGTACCTAGTAACCTTAACGTAATTATGTGTTTATGTTGCCTTCTTTAATGTATGTTTTAGTCAATAAATACCGCCTGGAACGTGTTTCATTGTTTCTACAATAGTCATTATACCCAGCAATGTTAGGAAGAGAAACATGATAGAATCCCTGCTTCTAAGATCCGAAAGGATAATTCTTGGTTGTCCCGAGTGATTTATGTTTTTGTTAATACCAGAAGGAGTTTAGAGCAACATAGTTATTTTCTATATTAAAAGCACTATTTATACTGTGTTTTTTATATCAACAGTAGCAAACATTTCTTCATTCTTCTTTGTTATCTTCATCTTTCTAGACATTATTATACAGTTATATCACTCAAACACCAAAATCATATTTAAATCATGTTTTCACCGTATTAGGTCACTAATAAAGAAGGTTATTAAACGATCGTGTCATATGGTTCAGTTGATCATTGCTAGACAGAAACAATACAACATAATATTATGTCAAATAAAGGATTCAATATGATTAATAACAGATGTTTGACAAAGACGAAACGTTCTACAGAAAAAAAATGTATGCACATAAAGTAAAAGACACAATTTGAGAAGGCCAATGAGAGTTCAAATTAATAATGTTTCTAATACTTTGGCAGAAATGCAGGAAATGATTGAGAAAGTTAAACATGTCAAACTAAAGAGAAAACAGCAGAAATTATCGGTGCAAACGCATCTAAAACACAGCGGTGCAAACCCATCTCAGAACAAACTTTCAAACCATAAGGAGCAAACTTTGAATACATCACAACATAATATTGGATCAAATACAATAATAAAATCAAAACGTTTTTTCAATGAAGATGTAAACTATGATTTATTCGCCAAATGTAATAGTGGAATCGAAATCAATAAATTGAGTCATCATGAAAAATAACTTTACATAGCTAGCAGTTTGTCCGGTGTAGCTCGTTCACTGCATAAGGAATCTGAATACAAACAGAGAGTAAGCTAATTAGAGTACTCATTAATTGATTTGGTTATATGCACAGAGGCGAGGCGTAGGTGATGTTTTACAGTAAAAAGCTTAAGGAACTGACGAATAAAAGAGCAAAATATTATGTGTGATGAATTCAAATAAAATTTTTAGAAGCTCTTATGGACGAATAACAAAGCTTACTCAATAAATGAATTTGAGCGAGAATAGCAATTACAAATATACCCAATACTGTATAAGACACATACAAACCAAAGGAAGCAATTGGTGATTTAACCTTGGTCGCAATAATTTCAAACCTAACTGGGAAGGTATATCTATGCATAATCAAATTTATGGGTCAAATAATTTAAGTTCAATAAAATTTCAGAGTGGTTGGATAGACAACGGCAATCACAGACAACGGCAAAGACATTCAAACTGTCTATATTGTTAGAATGAACAAGATTTAAATGAGATTATTTTTTGACACAGACGTATGTATAATTATTTTATTGAAGAAGTGCAATGATAATGGATGCATCTAATAAAACAGCAAACTTGTGACAGTATCTGAATAGACTATTCAATTTACATTGTAAAACGATTGTGATAAATCAGCTGGAAATGTATTTCAACAGAAGACGCTAATTTGCAGAAATTAAGCAAGAGGTGTTATTTGGGATGGACTTTATGAAACAACATAAATATGATCAAATTAAAAGCATAACTGCTAACATGTAAGGGTTACCGGTTTCTTTCCTAATCTACTGGGATCTGTTTGATGCTTGTAACCAAGCAAACATTTACTTATGTGCTTTTCCCTTTAATCATGAACATAGTACTCGGTTGTATGAGAATACAGCGTTTGTTTACAAGGAATGCAATTTTAAACACTGTTTTCTCTGTTTCACTCTAACAGTGGTCATTATTATCACGAACAAACATAGATAAAAGAGAAATATTAAGTTATTTCTGTCCTCACATATTCCATGAAATGCAGATCGCCTGTTGTTACCTTAAGACGTGATCCAATCTTAAATCTGCCACTACGATTGTCACTGGATGTATATGCAATCATTTAAGTGATTTGTATGACGTGTGTAGCTCTTTATGTCCTAACTTTGTCATGAAACTATCACCAGCCAAGAAGCAACATTTTTACTGTTAGGGTTAGCACTGTGCCTCTTAACGAAGAAAAATAAGCTTTTTGGCACCAAAGTTATAACAAAAACTTTAACTTATGAATGGAGCGACATAAGATAAATAGATGAAAAAACTCGACTTACATCAGGATAAGTAGGTCACTCTCAAATAAATGTGTAAATTAAATGACAAACAATATTCGAATAGCATTTTAATAGTGTTTGCCATGTTTGTCCTGTAAGTTGAAAGACGTCACTGTACCATATAAATACAATCTGCAATAAATATACACAGGATATAAAAGTCCAGCCTTTCCCGAATAAAATAAATGAAACGGTCAAAAAAGAAGCAGGTATAAGAAATATTCCAAAACGATACTGCTATATGAATATCAAAAGTACAAGAGTGGCGAATATTTGTTTTACTGTAAATACAATCATATCTAGCCTAGCTTCCTGTCTTACAGTTACCTTTGCAAAGTAGTGAGAATTTTGTAGACTTACAAACGTTGATAATATGACGTTCATGTATGCAATGGAGAAACTAAATGCGACTGCAGAATTTGTCATGTACATTGAAATTTTCCTCCAAAATTAAACAAGCAAATCTTACATTTTTTGTAACATCCTACTAGATAGTTCACAAATATGCAAGAGTTCATATTTGTATGAGGTAATAAACATCGAACAGAGAGTATATTGCTTTATTCCGATATTATTCTGTTACATTGGCATACAATATTAGCTTTCTACATTGTATGTCACCAGTGACTAAGAATTCGCATTTGCTGAAACAAATGAAATTCGTAAATAGTTTGTCTTTGGTGGTGTTGTTTTTTTTCTTTTAAACTGATGCGTGTACTTACTGTTCTATTTATAAATTTATATGACGTCGTTAAATGGTAAGCGATTTAACAATATCATATCATTAGCAGCAGAGGGGTCGAATCCGACTTCTCTAATTCGGGTAGATTTTAAGCGAAACATTTTAAGTTTCCTTTTGCTAAATGGAGCCTTAACGATTTTAAATCCCTATTTGTCAAATTAGGGGTTTCTCAAAACCTATTGGGTTTAAGTACCTTGCCAATGTTGCGTAAAAAAAGCGTCGTCGAGGCGAATTCCTCGAAGACGCCATTGTCGCCGCATCTGCTGCTATAGTGTTAACAATGAAAATCATATGCGATGAAAATCATTGTTGAAATTCGAAGAATTTTTACGACTTCACAAACAGACTAATTTGTAAAAGCTCACCTTGTAGATGAATTAGATTATTGGACTGGTCAGAGAGTTTGAAGTTAATTCTCGTTAATGATTTATTATGACACCGCATATAGACTGGATTAACCGGAGACTCAATAATTAGAAATCCTGGAGGAGCTGTTGATGCAAAAGAATATAGAATATATCCCTGCTAAGCATGATTTGATCGTTCGAGATTTATTTGATAACTTCCCTCGATAACATCACATACTAAATTGAGCGGAATCACCGATGATATATTCACGTTGAGCGGCGCGATATGCCTACCACCGCCGTCTGGGTCATTATTATATGTCAGGATAGTTGTTTGTGGTTGTGGTGCTGTTTTTTTTATGCGTCATGGATTGTTTTGAAACCTTCATCGATGGCATCATTGAGAGATTTTTGTAGTTCTGATATATTATATTCTGGTAGATTAAACGTGGGAATATCTTCTATGCGTATATTATACTTTGTTGCAAATTCTGTTTTCGTTTTAGGATTTCTGTCACCTAATACTTCTTGAATGATTTGCACATTGAATTTTCCCATATCGTTGTTGATTCTGTTACACGTTTCTACGAAGTTGATAAATTCATCTCGGGTGAGAGTACCTGATTTAAGGGATATTAACAACAACGAAATATCGTTATTGAACTTTGTGAAATTTTCAGTGATTTTATCCTGTCGAGTTGTGTAATATCTAATACCGCGAGTTTCTATTTTATTGAAAAAATTCAATTTGGTGTAATCGCTATAGCTTTTAACTGGATTATTAGATTTTCTCCTGTCGGTAATATAATCAGATTTTTGTGGTTCAGGTGGTAAATTAACGGTTTCTCCCCGGGGTGGACTTTCAGGCCATCCTAGTATTGTCATTATAGAACTCTGGTAGATATCTAGGACATAATTAGGCGAGTTTATCTCAATCGCGGATGATAGCGTCGGCTCATGAACCGTTATAGCGATTTTTCATTATGTTCCTGTAATTGATTTTATTCTACGCCGAAATTCAGCATTGATTTGTTCGATTTGGTATGATCCGGTTGGTACTGAAACAACGTTCCAGTCTGGAGTCCCGTCTTTGCGATTCTTATTCGCAAATACTAAGATGTTATTCGGTTGTTGACCGCCAAATAGTGCGGACTTAATATTAGGCCAACTGTGATACACTCGTAGTTTTGCTAGCGCTATCCCCTTCACGGGAATCGGAATAGGGAAATTCACACTGAATTCAGGATTCGTTGATGTTATTGAGATCATGCTGGTTTGCACTGGATTTGTGTTTTCCACTATTCGTTGTAGTAATCCCTGCGGTGTTGTCATTGTTATTATATTCATGTTGTATTTCTAATTTTGACATCGCGGAATCATAAATATCTAGCATCGCTGAGAACTCACTATCTGATATAAATGTATCATCGAGCGACGACGATATCAATGAGGATAATTGCGAGTACGCGGTTAATTCAACATGAAATTTAATTATGTAGTCTTGCAGTTTACTCTGGCTGCTTGATGATATTTTTTGTTATTATATAAATTATTCCCGCGATTGTTGTCGCCGCGGATATACAAATTGGAACAGCTATCGGAGCAATCATTTTCACAGAGGATAGTATTATACCAGCTCCGGTGATTACACCACTCACAGAGTACACGATAACATCCACTGCGGTGATGCTTCGTTGGTATTTTTTAATTTTCATTGCATACTCTTCAGTGAACGCTTTGAGTTTAGTCTGAAACTTTCTGGCCTGATCATAGCGATATTGAGATACCTAAGGTACCGTCGGTGATGTCATTTTATTCCCAAATCAGTTTACGATTTCAATTGAAACCGTTATTTACTTAAATCCGCTACGAATTCCACATACCACGTTGTTGAAACCCTAGCCAAATTCTTATCGGAGGATGTTATCGTGAACTTTACAGTTGTATCCTTGTCGATGATCGTTGATATTGTATTATTGACCCCGGATGAACTCGACAATAAAATATTAAACTGATTCGGTGTTACTAGTGTTAGTCGATAAATGCCTTTGACGGTTGCAGTGATACTTAGTATATTGTCTGTAGGAGTCCACGCAAATGATACGTGTTGGATCGTGAATACTACGTTATTGGTTTTCTCATGAGGAAGTTTTGTTTTCTAAATGATTGTCATCATCCTCAAGATAATCATCTTTGATTGCTTCGATGAAGTTTCTCGTCCCATCGATTAATTTTTTAATATCAGGGAGTTTTATTTCAATTTTATCCAACGAGACTCCAAGAAATTTATCTACGATGTTTCTACGAAAATTTCAAAGCTGTTTTCCGTGTTCTTCAATTTTTGATTGAAGTGATGCTAGTTCCAGAATATAATGTTTTAACTCATCGTTGAAAGTTTTTAATCTATCTGTAATCGACGAAAAAAGTACATCCGGTTTGAGTTTACCCTGATCGGAAAATAACGCAACGGTGTTCTTGATTGCGTCTCGTTGTTTAACCAAAATATCATCCAGGGAAACATTACTAGTTTTGAATTTACCCTGACGATCTTGAAATACAACTATTTCCCCGGGGTCAACACTTGCTAGGTTCAACGTTTCAGCTATTTCATCTTCGATTATTTTTTTATACCATTGGTTGCAGTGCCATCGGCACCGGGTTTTTCAGCGCTGATAACAAATCTCCCCCAAATATCAGTCATGTTATTTTGTACATCTTTCTCTAAAATCTATTCGATTTCCGGTGATTACTAGTGTATTCATTTACGACAACATGTGGTGGTTTTCCAGATGTTGAAATAGCGTCAAGGACATTTAATACTTCGCTGCCGCATATTGGTGGATCATTTATTTGTTGTGTTGGTAGCGTAGAATACCAAGTCTTCATTTCATGAAACGTTTTAAAGCGGTTTATATAACGCATAAATTCCTTCGGTGGCGCTAATCCATATGAATCGAAATAAACAATCCCACGTGGATCAATCGCGTATGCAACCCAGTGAATTCCAGGTCTGGTGCTGTTATCGTGATTAATAATACCGGTTTCAGCGCTGTTTGGTTGTGCCGGTAACTGATCTTTCATAAAGACACCTCTGAAATTGTGTATGGCCAATTTTTACCAGCATCGAGTAAATCAAAATTGGACATGGGAACCATAGGTTCCTCAGTCAAAGACTCTCCAACTAGTAAACCGTACCTGGGATTCTCAGGCCGCTTCCCTTGTACCACGTGTGGGGGGTTCCTGGTAGTCTTAGACCCTTTCCCTTTTTTTATAACCCGGCCCAGTTGCTTTCTTTAGTGCCATTCCTGCCGCGGCCCCAACGGTTCCTAACGCCGCCGCTCTAGCTACCGCTGGGTCTGTTGTTGCAATCAACGCTGGAATTGCAGATAAAAACGGGAATATACCGCCGGTTTTTATCATGTTTTTGATAGTAGCCGCAGAGAGAGTAACCTGAACGCCTTTTTTATCCTTGAAAGCATCAATGAAGTGTTTTACTTGACGAGTTGTTAGCGACAACTTATTCGCCCCGCCAGTCATCTGATTGTGTTTCAACGTGATTGTGGTTCCACATCAATTAGCCGATTCTGATTGCAATTTCTTTAGTTGACCTGAGGTCAATGTAAGACCAATATGACTGTATGACATTATACAATAACAGATTAATTCTAAATCGCCGATTCAATGGAAAAATCGAGAAAATCGTTTACGATTTCAACAAGGATTTTCTGAATCTCGAGAAGATTCCAATCATAGGTTTTCCACTGGCACATCTACCACTCTCATTCTTCCGCCAACACCTTCGATTAGCATTGATTTGTCGCTGAGAATGACAGCAACTGCTCTATAATTAGCAATAGCACCACGAAGCACATTAGCTCTAAAGTGTATATCAACGACGGATTTTCTTGTTAAATCAAGATGTTCTTACGAAAAATAATAGACCGGGCATAAATTCTTAAAATCCAATAGTGATATTTGCAGACCAGTATCGACATTTTGATCACGTGCCATAAATGACAACAACCGGTGATACACGCGAGCAATATGATTTTGACCGTAATCAATTTGTACATCTTCAGATGGTTACTGCTGGTCGTTTATTCTCAGTGAGACGTCTTTAACACCTAATTGATCAAATACCATATGGCTGAAACGTTGATCGCCAACTCGTGCGTTATCCTGTAACGCAATAAGTATATGACGCGGCGTAGCAACTCCTTGTTTTGATGCTAGGTTCCACGTAAATAACCCGTTAATATTTGATTGTTTAACATCTGTACTTACAGTTAGCCAACTTAGTAATGATTTTCCTCCTTGGTCCATTAATGATAGTAATCGTTCTTCTGCGGTAATTGATGGAGTCAACACTGGTATCCACAATGATAGTTTTGTTAAAATAACTTTACCAGCATCAGCATCTGGATTTTCAGCATCTGCTGAAATCCTCCAAATTGCGTCATTGTCATCACTCTTTCGCACGAGTGATACTGTATGCTTCGCCCCGTAGATAACTTTTCGAACATTTCTACAGAATCCAATTATATGATGCAGTGGAATCGCGCATGAAAATCATCTACGCGCTCCTCCCAACATTAATATACGCGTAGCAGCTTCTAGATTGAAATTAGGATCAGCATTTATAATCATATTCTCGATAGGAGCAGGAGCAGGAGGACCAGCACGTTCATTTGGTCGTCTTATAATAAATTGATTTCCTCCAGCGGTATTTTTACCATCCTTTGCAAACATCATAGAAGGACCCGAGGATCTTGTATAATCATCGGACTATCTCGCTATCCCGATTATTGTTGTAGCCACATCAACATCGCGATCTATCGACTCAATTTATTTTCCATCGATGAGGTATCTTGCACTCTCAAATAGCGCCATGATACCATCATTGACAAACCCGACTTGAGTACCAACTGGATACGGTGCTGGATACAGCAGGAGTATCAGCAGCTGTTACAAGTTCTCCTGCTACTTCGATAAACGCTTCAGCGGGTAGAAAGTATTTACTGGTATCATGAACTTGAAGTTCAATTCTTTATCGACTATTTGAGTTTATTGCATGATAGGCGTAATATTGATAATCGCGTACAGAATCATCCTTTCGATCTGGGGCGTCTATATCAAACGCTGGATCAAGTCACCGTTTGAACATTTTATTCTATCTATCAAAGTCTAAATCGCGATTATCACCTGGGGATTGGAAATTGCTAGAAATTGTAAGCCACTTTCTGCTATCATATTTGCGATGTTGCTTAGGTCGTTGGTGTATGACGGAGTCATCAATGACGGAGTCACCAGCGATGCTAGTTTTTGATCTACTGCGTTATTTATAATTTTACTAACACTCGCAGGCATCTCTGCTGTAGACGGTAGTGGTCCCGGTTTCCTTCGCCGCCGAACTAGCGCTGTTAGTTTATCCTGCGCGGCTGAAAACGCTTTACCGGCAAGATCTCCAACAGCACTAATACCCTTATCAAGAATAACATCAATAGCTGTCATCGAGAATTCTTTTACTAGCGGAGCCACTTTTGGAGCTATTCTTTCAAATAAAGCCGCAATTGTATCACCAAACCCATCACCATAGTACGCGCCATAAACTGGAAACCGTGAATTAACTACATAGACGCTGCCTGGTTTGTAATGGTTGTAGTGTATGATCATTCTTATTCAATTGTTATTTATCTAATCAGTGATTCATCGCCGATGACGAAAAATCCAAGGGATTTTCAGTCGCTTTGATAATCCTCCACTAACTCGCCAATAAAATTTCGGTATGTTGCAATATCCATGATACCGCCGACAAATAACCGCCTGCAGATATCAGCTGCTTCATTAATTACTTCCGGTGAGTTATTTCCAGCTCGTTTCCCTCCGATGAGAACTTCTAATTGTCCTATATCGCTGAGAACATTACCAGGACATTGAATTCATACCCCACTTGGGGTCCCACTGGAATCTCTTAATCCCTTCCCGATACTAGCATCCAGTTTTTCTGTATCCGTGGTTTGTAAATAATCAAGAGTATCATCAGATGGTCCAAGCAAAGGTTGTTTTAGTTTTTTAGGTGAAAAAGATATTTTCTTTGAGGGTTGCTGTCGCTTTCCTTGCAATTTTTTGTTGTTGTTTAAACTCTTCATATTGTTTATACACTGTACCCACCATCTTGATATATTCAATGTATGATGCAATTGTTGTGTCAATTTGACTTTTGTTAGTTTTGATTTTGTAGAATATATCAGCCCAATGTGTTATATTTCTAACATATTTATGATGTTCTGGTTTCAACATTTTTTTTCGTTTTCATAAGTTTCAACAACTAGCGTAGGAATTTTAGCTGGATCGGCCTTATCAATTACTGCTAACACTTCCTCGTTAAATCTCTCGCGTAGGTCATCTACTGTTCTTTTTGATTCAAGTGGTTTAGATAATTCAGTAACATCAATATCACCTAATCGTTCAATTTCCATATCACCGTGGAGTTTTTGTACAGCTTGTTTTGTTTGTTCAGTTTCCGCTGCTATTTTTTCAAGTTCAACAATAAGAGGTTTTCCCGTAGTCTCGGGAACATATCTCCATATAGCACGCTCTCCCCCCTTCGTTGCTGTGGTTATTGGTTTAAACAATTCTTCAGATCCCACAGAAAAATCCGTTTGTAAACTCTGTCTAGCTTGCAGTTTATTCTTTACAGAGTCGTGGATTGGTACAAATTTTTTGATCGCGCCCAGTCTCTCACGAGCCAATCGGGTCGTTAATGCTTTATTAACAATTATTTAAATCGTAAACAATTTTCCAATTTGAATCTCGAAGAGATTTTCACTTAACTGAAAAAGTCTACGGAAAATCCCATGCCAAATCCACCATTTGACCCTACTGAAAACAACAGTCATTTTTGGTCACTTTTGGTCGTTTTTGTCGTTTTCTTAGTCGTTTTTTAGTCGTTTTTAGTCAGTTTTTTTTTTTTTTGTGTGACTTTTTTACTCAAAGTCATTCTTAAGTGAAAACGTCTACGAGAAATCCCATGCTAAATCGACCGTTTGACCCTAAAATCTCAAAGAAATTTTCAACTGAATCAGTCAAAAAATAGCCAAAATCAGTCAAAAACTGCTAAAGTCAGTCAAAAAATAGCCAAAATCAGTCAAAAAATAACCAAAATCAGTCAATAACGACCAAAAATAATATTTTCCTGTGAAAATTTCAGTAATGAATAAAATATTTTACTGTGAAAATTTCAGTAATAAAAATATTTTACTGTGAAAATTTCAGTAATGAATAAAATATTTTACAACTTCCTGGTAAAACACTTATGATACCGTCAATGGAGGTTTGTAGTACTCAAAGTCATTTCTAAAATCTTTGATTGGAAACTCAAAGAGTTTCAAATGGGAAAAGTCTACGGGAAATCCCATGCAAAATCGACCGTTTGACCGTACTGAAAACAACAGTCATTTTGGATCGTTTTTGTCGTTTTTTGTTCATTTTTGATCGATTTTTTTGTCAGTTTTTGACCTAAAACATCATAAAAATAATTTTAGGTGAAAAAGTCTACGAGAAATCCCATGCAAAATCGACCATTTGACCGTAAAATTTTTTGAAATTTTCAACTAAAACCGAAGTAAAAAAATAGCCAAAATCAGTCAATAACGACTAAAAAAATATTTTACTTTGAAAAAAATATTTACTATGAAAATTTATTCCAGTAATAAAAAAAATATTTTACTACGAGATTTTACAATTTCCTAGTAAAACATTTATGATACCGATACATGTTTGTAGTAAGTATTTTACTAACAATGATCCGAAGGGTTTTTTTCGTTTTGTTCAATTAACAATCTAATATTTCTGATTTTTGAAGTAATTGTTCTTTTGACTTCATACTGTTTCCCTAATTGTTTTCTTATTTTTTCCACGATAGTAAATAACGGGTCAAACTTACTAACGTCGTCACAGTATAACGAGTCACGGATAGAATTCTGAAAATCGTTTGATTAGTGCATATTGTTTGGGTAACATACATTTGTTATTGTTAGCACCGTATTCAATATCCTGGACGTAATTTGATCGCAGTCTAAATTATCTGATGTGTAAATGGCCTTGAGATTTCAAAACTAAAATTTCGGTTATTACATAATTGATATTTTGAGAATTTATATTACTAATGATTATATACTTCTAATATGAAAATTTGACGTCTATGCATAAACGAATTTAATTTTTTGTCCCGTGTTTTTTGAAATCGCAGTTTGACAAATTCCCTCTGCAACGCGTTGAACAGAAGGTTGACAAATATCGAAATACTTACCAGCCTTAGCTATTGATTGAAATATTATTTCCTCGTTATTTGTTGTATTAAAAGAGCTTACAGGTCTCGCTTTTTTCGAGCATTGTGCAGTCTTTCCTCGTTTCAAATTTTTGCTTTGTGTAACAGCTTGCAGATTTGATAAAGAATTGTTTTTAACATTGGAATCAATGTGATCGATAACAAAACCATCTTCGATCAATCCCTGGAAACATTCATACACGAAAGGATGGCAGTAATAATTCTTCTTCCCTTCGCGAAACCTCAAATACTTTTTCTTATAATACCATCACTGCATGCCATGGTCGGAATTCTTGGTTCATTTATATACTATACTATTTATCAAATTCATTGTTTGGTCGAATGATTACATTTGGAAATCTTTCGATGTAGTCTTGAGGAGTTCTTATGATTTTGTCGCTGACTTTGTCAGGGACTCTGTCAAGATCATTGATTGAATTCTTAGTGGAATCTTTGATGGAATTCTCAGTTGAGTTTTTAATGGAATCTTTGATTCTCTTATCATAATAACGCTTCAACTCTCTGTATCGTATGCCACCACAACCGAGACACAACTGTGATTTACCACGCACCCCTACCCCGCATCGAATGCAGGGTAACGGCCCATAACTCCCGTTACGAACACTTTGCATATGATATCAACAGAACTCCCTTTTGCATGATTTGTAATACTGGGTTGTTGATCCAATCATAAGCCATTTGCAATGATTCATTATACATAATTCTTCTATTTAAATACTTGTTTTAATTATAGCATGAAGGAGATTAAGAGATTATCTAAAAT
Organism: Unio delphinus; assembly: GCA_029339505.1. Classification (NCBI taxonomy): domain Eukaryota; kingdom Metazoa; phylum Mollusca; class Bivalvia; order Unionida; family Unionidae; genus Unio; species Unio delphinus. The sequence continues at coordinate 243,120 of JAQISU010000065.1, forward strand.
TACGCCTTGGAAAAATGCTAAATTCAATCTCGATAAAGTCTCTGATACACCAAAGAGTAAAACTCGTGATATAACCATGATAACTTAGATTCGTGATTGTTTTAATGAATTTAAGCGTGATGTAGCATCTCATTGTTGGTCAACATTTCTAATTGATGTTATCGTTGACACTACCATGAACGAGAAAAAAGCAGCAGTGATAATTTCACATCTTCGAAAAAGGTAATTTTTAGAATAAAATTCATTATCCGTTCAGACACAGGAGATTGGATTATTCGTGATAAATTTGAACCCATCTTGAAGGATAAAAAAACTGTCACTGTGAGTCAAGATTCCAAACCAGGAATTTTGACTGGAATTGACAAACAGTATTACGAGAGATTTTATCCTGTAACATCAATTGTTTACAGGATATAAACCGAGTATTGAAAAACTAACACCGATGAAACTGTCGTTGATGACTTCGTCATTGACTTCGTCAAGGCTCAATTGTGTAGCAGAACGAATAATAGAACACTTCGCAAATGCATCCCGGGGAAACAAATTGACTGATCTAAGACGCAAAAAATAACCGAATGGGAATTAACAGTTAGGAAAAACGGAGCATCGATTCAGGATATAGCTGAATAAGAAACATCATTATGATTTCCAATAACCGTAGCGAGGATAACCGGCGAGATATTACACGAATCGAAATATAAATCAAATGGAGCCCAAATCAAAATTAATGATCATAAACAACCATACAATATATACCCGAGGAATTTTCCGCAGAATTTTCTGAGAAAAAATTGTTTGATGCTATTTACCAGTTGAGTAAAAAAGATCCTGTATCAGTGTGGTTACTTCACAGCGCCGAAAACCCCGAGGGCGGATTAGATCAGTTTGCAATACCCAATGGAGAATTATACCGCACTGAAGCCCTCCATGACAAGATCAAAAAACTAGCTATGAGTTTTTCGAAGAATTTCGACGACGAACAATTATTAACAAATTGCTTTACAATTCCATCGGTTGCAGCTCATTTTGCGAGAAAGAGAAACTCGTGGAAACCAACAAGAGCTGAATTTCTCACAGACATTAAATCAAGATGTATAGAATATAACCACGGCGGATTATGGAATACAAAATACGACCGTGAAAGTATTGCTACAGTTGATATAGTCGCGTGTTACCCAGGGAGGTTTCTCGGGTATGGAGAATGCGCTAGATATTTTAAACGATTTGGACATCCCACACACGAGATGGCCCGTGTTGCTATTAATGGTCCACTGCCTGATTTTGACTTAACCGGATTCGCTCGTGTGGTATCATTTGAATTGGCTACAGGGTTACATCCGTGCTGTTACGTTTGGATTGGTAGACACATGTCTGAAAAACATTGGATGCCAATAGTGCTATTACGGTATATGATCGATTGTAGGATGTTAAACTCGCTAATTGTCAGTGAAGCGATTATATCAAATCGAGCTCAGACTGAGGTCTCGTTACCACAACCGGAAAGTCTAGATAGTATAATCACCGACCAACGAAAACAGTTTCCCAATCTTAACGAAGAATATATCATGAATTGGTCCAAACTGTTATATGAAATTAGAAACAAAGACGCAAAAGATCTTGATAGAAGACTAATCGGTAAATTCACTCAAGGTGGAAAATACGACAATAACAGATATTCTTCACGATTTATTATAGATAACGCTGAATATGATTTTATACTCACGGATATAACATCTAAGGGTATATACGTCGATCGTAAAGACGCTTTCTTGTCCGATGGAACAAAATTTGGTACAGTTGTTACTTACGCAGACGGCGAAAATCTTCAGTATACACGTTTGAGAGCATCTATGCTGGCTTATGCTTCTATCAATTTTTTTTCGATGATAAATAGATTTCCTGACACTGCGGTTAGAGTCGCAACTGATTCCTTTTACATAAACATGAAACACAGTGAAGCAATGGCTAAATTTATTAGCGGTAGCAAAGCTACTGATGACGAGAGCTGGGGAGTATGAAGAATTAAAAAAGAAATAACGTGTGATTATTCCGAATCAGCAGATGTTACGATTGAAAACAATTACTTGAAAAATAATCAGATATCAGAATTATCTAATGCACCGCAGATATCTGATCCAATATGCAGACATAAAACAGTTATTTAAACGGCTGTGGTGGGTCAGGAAAGACGACTCGTGCAATTGAGTTATTTCGTAGGAAAAATCCTACGGATTTCACAAATATGAGTGTGCTAACACCGACACACAGACTTGCAAGAGAAATGAAACAATGAGGGGTAAATGCTTGAACATATCACAGTTTCTTTCGATGGAAAGGTGACGAGTGGACTCCTGAACGAATGGGCGAGAAATTTATTCCTGAAGAGAGATATGTACGGTGTCGTTAGATGTATTACAAAAATTTATCGATTGGTCATTGCACGCGAACACAGAAGTCGTCATGTGCGGTGATCATCGCCAACCACCACCATTTGTTGGTTTATCCCCACATGATTGGCTAAAGAATTTGTAGACTATTATGAAGAAATTAACACCGATCATAGAGCACTTGATGAACAATTACGCGAGTTCAAGAAACTAATCAGATTACGACCGGATAGAGTCCAATGTGAAATAGCGCGTGAAAAAATGTCAGAAACTCCCATGGAGGAATTTTGGGAAACATGGAAACCAAACGATCTGATAATCGTATGTAGAAAAATAGTAAGGGACACACTTCAGATGAAGTTATTTAAATTGCATAAAGACAAATTTACAACACTTCCAGTACCGTTAGGTTATAGGCCTTCGGATAAACGAAAACAGAATATTGAAGTTGATATTCCAGGCTTGACAGAGAAGCAGAATTTAGTGTTTAACGATATTGTGCTGGTTGATTTCAGCGTCGTCGAGGATGCATTGCATGCTGATAAATCCCCATGGACGCTAGGTTACGCAGCGACGATACATTCTTCACAGGGATTGACTATATCAGATACAATTGTTTGGATAGTGGATAATCACATCGAATTGTCAAATTTAGTTTATCTCGCAGTATCAAGAGTACGAAGAATCAATCAGCTTCGAAGAGTTATTTTAGAAGACGCTGAGGTGCTAGTTGAGACCACGCGGTGGTAATTGAGTATAATCGGGTATCACTTGCAGTTGTTGACGATTAAATCCTCGCTGAGGAGTGGTCAAATCCAGTTTATAAATTGCTGGTCTACCCGTAGATCGTGTTATACTAGATATTTTATGCGTAGTGACACTCCAAAGAAGATCAGTAGCTTTTTATGTGCCACCTTCAAGCTCTCCTGGTTCGTATAAATACCTAACAGTGACATTACCGAGTATTGGTTGTTTTTGAAAAAAAAATTTTGTGGTTGCACGGGTATAGACTTCTTTTTAATTGCGTTGTTAGGTTTCATGTTGATTGTTCGAGTAATCTCATTATTCAGCGCGGTAATCACGGCTGGTAATCATTTGACCCATTCACGGGATCGTTTATCCTGAATGAATTACTTTGGGTATTGATATCCAAATAACAGCTCAGCAAGTGTCCGATTAAACCGTTCAATGATCGCGATGTAGTGCAGTATATACTCGTCTGATGGCGACATTATGATGCTTCATCGTTGATAGAATCGCACCCTGAAATTCCTATACCAAGATCAACTTGTAACAGATTTGGCCAGTGCAGAGGACCCCTTCGATAAATCCTTTCAAATAAGAGCCTACTTCAGTGGCCGACTTTGTCTTTAGCGGTTCTGCTTGTTTGTATCGACTCGCAACATCAACTACGGTTAACGCGTATTTGTAACCACCATCATACGGCAGAAATAGTATATCAGCTTGACGAACATTAATAGGAACGGTCACATCAAAATGCGAGTAGTTAATTTGTTTAGGCGGCGGTAGATAAATTTGCCATATCGCCTGTTTGGATAACCAATTAGCCGCGGTGGTATATTTCACCGATGCTGCACTAGCAAGTTTGTTGATGGCTGCTTTACCCCTCCAGTATCCTTTTGGAGAATAGTAAATAGATTCCATGTTGTTATTATATACCGGCACCTAAAATCAATTTACCTTTCATTGCCGATTTTACTAACCATGAAGCTATTTTTTCCTTGAAGGATTTATCAGTGATTGAATTCAGCGCATGAATTAATTTCACATCTGCCAGATGTCTGTTTTGGAGCTTGCTGCTTTTATAAGCGACATCATGAGCATGACATGCTTTATCAATGGCGTTTATTGGTCCTTCACCGGGTTTGGGTTGGTTTTGATCGTCTAGTCTGATATCGAGTCTGGTTCCGCGTCCACAATAACTATACCCTGGAAGATGTTTTTCTCCTGAATACTTTGCCCATGGTGTTCCCAGGAGTTTAGTTAGCTTGGCTGCAATATCACCTCCTCGTTTTTTTTAAAATCCTTTGATTTATCAAGTGACACAAATCTAATTTTTTTTGTACTGCATTGTACACACCTACCAGAAAGTGCCGATCGGTTATTTTTAGTTATAATCGTCGTCAAGTCATCTGTGCCAGTACACGCCTTACACTTAGATCCATAATTTATGTATAAAAACATGAATGTTATTGATTATTCAGCTACCCGACGACGAGAACCTATTAAACACCATGCGATGTTGCCGAATTCAATTAGAATGATTATAATCGGACTATCTGGAAGTGGCAAGACACTATTGTTACTAAATTTAATAACGAGATTGATGAAATGATACAATTTGTATTTGATAGCTCCTAGTGTAGACGATCAACGATGTTACGAAGTGTTAAAAGATTTTAACGAAAAAGCAGTAGAAGAATCAGGCGAGGATATTATTGAGTTTATAACCAATATCAATGAAGCACCGAACATTGATGATATTAATGGAGGTATTAACAATTTGGTCGTATATGATGACGTGATGTTAGACAATCAAAAGAATCCCGCTAGGATATTTTCCAGAGGTAGGCATAAAAGCACTGACGTGATATATGTCACTCAACGGTACACTCAAATACCAAAAGTGATCAGAGATAATTGCAATTTGTTATGTGTGTTTAACGGAGTTGATACTCATACGCTACGAAATATTTGGCAAACTTGGTGGTGCGGTGATATGGATCATAATCGATTTAGAAATTTCTTTAGTCACGCTCAGTCAATCCCACGCGGATTTGTGACGATAAATTTATCAGACCCGAGATCAAGATATCGTGTCGGACTTTATCAAATATTTGGTTAACCCATAGAAGCAGATGCGGCGACGTTGGCATCTTCGATGAATTTGCCTCGTCGACGCATTTTTTACGCTTCATTGGCAAAGTACTTAAACCCAAGAGGTTTTGAGAAACCACGGATTTTACAAATAGGGCTTTAAAATCTTTAAGGTTCCATTTGGTAAAAGGAGACTTAAAATGTTTTGCTTAAAATCTACCCCAATCAGAGAAGTCGGACTCTTCCCCTCTCCTGCTTCATTTGTTAATAAGTTTTCAATACGATGCTGCCAGTAGTGACCTTATAACATTATCGTTACACTTAAGTCTGTGATATTTCCGATTCCGCAGTAACGTTTTTCAACATTTGTAAATATTGTACTGCATTGTTTAATTGAAAGTTGATTATAGATGGCAAGTTTTGAAGTACACGTAAAGATATGTTAGGTTTTTTTGTTCCTTCTTAAAATAACTTATTCACGAATAAAAAATACCCCATAACTGATGAACCTTTTCTTCAAAAGAATTCACATTAGCACTCAAAAAAGAAATTTTATATGGAGCAAACATTTTATTTTCCCATATTAAATGGGTCTGAAGTGTTGTAAATTTAATATCCAAGCAAACCGCATGGCAATATGTTATTTAATCATAATAAAACATTGTATTCATTGGCGCTATTGAGATGTTGTTAATAATTTGAATATATAGTTTCTTATTTGCGACATTACTCCGGCACATGATTCGATGAATAGTGATTAATTGCGTGATATTTTATGTGAACTCACGAGGAATGTAAACGAAACAAGGGTTTAGTTTGCCCGCTATGAATTAAATAGAGAATGCATTTGATTGACCCATGTATTATTAAATTTCTTAACGTCCATATATTAAAGAAATCGAAGCATATAATTCCTACGACGTCTTTATATCTCCTTCATTGGACTCTTGAATGGATTTCACTCAACCATTAAATTTCATTAACTGGATGGGAACCTTTTTTGCTGTTGTTTATAAAACCAGCACGCCCACCATCACTTTCATTGCTCTTAGTAACTATGCTGCTGTCAGCACTATTCTTAGTACCACTACCGCTGCGATCATCATCGCTGTATCTAGAAGTGCTGCTACTGTCGCTGTATGAACCACGCTTACTTATAATAATACTATTACGTTAAACGCAAATAAATACATATTTTTCCTTCAACTAATACTGTTAACATCAATCAACGTTTTCTAAACTGAAAAGTCTCTATCCATAATTAAACTAATTATTACAAATTCCAAGGTGTCAATTACAATTTACTGTCAAACAAGTATGATCTCTTGAAACACTTTCTCATTGTCCATCAATAGATGAAGAGTCAGTTTATTGTTATGTTATTGATAGTAACGCAAACCGCAGTTAAACTAGGTGGTTCAAATGAAGGTGAGATAACAAATAATGCATATATTGTTGTCTTGTTCCATCAAAAGACCAATCAACACCATGTAACGGAAAAGGAAACCACTCGGTTTACTGTAGTAAAATCCTACGTGTTTTGTAAGGCTTGGTGCCTTCAGTAAGTTACGTATTCCTTGAAATAATGCTACGAAGAACTGAGGTGCGAACATTTCTTTGCCACACATATTGAATATTACATCATTAGTGATACGTTGATGCTACGAACATAAGTATTATCTCTTGAATGATTCATTGATGATATGTACATGATCATCGGAGCATAGGTAATACATTCATCATATGTATATGAGTATTTATGCTATTGTGAGAGTAACTGAGTATAAGGACCATATGACAAGATAATTTTGTAACCAGCATACTATTTACCTAATTACATATTAAATGTTCAGATCACTAGCAACTGTTTTAGAATCTGGAAGTAATCTGTTTTATTATTCTTTACAGTATGGCTTTGTGATAATTTTAAATATAATTTAGTCAGTGGTATGATCAATACCGCATTCAAATTATCAGGATATATAATTTTTTGGACTTATTTATTTAAAGGAGTACTGTCACAATACTCTAAGAACACGTCTAAGGATAAATACTTCTATATATATATATATATATATATATATATATATATATATATATATATATATATATATATATATATATATATATATATATGAGATGATGTATATTAAAAGTCCTAAGGTTGACAAATCTTGCAATCTTGGTTACTACAAGTATGGACACCGTAGCGCTAATCAAACAATATAGATGATTCGCTCCATACTGAGTTTCTGCCTGGTATCGAACCTATTATTCCTTTATCCGAGATAAGACGACTATCGGCTGCTTGAATTTTAATGTACCCTTAAAACCACGGCTACAGCCACATCACAAAAATTATGTTTTGATGGCCGTTTATATATGGTACTATAACGTGCAGACACTCGAAACTTATCTATTTATATTATGTTTCCCAAGAAACCTTGGCACCGGCAAGGTTATGTTTTATTTATATATGGGAGAAATGTCACATTACTCTTAGCACTGACCGAATGAGAATTGATCTTAAGACACACTCTCTGTCTATCTCTCTCTGTATCTCTCTGTCTCTCTGTATCTCTCTGTCTCTGTCTCTCTCTCTCTCTCTCTCTCTCTCTCTATATATATATATATATATATATATATATATATATATATATATATAGATCAGGTTGTATATTAAAATCCCTATGGTTGACTAATCTAGGGATCTTCATCACTGAAAATATAGACATCCTAGCGTTAAACGAATAATATCTGTTTTTCTGCTTGGTATAATATTTATCTAATATTTCTCTATTATCATATATTCAATATTCATAATGCTACCACTTTTTGTAAAATGCGAGAGTACTCCATTTTCTTGGTATGGTCAGTGTTTATTTGTAATAATTGTTTTAAAATAATATTAGCTGGCATGACTAATTCTTCACTAGAATTATCGGGCTAAATTATTATTTTGAAGTTATTGTTTATTCCTTGTGCGACGGTTAGGATGAAACCATTGTATTAGAAATGTTATGTATAATATGGATATATATAGACATATATATTTATATATATATATATATATATATATATATATATATATATATATATATATATATATATATATACATATATATATATATATATATCAACTTTTACTCGAAATGAGTTATGAACTGCACTTTACTCATTTTTTTGTGGGGGGGGGGTCGCTCCTTTCGGCCACTTAGTTCAATCCAATAGAGTCGAAGCACATGTTACATAAAGAGTCTCGTAATGCCTTTTCCTTTGACGCATTATCAATGATATGCTGAATTCAAGTGGAATGCAGTGCGCTGGAACAACCGCACAATGCTTGAATACCTAAATGTTGTATTCAATTATGGCTGATGAGAAATAATCATGTTACTAAGGTATGAGATTATAAAACGAGCTCGAATTTAGCATGAAACCATCTCGACACAGGAAGCAAGAAAAGAACAATACCAATATTTCAGAGACAATGGGCATACTTTTATTAACTTGAATAATTGCTAAACCAGGTACAAATACAGAAGTAGATCAAGGTGTCGTTGAGGAACTGAATGCTGTATTGATACTCACATAGACTACACGAAAAGAGTAAGTGGGTCCATACAAATCAAATGTGTATCTAAACTAATAAGCAATTTTTGAACGTCGTTATGATAGTGTCTGAAGGCCTTTGAATTGAACATACTTTACCAAATAAATACAATCTGCAATAATTAACATAATAAAGACAAATCAATCCCAATCCGAATATAGTTAAGTGATTACACTTTTTTCAGCACCACCAGTCGTCTGTTTGATAGTACTACATGTTAGCTGTTCAGATGACTAAATGAGCCATTTTACGTTTATTTATTAGCTTGTTGGATATGGAATGAAATTACGCATCACGTGCTTCGTAGGACATTCTCTATTAATGACGTAAATGCATCAAGGTGCAGTGATATTGCTTTAAATTTAAAAAATATAACACTTTGTTTTCAAATTGTAAAGACATTGCACACTATATTAAAAGAGCAGCATACACTCTATATGTTGCATTGTCGGTGCAAAGTATACTTTCGTACAAATGTGGCAATATATATCGTCCATAAAATAATTTTCTTTTAATAAAAGTGTGTCTTTCACAAATTAAACGGTACAAAGTGTGCAAGAAAACACGTCAAAAAATCCCAAGTTCAAGAGAATGTTTTACTAACACCTTAGCAGCAATTAACAGTAATTGAACACCTTGCAATCTAACCAATTTGGGGTTAACTTTGATTAAAATTCATATAGGATCAAAACGTTGGTTCCATGCAAGGCTATTAAATAAATACCATCAATGAGTAAAGCTATCACAGTTCCAACAAGACCACTTTGTTGCAACCGATGCACGTATGAATATATACGGATTTCGACCAGTCTTATCAGAAGTTGGATTCCTGTTATCTGTACCTAACTGAAGTACTCGATTGAGACGGATATTATTTCTTACTAAGTATCTAATGAAAGGAATACTTTTTGACTAATGAAATCTTGTGAGGCAATTAAGACACGTTATCTGCAAAAGCGATGGTTTCTAAATTATCTTTGTTGCGTTACTATGCTATGTACGCAGTATACATTGTTTTTTGTTCCCTGTATGTAATGCCTCTAGTCAATAAGTACATTATGTGATAACAAAACTAGTGTCATCTTGGCCATTTTGAGGTCTCTGCTTTTAATCAAAAGAAAAATATTAGTATTCATTTAAGAAAAGATTTCAATAAAATATTTGTTTTATATTCAAAGCTGAAAATTCATGAGTATATTACTTGTGCATTACGAATTCTATTTATTTTTATTTTACTTCCATTTCTTTCGTTTTAATTTATATTTCGAGATTTGCAGCTGTCTGTCATATATTTTTTACCCTTTTCCTTTAATTCCTTTGAAATTGCAATTTCATTCTCATTTGTTTCTTTCTTTTTTTTGTATCTGCATTGACCGTTTCGTTCCTTTTCTTGCATTTGCATAGTTTATAACTGTCCATATATAGACAAATCAATTTATGTTGCTTGTATTTTTCATTTTATATTTGGTTTCATTCTTTTTTTTAATTGGCAAGAGGTTTTTTTCTTTGCTCTATGTCCAGCTCTTGCTTTTTTAATTTATTTATTGTCGTTTATTTTCGTCACATACCTCGTATCAAAATTGTTATGCTTTCAAATCTAACAATGAAGCCCTACGACTCTATTGTGTTATCACATATTATTACTAAGCATTTCAACAATGTTACATTTCAGATGCAGACCACGTTTAATATAAAGCCTACTAACTGTCTGAGTAAATTAACGTTCCATAAACAAATATATTATGTTCATATTGTTTGTCGTAGCCTATAATATACTTAGATGTGTCCATAAAAATATAATTTTGAAATTTAAACACGGGTCATTGATCGCGATTTATTATGTCACATCATATTAAATTATATCTAACTAAACTATAACCTAAAGTATAACCTAACTCGGCTATTTTAAATACATAATGAGAGTTTCGTGTTTTCTAACTGACGTCTAACACATTTTTTGTTTCTTTTAAGATTCAGTCTCAGAGTGATTGCCCTTTCACACGGAAACAATACACCCCCAACGTAGTGGAATAAGACCTACATATCTTATTTAGTTACTGGCAAAATATTACGCTATAAATATGTACATACTTTTTAAAAGTCAGGTTATAATTCATCAGGAAAAAGTGATGTTGTTCGACTGGCGTAATAAATTTCCTTCCCTGCAATATTTATATCAGATTTCCATATATAATGTTCACCTGATTACTATTTAGTATACAATAAGAACATGAGTATCTCTAATATTGGTGGTATTTAAAATATAAAGTGTCGATAAAAACTAAGAATAGAAGCGTGATAATTCGTCTTCTATAGTCATTGTTTTTAAATTAAATATTGAAAATTGGACACCAAAATGTCCCCTTAAAACAAAAAATTCGATGTTCAAAAATTTTCCTACTAAGATAGCTAATATGTAAAGAGTATGCTTCAGAATTATTCCCCGAGCTTAGTGGGACAAGTCAAAAATATATTAAGTGATTTGTGTGTATGTTTGTGTATACAAATTAGCATTTCCTTTATTTGTTTCAATAGCCATTAACATAGGTCAATTGACTAATTTACAAATGGTCTGATAGCTTATTCCCATCAATCTCTATATGCATTTATATATCCCAGTTTAAATTTAATTAAATATGTACCTACGTATATATATATATATATATATATATATATATATATATATATATATATATATATATATATATATACTGTTGTTGTTGTAGAGTCTAACACCATTTAAGAGAACACATTAGGCCATACATGGATTCCAGTATTCCAAGCCACCCATAAGTGGGGGAAAATTTGCTTCCCTTCTTGTGATCGATGTTGATGTTAAATTGGTGACAGACGCTTTGAACACAGTCATGACAAAAGTTGACAAGGACATCATTGGCCTCCATCGTCCAACGAATAACAAAACGGGGTTACAGAAGAGATTCTGAATTTGTGTGACGCCCGAAGAGACCTCTAAAACGCCAGACAAACAACAGGGCCAGTGGATTATCTAGAAATAAACAAGAATATCAGTACAACAAACTTAAATAAAGCGAAATGATATTGGATTGCACAAAGTGCATAGATAAAAGAGCAGTCAGATAAAGAATAACAGCAAAAAGGCATTTCAAATTGTAAAAGACCTCACCGCACAGAAACAGCTAAGAGTCAGTACCATTCAAGACGAAAATGAAAAATGCCTCACAGAAGCAAGCGACATTGCAGAAAGATGGACTGAGTATTGTATAGAACTCTACAATCATCCGTCCACAGGAACCCAGATGTGCTGGATGTTCCAAACTGCACAAATTATGATGATTTCCCCATTTGCAAGGATGAGGTAGAGTCAGCAATAAGAACACTAAAGAATGGAAAGGCAGCTGGAGTAGACAACATCCCAGCTGAACTTATAAAGAATGGTGGGGAATCAGTGACAGAGCTACTAACAAGAATCAGCAACAAGATCTAGCAGACAGGCGAATGTCCAACACTATCGACCCAGTCACTGATTATGACACTCCTCAAAAAAGGCAATCTCCAGTTTTGCCAAAATGACAGAACTATCAGTTTGATCTGACATGCGAGTAAAGTGATGCTGAAGATCATCTTGAACAGACTGAACCCACAAGCAGAAGAAATAATCGCTGAAGAACCGGCACGGTTCCAAAGTGGAAGAAGCACAACAGAACAAATATTCAATCTTAGTTTTCTGTGTGAAAAGTACTCAAAACAACACCAAGACATCAATACAATCAAGCAGCTGTACGCAGAGGCTAACAGTGCAGTAATTGCTCAAAGTTATGTGGGGGATTGTTTCAATACTACAGTTGGTGTACGGCAAGGCTGTCTCCCGTAACCTACACTTTTCAATATCTACCTATAGCGCATCATCAGCCAAGCCCTGGAAAATGACTGTGGAACAGTCAGCATTGAAGGACGTAACATAACCAACCTCCGCGTTGCAGATGACATTGATGGGCTGGCAGGAAGTGAAGATGAGCATGCAACCTTAGTGAATAACCTGGGTGAAACATCCTCCAGATTTGACATGGAGATAAATGCTGAGAATACAAAGCTGATGAAAAATAGTGTCAAACAAATCTCAACCAAGATTAAAGTTGGAGAAAAAGAACTGGAAACAGTGGGCCAATTCAAATATCTTGGTTCCATTATCACGGAAGAGGGATCAGGAGCAGACATTTTGTCACGAGTAGCACAAACAACGGCAATTATGTGAAAAGTAAGACCCATCTGGAGAGACAAGAATATCTGTCTGAAAACTAAAATCAGATTATTAAGAGCACTAGTCATCTCAATTTATCCGAGTTCATCTGAGACCTGGACCCGGACATCATAATTACAACGAATGATCCAGAAACTTGAAATATGATGCTACAGAACCATTCTTGGCATATCTTACATGGACCACATTGCAATTGAAGAGTTGCGTAACACCATCATGCACAAAGTAGGCCATTATGAAGACCTCCTCACCACTGTCAAAAGAAGAAAGCTGACGCCAACAGTAAATCCACAACATTACTGCTGGGTAGTGTTCAAGGTGGTTGAAGTAGAGGTAGACGGAGCCAAAGTGGAGTGAATACATCATAGAATGGATCAGGATACGTTTTGCAGAGACACATGCATCGGCAAATGATCAATACAAGTAGAGGTAACTGGTCAGATGTTCAACAGCACAGTGCTTCAACGATCAAACAGAATGATGATGATGATTTATGCTTTAAAGATATTCAGTCATTTCACAAATTGATTTGTTTATTATTGCAGCAAGCTTAAGCCACGTCTTTCGGATCTACCAGGAGCATCAGTCACGTAGTATTCTGGATCTGCCATAATTTTTGTATTAGGTTCGAGTACACTTGTCTCCTGTGCAAATATAATTGGACATTGACCTTAAAGAGCGATATTTTGTACATCTCCGCTTCTACGAATGCATATTTGTCCATCTTTTTAGTTTGATATTTTCCTCATGGCCTCAACTCTGAGTGTGGATCTCTACTTAATTCAATACTTACTGTGTATGTCCGTATTTAACCCGATATATCATATTGATACATAATGACGATTGCAAAAAACCAAATATATTTGATCACGTTGTAAAGCCCATCAGAATTATAATCTTCACCATCATTGTTTTTCTGTGAATCGATAACATTTCGAAATAGTGAGCATGAAATACAGATTGTACATTTTATTTTAGTTTCATTTTCAATTAGGTATAGTTGAGCTTTTAATGAATTTGAGACGCATTGCCTCCAAATATGTGCGACTGAATATATTTCGGGTAAAGTATTTGCCGTTATACTCGCGCGTAGTGCCTTATTTAACATATTTCAGAATCATAATTCACTGGAGAGATAAATCAAAGCATCATATTAGTCTTACCTACTATACCCACTTATGTTTAAGAACCTTTGATTCACAAAACTCCAATGCTTGTTCAGGTTCATAAAGGTTTTAAGGAAATATAGTTAATATTTTTATTTGAGAAAATTAATGTTGTATATCATGCAAGTTTTTGTATATATGAGTACGTTTATATATTCCTTGTTGACAAACCTAAACCCTATCTAAATCTGTCTCGTTTGCTTCTTTCTAGTTATTAAGTCGTGTATCAAGCAAGATTTTCAGGTCGGAACATTGCAACAGACTAACGGTAATCGCTTTCGCAAGGTCATCTTGACCCGATATAACACCGACATATTGGGTCAGCACAAACAAGATTTAAATCACTTGACATCCCTCTTATGTGTTACAGTTTAGTGTAAGATTAGAAGTACTCGTGAGGGTTGAACGATGCATGTTCTAAATAAGTCCCCACGTGGATGGACGGCGAGAAAAAAAATCGTCCACTTGGTTGTTAGCAAGTGAAACATAGTCACGCCTAGAAAAATTGCAAAGCAATATATTTTTAATCCAAGAAAAACACTCGTACTTAGTAGTTAAAACGTAAAGAGGACGTTCTATGGAAACAAACATTCGTAAAAAACTAGTAAACGAGTACAGATATTATGCAATTTTAATTATGTGTAATATGTATATTTAATTACTAGGATTGTTTAGTACATTATAATACATGTGTAATGTTTAATTATTTTATGCGTATATTATAATCACTTGAGTTAAAGGAAGCAAATTATGTACATTGTTACCTTGTGGTCCAAATTAATTAGCAGGAGAAGTAATAGATAATGTGCTTGTATTACACCGTTGATTTATCATATGAGTATTTCGATGTAAAAAAACTCGGTAATCAAAGACATTTGATATCCGTTATTTGATGATATGCTAGGTGTAGTGTGAAAAAAGAAAATGTCATATTGTCTAGGGGGGGGGGGGGGCAGAACTTTTGGTTCAGTTTATTTACACGTCTTTACGAAGGGAGATGGAATATAAGTGTCAGCGCAGCTGGAGTCGATACAGTTGTCAGGAGAGAGCCTAGGATTATGAGGAAAATGAGTCGAAGAGAAGTAAGTTGAGCAGGAGGATGAGAATAGAGAAGTCGAGATTAGAAGGAATTGGAGGAATATGAGCGAATACACAGACTACATATTAAGTGATGAAATAGGCTATCGCTGAGTTGAGTTTGAGGAGAGTGCTCGGAAACATAAATCACTTGATTATTTAAATGTATCAAAGTATTATTCGTTGAATTTCGTTTTATGGTATAATCAGTCAATTAACCTTCCTATCTTTGTATCAATCTCTTACTAATTGAACATCCTGACAAATTAAAGCCTGGGATGATTTCCAATGTTATTAAAATAAAATATTGGGAACACACCACTAAACTATACCACACCTACAACAGTGGTGGAAAATTAAATATATGACACCTCACAGTAGGCGCCTTATCTACAATCTGAATTAGACATAACTATTTTATTCACAACCTAACTATTTTTGTTTAGGATGTATTAATGAACATTTATCAGTTTTTCAACATATGCTAAATTTTGATAATTGCGTGATTGGTAGTTTTAAGTTACTTACAGTAATTGTGGAACACATAGTGGGCAATATATCCTACCAAGGCAAGGTTAGTTGTTGTCAACAGGTAAATTATGGGTTAGGAACCTATAAAAAATTCAGCTGTTTTGTTATTTAAGAAAACGTATCCTTTCCTCTAAGTATTACATAAATGCCAAAAACGGGTAATTAAAGAGTATCATACTTTGGACTTGTTACATCAAGGGTACGAGGGAGATCACCTAGAAGCGTACATAGATAAGAGAATCGAAGCAGAGAATTTCTAAAAGGCAGCCAAATGAGAGACCTAGAAGAGTTTAGATTGAAAAACAAAACAGAAATAGCTGGAATTGGCCATCAAAGAAGCGGACAATTAGTCATAGAACCGGCTAGGAGATCAGCGACCGTAAAAAAGTATAAAACTTTAATTTATGGGCAGAGGCATGGATCATCGATAAAAACGACTCAAGCACGAGTATGTACGTATGTCTGTAAGTATGTATGTATGTATGTATTTTTTTTTTTATTTTTTTTTTTTTTTTTTTTTTTTTATGGTTTAACGCCATTTTTCAGCACAATATATAGGCTATACATGGCGGCCAGTATTAGTGGTGGAGGAAGAAACCAGAAAACCCGGAAAGAACCACAGACCCACGAGAAGCTACTGGCAAGCTTTCTCACTTAACTACATTAGCCGAATCTTAGACTCGAACCCACGCAGACAGAGGTGAGATGGCAGTGGTCCGTAACGGACAGCGCTTTAGACCACTCGGCCACTGTATGTATGTATGTATGTATGTATGTATGTATGTATGTATGTATGTATGTATGTATGTATGTATGTATGTATGTATGTATATGTGTGTGTGTATGTATGTATGCAAATGTGGCGTTGACTTTCGCAAAGTCTCATTCAACAAAAGGGCGAATGCATATTCATCGTAACCCAAATGGAATGTAGGACTACATATATTTTGCAAAGGTGTATTTGACAATATATGTATTTGTATATATGAATGTTTGCTAATATATATATTTGTATATATGTATGTTTGCTAATTTATTTGTATTAACTTTCTCATCAGAAAATGCAATTGTTGTGTAAGAATACGTAACCTAATCAATCAAGTCACCCCTTTCATCAAGAATGTATCTGAATTCCCATGATATTGTCGACAACATAAAATGTGGCAGTGCTCAGATTACCTGCATATATCGTTGCCTGCGTACTTACTAGTATTTCGATAGAAATCAACATATGCCAAAGTTCGCCAGGTATCACACTTTTAATACAATTTTACGATATCAAGATGCTAGACATTTGATAAACAATGATGCAGATACATTTGTTTCAGTCCTGTTAATCTATTGGTGTTACATTACTTGCTTACATAAATATCAGTATATTGTGTTCATGTCTACATAGCTCTCAATATTCATCCGTTCAAAACAAAATTATACATATTTGTTTAGAATTTAGCCTACTTTGTTCCTTGTTAATAACGTACTGGCAATGATCACTTGCATAAATCGTACTTTTTTTACTTAAAACTGACATTGAATATATTCCGTTCCAGCGAATGAACGTGGCTTGACTGTTATGTGTAGAAAGTACGACAACTGGCCAGCCAACGCTGACATTTCAACGGTAAATGAGAAAGACGGGAATCTCAGCCTGCATCCCTTCTGGTCACATAACTTTTCAACTAACGTTGAATTTCTCAGTGTTGACGTAGACAATAAATTAAAGCAGGTATACTTTTACGATAGCATAGCAACAAAAAAAAATACTTAAAAACCCCAAAGTCCCTCTGCGGAGAACAAATGGATGACTCTACATATAAGACTTTCTGATGCTTCTCTAAAATTAGCGGTTGATTGAGTCAATCATAACATTTTGTGGACAGATCCAATTTTCTAGTGTATAATGGTTCAATCACATTTAGTCAACGACACTTCCATGTTCCGTGTTCTAAATGATGAAAATCTAGAGGGACTTTGTGGCCTTGCTCTGGATGCCTATGACTCGTAAGTACAAATAATGTATATTTAGCAACATCAGGAACGTATTTTGGTTCCTAACATTTACCTTTTTAACTGATTTATATATAAAGCAATTAAGAGTTTAACGTTGTGTTTTCTGCGTTCATCGTGGTATGAACTGTCAGTTGCCGAATCACACAGCAAATAATGCCCGTGTAACAATAAATTATTAATTGAATGACCACATTCAACCTGAATAAAGCAATTATTAATAGCTCAAACATTTTTAAAAGTGTTTTTTATGGTATTATTTAGCTCGGTCTTCATGGTGCACCCTCTTTCATGTTGTGGTGACCTTAGGGGCTGCTTTGGCATAAATATGGTTAACATTTGGACCAAATGTGCAGACTCAGATGACTTCATTTCTATCAATATATTCTTATCTTTGTGTCATTCTGAAAGTCATATGTTGTTCTGCTTGGTGGAAACTATTTTATAACATTTGAAATATTTAGATCTTTGGGAACAATCATTCTTGCATATCTCCTTTCCATAATTTGTATTTATATAACAAATTTGTTACATTTTTTATGCTGTCACCAATATTAATTTAAAGATAAACTACATTGTATTCACTTAAAAGCATGTGAAGTCTTTTTGTTTAAATATGGCATGAATGAAACAGTATATTGCCTTTTCATAATATATAATTTGAGAAAACATAAAAAAATATTAAGTATCAAGCAATATTACCAATGCTTATATTAATTAACAGTCCAGTATACTGGTCCTTATTATTATTATAAGAGTAGTTAATTTATTATGATTATTGAATGAATGAGTAAATCTACCTGTACCAGTTTTGTAGCCCCATTTAGTGTTTGCATTGGTAGATTTTGAGTACCGCTGTTCTGATATGTTTTAGAGACTTAAGTCATTTTAAGTGTTTTGGTTTGTGATCATCCTGTAGGCCGCTAAATTAGCCTGTAACCCGTCAAACGAAATGATGATTCAGTTTCTAATACTTCTTCCACTTAAAAAGGCACGTCAAATATAGAAGGGACAAAATTATAAGTATCATCATGCGCGAAATCTTTCTGATAAGGCAAAGTCAGCGAACAAATCTCCGAAATTCTGACACGATATCCATAATGATCTTGACCTAGCGCACAATTTTATCCATGCTTTTAACATATTTCAACAAAGAAATAATATTTGTATTTATACAAAATGTGAAGTATATGTTGCTTTTAGATTAACGTAATTCAATTATTGTTAAAAGAAATTGTAAAATTGTTCATTTCCTTTAATGTTTACTTCGTTTCTGCCTTCACTAGCATTGTTTATCGTCTGCTGTACACGTGACTCTATTTATAGACGTGGGTATTCTTTGAAAAGTAGTTTCTCCTAACAGTTTATACTGAAATGAACGCAATTCATTTTGATCACGTGGTAACATTCTGACCAATCGAAATATTACTTTCCAATACTAGCTACTTTGATTGCAATTCTAGATCTATTAAATTAAAAATATCGATTTGCAAGAGAATGAGAAGCTAAAACACAGGTATTTATTTAAAGCACGAAGCCACAATAGGTAATTAAACTGTTTTAATATATTGAGAGTTTATGTAAGTCATTCATTCTGTTTTTATCAAAACTTTCCAAGGACTATACATTTCTTTCCCTCCTCCTGTTTTTCTGATGGTTTAATTCACATTACCATCATTCATAGGTTCAGAGACATCATTGTATGACACAAGCTAAGATCCCAACTGATCCTATTTATATGACTTTTCTAGCTATGGTAATCCATAGAGAGAGAGAGAGGGGGGGGAGCAAGAATTCGGACATTTTTTTAAATAATTATTATTTGAGTTAAGAACAGATTAATAGGTTTACAAAACACAAACTAAGGGTTCAAACACAGTGCAGTATGTGTGATACGTCTCAATACAATATGTCGAGAGAAAATGAATGATTGCGTACCTGGCTGTGAAATTGCCAAAATATATCGATAAACCGTTGTTACAAGGAGTATCCGTGTTGTCCACTAGCACAACTGCTGAGCTTTAATCGAAGGCCAAATTTAACAAGACAGAGGTTAAGAGAATGCGAATCATTTTTAATTTAAGCCATCAAAGCTAAGTAGCGTTTTACTTGAATCGGTCAATGGTAAACATGTTTGAAAACGATTAAACATTGATATATTTCGATTAATAATACTATTAGGATTTGTAATAGTACTGTGTATCAATACAAACAAATCAGACAGTTCCCCCGAATATTTTGTTTTCAACCTAACTTAAGTACATATTTAAAATAATGTAAAGGTTAGTGATATGTTGTTATGCTTTATTTTCATAAATCATTTTTATATGACTGATATCTATTATAATTACTGATTGTCATTGTGGTATTTAAAACAACGGTAACGCCTAACGAACTGTGTTGGGTATGTTATTAGTTAATGATCATTTACAACGTAAAATAGCCTTTAATGCTTTTTAAATATTTAGTTATGTCAAAATTATTGTCCGTACTGGGTTATTTGCGGAATTAAAGAAAAAAATTACGTTGCCAGCTTAATATGTAATTGCAAATGCATCATTATTTAGTAGATATAAGACGTAACAATAGATATTGACAACAACTGTAACACCGTTTAATCTAAGAATCTTTCAATTTGAATTTTGTCGGACTAGAATCTTTAAATTTGTAAATTTAAACGGAAGACATCGATTACAATACATCGCCTAGCGTCCATACAACTATCATTAAAATTGAGAAAACATATTATTTGTAATTGTCATGATATACTTATGTATTGAGGTAATAGGTTAGGATCACAATGAGTATAAATTACCTTTTATAGCTAGCTACATGGTATTACATACATAACTCCTAATACATTTGCACTCCACAAAGAATAGAACAAATCAATCATACCCATTAGAGTATCACAGAGACCTCCAGCACAACTGAACTCGAACAACTTGTACAATATCGCACTACCATAGCAAATAACAAATATATTGATAGGAGCAGTTGGTACTAACTGTATATATGTGGTTGTAAATTGAGTAAACGATACAATTAAAATTAAATATGTTGTAAATTTTTTAAACTAATATTATATAATTATTTTAACATTTCCCTTTAAGAGGAACTTAAAATATTATAAAAAGTCCAAGCTATGATTACAAAGATTTAAACAAGTCAAAATGTCTCCAGTGTTTCCTGATTCTCAAAACTTATGGTTTACCAACATGCCTGGAACTTCTTTCAGAAATTTGCATTATTCCTAGAATAAAATTCAATTTTAATGAGGACCGTGTACTTCCAATAATTAATCCAAACAATTTCTTCCAATACATGTATAGATAAACACAACATTAAATACAAATGAATACTAATTTCAAAACAAGATCATAGGAAATACACTTAAATGAATGTCAAGTTGTACCAGCGTATACATATACACACGTGCAGCCCTACGACACGCCTTTCTTCATAGCACATTTCTCAACAAATGAACCCAACTGAACGATAGGAAATAGTCAATGGTTAATCATACCATACATACAGAGAGAAATTTACTCCATAGATGAGAATCAAAATGTACAGTATAGATGTTGAATTGCATTTTTAAATTCTTACCTATACTGCACTTATATTAAAAATTTTTTTTGCCCAGGTCAATCCAAGTTATCGAATATCTTTTTAAGAGATGATCACATTAATATACAGTCGTGGACAAATTGTATAGACAGTCCCATCGGTAACGCAATATCTTCATGTACAATACAATACGAACAAACGGGACTGAATGTTTAAATATATTGATGTTTCTACAACGGCCTACTATTCTGGAGTGATGTTGTAAGTTTTACAAAATTCGAGGTGTTCAGTTTATCGGGTAGGAACCGGAGGACCCTGTCATTTTCCAATATACTGATGCCATACGGTATGGCTGCTGATCACGAAGACCGACATCTAGACTTCGTTAACGCCAATTGTTCGACTGGCGAAACTATCACCAACGAGGGCGCGGATAGGAAAATCGAGAAAGGAAATATTTTTGCCGACTTTTTTGATATAACTGTTCATAATGAAATCAATATCAATTGTTCCTGGGAATGTATTATAAGGTAGATCAAATTTCATACTATGTCAGAAAGGTTATCAGCAGGTATAATGATGTTTCACGTTGGTGGCTGTAGGACAACTACCTAGATCATTTTTTTGTATTGATAGTCTCTTTAGCAGTAAACGTTCAGCGTCCTCAAGAGATGATCTTGATAATAAAATACAACACATAATTGGTCTGGATAAGTTTTCCTTTGCTACATAAATAGAGTGGTTTACCTTAATCAGAGGATATAGAGGTTTGTATTATGAGAGATATTTTCCCCAAATGTAAGACAATACGATTGTTTTATAATCTTCTTTCTATATGCAAAATAACGGTGGTTATATGCTTAACAACCTTTATGTGGATGCTGCAATTCATTCCTTGACATGGAATATGACAAATCATGTTAAATTCTCGTTGTGCCTATATTGTGTGAGTGTACTTATAAACATAGCTTCAAGTTAATATTTACGTAACTGCAGAATATTATTAGAAGAACCCATCCTAATATGCACAAAAAAGGTAAGACTAATATCCAAGCTATTCTAATTATAAAGTGATGTTCATAATTCAATATGAACTTGAAGTAGCTTTAAAGACGACATTTTTGATACCATTTCCATCCAAAGCAATAGAATATTATTATACAAAGATTTTCATCTGTTTATTTCCAGGATTTTTTGTATGTTCCTGATATGAGCTTTTGTCAGTTGTCTGTCATCAATAAAAAGAGTGGGCATGAATTAATGGAGATTATTCAAACAGTTTTCCCAGGATTGTATGCAGTTGCAAGCAGTTAGAGCACAATGCCACAAAAGCATTTACATGTTTAATCTACAACATGAAAATTTAGGAGACACGTAGTTTATCGTTAATTCCATAATTATGTTATAACAGAGACCAATGTATTCAATGTTTTGAATGAATTCACAAACATAAATTAATGAATGACTGTCTTCGAATGTGTTTTTTCTTTTCATTTCAAACTTTTGTGTAATTCCAAAATCGTCAACACAACATTTTAAAGTACATTGAATAGCTTTAATAAACAAGTATGCTCAAGTTAAATCAAAATTCAATCATGATTTAACTTCATGTTCACCAAACCAGAATGAATAATACATACTTCGTTAATCATCCCATGCATAATTTCGCACACAATTGATTCATGTCGGAATGTAGTGTTTTCGGACAAAATCGGAATAAAAGAAAACATTTTCGCCTAACTATATTGCAAGCACGGTTTGACTTAAACAATTATTGCGAAATAGATGTATAGTTTACTTACATTCATGTGGAAAATCAATGATGCTTATCCACCCATTTCGGCAAACGAAACAAAGTAGCTGGAACAAAAATATATCGGACTTTCTTTGTTAAATATAGTCTGACGTTTTCAACATTGCAAATAGTTTGACAGTATTGTATCCACTCTTTCACGCCTGTGATACACTTTATCCCTGTCTCTACCCTTTCCATCTACCTCTCATCCAATTTTGAATGTGAGTTAGCTTCATATATACTGCTTGGCCCATTTCATTTATACAACTGCAAAGTCACTGTAATACAAAACTAAAGTAAGATTAATATGGGCAATTACTCACGTGAAATCACCTTACACGTGTTTATCACAAAATAAGTTATTGATCTTTATTGACTAGTCAATCGGTTTATATTCTTTATCCCAAGCCAAACAATTTGTGTGAAAACAAACATTTTTATACTTTTTTCACTTATATAAGAGGACATTAATTTGGGAATGATGTTTCTTAGCACTAATTGATGTTATTGCAAGGCTCAATTACAATAAATTATATATACATTCGCTTGATTACATCTTAAAACAATACAATACCACACACTTTAACGGTGTGTGAATGATACCTAAGGGTTTAGAGAGGAGCACCTTCACCAAACATCAAACTATTACTGCTTATGATCGAAAATGCTTTACCATTGTTGCAGTAATGTTACATCTCATGATTGAGGAAGGCATATACAGGATAAGGGTAGAAATACTACTATTCAATTATTTGACAACTAGGACATATTTGATTACAGAAACGATGACAAATAAAAAATCCGTCTATGAGGTAAACGGCAACGCTAATCAAAAAATAAATGATAATAATAATAATAAAGAGTTTTGTTTTCAAATTCTGTTTTAAGGCATGGGATGGTTACGGAAGAGACCTCTACTGGATTGATGTGGGCAGTGATATAATTAGGAGAATGTCTATAAAGTCTGGTCATGTAGAAGTATTCCAAGAAGGTCTTACAAATCCACGTGATATCCTGATTTTGCCCAACAACTGGTATGGTTTATCTATATCTATTATCGAGATGTGTGTCATTGAAACGTTTGGATTTGGATATCCATAGAGCATATTGCTACAACAATAACTTTAATAAGAGAACGTTGAAAGGTAATACATTTGGCACAAATTTTGAATAACTGATAAAATTTCTTCTTATATAAGCGTATATATGTAATATGTCGTCTGAACCCACCCGTATGTACAGCAGTAGGCACTGACATCATTTTTCATTTATTTACTAGTAAAGTTTATTCAGTGTCTTGAATATAAAATTTTGTATTATGTTTATCTTTATATTACGAGAATTTTAACAAATCTATAATCACATATTTAACTGCAAAAACATGTCATCATCGTTTCTGTTTCACTTCAAAGCCTGGTGTATTGGATATCTGACAATAACCGAAGTACAATAAAATTATCCAAAATGGATGGCAGTAATCTTCACGTCGTCTTAAAAAGCAGAGGATTAACGCACTGGAAATCGCTCGGCTATGACCAATATCAGAAAAGATCATTAAGAAATTCAATGTGCCTCTCAAATCCCTAGAATATTTCGTTAAAATAATAACGTCAGTTTAATCACTTTAAGGTCACAATTTCAAACACACAAAAAGTGTTAAATTTAAGGGGGCTGGCTTCTTAGCTTTTGTGTCAGCTGAATTAATAAATCAAAAGCAGTTACATTTACAAAACCTATGAAAGAATTTGATCGTATTTGATATTTACATGGATTACCAAGTAGATCAAGCAACCACCCATGCTATCTGATAGCAATCCTTCATCTGTGTTGTTTGCAATCAAATCAAATGTACCTGGTCCAAGTTATTATTCTATAATTGATTTCCACACAAAGTTGACACGAATTTACATATACAGGCACCCCAATAATGCTTTATTTTTGAGACAAACACACGAACGTTTATATGCAGAACAACAAGAGAATTAAATTAGATACAATATCAAGCAATAGGAAGTGAATCGTTATTGTGTTTCATAACATCACGTCTGTAAATATGTGCCATTTATCAACATATTAATGACCTTACTAACAGCATGGCCTTTCGTAACTCCTACCTATATCGCATACTGAAATAAACGTTTATTGATTTAATTTTGCGATTATCCCTTAAAATAGAAAAAGGAATAGTGAGTTAAACTTGGGCGATATTACATCGGTTAATAATTACTGATGGGTAAAATTTAGAAAAGTTCAGAAATGGATCCATATTTTAAACTTAAAAATGTGCAAATTCCTTTAAGTACAAGAATAAATTTGCAATGTTCGTCATTTAATACAATACTTACTATGGAAAGAGGTTGTTGAACATGGTTTTTGTATTGCATTTCTTAACGACACAATTGCAAAAGGCAGTGATGTAATTAACGCTCAGATTGGTAAAACATCACCGCACCATTAAGAATTAACCTACATCTGTTTAGTGTGATATACAATTAATGTATATCATTTGCCGGATCTTCCCCATGACTATATTAATATTATATCTGTATTTTAATTCATTTTGTTCACTATCAAAGACAGAACCTACCTGCTTGATGACTTTTCTTAGAATAAAACGAAACATCGCAACTATTCCTCCATGAGCATATAGTAAATGGTCAGGTCATTAGTGTAGGAGAGAAATATGTTTACTTGTATCTGAGTTAAGAAAATCATTTTATTACATTTTAATTCCCCATATTGTTCACCACTAAGAAAGTTGTCAACAGGAAAAATAAGGTACATCGCGCCTCTGTTGTTGTGTCATAGCTGTTCAAATTAGGGTTGATTACTTTGCCATACATGAGTTCTATCTATGAGTTATACATCTGTTCTGCCCACGTATCCGAAGCGGAATCATATAATGTTAAAGATAGTTTACAATTCTGAGAAGAAAAAGATAAAAAGAAATAGATGGTTTTAAGAGGACATTTCTTTTAATTATTAATTTTAGTATATATATGTACATTGGATAGGTATTTAAGGCAGGATTTATTATAGTAATACATGTCTGATGATTCTAAGGTTATCATTGAATGGTTTGGATAACCTAACTGCGAGTAGAAAAAAAAAACTGTTAAGCACACTGAATGAAATAATCGTTCTTTAAATAATCTGCGCACAAATTATACAATCAGGCAAGAAACACATTTCCAAATGAAAGAAAATGTATTAATCACCTATCAGAAACATTACGATTAATATAAAACATTTAGAAACTGATACGATAATAACAATAATATTATTGGAAAAGGAAGATATTGAACACGTTTAAAAAAGGTCAGGTATAAACGTGCAATTGCTCACAACCACAACCTCAACTGCCGTTAAGCAACCAGGAAATGGAAGACATGGTATTGGATATGTCGACTTAGGACATTTAAATCAAGCGCTTTAAACCAAGAAGTCTAGAATAAGGTACTCTAACGCTAGTACAATTGTTTTTTGCAGTTGACAATTTATTTTAAAATAATTACCTAAATTTATTTAAAAACCACTACTTTCTGTTATAACAATAAGATCATCGGTATATAATTTCTTTTTTCATATATATATATATATATATATATATATATATATATATATATATATATATATATATATATATATATATTTATATATATATATATATATATATAACAATATATGTCGTTATATCTTATCAATTTCAAAGTATTTCCCAGTAGTCTCAGCAAGCTGACAAAATAGTTGTACTCTAATACACTAATTGATTTAAATCCTGATTTTAATAATAAAAAACAGCCATGTATAGTTTGTCAAACACAGTTTTTTGTGTTTTAATTTTGTGTTGTGCCTATGTTTTCAATTTCAAAAAGCCAATGTCATGTGTTACTGTATATTGACCAATACTTGACAGTTCGTGATTGTTAGCTAGTGCACTTGAAATCAATAGTTTTTGCGATATAACTTGTATTCTTATATATATATATATATATATATATATATATATATATATATATATATATATATATATATATATAGAGAGAGAGAGAGAGAGAGAGAGAGAGAGAGAGAGAGACAGAGATAGAGGAAGAAAGAGAAAGAGAGTGCATGAAAAAAAGAAAGAGAAAAAGACAAAGAGAGGAGGGGGGCAAGAGAGAGAGAGAGAGAGAGAGAGAGAGAGAGAGAGAGAGAGAGAGAGAGAGAGAGAGAGAGAGAGAGAGAAGAGAGAGAGAGAGAGAGAGAGAGAGAGAGAGCTGTATTTAAACTCGTTTACCGGTATTTTGGGTTTGTAAAAATAGATGAGTTTGAATATTTCACACAAAAGGTACCATTACAAAATACTGATATTATGCTTCTAGCGTTATATCATAGCATGAAAGGCTTGAAATATTCAAGGTAAAAACGCAATCTTATATAACGTGTTTTGGAAGTAATTGTATCAGCAGCAGAGGGGGTGAAGAGACAAAGTTTTCAAACCAAAATAAGGCTTCCATTAAATACTTAATAGAAGTCTCCATTTAATAAACTAAGGCTTCTACGGAATTTGAAGAAAAAAATATTTAACGAAAAGGGCTGCTTGAAAGTCGAAGATTTTAGAAGGGCAGAGTCTCATTGAGGGTGAACAGACCAAGTTTTTAAAACAAAAATAAGGCTTCTACGGAAACCGAAACTATTTCACAAGAAAGGCTGCTACAGAGTCTCCTTATAGAGAGAGTGAACAGACTAAGATTTTAAATACAAATAAGGTTTCTAGGTAAACCGAAACTATTCAGACAAACCGAAACTATTTCAAACCGAAAAAAATATTTCACAAAAAAGGCTGCTACAGAGACAGAGTCTCATTACAGAGAGGCTTCGTAAGTGCTTAATAGAAGCATCCACGGGTTAACCATCGCTTGTTCGACGTCAATGTTGTCTCAGCCACGTTGCTGCTAACGGGTTAAAAATTCTTGTCTCTGTAGTCTTACAGACTTTAATGTTAGCAATTTATATGATGAATTTGCGGTATAATTTTTATATAAATGCCAAACGTCGGAGAAGCACAAATAACTAGATTAACTAGAGAACGGTTTGCTGCGATTAATAAATTTATCCCGGTGAGAGATTCTTTCAGAGACAATTTGCAAGCTCGACAACAAACAAAATTAGATTTTACCGCCGATACTGAACAATTATTTAAGCCTATAACTGCTGCTACTGGAGAAGTTGTAACCGCGATAAAGGAATTTAAACCAGAGCTGAAATCACTTCGTGATTCACTAGAGATAGAACCGGAGGAAAAACCGACAAAAAAAATTGATGGTAGAAATCAAGAGCTGCAAAATAAATTTACTGAAGATTTTTTAGCACTTATCGATAAGAAAAAAGATGTTCCTGAAGAATGGATAAAATTTACAGCTGCTAGTTTTTTTGATAGATATAATTTTTTAAAACCAGAAGCAAAGAAAGGTTTGTCGGTGATTTTAAAAAATGGATTGATGTGGTTTATAAGATTAGTACAGGGTTAAACCAAGTTAGCAAAGTCAATAAACGGTATAGTGCATTTGATGCTGCTGTTAGATTAAAAGATTTTGAAAATGAAAAAACAAGAGAAGCTCAACAAAAACTTATACCACCAACTCCCAAGAAACGAGAACGAAAAAAAGAACAACAACGATTAAGACAAGAATAAAAACGTGTACAAGCATGTCCACGAAGACAAGAAGACCCTGTTATGGAAGATCCTCAACGAGAAGAACCTGAAGAGGATATATTAAGAAAATTAGGTCTGGGATATCACGGTGGTAATATACCATGTTCAAGAAGTATCCTCGATGATATATAACGGTAAGAAGTTATCATCGGAGGAAAAAGAGCTGGAAATAATTCTCCGGAGATAATTCACGAAGCGGCTGAAATCTGTCAGCGGTTATTTCAAGGTCGTGTAATGAATATTGGACTATATCATAGTTTCATCGATGAACTTACCGATGATTATTACAGCAATTGATTAATGACTTTGTCATTCGATTAGATATATAGCATTTAAATAAAATGATAGTACATCGAAGTATGAGCAGAGCAAGACCTGTTTATGTCGTAAATTCACGATTACCAGAATGCAAGGTGACATACGTAAATGGAATCGGTGATGTTGTCACTGGATTGTTTACTCGAGTTGCTCCAAAACTACTACCGATCGGTAAAGAAATAGCGTCAAAAGCTAATGGGATTCTCGGTGATAAGATAGGTACAGACGTTAGTAGCAGGGGTAGTTATCTTGCCGTTGATGCGTTTGATTCCGCAAAAGAAAAGATTATGTCGTTGACAAGAGGTTTTAGCTCAAAGAGAAAACCAGTAAAATTACAATATACGAATCAAATGCCACCTAAGGTAGGTAACACAATTAATAAAATAGCAAAAGCGGGATTGAGATTAATTGCTGGTTCGGTCCTGAAACGATTAATGATTTAGATAAACGACTGTATAATAAAATGTTTAAACATGAAATCGATGACGCTTTTGATGTAGATGCTCCTGTACGAAAAAATGATTATATACGCGGTTATCAGTATTTTTCGTATAGCGCCCAGAATCCAAATGCAAGGTCACGAATTGAACTTAGATTTGATGACACATCTAAATACTTTTTGCCGTGCGAAGGTAGAGGTAGATGGGTGACTAGTAAAGCATGATAATACTGGATTTGTCGAAGGTGATCACCGCGAAAATATCCCGATTTGGTTTGTCAACAATGGTATGATGGCATTATTTGGCAGCGCGCAGTATATAATTAATTCTTCTAGAATCGAACCCATCGATAACGATGTTGATGATGCAACAACAATAATAGGTTTAGCTAGATATTCTAATGATTTTATTAAACCTGCGGGTCATTCAATGATTTTTGCGAAGGATACTACCAAAATCGCTGATCATAATCCGTTTACACTAAGACGACCAAAGAAGGTTACTGCTGCTAATGATGATGTTGATGTTGAAGCTGTTGTTTTCGGTAATAATCCTAATTAAAACCCAGGATTTGCAGCGCAGAAGAAGAACATCGATAACTCTTGTAGATTTTCATGAACGACTCCATTGTCAAAAATTTTTTAATTTTGCCGAGATGTAATAAAAGTTATCTTTGGTGCTAGCCATACTGTAGTGCTCACGCGAAGATCAACTGATGAGTATGCTCTTCATCGCCGTGCTAATCCGATCACTGACGGGCATTTAGAATTGATAAAATTAGCGCTATGGATGCCAATTATGACTCCATCGTTGACTGTTGAGCCGCGGTAGCTATCTTTCATGGATCATGGAGGAAAGTCATTGCTGAGCTGGTCTGATATCACAGCAGCTACGATAACTAGTACCGTTGCTAGCGTTTTTACTAGGAAGCTTGCGCTAACAATAAATGTTTCCGCGCCGAGACATGTTTTTCTTGCGCTACAAAATGTAAATAGAACACAAAAAAGCTACGGATAGTTTACAATTGCGGTCTCATATGATATTTGATAAATGTGGCGTGAGTGAAGTATCATTGCGAATAAGCAATCAGCAAGAACCCGCAGAACAACTTATTCTCGATTATGGTAACAATCAAATAGGACGAGTATAAAATCGGTTATGGTCTTATATGGATTGTGATCAAAACATCGATACTGGACTCCAAATATCACAATGGGATTTTAAAGAATTATATCGTTGCAGCATCTTTATCTATTTAAACACTCGCCCGTTGATGTAAAATTTCAGGCTCGTAAAGGTGATGCCCTTGGCGGGCTTAGAGAAATTGCTGTTATTCTCAGTGATAAATCTCTGACGCTCAAAGGTGGTGGTGGAAAAATGCGAGTCATTGACGCACCCATTGAAAACATGTAGCGGGGTAATTAGATTATTACTATCTAAATTAAATGTCATAGAGTCATGTCAATGTCACCCTGACACCTGGTCAGATACAAAAACTTTAATCGAAAAATTCTACTGCGTGTGACACAACGATAACACTTAAAAAACAACAAATAACAGGGGGATCAAATAAATTATCGCTTACGAAAACTCAGATTAATCATTTCAATAAAGCATTAAAAGCTGGTACAGGAATCAAATTGACATTTTCACAAGCTGCGATCGGCGACATGATTAAAACAGGTGGTATATTCCCGTTGTTATCTGCAATTCCAGCGTTGATTTCAGCAGCTGCCCCAGCAGTGGCTAAAGCAGCGGCGCTAGGAGCTATTGGTATCGCGGCAGGGCTTGCAGTAAAGAAAGCAACCGGTGGATCAGTTCGCGGATCTAAATACAAAAATAAGGGACGCAGATTAAGATTACTGGGAAGTCGGTACACAAAACATTATGGGACCGGATCAAGATAACTAAAAATTCTGACGTTGAGGAATCTGTGGTTCCATTGTCTAATTTTGACCTCGCTGACGCAGTAAAGACACTCCCAATAAAACATTTTAGAGTTGTTTTCATGAAAGATCAATTACCAGTACAACCACATATCCCAGAAACTGGTATAATTAATCTAGATGACAACACTGGACCTGGAACTCTTTGGGTGGGTTACGCAATATATCCAGCGTCGATTATTTATTTTGACTCGCATGGATTACCACCCCCGATATAATTTCTAAGTTATGTGTCTATATTTTCAAAGAAAATCCCAACTTGGTATTCAACGCTGCCGACGCAGACATTTACCGATTCTCCAATATGAGGACGAGAGGTTCTTAACGCGTTGACATCTATCTCGACGAGTTCTAAATTACCTCACATGGCCATCCACGAGTACACGATGAACAATCAAAGATTTTTCAAAATCACTTAAAGAGAAATATGTAATATAACATGGCAGATATTTTTGGAAGATCGGTACCACGTCCTTCCAAAGAAGGAGTTACTGTCGGACAAGTAAAAAAAAATAATCAACAAAGCTATCACATCGAAAGCAAACTTAGATGAATTGAAAAAATTACACGATCAAATAAATACTCTAAAGGGGTTACAAAAAACCATCAATGACGTTAAAGTCTCCGCCAGTGACAATGTCACTGATATGAAAAAACTACGTGATGAATACAACGATCATATAAAGACATTAAATAAATTTACTGATTTACAAAAATCCATCGTAGACAACATTGATAAACCCGTAGTAGAATTTTTTGGAAATCCACCGGTGACCACACCGAATCTCACAACGATACAAACTTCTATGTTGGAAGTAGTAACATTTCAATCCAAATATGAAGACCATGTAAAATAGTTTTCAACGTTTCGTAGAAATATCGTAGAGAAATTTCTTGGAGCCCCGTTGGATAAACTCGACATAAAACTCCCAGATATAAAATATCCATCTATGATCTCAAAACGGTTTACGATGCCATCAAAGCGGATGCAAAAAGGATGATATGGATCGTTGAAAAAACAAACATTCCTCATGAGAAAACCAACAACGTAGTATACACGATTCAATACGGATCATTTGCGTGGACTCCACTAAATAACATATTAAGTATTACTGCAACCGTCAAGGGTATTTACCGATTAACACTATTATTACCAACTCAATTTAATATATCATCGTTGAGTTCAGCTGGGGTCAACAATACAATATCAACGATCATCGACAAGGATACAATTGACCAATTTACAATAATATCCACTGATAATAATTTGACTAGGGTTTCAGTAACATGGTATGTTGAATTCATAGCGGATTTAAGTAAACAATGAAACTGAGCATCCATAGGTTTCAATTGAAATTGTTCACTGTTGTAATAAATCAAATGTCATTGCTGACGATACCTTCAGTATCTCAATACCTTTTATGATACCGTCAAAGAGTTTCAAACTAGCCTAGGAATACCCGCTGAACAATACCGCGTAAAAATAATAAAATACCGACGAAGAATCAACGTCATTAACGTAACCGTGTACTCGGTATCTGGTGTAATCACTGGTGCTGGAATAATACTATCTTCGGTTACAATGGTTGCCGCGATCGTTGTTCCGATTTGTATATCTACGGCGACAACCATCGCGGGGGTGTTATCGATAATAACAAACAAAAATCATCGTGTTACCAGCGAAAACTACACGATTACACTGTTAAACTCGCTACAGTATCCAATGCTTACTCACAATTATCAATGTTGATCTCAACATCCATCGATAATACAATTATATCCGATGATGAATTCTCGAAGATGGTTCGGTTGTATGATTTAACGATGTCAAAATTGTAAATTGTAAACAATTTAAACAATGACAATTACAATAACAATGTCACAAGAACTGCTTGAATGAATAGCAGCAAATACAACTATGACAAAGACAAAATTGATAGCCCTGGTAACGAAAACACCAGAATTTAGCGTTGAATTCAACCCTCCGTTGGTAGCATCCGAGATAGCGTTAACGCAATTAAAATGTTACTACAGTTGGCCTAATGTACGATCAGAACCATTTAATGGTAAACCACCCCATAAAAGTTTTACATTTTCGTATAAAAATAAAGTCAAACCAGATGGAACCCCAGGTGAACAAGAATGGCAAACAATATACTTACCCACGGGGGCATATGATATCGAAGATATCAACGCTGAGATTAAAAATTCCATTGAAGTAATCACTGGAAAAAATATAATTGTCGTCGAAGATGGACCTGATAAATTTCCCATTGAAATACACGGACATGAACCGCTGTTATCAACAACCATCGAGATAAATTCACCTTACTACGTCGTGGATATATATAACAGCTCAATTAGAACTTTGTTGGGGTACCCTGAATATCCGCCGGGCACCGTTGACATAAAAGATCTACGACGCGAACCACTAAAATCTGACTATTTTTCGTCGAAGCAAGATTATCACGGTTTTGATGTTGGTGATGTTGGTAGTATACCTAAATTAACGTATTTACCATTAGCTATTCGTGTGAATCGTTTATATCCACCAGCTATTACTGATTACTATATTTCATTAAATGAAAAATCTGCAACTAAAGATCTCACAGAGATGAATAGAGATTTTTGAGCGATTTAAAGCTATTTGATAACGGCAATAAGTGAAATCCCACCACGTTACGATGATGCCATCAAATATATACAAGTATGTAATAAAATTATCGTCGAAATGGAAAGATTTAATCGGGATATTATTAAACTTATATTAGCTAAGAATAATCCTACAACGAGAACATAATTTGCAGCACAGTTCAGCATGCGAGTTGAAGATATCCCCGATTTTAAGTTTCCAGGATATAACGTAACATGGATGCGCCACAAACTCAGTGATACCATCGACGAATTCTTCCCAAGGATCCACAGCGCGTGGTTAAATAGTCTTCCTGCGGTTCATTTTCAGTTACCTGAACCTAAAAAATCTGTTTTCTTCATTGATGAATTACCTGCTCAGGATCCAAAGTTCAATTACAAATTTGATTTTAGTTTTCTACGACCTAGTGATATCTCTCAAAAGTATTCTTATCATGTCTACGACGGAACAGAAACTGACACACTTGGAAAATACGAACACAACGAGTATGGTAGAATAATATGGCGATTTGCTCTTGGCGATCAAGGTGTATTTGTAATAACAGAGAAATGTTTATTTGTGATCTTCAACGCGATGAAACAATTATTTCAAAGTTAAACCAGCTTTGAGATTATCTACAACGATCTCTGCTACTCGATTTAACAACTTCACGTGATACAATCAAACAACAACAACAACAACAACTGAATCAAATTATCTCCGATATGAACAACCTCAATGATAGATTACTCTCGTTGGTGTATGAAGATAGATCTCCCCACGATCAAATAAATACTCTAACGGGGTTACAAAAAAACATCAATGACGTTAAAGTCTCCGCCAGTGACAATGTCACTGATATGAAAAAACTGTGTGATGAATACAACGATCATATAAAGACATTAAATAAATTTACTGATTTACACAAATCCATCGTGGACAACATTGATAAAACAGTAGTAGAATTTTTTGGAAATACTAAGTCGAGGATTAAAGGGTAAACAACATAAGTAAACATTTGCTTGGTTACAAGCCTCAAACAGATCCCAGTAGATTGGGAAAGAAACCGATAACCTTTACATATTTGCAGTTATGCATCCATCGCTTTTATTTCGACTTAGTATTTGGTTTCATGAGAGCATGGCGTTTCTTTACAAGGCAGGCAATTTTGTATACTGTATTCTCTGTTTCACTCTAACAGTGATCATTCTTATCAGGAACAAGCATATATAAAAGAGAAATATCAAGTTAGTTCTGTCCTCTCATATTCCATGGCCTGTTATTAGCTGAGACGTGATTTACTCTTCAATCAGCCGCTACGCTTGTCACTGTAACTTCGTAGATTGTTAGATTGTTTGGCGCATAATTGTTTAAAATAGGTTTATTTTATTTCGATCATCTTTACGTTCTTCTATAAAGTCCATCCCAAGAAACACCTCTTGCTGCATTTATGCAAATTAGCATCTGTCTTTGCCGTTGTCTGTGATTGACGTAGTCTCTGCAACCACTCTGAAATCTTCTTGAACTTTAATTATTTGACCCATGAGTTGGATTATGCATGGATGTACCTTCCTAGTTAGGTTTGAAATCATTGCGACCACGGTTAAAACCACCAATTGCTTCCTTTGATTTGTATGTTGTCATATATTGAGGATATTTGTAATTGCTATTCTCGGTCAAATTCATTTATTTAATTAGCTTTTTTATTCTTGCATCGAGCTTCTACAAGTTTTGTATGAATTCATCACACATAATATTTTGTTTTTGCTTCGACAGTTCCTTAAGCTGTTTACTCTTAAACATCACCTACGTCTCAGTTACTCTGTTTATGAGCTGCATTGTGTGTTTCTAGTGTTATAGTCAACGTTTTAATCTCATACGCTGTCTTTGGTCTAAGTGTGGAATGTTTCACTCGAGTCATTGTTAGCGTCATTGATATGAATCATTGTTATGAGTCCCACACCATCGCTACATAAAGAAGGATATGCTAATCTGGCACGTTTTCCGACATTTTTATATTGGTTTAGGATTTATCGCCACTTTCCCTAACTACCAAGTCTTCAACTTTGAGGGAGCAATCTCGCCTTTGTGCATATAACCAAATTAATTAATGAGTACTCTAATTAGCTCACTATCTGTTTGTATTAAGATTCCTTACGCAGTGAACGAGCTACACCGGACAAACTGCTAGCTATGTAAAGTTTTTTTCATCATGACTCAATTTATTAATTTCATTTCCACTTATACATTTGGCGAATAAATAATTGTTTACATTTTCATTGAAAATCACGTTTTAATTTTATTATTGTATTTGATCCAATATTATTTTGTGATTTATGCAAAGTTTGCTCCTTATGGTTTGAAAGTTTGTTTTGAGATGGGTTTGCACCGCTATGTTTGAGATGCGTTTGCACCTATAATTTCTTCTGTTTTATCATTAGTTGGACACTTTTAACTTTCTCAATCATTTCCTTCATATCTGCCAATGTATTAGACATATTGATAACTTAAACACTCATTGGCCTTCTCAAATTGAGTATTGTACTTTGTGTGCATACCTTTTTATTTCTTTAGAACGTTTCGTCTTTGTTAAACAACTGTTATTAATTATGGTGTATCCATTATTTGACATAACATTGTGTTACATTGTTTCTATCTAGCAATGCTCCATTGAACCATTTGACACGATCGTTTAATAACATTCTGTCCTAGTGACGTAATACGGTGAAAACATGATTTAAATATGATTTTGGTGTTTGAGTGATATATATCTATAATACTGTCTAGAAAGATGAAGATAACATAGAAGAATTACGTAATGTTCGTTACTGTTGATATAAATAAACAGAATAAATAGTGCTTTTAATATAGAAAATAAATATGTATGCTCTAAACTCCTTCTGGTATTAGCACAAACATAAATCACTCGGGACAACCAAGAATTTTCCATTCAGATCTTAGAAGCGGGGAAGCTATCATACTGCTCTTTCTAACAGACTGGGAATAATGAACATTGTAGACCCAATAAAACCCGTTTCAGGTGGTATTTATTGACTAAAACATACATTAAAGAAGGCAAAATAAACACATAATTACGTAAAGGTTACTAGCTACGTAGTGACGAGCCAAAGTAATCATCAAAATGGATAAAATCGGTGACGATTGATCTCACACAAAGTAGACATATGCTTTCGACGTTACAACGTCTCAAGCTTACTTAATAAACAAAAATGAGGCGCATATGAAACATGTTAGTAAGAAAACATATAAACAAAACGCCATTGCGAGACATGCATAATAATATAATGCACTAAGTATCAAATCAAAAAGTGAATAATTTCATAAAAAACATGCAATGAAAACGTCTGTTGATAATTTTACTCCATATCACTGATTCCGTGTACTCGATTCTTGTAATATTTGTATTCTACTTATTAATCACACGGCTGACCAAGCACACCTTCGCTGGTTTTCACATATCATTCGTCACGGATGGAGCTAGAAGAAAGTAAGAGCAACACTAGTGTTAAAATGAAATCTTTGAATCGTCTTGGCTGTTATGTTAAGTACTTATTGAACTGTATTCATCAACAAATCTTGCCAAAAATTACGCCGATTTGAACACATTAATAAATGTCCCAAATTTAATGGATCTAAACTAATAATGTATTAGTGAGACATATAGTACCTACCAAAAGATCTATATAAACATTTAATCAGACTATTTTATTTACAAATAGACATTCCCATAAATTCAGCTATGTCACAGGGAAGCTAAGGAAATTACTAATGTTTACGGCCTATACAATGCAATAATACATTGTCCTGATGAAATAATCTTTTTTTAGATCCACAGTTGTATTGTATACGCTGGATATTCTGTCTAGACAAGACCATGAATCAAAGTTCGATTATGTTATTTTGAAATAGACATCCCATAAATTAAGCCATGTCCCATAGACTCTAGGGTAATAACTGACATAAATATAATTACATTTCAGTTTAAGACCTACTAACTGTAAATCAGTGGTTCATTTTCGTGAGAAAAAAAATAATATTTTTGCATAGATTCACATTTGCGATGCATAGTCTTGGACATTCTGTTTAAATGTTTGGTTCGCTATGTATTTGACATTCGGTTGAATTGTATAGTTCGGTTATTTTACACATAATTCATATTCTATAGTGTCTTAATTAAACTAGACTGCTTACTGTTTGAACAGACTAAGGTACTTCCTTCCTTAAAGTTAACGCCATCTTCGCAAGCGCATACACCACCTCCTGGGACTGGCAAGCACAACGTGGAACAACATCCGTTGTGATAAGAGCAGAATGCATTTTCTTAATATAAAAAAAATCCCATAAAGAACAACAGGATAAGCGGAATATTCAGGTAGACATGTTCATTAGCTTATGAGGAAAATGTTATGAATTCTTTCGATGGCAAAACATATTTAATTAACTTAGGAATGATATGATTACGCTGTATTTTATATAAGGGTAATTTGTACATAACATTTGCGTGATACAGTAAGGAATATATGACATTGTTTGATGCCTTATTGGTTTTGTACAAACATATATTTCTTAAGCCGTAAATAGCTAGATGTATAATATAATTTTATCATTCCATGTCTGTTTACTCACTTTGTTGGGCCGAAGATGAATAAATGCTGACGAATCCAATTTTACCCAGTTCTCCGGGTACGGTAAATTCTGTAATGTCATTAGGGGTGGATAACTTCAGCTTCATCAGACTCCTGATCGTTGCAAATAAAACAAGCTGCAGTTATATTAGTCATGTTTTGTTATCAAACACTAACCGGGTCGTGTGTGACCCTTAGTTTGCTATGAATGTGTATTTGACAACAACGTTTTACACTAAAATATAGTCGATTCGGTATTATAAAACTAAACACGGAATTAGCAATCGGAAACAGTGACCAATGCAGAAAAGTAACAAAGTAAAGTTAACAAATTTAGACATCACGTTGAGCATTGACATATCTGACATGGTCAAGAGCTATTTCAATTATTAACATAATAACCAATACAATCTATGTTAATATTAAGATGTGTATTGTACGTTTTGCTGATTATTATTGTGTCATGAATCAACATCTTTTAGAGGCAAAGACAAGGAAGGGATGCAAATAATTAAACATACTATGTGCATGTGATGAATTAAGTCTAATTTGCTTATGTTTGCTGTTATTTTCTGCACAGATAAAGCAGAATAAACCAGCACAATATAAAATGGTTGTAAATATTACACCATCATATATGTGTAAGAAAGGAAATGACGTTTATAGTTATTCGTTGGGCACTATAATGTTACATCCAATCGTAAGACTTTATCTCCATTTTCGACATAACACATCGATGGATGGAATATGTTTAGATTATGATCTATTTACAATACTTACGACTGTTTGCCAAAGGTAATGAACAAATAATCTTCGTAGATTGCTAGATTGTTTGGCGCATAATTGTTTAAAATAGGTTTATTAAACTCGTACAGCGTCCTGCGGCTACTTCCGTCGGCCTCGCAATATACGATATGGAAACCGTCGGGATTGCTACTTTTTTCGATCCAGTACAGGTAACCATCTGAAACCAGAAGTATGTGATTAATGATACGCATCACAAATGATGTTTCTAAGGATACCTACTATAAGAGTCTGAGATTATCGTATATGTTATCATTATACTGGTTTATTACAAACAGTAAACATGATTATTAACCATGTTTGAATTTTGTGTCATGATTTATCTTTCCAAATTGAAAAGGGATCAAAAGATAGTTTCAGCTGATATCCTCTTACTTGACGGGAATTAAATTGAGTACTCATTTTTGAAGGGTTATGGCTTATAAAGTACAATTTAATAGTGCCAAATTTGTTTCCATCTTAGCATATAACGCAAAAACACGAATTAACATTTGATATAGTTTATATTTTTTAATTATATTTTATATAAACGTAAAAAACAACTTTTGTAATCAATGGTGAGCCCTCCTGATTCTTCTAAACCGTTAAGAAGAATTTCCGACCGATTGCCGTCCATAGTGGCTCGTACAAGGGTACCGTTATGAAGGTAGAACATATATCTGAAAAGTAAACACGTACACTTAGTTAAAAATACATATGTCGGATACCTATCAGACTATTATAAAGAATGTAGTTTATTATTCGAGCAATTCGGTATCATAAGAACGTCTTCATGCATGCAATACAGTCTCTTTTTATGTTCATTGATTCAGGAGCAGATTTATGATATCAGCTAGGTTCATAACTTAAATGTATACTGTTTTGAACATGATGGTTTCATAGTTGTTGTAAAAATATAACATTCTTTGTTTTTTAACATTGGTTTC
Organism: Unio delphinus; assembly: GCA_029339505.1. Lineage (NCBI taxonomy): Eukaryota > Metazoa > Mollusca > Bivalvia > Unionida > Unionidae > Unio > Unio delphinus. The sequence goes on from JAQISU010000065.1 coordinate 283,751, forward strand.
ATGTGAAACGTTTAGAAACTCTAGTTATGTCTTACAGTCATTGCACAATTTAAAATAATGTATGTCTCATTAAATAATCAAATACCCTCCACATACCCATATGAAGGATAGACTACTAGCCCATATACATATAGTAGCCCTTTACAAATGTCAAGATGCTTTCCGTCCGGCGATACAACACTGATGTAATGCTCTCTTGTGTAGCGCTTCTTCGATGCGTAATAAATATTCCCAGTTGAAAAGTCCACATCAAATCGAAATACAGAGCGCTCTGGAATTAATGTAGAATGACCATTAAAGTGGGTATAATGTTCAAAATGAACATCATGTTTTCGTTTTGAAGTATTGTTTTGTGCGTATCTTTAAAAGCACAATTCAAATTACCCATCCCAATCAATGCTCTTTCATTTGTAATTTAAGTAGTACGAAACTATGAGCATATCATATTCATTACTAATGGATCATTGTAAAAAGGTTCAAGGCATATGAAGCTGAGATTGGGATTGCGCTAGGTGTGAAAAAAGATACAAAATACACTAAATACTTTATCTAACCTTCGAAGCTTGGAACTAAATTGAAGTCAAATTTATTTGTCCGTTTTCGAGGGACATATTTTATGAAGTGTGTTATGGCCCTTACGTGCTATCTATAATTTGCTAGTCAGTCAGTGAAACTAATACAGATTATATGACGTAATAAATGTAGCAAACACAATAAATGTGTAAGAAATTTAGCCGATTGTCTTTAAATGACATTTGACGTTTGAGCATATTTGCATAGTGTAGTGCACATTATATTAATTGATAACAGTTATGACTTCCATTTAGGCAAATATATTTTTCTTTCTCGGTAAGCCATTACTAAAATTTGAACCCTTTCTATATTAAAATAAAATGTTTAAATATGATTTTATCTGTGTTTGACATTTAGCCATACAGTGTGATTATGACTAGTTCAACAATAGATTGCCTAAATAGCATTCGCTCATGACATAATTTATTGTGTGTTGTATAGAATATAATCTTCGATCCAGATACATACGGACTGGGAAATGTTTCTTCTCTGTGCCGTTAAGGTGCATGCTGAATACTTTATTTCCGAGCTCAGTTATCCATATCACACGATCGTGAATGGGATCATATCTGGGGTTACTCCCTTTGGCTTTGATTCCCTGAACGCTTGTTTGTTTCAGACTGATCTGGTAGATATTTTGATGCGTTACGTCTTCAACCAACATGAAATCATCCTCAATAGTGTCTTAAAAATAGAATATAGAAGTCAGTGAAAAATTATTTAATCCAAAGCGAAACAGCTTTGTGTATTTGTTATTATAAAATATGTATAGCTGCAATATAACCAAATTGAAACATACATTCGTCCATTGACCAATAATAAAGTTGCTGAACTTACGGCGTGAATTAAAACTGCTTAGTTCCATTTCTTTCCAACAGCTAAAAATATGTAGTTGATCATAGCTCGATTTTGAAAAACTACTTGTCTTCGATTCACACATAATTCCTTTTGCTAATCACACACGCGTCTTTAAATTAGTATTGTTTTATATGTGATGATTTCATTACGTGAAAAATTGGAATATATCCGGATATACATGTTTGCAATGTAAGGTAGTAAAAATCGTATTCAACTATTATCACAGCAAAGCTGCGAAATTAACAATGATTGTATGGTCTCAGAAAAATATATATATAGTATGATGTCGTAATTGTGTGAGGAAATTTGAAGGAAGCTAAGCAAAACATAAGAAGTGCCCTTTTTCGTTTCAATAGATGCACAACACAGATATATCTAGAAATGGCAATTTTATTAACTCGTTATTTAAGGTAATTACTTACATTTTCATTAAGAAGTTTTTAAAACTATCTGATAATTGTATGGTATTTTTAAGAATGATGCATGAAGATCACACGAACTGTAAATGTGTACAGCTATCTACAAGATGGAGCGAAGTGACATGTTTGCATGTAGTAGTTCCTACCTGATACACACGTCTTTCCATCTCCTGCCAGCTGAAAGCCAAATACGCATTTACATATCTTCGACATTCCGTTAGCTATGCAAATCTGCTCACATTCTCCATTAAAGGTAAAGCACGGCCCTGAAATCAATTTAAAATATGCAAATATGATGGACATCGGTTTTACCATTGTATCAGCAGAACGTTCATCCCGGTGAGATTGTGTTCGCTTAGCAAGAATTGTATTTTTAATAGCATATATATATATATATATATATATATATATATATATATATATATATATATATATATATATATATATATATATATATATATATATGTATGTATGTATGTATTTGTGTGTGCGTGTGTGTTTGTGTGTGTCTATATGCATCGTAAACGGTAAAATAAAATGTAAAGACAAAATGCAATAGTATAACCTGTTTCATTTTGACGATTATTTTCATCGAAAATTTTAATATCCGAAATAGGTCCTGAACCAGTACATTCGCCAGTTGTCATATGTTCGCTATCATCCATGGAATAAAACATTATTGATGTCTCTTCGTCTTCTTGTGCAGTCACCATCAAGTATCCCTGAAAAGGACCAATTCCAGAAATATGGAATAATATTTAAGAATGATCAAGCACACATTTTATGGACGGTAGATGATAATTTGTTAATCTCAAATCAAACTTGTCTTACTTATATCTTTTCCAACTTTCATAATGAAGAAAGAAGAATGTCAGTATGGGGCAATACAGAACTAATCCTAGTTGCCCAAATTATATTGCCGATAAACATTAACCATATCTCTTAGACATGCACTTCTGATAACCTGTGAAAATATTTTTTTTTAAAGAATAAATTATGCTTAATAATAATAATAATAATAATAATAATAATAATAATAATAATAACAATATTTCAAATTATTTTATTAGTAATAGCATTAAATATGTACTGCCAACAGGCAAGTTACGTAAGGTTGCTTATTTACCCTATATATTTCAAGCTTGACAAGTGATAAATATATGCGAATAAATGAAAGTATGTTGGAGCCATCAGGATTGCAGGAGATAATTTCGGTTCTTTCATCTTCTTTTGAGAAGGACAGGAAATATAACCTACAATTTAAATCGTAGTTATGACGTTACGTTAGGAACAATAATATCAATATTTTCTAAAAGTTTTTAATGAGGGAAATATTCAAGCCCATGTATTTGTAACAAAATGAACGGAGGACTAATCAAACACCGACATCTCTAATAATAATAATAATAATAATAATAATAATAATAATAATAATAAAATAATAATAATAATATAAATAATATAATAATACAATAATAATAATAATAATATTAATAATAATAATAATAATAATAATAATAATAATAATAATAATAATAATAATAGTAGTAATTGGTTATGAGAACCACGTGAGTACTCAAAACTATCTTGGTTAACTATATCTATGACTATATGTAGTGCAATCACATTGGTTAGTGAATTTATAATCAATGGACAGCACTTTTCCTAACGTCTGATGTACTTTTATATTTATCTCTCTCAGTCTGCATGTATGTCTCTGTCTCTTTATATTGGATAATATAGAAAATATTAAATAATTACATTTTTTCATACGAAACATATTCTAATAAGTTAGACATACTCTGAACCTTGAGTTTTCATTTCTCTGTTAATAGTATTTATGCAGGGTAAATGATAGTCGAAAAGACCTGTAGATTTCATAGACTTAGAACGGTAATTTGATATGAATGTTGCTAACCTGGTGCTATTGTCATATTATATGAAAGACGTATGTTTGATATTGAGAGGTTTTCTTTGGAAACATAACCTTTAGACATTCGATTAATTTAAAGGTATTATCAATTAGTCTTTTCAATTAATGCGTAGTCAAATAAAAATTAGTTCAATCAAGTTGCATTGTTAAAATGAATTACCATTTCAGAAAGTGTACGTATCTATTTTAAGTTAGTATAACATAGTTGTCATAGCGTGTGTGAATTTTGCACAGATTACTGCCTCTCCCTTGGAATCGCTCATTTAATGAGCAAGTATACGTGAATTTAAAATCAAAATACAACTAGAAATAAAGAAATGAAAAAATGAATGAATAAACAAACAAATACATAAATAATAAATAAATGATTAATTAGAAAAGGGAATAAACAAATAAGTCAATACATACTTAAATAAGTCAAGAAATAAATAAATGAGGCATTGTCATCATTTAGCAGAAAATTGAACACTTATAGGACATAAACATTGCAGTTTGACTTATCAACATGCACATTTTGTCGACGGTTTTTCCTTCGTAACAAGTCTTATAACACAATTAGGAAAACACACATCAATACAAGACACACTGACCAAAGATCAACAAAACATTTTCTTCTAATCTGGGAGTTTACGTTTTAAATTGTTTTAAGAATAAAGTAGGTAGTAATGAAAAATGGTCAAACTGAGTGATGGCTATGATATCTTAAGACTGTTAATACTCTTCCAAGCTGAAGAAACATAAAAGACCAAATATCGCAATTCGTTAAATCCGAATTATAATATCTACTTATTGCAGCATCTCGAATGTATGGAATATAAACTTTTCTTTCGAGGCTAAAATCAATATGCTACTTTTAACTTCATGTCAACACTTTTCCATGTTTCCAGATTGTAAATTTAAGTTAAATTAGTCTCAAATTTCTTCGAAACAGAATGTTATATCATTTTAGTTTCAATGTTATTGTTTCAAAGTAACAAACCTTGTTACATACATAATTAGAATCATACAAACCTGCTGTACTTTTTAAATATTGGTTTCGCAGTTAGATGTACTGAATATATAACGACATGATGCATGCGTGTAACAACTGACTTTAGGTGTTTGTTACAGCATTAATGCAGTTTTCGTTCTGACCAGAATTACTCAGTTATTGTTCAGGAAGCTTTAAGGTTTGTTTAAATGTGAAATCATTCATCTCTGACTGAATGTAGAATGTACACTGTGACTTATTATTTGTAATCTGAAGAAATGAAACTAGAACGGATCGGTTTGATCATAGCTGCAATATATATAGTATCTGAAGGTAAAATATAGATCTCATAAACTGTGATAAAGCCCTCAATGACTTTTATGATTTTGATAATGCACATTAATACATCATTACACACGCACACACACACACACACACACACATATATATATATATATATATATATATATATATATATATATATATATATATATATATATATATATATATATATATATATATATATGCACGACTATGTGGTCTTAAACTCAGGAACATAACTAACATACAAATTTTTAAATCGAACCACTGATTTACTTTGCTAAAGTACAAAGTGTTGATTTAAACATCTTGCAGTATCTTGAATTCAAATCTAAATGATGCGAACGTACAGTGAGAAGATCAAATGCTTATTTATGAATGAATGATAGTAATGTGCTCAGTGATTGCCAATATCGAATTTGCTGAGGTGCCTATAAGCTATAATGTGTCATTATGACAATCCTGCTGTCTCGCACAATAATATAATCTTAAACATTATTGTATGAATACATAATACGTGCAAAGTAATTTGAAACTTTTTCTCCCGAATCGATATTTGTATTGAATGACGAACATTACAAACGAATTTGCCTAACATATTTTGTACGCACATTTATAAGTAATAATATTGATTCATGACCATGTGGCCTGGCAGCACCTCCAACCTGCAGAAGTTTAACAACGCATGAAAAAATGGCGTGATTGAAAGAGAACTGCCCCGACTGTTGGTCAAGAATGCCTGCCTCCAAGAGACCCGACTGACCGATTGTGGAAAATAATGGGAGCCAAGCTGCACATTGTAGCATGAGAATCCATCAGAGTAAACTCGGCACCACGGTGGCGGCAACGCTGTAAAAGACAGTCTAGTCTTCATCACGTAACCTCTATCATCATTTACTGAGACAAACCTTACCCTCCGACTGTCAGCAATATCAGGCCCTATTAACATCGCCAAGGTGTACGCCACAACACTCTGGTAAATCTATGAGGATAAATACAAATTCTAAAAAGGTTCCGGGTCAACTATTATGATGTATCTCCAACAATGTAGACCTCTACATACTAGGGGATTTCATTGCGAAAGTGTAAGCTGACCACGAAGCCTGGCGAACCTGTTTCGGCTCCATTGGAAGGATCAACGAGAAATGTTAGCGACTGCTGAAGATATGTAACTCTAATGGCCAATGTGTGACCAAACCTTCACATGCAAGAAGATCCACGTGTTGTCACTGAAACATCCACATACGCGCCATTGACACCAGCTAGACCTCGGTATCTCCTGGCGTTCAAAACTGGACAGTTTCTTTCTCACCAGGAGGTAATAAAGTGCCCACTGAGAAACGGACTATTACCTTGTGGCGATCAAGGTGAGAATAACACAAACGAATGTACAGCACGCCAAGAATAAAAGTTGCTTATGCATAAACACCTTCTTGTTGCAAAAGTAACCCATATGGAACACAGCAGTTCAATGGCAACGTGTAGGAAGCTCTCACCCTTGCGACTCCTGATGACACTATCGTCTTCAAGTGACCCGACCTTCTTGATTATGTGTACAATTAAGCCATTACTGCACACAAATGTTAACTAATATGTGGCTTTCTGCAACGAGATGAAACCCGTTACTGAGTCGAAGAAGAATGTCCTCCTGGCATTCAAATCTGCACCTAAGCACAGTACACTACAAGACATCAAAACTGGCAGTAACAACGCCCAACAGACCTGCCATAGCTTCGCAAAACACCTAATGGTTGAAACTAGCCTTGCATTAGTATAAAGAAAACAAACTGGAGACCACGGAGATGCAGAATACTTGTACAATGGTATCAATAAAATGATTCGTCCCCCCTTTAAGACCGCCACCCTTAAATCCTAAACGGGAGAAGCCATCTCAGATCAGTGGAAACATCTTCAGAGATGGGCTATTTTGAGTTGCATGTAACCCATCATTTCGCCACCATCACCAACCTGGACACCATCACAGACATGTCAACCTTGAAGGAACTAGACACACCGTCCACCCGAGAAGACGTATGACTCAAGAAGAAGAACGTAAACAATTCTGAAGCTCTTGCACGTTTTCCTAGTCCTAGGCCGAGATTAGAGACCCTTCCCCAGGACATAAGTGACGCAAACGTCTTCACATTGTTCAGTAACAATGTAGACCGCAGTGACTGCAACAACTAGAGGAGCGTCTGAATACGCAGCAAGTCAGTGTCGCTCTTTTTAAGACCCTAGTTACGCATCCCACCGGTCCATCCAGGGTTCTAGTGTGGCTTCTAAACCGGTTGATCGACTGTCAATCGGTCAATCGTCACACAATGTTAGTTGCAGTAGACGTGTCACGAGCGGAATATACCCCTCAAGGTCGCCTTCATAGACCCGACTAATGCGTTTGGCATGCAGTGTCAGAACGGATTTTTAAGATGCAGCATTTTTGCTGCACCCACGACTACTCGCTTTAGTCACGTCGTTACAGGAAATCATGCATGTTACATTATTCAATGAGATTTTAGAACGCGCCAAGATAAACAGCATTTTCCCTATTATCAGCGAAAGGCGACTTTGCTGGATCGTTCATGTCAAAACATTGACTTGCTATAAGAGGAGCTAGCAGAAGACTCACGACCAACTGGACGGCCACAACTCCGTTCTAACGATGATGTCTGGAAGGGGGACATAAAGACGACAACATCAACTTTAACGACTAGGAGAGCTGTGATAACAATCCTCTCCTACAGATACGTAGCTGTCATGCAGGGCGTTAGGCAAACCGAGGAACACAGGAACATAAAGCATGCTGAAAAGAAACACGAGTAGGGCTAAACAACAACTTGTTCTGAAGCAACCCTATCGTGTCTGGTAGACAGATGAATACCTAGAAGAAGAATACGTTAATACACTGATTGAAAAGATGTCTTTACTAGCACTTAAAAGATAAAGAAAGACAAACTTTGCTTGACCTTTACTTAACTTTAATACAAATTTTTGGAAAAAGTTAAAGGTATTAAAGATGATATTTACAAGCAATTTTAGGGTCCTAAAATGCAAATAAATGGCCCACTTTTCCAATGAACAAAAGGTGCATGAAAGAATAACTTTTAGTTTGTAAAGATGTTGTAAATTGTTCCATTAAGTAATTAAAGGAAATAATTACATTTCTTAAAAGGTGACAAAAAGACCAAATTTAAGTCGTAAAATCTCATTAAAGTTTAACATTACATGTCTTTACGTTAATTAGTATATACTGCAATTTACCTTTACAAAAATTAAAGTTGTAGAAAGTATTATCTTTTATTAGTCATTACTGGCAACAAAATAAGGATTTTCTACTGTAAATGTGATAATAACTTTGATTTGCGTCAGAGTATATTTTGTGTGTAAATACCTGCAACAAGGCATTACATTACCCATTCAACACTTTTTACCAGTGAGTCTGGTTTTAATACTCCATCCCAGCAGTGGTGAATGGTGATTCAAGTTTGATGGTTTCTTCTAGATTGTATAATCTCCATTGCAACCAATGCAATACCACCATATCCCTATGTATACCAGTTATCAAGTGCACAAAAAGGACAGTAATCTTTTGCATGAATAATTTACAAATCAGGAAAACTTCATGTCGATGGAGATGTCTGTTCACTACTGTAACCTTGGTTAATAATTTAGTGTAACGCTAGCACTGAAAGGCACGTCTTTGTTGCATCCAAGCCAATGTATCACTGCCTCAAACCAGCTGACGAATGTTAGATAACGTGTTCTAATTCCGTCATCTGATTGGTTCAACATGAACATAGCTAAAATTTGTAGCTAACCTCGTGTTTGGCAGAACCACCACAGACAAAGAGGGGCCCAAACAAGGGGTCCGGTAAGGATGCATTGTGCGTTATTCAAACTATATCTAACCAATTAAATTACAATTTAAATAATACACAATACATAGGTTAAAATACACTTTTACTGTACATATAAAATAATCTTTGGCATAACGGGAGCAAGTCCTGTCACAGAACATTGCACCAACCCAGCTCTGAATTTTTTCTTGTTGAAAAGGAATGCCTCAGGAGCCTGTGGGAGTTAGAGGGTTGTGAAGGATGTCCGACACCTGTACATGTATATTTAGCCTAAAGGGCTGATACGTATACGAGGTATATAGGGACCAAGAATCACATAAATATTCTCTTCACCAAGCAAATGACTCATTCAGGATTTGCACAGAATAACTCATTGATTTCAAGAGATGGAACTGATTAATGTGGCATTGACTAGTTGTTAGATATTTTTGGCAATATAGATATTAATAAAATGTATTTCACAAATAATTGCTTTCCTTTAATAGCTATTTAACCTCTTTGTTGTTCTTTTATAAATATTGGCCATTATCATGTATAAAAATATATCAATTAAGATACTGTTTGATTCTGATGTTAACTGTGATCATTTGTAATTGTTATCATTGTCACTTTTATCTGGATTTCTTGTATCTTTGATGGAACAGTCCCATTAAACAAATCTCTCTGGTTGACCTAACTATACCATCTGTCCTTAAGTTAAATGAAACAAAGTGGACAAATTATTTAAAGTATGTAAGCATGTGGCAGAAAGCTTGCAGTTTAGATTGGATTTAATATCTGTAAAGTCAAACTTTCAATGCCTTTCATTTTTGTAAAGACAACTCAACTGCTTTTATAGTCTTTACATTGAGAAAAGTTGAACTTTCATCATTTTGTTATGTAAAGATATTGTAAAGAAGATACTGATACATTTTACATCTTTACTTGTATTTAAGTATAACTTAAATATTTGTAAAGGCAACTTTTCATACAGTGATACTCAGCAAAATCAGTATTATCAAACTAGTAAAACATTAGTTAAATCTGCGTATCCGTTCGTATACAATAGTGTCAACGTTGATGGAGATCACTTTTGGAATATTAAGGTGAAGCAAGTACACATGACCTAATTGTTATGCAACACAGTCTGCAATTTCATAGTGAGTCGATCGAAGGGGCGCTGTTTCTTATTATACTTGTTAATACCACTAAAGGACAAGGAATAATATCATCTTTCTAAATCTGGAAGAGGAAAACGTGAGGCGGCAACACAAGAATGTGGATCAAAGTTACACAAATTTCATAATACGGCCGCATGATATATAACGGAGAAATAGTTAAATGCTAACCCAAATAATCTTTATAATTGTTACACGGATCATAATGTGTCTTTAGCAGTCACGCAACGCGTATCCTAAAAGACGTGATGAACAATAATAATAACGAACCTTTGGTCTTTGTCGTACTGGCTACGTCTTGGATATGTATACAGCTAAACATTTCACTTGATATTTTAAACTATATAGATGGAAATAAACTTAAATAGAGGTAAAGATTTTATTAAGATAGAAATTAAGCTTAATCAAGATAGACCCCGACTCAAACATGTAAAATATCTTCATTGTTTTGTTTGAATGCCAACCATAAAGTAATAAAACTACGTTCTGAATCAAATGAATAGGCATTCGGATTTTGATGGACACACTGAATTCATTACTGACCTGTTCTTATATTGGTCATAGCTGAGTGATTTCCATTGTGATGAATCAGTAGATTGTAGGACGATACGAAGATTACTGCCATCTATATTGGAAGATTCTATTGTACTTCCATTCCTGTCTGATATCCAATACACTATGCTGTAAAATGAAACATAAACAACAAGGGCTGTTTTGCCTGTTAAATATGTAGTTATGATTTTTTTAATTTTTTTTTACCAAAATACTAGAATGTTAAGAACTGTTATGTTCAGGAAATTGAAAATAATTTATAAATAAAATAAATATGTCAGTTGATACATTAGAACATGTGGGTAAATCAGACGATATGACTTATAAATGCTTGCATCACTTTTGTTTCCATTTTTGTTAGATAATCGTTCAATAACATGCACTTTTCAACAGGTATCAATAAGTTGTGCCAAATGTTCCACCTTTAAATATTCTCTTACAAATTTGAACAGGCATTTGTTTTGTACAGGTATGAAATAATATATATGATATATGTTTGTGTGAGTGTCATACCGGCGGTGTGGCAAAATGAAGATATCACGTGGATTTACAAGGCCCTCTAGGAACATATCTGCTCGTTTAGACTCGGTAGACATTCTATAAATTTTGCCCTCGGTCACCAGAGTCCAGTACAAGTTTCGGTCGTAACCATCCCATGCCATGCCTTAAAGCCACAGAATTGGAAGACAAACAAAATGTGTAGTTATTATTATTATTATTATTATTATTATTATTATTAATTTTATTATTATTATTATTATTATTATTATTATTATTATTATTAGTATTATTATTTGTGTTATCTTTGTTGTTAATATTGATATTTAATACTATATTGTTATTTGTATTATTAGTATTTTTATTACTCGAAGTAGTAGCAGTAGTATTTGTGTTATTATTATTATTGTGATTAATGTCAATAAAACTATCATTAATATTGTAATAAATAATTGTTCTACTACTAGCAGTAGTATTGTTATTATTATTATTATTATTATTATTATTATTATTATTATTATTATTATTGTTGTTTTTGAGTTAACTCCACGAACTCGTTTTCAATTGGACATTTGTCAGTCGCTTGTATAAATTGAAAGGGAAAGTTTATAACCTCATCCTGTCTATGCATACCTCGTTCATGCATTTTTTGATCCATTACTACTAACATGATACAGAATATTTGATCATAAGCAGTATTAGTTTAATGTTAGGTGCTGGAGCAATTTTCTAGGATGCCCGATATTATACAAAAACCTTCTACTTTTTCACTCATCAGTGGTCTTGTTTTTTGTTAAGATGTGCACAAGACAATGTTTATAAAATATCTTGCCTCGGAGTCATGCGATAGCAACAATTCAATATGGATATTGCTATTTTTAATGTAAACATGCGCATGTTTATGGACAATAATTATTGAAAGGTTACTATTACAAAATTGTATGGCATGGCTTACGATGATAATTGATTAATCATAACCTAAGTCAAGAGCGCTTTTAATTAAACACATGTGAGCTCCTTTCGTGTCATTAATATGCGTATCTCTGGTGTTTACTTTGAACTTCCTGACACTGACCTTGACGTTGAATAACTAAAAACGCAATGTATAGAGTTAAGGAGCATACTTAGTTACAACAACAGTAAAAGCATATAACAAGAATTAAAAAAGACATTAAAATCATTACTTTTGTATCAGTGTGTGTGTGTGTGTGTGTGTGTGTGTGTGTGTGTGTGTGTGTTTGAATATGGTCTTACACCATTAAAAAATGTGTGCTTTTGAAATTTCAAGCTACAAATTGATATAATATATAAAAAGGTAGTAATGTACAAATTGACATCTTAGAAGTGACCGATATTTTTTTGCGATTAAATGGACGTCTTTAACCTTCTCACTAAATTAGCGCCACCTATGCAGCAGCTAATCTATATATTGCACGTACATATCATATTCCTTGGCTCTATATGTACATCGTTGACATAGGTTGGCATATTTCTCAACAAAACATTAACACACTATTTTGTATCAGCCTAAGTTTTACTGACTTGTGTACGTGATAGCTTGTGATATTTACCGCAAACAAAATTTACAAACATAAACTAAATGCAAGCTAAATAATTAGCCTTCAATCCCCATCCCAATGTTATAGCAATGCCACAAAATGCATACGGACAATTTCGAAACAACTATTACAAAATACAACACATGAATAGGTTCTATTCCTGTAAATGAAATCTACGAACATAATCAAATTAGCTCAACCAGACAATAAAATGTATTAAAAATAATTCCTTGAAATTACCGTCTGACGTAAATTAAACAGATCAACAGGTTGCAAGGGATAGAAGCAAGAAACTCGAACACGAACCTTTGACGGTTATAATGAATATACGACTATTTTGTAATAATTAAATCTAATGAAAAAGAATATAAAATGGAAAATAAACGTTGAAACCTCGCTACACCTGTACATATTTCAGCGGTACCTACATACTTTGGAATATATATATATATATATATATATATATATATATATATATATATATATATATATATATATATATATATATATATACACACACATATATATATATATATATCTATATATATATATATATATATATTCTACAAAAATAGTTGGAGGTTGAAGATGCAAAGATATGGCAAAGGACGTCTCAGATAATTTCAGAAAAAAAGAGAGTTTCAGGAGTCTCAACATCATATGTTGCGGTAATATTGACGTCGATGCTTTCGCCAACTGTTAATGCTAATGGTGCATGGTGCACGTGTTGCATATTTCTTGCGACTTGCTAGATAAAGTGAGTAGAATTAATGGGGTTAAAAGGCGGTGACACATACAGAACAATAAAAGGAAAAAAAATGACTGGCTTGCTGGGACTAATATAACGAGCTTGTATCCACATTAATTAAATAAGTTATTAAATTTAGTGATTATATACCACTAATTATTCCAGATGGTTTTGTAAGTTGATGTAATTCAAGATTATCTACATTTGCCCAGTAAATAGCAGTGTCGTTGGCAATTATAATCTGTCTCCGATCAGTATCCATAACCATGTATTTAGTGCCAGTACTTTCCAGTACGCAAACTGGATCAAATACAAAATCTGCCAGAACTGTAATATCCAGGATACAAATACTGCTGTCATTACTGTACACCAGTGCGCGATGAAAGTACTCGCTAGTTACTGAAAGGAAATGAAGGTTTGGATTAATATATAAACGTAATAGTAAATTAATTCTTGTTATGCGATTATAAATACCTCAAAGCAAACAAATTTTCCTATGAAATAAGGAAAACGATTTGATATGTTAAATAATTTCTTCTAAAGTAACACAATTTCCGTAAAATGCATGTAAAGAGATTATCCCCTAGCAACATATTAGATTCTTTTTCAGTATGTTCCTCGTAAAAAACTACGGTCTGAGCAGTATCCTCAGTCTAACCATGTTAAAAGTAGTACGTACGGTTGGTCTTGTTGACATTTGATATTGTTAAAGCTAGAATATATATATATATATATATATATATATATATATATATATATATATATATATATATATATATATGTATGTATATGTATATATATGTACATATATGGTATGTGAACTGTAATATATAGTCAGTTTACAATATATGGTATATGAACTGTAATATATGGTCAGTTTACAATTAGTTCTGCTTTTAGTTATGATAAAAAAAAATATTGGTTTGAATATAATAACGTCTCATGTAAGAACGAGTACATACTTTGCTTTAGTTCTTCTTAAATTCTGTGGAAAAAAATCATACAATATATAGTGATTGTACGTTAAACATATCGTGTATGATGCTACTTTTACCTCTAGAAAAGAAACACAAGAATGTGAATTCAAGGATATAATGCAAATACACATTTGATATAAAAACAATATGATTGGACAGACATCAAAGGCAATTTGGCATCTATATTTGGTATATTTACATGAACATGTTTTCATGTCTTTGTTAAGTTTGTATCCATCTTTACAAATGCACATGGCGCCATCTTTCTCCGTCAGACAGATATGTGCACAACCGCACTCCTCACAGTATGCTAGAGGTAGAGATAAAAAGACATAAATGTAAACATATTTTAATACACAACCGTATTTACACACGTTAATGCATTTACCATATTATAGTTGGATAGACAGATAGAAACGAATAAAGCTGGAGAGAGCGATAGATAACGAGAGAGAGAGAGAGAGAGAGAGAGAGAGAGAGAGAGAGAGGGTTAATAGAGTAAAGTATAATGTGTCACGCGCGTGAACGAATAGATAAAATTTGTACTATAGAATAGTCAAATTATATGTAATAGAGAATGTCAGGTATATTTAAGGTATTTAGTAATTTGTCAATACTTATTGTTTATCTCATTGTAAGTACCATGACAGTTATGTCAGAATAGGTGAAAGTAAATCTGGTTTACAATGAAATTAGACTAAATAGTTTCCGATTATTTCGAATACTGTTTCAACAACACTATATTCCGACATCGACAAAGTGTATGCGTGTGTAGGTATGGGTTGATTCACAAATTATTCATTTTTCGTTCTGGTTTTGTGAACATGCTGTAAATCAAATTGTTTTGTTCAAAGTTAATCTGAGTGAAATGATATATTTACAACATTTATTGGAATTAAGATATTCGTGTTGACTTGGTGGAATCAAATACTGTCTTCGTCCTTTTATTTGTGTGATACAAGTTGATGAATACTTTTAAGACTACCGGAATTTATTCAGAACATTGATTCCATTGTGACATGTGATAAAGATTTTAGATGAAATTAACTATAAGCTGCGTTTCTTCTAAATTCCACCTTACAGATTCCAAGTTTAAATGGTTTGTGCCATACTACACTAATTACTTCTTGCACGTCCTTGTACACTTATGTCATACCATCACAAACATGCTAACCTGTAACAGATGAGGGCTGGATGTCATCATGGAAGACAGCTACTCCAACATAACCACTGTCCCTTGCTCCAATGGTCATGCGCAATTCATTCCCATTTGTTTTATTGATGACAGAAAGCTGACTCATATCCGCCACATACAAACTATCCTGTATTCAAGCAGATGCATTTTTACAAGAATATTTATGTATTATGTGTCAATATATGATTTCAGAAGGTAATGCTACTACAAGAGCTTCTTTAAATTAACTTTAAACTCTCAAATGTATATATTGACTTAGTATTATTACTACATGCGTTGTAAAGCTAGGAAACAAGAGTTATCGATATTAACTGAAGAAATATTGTATTGTATTGGCCACTCAAAATGATTGAAATCGTAGATTACGTTGTTCTATGTGTCAAATAGCATCTATTATTTCCATCTATGCTTTAATTGTATACTCTATGTTATTAAATTTGCATTCATTATACAACTGTAGGCAGTGTTGTCTAGTATACATTTTGGAGGGGTTCTGTTTCTAATATTGTACTAATTCATGAATACTAACTGGAAGCTATGTTGGAATTTAAATTCATGGGATATAGCAACAAAATGAATTTAACATAAATCTTCGTATTCCAATGAATCATCCATGCAAAGGTTGTTCGTGTAAAAAAGGACAATGTTGTTTAAGGACAATTAGGAAATGTTGTTTCTAATTAATATGGTTCTCTCTTTAGAAATGTGACTGTATATGTATATTGGTAAAGAGATTATGAATACAATTAAAAAAATGAGATATATAGTTATCCTGTGGCCACCAAAGTGTAACAACATTTAATGTTTTAATTACGGTTCTGCTACTAAGTTATTTGTGCTACCATATAACAAGTTCCAAGGAACTATCGATATTGATTACCTTATAAACAGCTATATCAAGGAACCAGCTCTTTGCTTTCGCTAGCAAGATCTTTCTATCCTTGCCGTCGTAGGTGACCGTTTCCACTGTATAACGAGCGGTATCGACGAAGTAAAGACGTCGGTCTTTGTGATCAGCAGCCAGACTGTTTGTACGCAATAGGTTGGAATATAAAAGTGGCCTCCTGTTCCTACCCGATAAACTGGACACCTCGATCTTGGTAAAAGTTCCAATATTGCTCCAGAAAAGTAGGCTGTTGTAGAAGGAATACACTTAGTTTAGATATTCCAAATTGATGTCTTGTCTTAATATGATGGATATGTAGCGTTTGTATAAACCTTGGTAAAAACTGTATTGTAACCTTTATTCAAGCTACACGTTGTAGAGATCATTTGTTACAAAGGTATTGGATACCTTAGATTTTGCATGGCTAAATGATATTTTAAATATAGTGGATTATAGATAGAAGTTTACAAAGTCAATACAATCTCTATACTGCACATTTCTGTTGGCATGTTTGGATTATTCCTTCTTTGTACCCGGGATATTATTAGTAATACGTTTTATTCCCCGTCGACCATGGGGATTCTGTAACTGTGAATTGTAAAGCAGCGAACCTTGCGTGCTAGGGCTACATGGGTGTATATGTGTCATTTTGTATTTCCTATCTTATTGTTTTCAAATCAGTCTGCATATGTGTTTCATCTTGTGTTTAGATATAATTTCATAGGAATTTGTTTGGAATTATTATTTGTATTACATGGTGCTCTGGCAATATTGCGAATGTATTAACGATTTTGAGATAATAACAATATATTGCACCAGGCATTTTTGAATACCAGAACATTCATAAATCAGGACTGTTCTGAGAACAATAGATGGATTTGTACTGGATTACAGCTTTGTAATAATTTATATTTAGTTTATAATTCTCTGAGTTCCTCTTAAGTTTTTTAGTTTACCAATGTTATTATATATATATATATATATATATATATATATATATATATATATATAGATAGATATATAGATAGATATATAGATAGATATATACATATTTATATATGTGTGTGTGTGTGCATAGGTGTCATGGAGGGGGTAACGCCTCAGACAGGTGAAGCAGTCGTACTCCTCCGGGGTAGCTCGTGCACCTTAGGTCCCCACTTGGTACTCACCTCTCACCGGTGGCTCCGTGAAGCTGTGGCATGCGCAGCAGCCACAACTCAGAAAACAACCTCGAATGGCCTCCTAAGCCATGTTGAGGGATGATGCGTCTTAAACCATATGTGAGTTAGATTTTGTCTCCCTGGCATGTGAAGACTGGGTTCTTATGCGCAAATGAACCACCAGATGGTCAACTGACAGAAAGGTGATTCCCAGCAACGCATCCTGGACCGCTATGAGCACGACCAGATACCTTGGACATCATGGTCATTCACTGCACTCAACTCAGTCCCTGGCCGTCTCGACATTGTTGTGCTGCTTGATCGAGATGGGTTAGGGCGATACAGTGTGGTACGAACTGCGCAACTCTTTCTCACTTTAGACAAAGTCAATGCGCAAGTCACTCTTGTCATGCACGCATCCCATTTCACTTCCTGCTAAAGTCATGTGGTGACAGGCAAGCGACGAAGTGGCAGGTGTGGGTTCACTCACAGCCGACGCTGTACATCTGCACACTGGCGGCTCAGGCCATAAGGGTAGATCGCTAATAATATGGAGCAGTGGTTGAGTCCGGCATATCCTAACCGACTGAGGATCCCTCTTTAGGAATGCACTGCTCAGCTCCCTGGTATGAGCGATGGTGTAGAAAAAGTGTCCACACTATTTCATGCTCTACACTACCTTATCCAGCATACTGAGGCTGGCAGGGGCCCTATTCAATATTTAAAAAAATGAAAATTAGGATTGGTCCTATCATATTTGGCGCATGGAATATAAACAACTTAATGGATAGAAAATATGCAGTAAACCTCATAGCAGAATGGCGTTAATAGGATAAGAACTCGCCATATACACCGTGTAAATTGCTGCCTTGAGCGAGACCCGGCTTGCATGAGAAGGTGAAAGGAACCTCGGATACACTTCCCTTGGAGCTGCAGGGAAATCGAAGAGAGCCATGAGGCTATTATCGGCTTTGCAGTAAGACAGCAATATTTGCCAAATTGACTGAACCTTCTACGGGAGTAAACGACAGACTTATCGCCATGGAACTACCCCTTTTATCTTTAAGAAAGCACCATACCATAATCAGTTGTAATGCTCCAACCATGATCAACGCAGATGATGTGAAGGTCAAGTTCGAAGAGAATCTTCACTGCATCGTTGCTAATGTTCCAAGGGCAGATAACTTCATCATTCGGTAATGTAAGTGCAATAATAGGTTGTGATCACGTTGCCTGGTATGGAAAGATAGGAAAGCACGGAGTGGGTCACTGTAATAGTAGCGGCCTCTTTTTGATCCAGACTTGCGCTGAGCATGAACTGCTGATCATCATTACTCTTTCACCTCCCTACCCGTAACTGGATTTCACAGATACACCCACGCTCTAAGCACTGGCACCAATTCGACTACGTCAGTGGCGGGAAGAGGGACAGGCTGGATGTATATGTAACTAAGTATTTGTGCGGCGCTGAATTCTGGAAGACCGCCGACTCATCATCACCAAACTCAACACCCGCATTCAGCCCAAATGACACCCACAGGAAAGAAGACTTACAATGCTGAACATCACCAAGCTGAATGCAACAGTGCCAACAGGTTTCTCGTAAATGACCTGGAAGAATATCTGAAATCCACCCTCTCTACAGTCAGAGGCTGACTGTGAGGCATTAATAGAGCTGGTCTACAGCTAAGAATCGGCATTCCTATCACGCTCAACAAGATTACATTAAGGCTGGTTTGATGAGAACTGTGACAAGTAAAAGCAGATGCTCAATGAGAAACACGAGTTCCTTCAAAGCTACTTCAACAACCCGAAGACCGCCTCTACGATGAGTACAACAACATACACTTAACCTTAAAGCAGACGCCCCGTCAGATGAAAAACACATGGCTGAGCAACAAATTTGATGAGATCCAGTGCTGGGCAGATCAGCATGATATGATGAACTTCTACAATGCCCTCAAAGCAGTGTATGGTCCTGTATCTTTTGGATCGTCCGCCTTTCTCACCGCACACGAGAACATAATAATTAGTGACAAAGAGGGGATTTTTCAACGATGGGCTGAACACTTTGACAGCGTCCTGAATCGCCCTATATCCATCAATCATGAAGCCATATGTCGTCACCCCAAATTAACCATCATAGATGCACTGGATGTAGTCACATAAGGCGATACTTCAGCTCTCCAGTGCAAAGTACCCGGTTCAGACTCTATCCCAGCTGAAGCTTACATGGACGGGGGCACACCTCTGATAAAAATGTTCCACGTTGTACTGATGTGTCAGCAGGAGATGATCCCCCAGGAATTCAAAGATGCTTCCATATTCCACCTGTATAAGCGCAAAAGGAACCGCTAGAGATGTGACAACCACTATGGTATATCCTTAAGCTCAAATGCGGGAAAGATATTCGATATAATCCTACTGAACCGGCTCAATACACACCTTGACTAGGGATTACTGCCTGAAAGCTAGTGTGTGTTCCGAAAAGAACATGGAACCACCGACATGGTGTTTGCTGCACGGAAGCTGCAAGAGATATTACAAGAGCAAAGCTCTGACCTTTTCTCCATCGACGTGACAAATGCCTTCGACACTGTCTGCAGAGAAGGCGTGCGGAAGGTAATGACCAAGTATGGATGCCCAAAGAAAATTATATCCATGGTGCATCATTTCCACGATGGCATGCAAATCCTAGTCCAGGAACATGGAAATATCAGATGTATTCCCAGTAACACATTTGATCAAAGATGGTTGTGTGCTGACACTGACAATGTTCATTCTAGTTTTTCATCGTCATGCCGAATAACACTTTCAGCGACGGAGAGGTTGGGATAAGCATCAGGTACCGAACAGATGGAACACTATTCAACCAAAAAAGGAGTCAAGCGAAAATCAAGATAATTGCAGACAAAATCAGGGATTTCGTATTTTCTGATGATTACGCCCTCAATGTTGGCTCAGAAGCGGACCTGAAAATCGGCGTGGCAAGTTCTCCAGCTCCTGCAAAGCTTTAGTCTCACCATCAGTACTAAGAAAAGTCCTGCATCCACCGTTCTATGGAAAGCCTTATATAGAGCTCTACATCAGCATCAACGACCAAAAACGTAGCGTTGTGAACAGCTGCATCTACCTTGGCAGCACACTGTCAGAGAGTATCACTATTGACTTCGAAGTGAACCTTCCCATTGCCAGAACAAGTGCAACGTTTCGGCAGATTGTAAGGCAACGTCTTGAGTATAAGAGGATTCACTATCATGACAAAGCTAAAGTTCTACAGAGCAGTTGTTCTCTCCACACTACGTTCGTCATGCAAGACATGGATAGTTTATCAACATCAGGCCCGGAATCGGAATCACTGTCACACCAAAGGTCTTAGGAAATCCTCAACATCAAGTGGCATGACAAGATTCCAGACATAGAGTTACTCGCCTCATTATTTCTACCCAAATTCTACACAATCCGAATACAGTGCCATCTACGCTGGGCCAGAAATGTTGTACGCATGACAGACCACTTGCTACCTAAGAGACTCGTATATGGAGAGCTCAAGCAAGGAAAGCGATCTCACGTAGATCAGGAAAATCGGTTCAAGGATAACCTGAAAACTGATATTAAAATCAGTCAGCATACAGTCTGATTTAGATGAGCAACATCAAGCAATCGAGTCACTTGGCGTTCATCTGAGCACAGATGATCAACGTTATACGAGTGTATCAGGACAGAAGCTGCAGAGCTGTTGTGGCAAACCGAAAACGTTAGAGCCATTAAACCTTCTGAAGATGTTCGACTCATCCCCTGTCCGATATGCAAACGAACATTCCGTGCCATGCTTGGTCCCATCTTCCAGCTTCGAGCGCACAGAAGAGAACCGGCCCCTCCAATCGTCGAAGGACTAGAGAGGTCCTCGTCGAATCGACGGACGAACAACATTAAAGAAAATGTGTAGTTTGCATGCTGAAACGTGATTTTTAACGAACTGTACTGCACCTAATACGAATGCTGCCGCTACTAACACTATTCATAATATTATTACTAATATTATAGTTATAATTTCTAACAATATTACTGATGCTGCAAGAACTGTTTCTATATTATTAATACTAGTAATAATTGGTAAATTGTTAATTCATATTGACGTATTTTCACTACGCAAATGGAATTATGCCTGACACCGATTTCGATAAGATTTCATTGGGTATATTTGAGTTTGTCATGTAGGAGTAACTTCCAAGAAGGTTTGAATTAATACCTCTATTAACATCCCTTGTTTGTTTACTCATGCATGCTAGTGAAAAATCCGCCATGTTTCCGAATATAGACTACATTTATTTCGGCAGAATAATTTACATATTGCTATTGATCTAAAGCCAAGTCATGCTCTCGAATTTCTGAACTCTTTAGTTTCAAACGTATTTTTAATAGAGGAGAGAGAATGTTGGTAATTACAATTTCCTGTATCTGTGTTCATGTCGATAAACCTTTGATATATAATATTTCAGCAATTAACAATGCCAAGTTCATTAAATGCTTTCAAAACTCACACACACACACACACACACACACACACATGTATGTGTGTGTTTGTGTGTATGTTTCCGAATGATACATTGCGGTAACAAATGTGAAATCATTGTTGTACTATGTCCCCAAAGCTTATAGGTCTTCGAACTCTAAAAGTCAAAATACTTTTACGGACAAGTGACAGCCTATATTAAAATAATAAAATCTAATAAAAGTAAAACACTATTTTAGGTTATAACACGAGAAATGGTGGCATACGGTAAAACATATGTTGCACTCCTTTGGAGAAAAAATTGTGTCAAACTGAAAAGAACATTCTAACATTTATGTTTTAGTTTTTAGCAGTAATGGAGTCAATGCCATTTGATGTCAATCACGCACTCGCAAACAGACGCAAGGAAGCCTTAGTTTAAGAGTTTAAACTAAAGTGGGTTCAAAGATGACCATTCCGGTTAACATAATTATTAAATTGAACTGCACAATCCATGAGAAAAGCGTCTTATATTTAGCCCGCTAGCCATATAATTGACAAGCCTACATTGTATTACATAGAAACCGGCAATGGTTGGGGCAATACCAATCTTTTTCTTTAAAATCTGTATCAGTTTCTTTCAATGAAATGGAATGACCCACGATTTAAAAAAAATAACATCTATTGTAACATCGGATAAGTGTATACTGCATTCGCGTATTATTGTCATCCTATACAATATTACACTGGCTATCACTAAACCCATGAACTAGTGATAACAATGCTACTTGTCAAGGTAATGGACGATTTCATGATATGTACATGCTTTACTACAAATACAACATTGGTCTCTAAATCCATTTAGTAGTATTACACTATTTGTAAAACTTTATTTGCAATTACCAAAGCCTGATGTAGTAATAGTGCTACAGAACTATCATCCAAACACGTATAGATCTAACCCAATTTCAAAGTGCCATTGTAAAGCTGCTGTTTTGGCCAGAACAACCTGATGCAGTAACAATACCTTGATGTTCCTCCACACACATATGGCCATATTTTGCTGCATTCAAGTGGTAGTTCAAATATTTGTTTCAGTCATGGAAATTTGATTTAGTAATATTACTATATTGCCATCGTCCAAACCCATATAGTAATAGTAATCTATTTCTGGATGAAAGAGAAAACTACTGGAAAAATTATTAATATATTTCCAGGGAACAGTACTAATCTGAATGTGTGATCTCCAAACCCTGATGTAGATTGGGGCCATCCATTTAGCATCATGCACCCTAATAAGATTAAGCCTTACAAAATACAATATTACTAGGAAAGGGCAAAGCATAATTTACAGACATTGTCGTCTCAAAATCAGATCATGACATTTCTGAACTTCGAAAATGCATGTTCTATTAGTTGTCTATAACATAAAATGATTTGTGTTACAGAGGAAAGCACACTAAACGGTACCCACAAACGTCTCATTGTATTGGTGTTTCCTTTGGTTTTAGATTTTCGTTGTGTCCTCTGGAATTTAAATTTTACAATGAAATGTGGTTTTCCAATCATGTAAAGCTTCACACAAAGTTAATTTTAAACAAATCTGTAGTAACGTTTAAAAACTAGCTTGAACATTGTGTTGATGCTGAAGATTATCATCAATGGTTTCGACACTTATTAATTGAAAAGAAACCAAAATGCTTTATCTTGTTGTTCTGAAAATTATTTTCGAAACGTATAGCATCAAGTAATTCGAGATGATTTACTTTTGGATTGTCATTTATTAGTAGAATCAATATCATGCTGAGGTGTGTTGCAGTATTAGTGACCCTCTGAACCTTGTTGTTTAGGTGAACACTCCTTCCTCGAGTTACAGAATGTAATTCAAGGTTATCGTATGCAAACTTGTACCCTAAATCTGTTATCAGCCAGGTGAGTAATCTCAGACACACATGAACCTCTTACCTCAAACATGGTTCATGCTAGTATCAATAAACTTAGCAAATGTTTGTGATTGATATACTGTTATTGTTGTAGGATTTAACGCCATTATTCAACACACGATATGCTATACATGACGACCAGCATTAATGGTAGAGAAAAACCGGGGAAAACGTCTGGAATGAACCACCGACCCAAGATAATCTACTAGCAAGATTTTCACATACCCACATTAGCTGGGCGCGAGACTCAAAGACACACAGACAGAGGTGAGATGGCAGTGATCCGTAACGGAGAAAGCTTTAGACCATTAGGCTACTCGAGGCTCCAGCTGATATAATGTAGTCAGCTATGTAAACTCAGTCCTACTTACTAAATACAATTACACATGTGTCTTCTCACATACACTATTTTGTTGTAATTAGCGTCTTTGAACCATGTGTGCATTAGAGGCGTTTTATTTTGTGAAAACTATGAGACCACTTAACAGTCCACAACATATAGTATCTATGAATGTACCAAATACAGAAAGATTAAGTATCCATGAATTTACCCAGTACACAAAATTCAGTATCCATGAATTTACCCAGTTCAAAAATTATGTATTTATGAATTTCCACAGTACACAGAATTCAGTATCCATGAATTCAACCGGTACACAAAATTCAGTATCCATGAATTTCTCAGTGCACGAAATTCAATATCCATCATCCTTGAAAATGTAAAGTTGCACTAAACCACACAATTAAATTAATTCACAGTATTGCTTTCTTAAAGGTGAGCTTCCCACGTGCTCCTGTCTTTAATGTGCATCAATTGTATATAATGCACCTTGAGCAGATGTTGTACAGCCTCGACATTTACATATTTAGATCAAATGGCAATAATGTTTACATATATTTTAGTTAATGAAATATTATGCTGATTAAACAGTATGTGCTTATTTGTAATGCTTTGTTGAAACATAGCATGTAATATAGTTTACTAAAGATGCATATAAATATGAAGAAATGGATTTGTTCTGTTTTTAAAAACGCCAGGAACACGTAATTAAAAATAAGGTTTTCTTTTGTATCTACGTATCTTTCTTAACATCTACATACAATCTCAATTATATATCTCACTCTATAAGGAATTATTATTACTTCAAATCGGTCTTTTTTGTAACTTACTTCATTTATTTCCATTTATGTCTTTCCTAATGTGTGCTACTACATTCACAATGCCATGCATATTGTAATTAAATTTCCACTTTTAACTTCTTTTTATCTCTCATCTGTTATCAACTCCTTCATCAACATCACATATGAAACATTCATCTATCAAAGTCGAGAATTGAACAATTTTAAAACGTTTCCACTACTCTGATATAGTCCTCGGGAAAATGCGTTCAACGGTTAAACCACTATACAAAGGCTAAAGAAAGGATACCAAATTTGGTTACCACATATAAGATGCATGTTAAAGCTGAAATAGATATTTGTCTGTATACATTAATTCACGGTATGTATATATATATATATATATATATATATATATATATATATATATATATATATATATATATATATATATATACCATGAATAAATTTATACATTAATCTTATGCTACGTAGTGAATTATTGAATTTTACAAATCAAGTAAATGTGATAGAGAAATATAGTCCGTGTCCATCAGTAAATATTATCATATATAAGAAATTTCATTGATATATATATATATATATATATATATATATATATATATAAATATATATATATATGTGTGTGTGTGTGTGTGTGTGTGTACGTGTGTGTACGTGTGTGTGTTTTTTATGATTAACATTTTCCCTCTCTGCCAAATCACTATTTTCAATGTTGTAGATGTTTGCATCCTATATGTAGCAGTTACAAAGGTATTTGTTAGGGATGTCAATACGTTCCTGATGATCTCTAAACATTAGGTTAGTAGACTTAAATGAAATGTACTTACGCTTCCGATGGGTCCAGAGCCAAAGCTTGCGGCCTCTCTAGATTTTCGTGGATTAGAACACGGAACATGGATGTGTCATTGCCTGAAAGTGACTGAACCATAATCCACTTGAAGTTTGGGTCTGTCCAGTAGATGTTATGGCTGATCCAATCCACCGCTAATGTCAGAATAACCGCTGAAAGTCCTTTATGTAGAGTCGTCCACATATTTTCTGCAGAGTTACCATAATTATAGTTGGGGTTCTTGTATATTGTAGTTGTACCGCTATTGTAAATGAATGCTTGTTTTAATATATTGTCAACATCCACACGGAGATTTTCAACGTCAGTGGAAAAGCGATGAGACCAAATGGGATCCTGGATGGGAGTCCCGTTTTGAGCAATGGGTACTGAATAAACATGTTTGGCTGATGCTGCAAATGTCCCGTAGCAGGTAACAATCAGGCCACGAACATTCTCTGGAACATAATAAATTGAATGTCAAAGGCAGATAAAATAAGTACATTGTACGCAGGTTATTGCTAGTAATAAGTTATAGATGCAGTTGTCTAAATTCTGAACATGTATGTAAAGATATGAATACAAAGTAGAAAATGCAGAGCTTTAGAATGATTGCATAAAAGAATGAAAAGTAGAAATGAAGACACTATTCAGAGATAGAGGAAAGGGTACAGTATAATTAAATGGGCACAATAGTTTCACAGGATTGAAACAAACGTTTCTGCATCATTATTCATTAACCGATTAGCAGAATGTTAAAACTGTATTAGAAAGGGAAGTAACTGGCGGTGCTTGGCATTTGTCGGTTTCTATCTCAATGGTACCAAAATAATAAATGATCAGTGTTAAATTGTGTGATGACGACAATATCATCTAAATACATGAGAATGCTTGCTGAAATGAATGACATGATTCATTCACTTAAAGGTCCAGTATACATCATATGCTTCTTCTGATTTGAAAAGGACACACACACACACACAAACATACATCCATCCATACACACACACACACATACACACACACACACACACACACACACACACACACACACACATACATACATACATACATACATACATACATACATACATACATACATACATACATACATACATACATACATTCACATATATGTGAAAATTCTTACTTAAAAGAAACGCATGAAAATTCATTAGCTGGTCATTTATCAGTTAATAAGATTAGATCTGAAATCAATGTATTGTAATGTTTATAGATAGTGCTATACTTTTTCATTTCAAATGGTAGAAAAACGCAGTCGGAAGGCAGATCAAGTTTATCTGCATTGATTTCTTGCATTTCCAAACCAATTAGAAGTGTAACGGAGACTATGTCGGTCCAATACCGAATAACAGCTCATTCAGTGAGCTAGTACCTGTAGATCCTAATGTTTGTGTCCACAGATGTTCATGTTAAATCCATTGCAAAATGTATAAACGGAAACCATACGGCATATATATTTTTCTTAAACCTTTGCTTAAACCAGCATGTTATGTATGACCTAGGCATCGTATTTTTCAAGTCGTATGCTTTACAACGGGAATGTGATTTACACTTAGAAAGAATTTATCATAGTTTGAACAATATTATCCGGTTCAAGAATCGTTAGGTGTTAGTACATTTGAAATACTGTAAATAGATCATTGAATGTATAAAAAATATTGTATATCATCTTCAGATTCACAAAAAGTATGTGAAGTACGTCTTTCATTTCATGTAGGAATTGTCAAACGCCACTGGAGATAAAACTCCTAAAATTTATTATACTCATTAATAATGAACATATGCAGTATTATTATTAAGAGTGGTAGATTCATATTATCAAACGTGTTAGTAACATTATTAGCTGTACAAGTTGTAGAATATGAGATAGTGACAGTGATTGTAATAGCAGTAATGGTAGCAAAGTTGGCGGTAGACTAAAAAAGAGTAGCTGCATTAATAGTATCGGATAAGATGTACTAAGAGAATGTTGCAAATGACGTCATTATGTTGATGATAGTGTTATTGAGATTTTGAAGTTATTCTTAGTGACAATAATGATTACAGTGTCAAAACCACTTGGAAGAACATATTAGCTGTAGTAAAAAAGGTATCATTTACTTGGTTTGCATTGACAGTCTAAACTCGTCTCATTGTTGCAGTCCTCATTATTGGCATCGACACATACCTGGTCATCTGGACACTCACTGCAATGAAGAAGACCAAACATTGTCACGAGGATAACAATAAATATGATTTGGTAATAATTGTTTTCTCCCAAACAGCCCTCAAAGGTCGATGACATTTATCTACCGTACCATAACACTCAAATATTATTGCAAATCTTATTATGTCTGATTCATGATCATTTCTGATATGGTCATGTCACAGGCATTGGAGTCAGCATATCATTAAAATTGACGATTATTGTGCACTGAATATTTTCAATTGATGTAAATAATACATGGAAAAGAGAGAAATCATATTTAATTTAGCCGATTTATTTTATTTAACGATTAGGAACAATAAAACATAGTGTATAATCAACGTTTAACAATTAGATTTGGCGCTATATGTGATGCTAAGATAAAGGTTCACGCGAGTTCAAAGACGATCGACATTTGTACAGTAACCACAAGTCATTTCATTATAACAGGCATGCACATTTAAAAATCTTTGACTCAAGACATGAAACGTTCATCCGGAAATTCCAAACGAAATACACACAAATAGCTTCCAAGTGGCACACATACATATATATATATATATATATATATATATATATATATATATATATATATATATATATGTGTGTGTGTGTGTGTGTGTGTGTGTGTGTGTGTGTGTTAGAAACATATATGTATACCACTTGGAAGATATATATATATATATATATATATATATATATATATATATATATATATATATATATATATATATATATATAAAGGGAGAAAGAGAGTAAGCAGAAGATATAGAGGCTATACTTATATTTGTAGTAATTTTAGATATATGTTAAATTAATGTCTTTCCCTGTTCCTTATAGTATAAAATCATTCGGAACACGTGGTTTCTTACTTTCAATGGTGATTTCTATATTTTAATTTAGTTCGTATAGGCTTTTGTCTTTGTGTTGGTCATGACATTGTTAGAATGAAAAATCAATCTCTGGGTATGACATATCAATTTCCAATGCTGCGTGCAATATAGTACTCCAACATTTACATAACATTCTTTAGTTGAAACACAGTACTTATTAATAAGATGAAAGTCTTTTTTGGTTTCTCTGTCGGACACATGGATCATCTTTTTGTATTTGTTTAAGTAAATAATCATAAAAACTAAATGGAAACAACTGCCTGCAAAAAATATATAATCAATATTAACGATTTGAACATGCATCCATTGAAAACTGGAACACACATAACAGTTAAAATAACGCTAACATCTGACCATAAATTAACCAAATACGACTGCAAGGAAGTTTATTATAGTTGCGATCACTGTGTGACTTTAGGATCCCATGTCTTCTAAAATGTGCCTAACTGTACAGGTGATATAATACGTATAGATTAGTATGCAAATCATTTCGTTAAGGGGGATTACTAATGTTGTATATGTTAGATTATTGGGATTTATCGGCACCTACACTTCAATATATCGATATATACATATGATAACGCTTGAACGAATAATAGCGAAGTGGACTTACCTTGGCTGACAGTGGGGTCTATTGATCTGTGCATTATACCTTGCCAGGGCCAAGAATAAAAGGATGGCATGTGATGCAATACTCATTTTCTGAAGCAAAGGGAAACAACTCGTAAATGTAAATACAATTTCGTATGTTAACGTCATAGTACATTTGAACAGTTACGAACATAAATAGTGCAGTTGTTACAGTTTTGATGCAAAGTGACATATTTTCAAGACTAAAATGAGCTTCATCGTTTGTAATTCAAATTGCGCAGTTGTGTTTCTCTTGCTCCTGCTACATGTAAGTCTACTAACTCTAACATTAATTCAATTGAGGAATAATAAACGTATGCGGAGGTACAGTGCAGCGCGTACCTTTCGAGTAAGCCGTTCAGAGTTGCATGATACAATGTTAAATGTCTATGTCACTCACAGGCTTATATAGCAGCGGCAGGCATTATTACCTTAGGTCAAGTTAGTATTATGAGAAGCCATGGTTGTTATTTTAAACGTTAAGACCCAGGAGTGACGCTTAATCATAACAAGAACAACTTGATAGAATTAAAGGTTCAGTTGAATGTAATTCAGTTTAATGAACTGACCATATCTGCAGCAAATACTTAATTTGTACTAACTTTCTTATAATGATCGATTCATATTAAGATA
This sequence comes from Unio delphinus, assembly GCA_029339505.1. Classification (NCBI taxonomy): domain Eukaryota; kingdom Metazoa; phylum Mollusca; class Bivalvia; order Unionida; family Unionidae; genus Unio; species Unio delphinus. Next base: position 314,183 of record JAQISU010000065.1, read on the forward strand.
TACACGGACCAAACCCCATTTCTCGCTTTGAAATCAAATATTAAAAAATTTAAATATATATGTATTCATACTGCTAAAGTTAAGGAAATACATTTTGTGTCTTCTCCTTTAGAAATGGTGTCACATAAATCACGGGCTAATGACTTATGAATCTGAATATTTTTTAAAAAAAAATATTTTGGTAAACTTTCGTGTGGTTGCACACCAAACATTTTTAACATCATGCGATAAAGGCAATATATTATTGTCGAATAAATGTTATTTCGTCCCATCAATGAAATTGATTAGGTGGAGTCAAAATGAATGTTACATATTTTAGTAACTATAATTACATTAAATCACGACAAGAAAAGAAAATATCATAACATTTAGTTGTATATGTGTACTATCAATAAATCAAGTAATGAATTCCAATTACATTTACCTCCTGGTTTTCAATGCTTACTTTTGAAACCTTCACGCCCTGCAATATATAACATTTACGTTATGTTAGGTATTTTTATGCAGGTGATTTTGAAGAAAAAAAACTAATTAATAATGTGAATATGCTGATCTTTAGTGACTAGTACACCAGGATGTGAAATTTAGCTGCATAACACGCACGCAGATTCGCTAAATAGTCACACGGCACAATCCTTATTATTATAACACTTGAATTTATATATATATATATATATATATATATATATATATATATATATATAAAAATATATAATCAACTCGGATCTTTGCATGTAATGTTTTATGAATTGTTCTACTTGTATCACCATCAAAGTGCTATCATGTAAATCCGAAATCCAACCCGGTCGTCTTGTTACAATGTCAATAGAAATAGTTACTTTATTAAAACATTCAATATTGAGTACTGAACGAAAATGATCCACTAATTACACCATACTCAATAAATCAGCACCAACATTTCCCGACCCTCTAATCTCTTTATTTCGGAAAGTGTTCGGTTGCAAAGATAAAGCCAAAATCACAATCTTGAGTTGGCAACCTTTGATTTGATCATGGATAAAGATGAAGAATGTAACCCCTTAGGCAGAAAGATAAGTATACGTTATTACTACTAATATCACTTGAACTAGTACTACCATCATTACAATTATTTATATTACTGTTAATAACTATGCTTGTACCATAACTTTGCATACTAACTCAATCGCTGCAATCACATCATCACTGTATCTAATACTGAAGCTTATATGGGTCGATTAAACAACACTTACTTCCAATACCATTTATACGTTTAATGCAAATACCTACTATTATTCATACTACTACTGCTGCTGCTTCCAACATCAACCATAACGATTTTTAAATAAACATGACTGAAACCAAATTTAAAATAATTGTTAAATATTAAACAAGTTATTGTGTTCATTAAAGGTAATCTTTAAACACATAAAAACATGAACCTTGCTTGACATTGTCCATCTATTCTTAAGAAGTCAGATTATGGCCATGTTATTACTAGCAACGTTACCCGTACTTGAACTAGGTTGTTGAAATGAAGGAGAGGTTATATTGTACAATCAGACAGTTTTGTTATTATTCTCTTCCCTCATCTAGGCTACATTAAACTCGTGTTTCTCCAGATAATTTCCTTGCAATTTATAGCCTATATGCAGGGGTAAGTAACATGTATCGGTTGAGTGAAGCAATTATATTTACCTTGGTCTAATCCTCGGTAGGTGTCTTGTTAAATGTTTAAAATATATGTTTTTCATAAATGTCCCAAGCTTTATAGGAATGATTCCCTACTAATGAAGATTTTGCGGTAACTGGTGTCAAGTTTTTTTAGTGACCATAGCTCCGCTCTGAACAACGAAACATATACGGTAATCGAAACTGACAAATCCGTTCATGCTAGGTTCCGTTTGTATCCTAAATTAGTTTACCAGAGATATACAGTAAACATTTCATTTTTTTAGAATAATGTATCAATGAAGACGTTCGATAAATTTGATCCAGAAAAGATATAAACAGACGAGCGATGAAAATATATCTTTGGGAAAGGTACTTGTAAATCTTTAGTTCCTAATTCTTGTATTCTTAAAATAAGAAAAAAAAAACGCAGTCAATAGGTACATTAAGTCTGTAAACAGATTTACACATAAGGGACGATTGATAAAGAACATAACAAAAGATTAAAAATGTTCATAAATAGACTGTTGTTTCTAGTGACATTGCCATATCATTTTGGTTTTCTCTTTTTGACAGTGGCGAGGAGGTCTTCATAATGGCATACTTTGTGCCTCATGGTGTTAAGCACTTCGTCATTTGTGATGTGGTCCTTGTAAGAAATGCCAAGGATGGTTCCGTAGCATCCCATTTCAAGTGCCTGGATTCTCCACTGTAATTCCGCTGTCAAGTTCAAGGCCTCACATCAATACAAAAAAATATTAAGATGACTAGAACTCAAAATAGTCTGATTTTAGATTTCAGACAGATGTTCCTGTTTCTCCAGATGGGTAGTAGCTTTGCCATAGTTGCCGTCTTTGTGTTGCTCGTGAAAATATTTTATATCTTGTTCCCTCTTCAGGGATTATCAAACCAATATATTTGAATTGGTCACCTGTTTCAAGTTCCTATCCTCTAATTCTAATATTGGTTGAGATTTTTGTGCTAACATTCGTAATCACCTTTGTCTTCTCGGCGCTTATCTCCATGTAAAATCTGAAAGATTTTTGACCCAGGTTCTTCACTGCCTGCCAGCCCATCATTGTCGTTATGTTCTTTATCAATCGTCCCTTCAAATCGTAGGTTGTTGATGTTACGCCATCCAACGCTGACTGTTCCACTGTGGCTTTCCAGGGCTTTGCTCGCTCATGATGCGCTCTAAGTAGATTTGAAAAAGCGTGGGTGACAGGAGACATACTTGATGTGCTCCAACTGTTCTCATTAATCAGTCCAGCACAGAACCTTGAGGAATTACTGCACTGGTAGCCATGATATACAGCTGCTTGACGGTGTAGGTCAGTGTTTGACCCATGTTGTACTTCTTCAATGCGGACCATAATGCCTCATTCCACACTCTATCAAAAGCCTATGGAAACATGATATATGTATTGTTGATGTTGTGACTAGATCTGACACAGAACCCTAAGATTTAATATTAGTTTCATTTGTGCTTCTTCTACTCCGAAACCCTGCTTGTTCTTCACAGAATATTTTGTCTACTTGTGGGTTCAATCAATTCAAGATGATCTTCAGCACCACAATACTAGCATGACCGATGAAAGTGAGTGTTCGATAATGTTGGCACAGCTGGAGATTGTCTTTTTTGGGGAGTGTTATAATCAGTGACTGGATCCACTGTGTTTGCCATTCGACGGTCTGCCAGATCTTGTTGCATATTTTTGTTAGTAGCTCTATCACTGATTCCCTACCAATCTTTACTAAGTTCACTTGGGATGTTGTCTACTCCAGCTGCCTTTCCATTCTTCAGTGCTTTTATTGCTGACTCCATCTCTTCTTTTGAGAATGGGAAAATCACCATCAATAGAGTTGTTGCACGCTTAATAGAATTTTAATCATTGTTTTACTATTAGGACAGCATCGTGTATGAATCTAAGGAAAAAAGACTAGCACAATATTATATACTATACAGACACACAAAAATGGAGATATATGCATGCATTTATGTATGTATGTATGTATGTATGTATGTATGTATGTATGTATGTATGTATGTATGTATGTATGTATGTGTGCTTTCGTGCGTGCGTGCGTGCGCACCGATGTATGTATGTATGTATGTATGTATGTATGTATGTATGTATGTATGCATTCATCCATGCATGTATTCATGCATGCATGCATGCAGCTCAACTTCCTTTATCTCATCCTGCTTATCATTAGACTTTGTATTTGTATCCCATGAAAAGTGTTCTCTTTTTAATCTGCCATCCAATCGGGCGTTCTTGTTTCAAATGTTAGTATAAATATTTGATTTTCTTTAATGTTTCAATTATGAATACTGAAAGGAAAGCAAATGCTAATTACATCTTATCTAACAAAACACACCCACATTTTCTCATGCGAGGTTGCAAAGACATCGCCCAATACACAAACTTGCGTTGGCAACCTTCGTTTAGTTCAACTAAGAGAACGGCTGATAGTCCATTTGAAAGATATACTCCTTCTCGAATAGATTGTTTTGTAAATTGCATATCCGTTTTACTTAGGCAAGACACTCATTTACAGTCGGCATAGGCATTGAAGAATTTCATCACATCATGCTCCTGTATCAAACTAGCCTTTATGCCAGTAGTGCACGCATCAGTCCCCAGCACAAAATGTTTGTTCAGTTCTGGCAACTTTACGTTTGCAGCTCCTACCATTGTATGTGTTAAAGAGTTACGCACTTTAACGGAGTTGGCCTGGCGTTAACATAATGTGACAAGGTGGCCCATGATGCTACTTGTCTGCGAGGTGTACAATGATACGTATTCTAATAATCTGCCGCACTCCAGACATTGCAATGACATGACTAAACAATTGTTAACCTTACTGTAAAACGTCAACAGACACAAACACATCAGTGTTATATTGGCCATGGCAGGTTACGAGGTTATGCCAAATAACCCTAACATTGAGAACGGTATGTCTCAATCTACCCATACAACATTGCGGACTGTTCGTAAGGCCCTTCTATGCACCATAGCCTAATACATTGATTGGTATTTGTTAAACACTCAGTCTTGCTGCATTGAATTATGAAAAAAAATTAGAAGTACCCACCAAAGAAATAAAAACCAAATAACAATTGGTATTTGATTTTGCTCTGCTCAGTTGATGTTCAAATTATGTAAATGAAAAATAGTTCAATTAGGTCAGGAATTTGTATAACTTAGTCAAGTTGTAACCTTTTGATTCCATCATTTTGGACTAACTATTCTCCAATGACTCGTCGTGATTCAGACAAGAAAGTTGTTTTAATGATTCATGTACCTTAGCGGAGGGTAAGTGCTTTTTAAATGGCTTGAGAAGGGAATGTCTGCCGCTTAGTTACAACTAGAGAGGACAATTAATAAAATAAACATTTATTTGTTGCCATTTAAACAACGTGAAGTTTTGTGAGTGCGGTGGGTTTACGCGATCAAATTTGCGGTAAGCGATGAGACAATAACGCAGATTGGCACTAAAAAGACGGTAAATTACAGATTTGCAATCAACTATAAGATTACAGCAGGTCTTTGTCGTCAAGGACAACAAAAACGAAACAAAGTTATACTCATGCTAATAAGAGACAGCTTCACTGACTACTTTATTTATACGGCCATACTACATTAGTACTACTATTATTTCTCATATTGCTACTATTACGACTTGTACTGTTCGTATTCCCCGTTATTGCAACTACTGGGTAATTATGCTATTTCTACTACTACTACACTTTCAAATAGTAGAGGATTGAATAGCTCCAAACCTTTTTGTAAAGATCTGATATCACTAGTATTACTACTCCTATAGTCAAAATTGTTAATATTGTCAATGCTTTTTTTAATACTATTTCGCTTGCCGTTGGAGCTAATAGCACATTCTGTCACTAATGCTTCTGCAGCTATCATTACCATTACTATTACCTCCTCTATCGCCATTGCCATGGTATTGTACCACTGACAATTATAACTCCATTCTTGCTATTACTACAACTGGTACAACCGCCATGACTTGTATTGCTACTACCGTTATTAGCTATGCTCGTACCGTCACGTTTTAATTTACCTTAATCACTGCGATAATCATCACTGCGATAATCATGCGATAATCATCACTGCGATAATCATCACTGTATCGAATATTGAAGCTACTATGGCTGTATGAACTAACTAACACGTATTTCCACTACTACTAATATGTTTAATGTAACTACCTACCTTCATGCTACTAATACTGCTGCCAACATCAATCACAGCATTTTATAAAACCAAATAACTCTATCCATATTTAAAATAATTCTTACAGATTCCAAGGTATTGTACCCATTAACCTTTCAAACTAGGATGAACTCTGGCACCATGTTTGACATTGTCCATCAGTTGTTAGGTTCATGACATTATTAGTAACGTTAACTGGTTTTGACGTAGGTGGTTCAAATGAAGGTGAGGTTATGCATAGTGTACAATGAGACATTTTAGTTATTGTTTTCGTCCGAAATCTATTCTTTTTTTCACCAGATAATTTATTTTACATTTTCTAACCTATAAGTATGGGTAAATACCATGTATCGGTAGTGTGTAACAATCATGTATACTTTGGTCTAATCCTATGTGTATTGTAAGACTTTGTATCTTCAGAAAGTTATTTACTGAAATATTTCTTAGACAAAGCGAGGTGTAAATATCATTTTGCAAACAAATTGTTAATTTTTTTAAAATATATTTTTACTATAAAAGTTCCAGGGATTTTTCTGAAGCTTCATTAGCTAATCAAAAATGCGAATGCGATTGACTCAAGAATTCGTCTGTAAATGTGCCTTAAGTACTATTGTCAGCTAATAGATTTTGGTAATTTAGGCCCTTAAAACATCGCAGCTGAAAAAAGATTACTATTATTAATATTGGCAAGGATATTGGTAAGGATAAGGTCTAAGAAATAAACAAATATATTTTGCCAAGTCATTAGATAAAAAAGACTGTGTTTTGTCTCTTTTAACTTGATTCTTGTTTATCGGTAAATAATTTCCAAATATCGTATGATAATTTGTATAACTGATAGAGGTGCCATATTGCAAATGTTGTTGTTTTGGGGTTTGTTCTGAACACCACATACTATCTTTATCTATCAAACATATATTCAAGAGCCATTTGGGTACATCATGTAATTGAAGTCTCTGTTTGCCTCATTATCATTAACAGCCAATTACTATTGTAAAAAGGTATCCGCACAATGTCCCTATATCATCTACTTATAACAATTTACTGTTTTATCTAAAGATCAAATATGTGGTACTAATGAATGACATCACATACGTCCCTAATCGTGGTCACCAACATCTTTGCTTCGTATCTCCCTCACTGTATCCTTGGTCAAGTTATTGTACATGTACTACCATCAAATGATACCTTCGAATACATGTGATTCTCAGTGCAGCTCGAATGTTGCTCACTGTGTCAATATTTCTCTAAGGATATTTAAATTTAAGTAAAATCTATTCATGGTTTTAATAACATTGTTATTTTTCTTCATTATTGTAATACAATACAACAACTTGTGTTCAGTTGTCAGGTTTTGTTTGTCTTGCTGAAAAATGTCATTGATATTGTTCATTGAACAATAATGTCACACCCATGCCATCACCTTTTGCCACGTTGCTTAAGACACTGAATAGCGTTCAATAACAACTCATCCTCAGCCAATTTGAACCCAGATAGATCGTTCCGTAGTAATTGATCCCCTTGTTCAATACATCACCATGGCAATGTTATCGTATTGAACAGCATCGCCGGTTCATAGGTGCAGTTGATGTTAAAAAAGGATAGATGTATTATATTCATAACTGTTCTTGATATATTCAGTGATTACAAATGTTCTTTCCTAATAATAATAATAATGATAGCAAAATAATTTTAATAATACTAATCATGAAAATAAAAGCAACAAACGGACCAAACCACTGTCTGACACGGATGAACTTTGCGACGTGGAATCATTTCCACTCTTCATGCTTATTCAGACTAATGATGGGTCTAAACCTATAGCAGCACTATCTCCGTTTGTTATTAAAGAAACATTTTGGGATCTATGGGCATACCCAAATGTCTCAAAACACTAAAATCGGGCTGCTTTCTTGTTGAGTGTGAGCGAAATGGTCAAACAGACAAAATCATGAAAATGAAATCATTCCTTGATATTTTAGTGACTTCATTCGCTCAAACTGCATTGCGTGATGCGTTGTCGTGTCTTGGCAGGTGTCACTTACACAGATATCATTGAAGAGATGAAACATGACGGTGTCACTGCAGTACGATGAATACGTATTAAAAGTATTAACAATATGCAGGACACCAACACATTCGTACAATGCCCAAAGTGGTCAAGGTTGGGCTTTTGCAAGTAAAGGTAAAAATATACATTCCAAACCTCCATCAGTGCTATAAGTGTAAAAAATATGTCCATAGCGAAGAAAGATTTTCCAAAGTGAAAATATGTGGCCGATGCTGCGACCAATCTCATCAGAAATCCATTTGGAAATAAATCCTCAACTTGTATCAACCGTGGCAGAGAACATCGCTCCAATTCCAAGGAATGTGTTACATGGAAACAGGAGAAGGAGATTCAGATGGCAAAGTGTACATCCAACATTCCCTACCCCGAGGACAGAAATCTTCTCCAGGCTAAAACATCCCTTGCAGGCCTATTCTTCTCCACTGTATTAAAACACATTCCTAAAGCACGAAGGACGCACAAACACAGGCGGATAAACCCGATTCAACAAAAAGTGACAATATCCCCCATTACCAACCACATAAAAAGGGGTTAGATGATCCCATTAATCTTTAAAACAAGTTTATTGACTTTGAGAACATGTATGCAGAAGTAACTGTTGCATATGGCTGCCACTGTGTATATCTTGAAAATCCTTTTATCGTTAGTTATCCTACATGAATGGACATATCAACATGAGGTTTTCACTAAAATACCTCTTATGATGTCTGGTTGGTCCTAAATCAAAATTGTGCTGATCTGACATCCAATATTTCTACCATGCCAGTCATCTGGAGAATGTTTTTTCTACTGTTCCTAGATGGAAGGCGATATGAACATGTGGGGTTTCACTAAAACACTTCGTATGCTGTCTAGTTTGTCGTGATTGAAAATAGTGTCAATAAAGCAAACCGTTCGAGGAAACACACTTTGATAGACATAATCTAGTGGCTCAACCCTTTCAATGCAACACGAAACAGTAAATTAGTTTACAGTAGTTTCATCTAAATGTCTCGTATCCATAGTTTATAGTCTTCCATTTTTCGACAACAAGAAGCATGTACTTCGTCTTGTGGGCATGAATGTATGTCATTTCCTGATGGCGACCTATATAGGTGGGAAATTGTAGCTAAGGAGAAGTAACTTCCATTTCGAGTACTTAAATAATTATCCTTACTTTAGACTTGATTATTTTTTGTGTTCCTTCTGTTCGAGAATAATGACCTTTAATCATGTCTTGCAAATGTTGATGCAAAAGAAAATTCTTGGAGTATAGCGAGTACCCTTAAAGTCCTGGCAACGGAAATTAATTTTGGATTTATATAGAATGTTTTAAGAATCATAATCAATGATTTAAGGTGTGTTTGATATTAACCAATATATATTGTTTCACAATAACCAGAAAATGAGGATCAGAACATTGATCAAAATAGTACTTAGAACCATTGAATATTGATTAACTCATCTTCAAAACCTGACTGATATAATGTATTGCAAGGTGTAAAATGTTTCTTTATTGAAATTGAGCCGTTTTTAAAAACGTGGTAGGATAAATGATACCGTTGTTAAATAATATTCTGACTGACTGAGATCTCAACATTGGACATCATAGATGAAAACAGTGGAAGCCAGTATACATATTTGCGTTATGCTCACATAAGAAATATTGTAATAAACCAAAGGGGTCTCTTATCCTAGCGATATCAAACCCTAACGCTTATTCCGCAACGAGTCATAATTTTATTCTGATTCCAAGGAATCTTATACAATTACGACTGTAAATTTAAAGCCTTATGTGTCCATTCCTGTGACTTAGAATGACATGATAAAACACTACAAGTAACAAATGTTTGTATGATAATGGGAACTACTCATTTAATTGTTTGTATTGTCTAGTTCGTTTGGTTTGAGTAATGTGGTATTGTTTTATCATGTACGTTTAAGCCACATAACCAAATACCCGAGAAAGCATGGCTTAGGCAGTCCAATCAGTTGTGAGACCAACAATCTTGAGTCTACTTGATCCTAACGTATTTTGCCGTGCTGTTAGTGTAATAAAGTCACATGTTACAATTTTGCATTGAAAAAGACACCAACACACAATAGTGAGAAAATCAATATAACAGACAAACATGCAATTATATGATCTAAATGAACACATACATTAGCGGGTAAAAATCCTTCTCCGAACAGTTTGTTTGTAACACAAAATATAAGTCCAAACATAGAAAACGTGAACCAATGCAGTATATCTGACAGGTCATATATTGGTCGTTGCATATTTATCCTATTACATGTATATCTATTTCTTTAGGTTGCATGATTTTTTCATAATCGTGTTAATAAATAACAAATATTACACATCAGTATAACAGAAAGTAAGGAATTTTAATGCGTCATAATTCAGGCATGACGCAACATTCTCGACAGACATAATCCGTCCATGTAAATATCTTTTTTGAATGACCTCAACATACAAATCTGGCTTCATCGTCTGTGTGACAAGCTGGCAAATCGGACTGTTTTGTTTCAGATATTAGACGTGTACCTTTTAAGTCATTTGTAAATTTTCTAATACATCTTATGGACCTTTCATGTAACAGATTGTATGTTGCTCTCAATGATTTTCATGATAATTTAACATCATCACACACACACACAGACAAACATAAGCACATAGAAACATTACTAAATACTAAATACAATTATACAGCATAAATAATAAATAAGATTATGCAGTATTTGGTTTATCTCATTAATTTCCAAAAAAATATTAATAAAAACGAATCACGCATGACGCCCCAACGAAGTAGTTGTAATTAATTTTGGTTATCGTAAATTTGCTTCGGGAACGGCGTTTGTTTTAATGTTTTGAAAGGAATAAGGAAAACAGAATTCAACATTTAAACACGATTGTCCACACTCTATTAGTTGCTGGTAACTGTATATTTGCTAGAGGACTGTATACACATGTATGTGTGGATTCTGTTGCAAGGTTTAAGTAAAGTGTCCATAATATTGGGGATTTAAAAAACACGTTCGTATACTTTTTCTGAGTTTATTTAAACAATATATATATATTGAATGTAGCACCATAGGTTTAGAATGTTATTCAGTGGATAAAGTATGTAAGAACTTTCACGAGATGCAAAGTAAGCTTTACATTGCTCACTCTGTCGGTCTCGATTATGGAAATATATATAATAATCATGGTGTACAGTCAAAGTTATAGAAGCCAACTAGACACAATACGATTGAATATAAAAGAAGCAGCATACAAGGTTTCCAGATATTTTGCTGAATATCGTATAATCACTATTGGAACGAGGCAAACATTATATTGGTTAAAAACTCTGTTTATAAACGTTAATCAGAGATTTTTTTTGGAAAAGTTAGATTTTCAAAAATGATACTAGAGATTATATAATCGTTATGAAAACACGATACACATTCGAATGACTGAAACTAAGTATAATACTAATCTTAAATGACAATGTGCGTGTGTGGGTTTCTGTGTGTGCATGAGTGTTTTCTGTGTGTGTGTGTGTGTGTGTATGTGTGTGTGTGTGTGTGTGTCAGTTCTGAATTATAATTACTGAATAATTCTGCATTTATCAAGATGAAGGTTATCGTTGTGATATAGTCTACAAGTCCTGACGGTTAGCGTATTCGTCCTTTTATTGTGTATCTACAGTTAGCAAAATATGTTCGTGTCTACTTTTTACATCTTTGAAAAAAGTGAAAAACAAAAACGCCCTCAATGCTAAATAGTTCAAGATATGTACAATTGTTTGTTTATTGATATTTCATTGAGAAATGTACTACTTGACCCACGCGAGTAGCACAAGTATCGTATCAATCGTGTGATTCGTAAACTTTGAAGGAATTTGTATTAGTAAGATCATAAGCATCTAGTTTATGGCAATTACAGTAATATACATATATAATGAATTGGAATGTACATGTTGCGCAAATTGTTTGAAATTAAGTGCATTAAGCTGTTCCCAAGTAAAATCGGACACACTCAATCTTTGACCAGCACGTATATTAATTTAATATATTCATAAGTAATATCTACGTTACTAAAGGTAATTTTGATTTTGTTACATTAGAACCGTGCAATAATTGTGTGCAAATATTGATATGCTACTACATATATTGGTCTAGACCAGGTTGACCTGTCCATTGATCTCGAAATTATAATTGCATTATGTCATTATTAATCAGTATATATCTTATGAATAGATGTCCCAGAAAGATAGCTGACATTATGTCACATTTAAGCTTGATGTGGACAGCACGTGCATCGCGATTATAAAAGAAACTATATGACACTTTACATGTCTATATCTCTGTCTGTCTGTCTGTCTCTGTCTGTCTGTCTGTCTGTCTGTCTCTCTGTCTGTCTGTCTCTCTCTCTGTCTCTCTCTCTCTCTCTCTCTCTCTCTCTCTCTCTGCATGTATCAATCCTATTATATATACATACGTTTATTTGTCATCCGACCCATATCCTATTCAAATATTGTTAAATATATGAATTTGTACATGAAATCTACAAAGATTAAATAAACTGGATCGTTTTGTGTCCTAACCATTAACAATGACTCATATAACAAGTGTTTAACTGTATCAAAATGATTTAGTTAACTTGTATTTAGTGCATATACGCTCAATCCCACTGGATGGATATATGCAGATAGAGAGAAAGAGAGACGTAAAGGGAGATATAAACATCCATCATCCTAAAAATGTTTTCTTGGAATCAAGAGGCACGTGCTGACCCTATCGTCCTTGAAGGTGATAGATTGTCGTCTATCTTACTAACTTTATCATCTGTTACCACTCCAAGGTGATCTATATATGGATATGGCATCCATTCAGCAGATATGTATTGATTAATACTGTCATATCTGCGTATTAATGTAAAGAAATGTTGACAGGTGAACCTGTTTTAGACCGATGTATAGTCACAATATGCAACAACTGATTTATGCAGACAAGTAATATAAAATGTATTGTACGTCTGTGATGTACCAATTTCCAAATTACCTCACGTAAGGTACACTCAGCTAGTAAATATATTTACTGAGTATGTGCTGGTCAGTCTAAATATGAAATGTATACTTAATTTGAAAATAACATAAGTATACTTTATCATTGCAAGAGACTGAGTTCTTAAGATCGTACTAGTTAAATTTACTTCAATGTTTTGGAAATTATACTATATATGCGTTAGTCACATGAGTACGTTCCAGTGACAGGAGGACACCGGAGCAAACAAACCAGAATGAGGGAAGTCTGGTTACTCTTACGTAACCCTCCATCAAAAAGCCCTTCTAAGGGCTGCTGCCATTTAGCCATTACAGATCTCTCATTTAGTACGAAAGCTCTATTTGACAAGCTCTTTTGAGAGACCTAACTTGATCAATTTAGAACACCACCAATCAAAATTCACAATACATATACCATAACAGTGACCAACCTACATATATAGCACAGACATTCTATAATTAAAATGTTTAGGGACTTACAATACGTACACTGGTTACTAGAAACATTGGTATGTTAGGAGTTAGAAAAAAAAACTTCAGCTACACATTTGATTTAATTACACAGGTGACTTTACACATTTTTATATTTCCCATCCAATAGTGAAACTGGACCTGATTTGAAATAAGTATGGCTAGGGCGTTTCAAGGCTGTCGACATACATGGGCTGGCTTATTTAACCTCCTTTCTCGCGACCGGAAACCCTCAACATGACGAGACGTGAGAACCATTTTTCACCAGTCATTATTTGGTGCCATTCCACCTCTAGTACACTCCTTCCGATTGGTTGATAGGATTGAGTGCGTGTTTGATCTATTCCCACTCACCCAGGTCCTACATACATGTCGTCCAAATTAAATAGCACACAATGTGTGCATAAATGCCCGTGGGGATGTGGCACCATTCCTTATTCCACGGGAAAAAAATAAATAACTTTCTCTTGAAAGATAAAACAGTGAATAATGACGTTCGTGGCCTGATCACTTTAATTTAAAATTCATTTATTTACATTCCAGTTATTACAAAATAATGGGTTCGCCCCTGAAGTGGGAGGTCGTGTGTTTGATCCCCGGCTGAGCCATACCAAACACTTACAAAATAATGGTACTAACAGCTGCCTCGCTTGGCGCTCAACATTAAGAGGTTAGTGGTGGGACTGGTCGGCCTGGTGTCAGGATAATGTGACTGGTTGGGTCATCATGTTATCGGTCTGCGACACGATGCCCCAATGTTATATTTCACTATACACTGCTTCACTGCAGACATCATATATGGCTGAAAAAACTGTTAAAGCTACATTAACAATCCTAATCACAAACCCATGGATTTATCCTCGCACCCTATACAAATATGTATTCGTTGCATATACTTATATGTCTAAACGCTCTACATATCCACAGAGCTCCGTTCATTCCAGGGGCTCCGAGAATCTGAGTTGTCGAATGACTGCCAGCTTACATCTGTATGCGTGTGTTTGGATGTCGGAAGCTGCCAATATAGCTACTACCGACAACCAGCTTATCGTTGGTTCTTTCCTTTGATTTTCTTGATTCTTCATCCATCATTTATACTAGCCGTCATGAATAGCCTATTTTGTGCTGAAAAAGGACGTTAACACCACAACAACAACAGTTCACTATGTTAATATATTGGCGTATGTGCAATATATGCTTGATTTCAGTTTATATGTAGATAAATGACAATATTAAATGATACTATAAAATATCAGAGGATAGTACAGATGAAGATAAATTTCATCGAAAATATTCCCCGAGTACTAAAGCACATTGTCTCTCCGTCCGCGGACAACGAGTCTGACATGTATTCGTAGCCTGGCAACATGAGATAGCTACAAATGTAGAGTGGATGTCAGTCCTTTGTGTCCAATGTATAAAAAGCATTTGGTTATGACCAGAGAAAAAATATTGCAATTTATAACAAAGCTGATATCATATGCTGGTTAAGCGGCACAAACTCTGCTTTATAACTCAGCTGGTGTTAATTCAGATTCCATCTTTGAAATTTCACATGTAAAGGGAAGCATAGGCAATCAAATAAATATCTAATATTGGAGTGACGCTATCAGTTCTTACAAAGTGGATGCTTAATTATCAAAATATAATATCAATTACTTAAGCAATATTTCTAAGAGAAAACTAATGCAATCATTTAACGGTAAATGCAGTAGTGTTAGAAATATCCTACGATGTGGCCTTTAAGGCTACATTGGGGTAAGATATTTAACTGTAAGCAAGCGGAAATTATACAATAATATTAAGTGATGTTTCTGTATATCACACCAAACCATACACATCTAAATGCAGCAATGAAATGACAGGGGACAACTAGCGACACGTGCGGGTATGTACCAATGACTTCCAAGTCTATGAGGACGGCAAAGGGATCAGACTAACATTACGACATTTTGTCGACGCAGAAAAGAAGAACAGTTGTAAATGAATTCACGGTGCATCATGTAAAGACAACATTTCATTATATTATTCTAAGTTATAAAACATCCGTGCTTGGTATATCCGGGCTGCGACGAATCTGTAGAGAGCTTACTGCTTGACATGTTCAACAGGAATGTAGTTCTAGTCTATGTTTATAACAATGTTTCCTCTCTCATTTTGGTGGTGATAGAAGAGTTTTATTGATGCATTTTTGGTAGGGATTTAAACGTAATTGTTTATTATTGAGAATATGAGCTGAGAGAGTGGTTGTCAGTGTGTAATTTGGCGACGGTGCACATGGAGTAATAAGGCCTTGGTGATGATCCGGAAGAGAAATCAGTGTTCTGTGTACATGATGTTCTGTTTAAAGTGCTGCCGCTCATAAAAATGCCGGTGAAACCCTGACAAAAACTTCACTCTGAAGTCATATTTAGATGTATTTTAGATTAACATATGATTTGTATTGATTGTCACACAGTTGAAAGGACAGCATTGAGAAATATATGTAGATAACATATAGTAAAATTAATTGTGGTGTATGGCCAATAGTAGTACCTGAATTTTTCAGAGGATTTAGCGCCATGCCCTTAATCAAAGCGAGATCACTCAGTCAAACTTCCGCATGGGTGTGAATATACAGAAAACTTTTCAGCTTGATATATGCAGCCTGGAGGAGGGGAATTCGCGAGTCGGCAGTATGGCGTCTACGTTAGCAAGACAGGGCTCCACATCAAAAGAAGCAACGTTAAATCTTTTATCTAAAGCATATCATGTAAAAAATAGTTTCCATGAACCTAGACGTAAATTCATTCAGTGAGTTTTTCATGTTGTCTTAGAAAGGGACATTTAAAAATTTCAGGTACAGTATAAACTAAAGTAAAACGTCAACATCAGAACTTTATATTTGCTTTCATAAAATGGACATTCTTGAAAATACATAGGTGACAGTGGTCACATGATAGCTCAAACAAATATGATGTCTTCCTTGGGTCTGAACTTGCAGAACAGAAACTCTCTCTCTCTCTCTCTCTCTCTCTCTCTCTCTCTCTCTCTCTCTCTCTCTCTCTCTCTCTCTCTCTCTCTCTCTCTCTCTCTTTCTCTCATGCCTGAGGCTTTGCTCGGTCGTACTTCGATGTTACTTGCTAGCAAGGTATAGGCCGCCATATAACAAATGTGTAACTGTATCAAAATGATTTAGTTAACTTGTATTTAGTGCATATACGCTCAATCCCACTGGATGGATATATGCAGATAGAGAAAAAGAGAGACGTGAAGGGAGATATAAACATCCATCGTCCTAAAAAGGTTTTCTTGGAATCAAGAGGCACGTGCTGACCCTATCGTCCTTGAAGGTGTTAGATTGTCGTCTATCTTACTAACTTTATCATCTGTTACCACTCCAAGGTGATCTATATATGGATATGGCATCCATTCAGCAGATATGTAATGATTAATACTGTCATATCTCCGTATTAATGTAAAGATCAGTTGACAGGTGAACCTGTTTTAGACCGATGAATAGTCACAATACGCAACAACTGATTTATGCAGACACGTAATATAAAATGTATTGTACGTCTGCGATGTACCAATTTCCAAATTACCTCACGTAAGGTACACTCAGCTAGTAAATATATTTACTGAGTATGTGCGGGTCAGTCTAAATAATAAATGGATACTTAATTGGAAAATAACATAAGTATACCTTATCATTGCAAGAGACTCAGTTCTTGTGATCGTAATAGTTAAACTTACTTCAATGTTTTGGGATTATACTATATATGCGTTAGTCACATGGGTACGTTACAGTGACAGGAAGACACCGGAGCAAACAAACCAGAATGAGGGTAGACTGGGTACTATTACGTAACCCTCCATCAAAAAGCCTTTCTAAGGGCTGCTGCCATTTAGCCATTACAGATCTCTCATTTGGTACGAAAGCTCTATTTGACAAGCTCTTTTGGGAAACCTAACTTGATCAATTTAGAACACCGCCAATAAAAATTCACAATCCATATAACATAACAGTCACCAACCTACATATGTAGCACAGACATTATATAACTAAAATTTTAAGGGACTTACAATACGTACACTGGGTACTAGAAACATTGGTATGTTAGGAGTTAGAAAAAATCTTCAGCTACACAAAATTTGATTTAATTACACAGGTGACTTTACACATTTCTATATTTCTCGTCCATTAGTGAAACTGGACCTGATTTGAAATAAGTATGGCTAGGGCGTTTCAAAGCTGTCGACATACATGGGCTGGCTTATTTGACCTTTCCCTTCTTTCTCGCGACCGGAAACCCTCAACATGACGAGATGTGAAAACCATTTTTCAACAGTCATTATTTGGTGCCATTCCACATCTAGTACACTCCTTCCGATTGGTTGATAGGGTTGAGTGCGTGTTTGATCTATTCCCACTCACCCAGGTGCTAGATTCATGTCGTCAAAATTAAATAGCACACTATGTGTGCAAAAATGCCCGTGGGAATGTGGCACCATTCCTTACCCCACGGGAAAAAAAATAAATAACTTTCTCTTGAAAGATAAAACAGTGAATAATGACCCTTCGTGGGCGGTTCACTTTAATTTAACATGCATTCATTCACATTCCAGTTATTACAAAAAAAATGGGTTCGTCGCGGAAGTGGGATGTCGTGGGTTCGATCCCCGGCTGAACCATACCAAAGACTTACAAAATAATGGTACTAACAGCTGCCTCGCTTGGCGCTCAACAATAAGATGTTAGTTGTAGGACTGGTCGGCCTGGTGTCAGGATAATGTGACTGGTTGGGTCATCATGTTATCGGTCTGCGACACGATGCCCCAGTGTTAGACTTCACTATACACTGCCTCACTGCAGACATCAGATATTGCTGCAAAACTGTTAAAGCTACGTTAAAAATCCTAATCTCAAACCCATGGATTTATCCTTGCACCCTAAACAAATATGTATTCGTTGCATATACGTATATGTATAAACGCTCTACCTATCCACAGAGCTCCGTTCATTCCAGGGGCTCCGAGAATCTGAGTTATCGGATGACTGCCTGCTCACATCTGTATGCGTGTGTTTGGGTGTCGGAAACTGCCAATATAGCTACGTGCGACAACCAGCTTATCGTTGGTTCTTTCCGTTGATTTTCTTGATTCTTCATCCATCATTTATACTAGCCGTCATGCATAGCCTATTTTGTGCTGAAAAAAAACGTTAACCACAAAAACAACAACCGTTCATTATGTTAATATATTGGCGTCTGTGCAATACACGCTTGCACGCAGTTTATATGTAGATAAACGTATCTTACCCCTTCTTAATTGAAATGATATGGAAATATTTTAACTAATTGACTTTGCAAATAAATGTTACGCAGATTACAAATGTACTGTGCTGCTTCCCAATCAACAACAATGATACAATGAACATGTGTGTAATACGAGCTCTTCCCCTTGTATTTCGAGATTCGTACTGAAAACTATGTATGTAGAATTTTCGTCATAAAGTCGTGTTTCTCCAGAGAATAAGAGCTATATGACTTTCCTAAATGGCGTCAATGAGTCAATATCTACACACTTGAAAATAAACTTACCATTTAGGGGACAAGAATATCAAGACACGTATATTGTCTTTAAAATGAAGAATCCAAACGTTTTGCCTCAAAGCTAAGTGTCTCAATTATTGATAGCAAATGACATGATTCACATGAGAGGAGGTATCATTATCATCTGCTATCGTAAATCAAACACACTTGTAGTGCAACATCCACAGTATATACAAATGGATAAACGGCAGTGGACAGATATTGTGTGTGAAAATCACAGCAAAATGTAAGAGTGTTGTATACGGAACTTAGATAATGACTGTGTGTTTCAGTCCATGGTGTGCTCGTTAGAAAATATACCAAATATGCCATGTGTTATTCATTATTTATATCCGGCATGACCTGGTAAACACAAATGAGTATCAAGTGCGTTAAGTGAAATGTGTCTAAACCATCTTATTTTGTCTTAAATGACAATATTAAATGACACTATAAAATATCAGATAATAGTACAGATGAAGATAAATTTCATCGCAAATATTCCCCAAGTACTAAAGCCCATTGTCTCTGTGTCCGCGGACAAAGAGTCTGAACATGTATTCGTAGCCTGGCAATATGAGATAGCTACAAATGTAGAATGGATTTCAGTCCTTTGTGTCCAATGTATAAAAAGTATTTGGTTATGACCACAGTATACATCTGCAATTTTAAACAAAGCTGATAATATATGCTGGTTAATGCCGCACAAACCCTGCTTTTTAACTAAGTTGGTGTTAATTCAGATTCCATCGTTGAAATTTCACATGTAAAGGGAAGCATATGCAATCAAATAAATATCTAATATTGGAGTGTCGCTATTAGTTCTTACAAAGTGGATGCTTAATTATCACAATATAATATCAATTAGTTAAGCATTGTTTCTAAGAGAAAACCAAAATGCAATCATTTAACGGTAAATTCAGTAGTGTAGAAATACCCTACGATGTGGCCGTTAAGGCTACATTGGGGTGAAACGTTTAACTGCAAGGAAGCGGAAACTATACAACAATATTAAGTGATGTTTCTGTATATCACACCAAGCCATACACATCTAAATGCAGCGATGAAATGAGAGTGGACAACTAGCGACATCCAAGTCTATGAGGACGGCAAAGGGATTAGACTAATATTACGAAACTTTGTCCACGAAGAAAAGAACAGTTGTAAATTAATTCACGGAGCATCATGCAAAGACAACATTTCATTACATTCTTCTAAGTTATAAAATATCCGGGCTGAAACGAATCTGTAGAGACCTTGCTGTTTGACATGCTCAATAGGACACAAAATGCATTCAATTGTATTGTTTAATTTGGTTAAGATATTAATTAGTGAAGTGAGGCATTGTGGCCTGTATGATGTTATGTGAATTCTAATCATCCATCTTAATTTATGCATTGTTTATTACTAATAATATTTTTTTAACTGACACTCTTAAGATTGCATAAGGTATATTCAAACAGATAATTTGAGTTTGACTGTGTACAACTGATCTTAGCATGGTTACATATCCCACATGAACAAATATCAACATATTTTGGAATGTTTGGGATACAATGTTCACATTCAGTATATCATATATGCTGACATTGTACCTACAGTGAATCTGTAAAACACATGTCTGGCTGTGTGCACTAAACGTATCCCAAAATGTAATTTTCTTCATTAATATGTCTATATATGTTAACATATTTCAATTCAGTACATGGACATAGTGCGGTATTGTAGTATCAGCTGATATCTGATTATATTGAACCACTGAGCTTAATAATTGGTATCAAACACCCTTAAAAATACACTTTAAATATTCAAACAGATAATTTTAAATATGTTTGCACATTTGATCTAAACAAGTACATTGTATATGTCCTACATATGCAAATTTCCATTCTTGTTTACAAGTTTTGGGGATCAGAATTTCACATTTAGTTTATGATATAGGATGTATTGGTACCTGTAATTGATATGTGCGGCCAAATTTGGCTGTATTCTCTTGCAATATCCAGAATTATTATTTCCCTCATGAATAAGATTGCCTACAGTAATGTGTTTTATTTTACTACATTGACGCTTGACTTTCCTGTGTACTGGCATGTACTAATGTTTCCAATAATGACCAAACTTCACTGTCCCAAAATTTCCTTAAATTTTGTGATGCATAGTGTAGCTGATTAGGTTTTTATCCTGTAAATGACCAGATATGCTTATAGAAACCTCAAGTACTTTTAGTATGAATTTATTACTTTAATACATTACTATTACTTCACATTTCTGAGTGTCACTCTGTCAAGTTTAATATCTTTTTCCTATGCTTGCAACCTGAATGTTATTTATAAATCACTATATCTAACACATTTTAACTTCATTTACATACATCTTACTGTTTTCTAGGTATAAGTGAAAAATGTTATATCTTTTCAGGTCTAGCCTGGTAACTGGAACAAAGTGTTAGAGTTGAATCAGCTTGGAAGCTGTCTAGTAGTCTGGTGGTGATCGCAAGGTTTCATTAGGACATATGCAGTGTACTGCCACAAGTGATCATGATATCACCACACTAATATGTAGTACCTCAAAGACATGACTTAGATCTTCATGAGAGAGATTAGCACCATTGTTCACTAAGGTAAAGCCTGCCTAGAAACTGTATTTTCCTATCCCAATGTCGCTTTTTGTAGTTATCGACACTGAAATGTAATGCAATTTTCCTATAAAACATGGAAGGGGTCCAATCAGATGTTTAAATCTGAGTGCACTATTAGTGATACAAATAACTTCCTAAATACCTAACACAATAAATATGGAACATAGCACCTGGTGGTGCTTCTTTAGTGCGTACACCTATATGTACCTGGACAGGAATATTGCGGTTTGTTGCCAAAATCACTATAAGTCATGCTATTTCACTACCCCTGACAAAAATGTTCAGTTATGCAGACCCAAACTACCATTTGTTTTAAATACCATTGACTGGTCAACTTGTCTGTCTAAAATTTGTCAAATTCTGTTTTCAAACGTTATGAATATTTCATTTTTTAAACAAATTTAGTTTATAAATTTAAATGTTTATTTAAATTTCGATTAAAATGTTAATGGATCCATATTATTAACCGTGAAACATATTTTCAGACAGGCATTATCTTGTAGTACAATCAGGTTTTTACAGCATTGAAAACGTCTTATATTTAAGGAAGATATAGCAAAATTTAGTTTTGGTTTCTCAAGAGCACTCGGATCAGCATGTGCATCCTGTGGAACACCAGCATTACACACTTTCCAACAGGTGTCACATGTCTAGCTTGCAAGGAAATTCAAAAAGTCTACATGTATAAAGTTCAGATATGTGTGGCATGCAAATATACAAGTGTTACTAAAAGTTGCCTCAAAAAGTTGGGCCTGACAGGAATCACATCACAATTATTATTTCCAGTTCAGTACCCACGAATGTAGTTCTAGCGTATTTTTATAACAATGTTTCCTTTCATTTTGTTGGTCATAGAAAAGTTTTTTTGATGCATTTTAGGTAGGGATTTAAACGTAATTGTTTTTTTTTTTTTTGGGAATATGAGCTGAGAGAGTGGTTGTCAGTGTGTAATTTGGCGACAGTGCACATGGAGTAATAAGGCCTTGGTGATAATCCGGAAATGAAATCTGTGTTTTGTGTACATGCTGTTCTGTTTACAGTGTATCCGCTCAAAACAATGCCGGTAAACCCCTGATAAGAACTTCTCCGTGAAGTCATCTTTAGATGTGTTTTAGATTAACATATGATTTGTATTGATTGTCATACAGTTGAAAGGTCAGCACTGAGAAATATATGTAGAGAACATATAGTAAAATTAATTGTGGTGTATGTCCAGTAGTAGCACCTGAATTATTCAGAAGATTTAGCGCCATGCACTTAATCAAAACGAGATGACTCAGTTAAACTTCCGCATGAGTGTGAATATACAGTATAACTTTTCATCTTGATCTATGCAGCCTGGAGGATCGGAATTTTGCGAGTCGGCAGTATTTCGTCTACGTTAGCAGGACAGGGCTCCGCATCAAAGGAAGCAACGTTGAATCTTTTAACTGTTTCATATCATGTAAAAAATAGTTTCCATGAACCTAGACTTAAATTGCTTGAGTGAGTGTTTCATGTTGTCTTAGAAAGGGACATTTAAAAATTTCAGGTACAGTATAAACTAAAGTAAAACGTCAACATCAGAACTATATATCTGCTTTCATAAAATGGACATTCTTGAAAATACATAGGTGACAGTGGTCACATGATAGCTCAAACGTTATAGAAAATAATATATTAGGCGTCATAATTAATAACAATTTAGTCAAAGTCCCAAATTAATAAGTAACACATATCCTTTTTTGCCTTGAAATACAATACATCATATATGAAAGATCATTACAATTATTTGATCAATTATCATTGCTTATGAATATGAAGAGAAACATTAAGGAAGATTCTTTAAAATGTCACATTTTAGAGACTCACAATGATGTTTTCCTTGGGTCTGACGTCTTCCTTGGGTTTGATGTCTTCCTTGGGCCTGAACTTGCAGAACAGAAATTCTCTCTCTCTCTCTCTCTCTCTCTCTCTCTCTCTCTCTCTCTCTCTCTCTCTCTCTCTCTCTCTCTCTCTCTCTCTCTCTCTCTCTCTCTCTCATGCCTGAGGCTTTTGTTCGGTAGTACTTCGATGTTACTTGCTAGCAAAGTATAGGCCGCCAGCGGCAAAAGATGTTACCCCGGACAGTATAGCGAGACCGAACCCTGCGTGTAACGTGCCCAGTGACGTTTCTTCGTTTACTTTACCGCCAAATATGATGGCCCCTAAAATGACGCTGATTCCTAAAATGTAATAAGAAAAAGATATGACGGCTAAAGCACACGTGTTCAGTAGTAACCTACATAGTTAAATATACCTGAAAATAATTTTTTGAAATTTGACATACATCTTATCTTTTCAGACATTCGTATATTATAATTCTGAAACAGGTAAGATCGCTAAATAGCACTGTATTACAAGAACCTTCGACTTTTGAATCGACACAGGAACAGGCTAAACTGGTCACGAAACGGCTCCCTTTATGCACTGTTCCGTAGGTCTCTTGTTATGCGAGTGAACCGTATGGATTATATCTAAAATTAAAAGATCTTCATTAGTGTTTGTTTTAGTATTGCGTCAGAATGAGGGTATATCGAAATATGACAATATGACAATTTGTCATGTAACAATCATATAAAGCCTCGATAACAAAACTGCAAGGCGCCTTTAGAGAATCAAGGTAGGTGTCGAAACAACTGAAAAATATCAGGACTAAATATACGTGATAATTCCTCCCGGTGTTGTTTCGGCGAAAAGAACATATTGAAGTAACACCTGATTAGCAAAAGAGCCAGTATCTTGTCAGAATTTAAGTATTTTAAATTACTACTAACAACTATCTTAATTAATGCGGGTCAGTGTTAGGCTTCCTAGTGGCAAAGAGTTGTTTTAAGAAACGGTTGTAATTTCCTTTGTCCATTTACATACATGTTTTTAAATAGCTTGATTTCGTCCAAGAATAAGCATAACTATAAAGTGCAGTTTTGAAACGTTGATTACATTTAGCGTTCTCATTATTTCAACAAATTAAGCCCATGAAAACAAATCCGTCCATGGAAATGGATTTCATTTTATTCGGTAAATAAATGTGATGACAAAGTGGCTAAAGATGATACGATTTTTTGCATATAATTGCCATGTAAAGAATAAGGTAAATTAATGAAAATACATATGTAATCAAAATACAAATTATTTTTTTTATGGAGTTTGAAAACTTATTCCAGTACTAATGCTCCACTCATTAACACAGCAAACGAATTTGATCATTTAGGGGAAGAAAGACTGCTTGTAATTTTATTTGCTGCAATACACACTTGTTAATATAACTGATGTACAAATTAACTTGTTATAGCCAAATTGTCTTCGAAAAAGATGCCATACCAATTTAGTTTAGATTTTGTATAGCAACGAAATGAACATAATTATGCTATTTGGCCAAAGTCTCAGACTAAAAATATGATAATTCTTTACAACACAAATAAGAAGTATTCGAACAGAGAGAGAGAGAGAGAGAGAGAGAGACAGAGAGACAGAGAGAGAGAGAGAGGCATTTCGAGTTACTATTTCTTTCACGAAGCCTTCGTCATAGCCATCGTACTCTCAACTATGAATAAATGCACCTGACGGGAGATTGACAAGACTAAATGCAGAGTCAAATTGATACCATAAATGTACCTATCTGATAAATGAACACATAAGAGGTAAACTATACGTGTAAGATCAAATTTGAATCATTTACTGGCTGCAATAGCCAACCCTCCTGCAATACGTGGAAACATTGCGTTCTCCTTCATTACGAACAGCTTAAGAAACCCCACTAATCCGGAACAAGCCAAAAGGAGGAGTCCAATTGTTACGAACGTTCTAGCTGCTTGCATGTAGGCTGGAACTAATAAAGTATATATATATATATATAATATAATTTACGCGGTAAATACGTGATGCATGTCCGACTCAAACATAAATTTGATTACTTTTTCTGTTGAATCTAATGTTCAAAATCAAATATCACAAATGCCTTACAGTAAATATGTGTATTTCTGTACCCAGTAATCTTTTCCCAAAATATAGTAGCAATTTAATGTTTTCTTTTGATTTGGAATTTCAACGTAAACACTGTCAGCGTTGCTATGTTAGCCATCTCGAACCGGTAATGTGCAACGTATGACAAAAATGTGACATCAAGCGCATTGGACATTGTCAGTTGACAATTGTTTTGTCTCTGTCAAAATGTTCACTGTTTCGATGGACACTTATTTTTCGAGTTATAGTTATCAAAACTATAATATACTTTTACTATTTCAACTTTGTTTGAGACTATTTTTACGCATCGCAAATGAGAGGTACAGTGTCTATCAAAATGAACGAAATTATTCGTTCTTGTTTCTATCTAAATAATTTCTGCTGAAATAAAACTGTGATGAAAATAATCTCAAATGCGTAATGATTTTATAATTTTTTTTTTTATAAAACTAGTTAAAAAATATCCAGCGTTTGTTCGACAAGGTGCGCAAAAGATGGACATTATTCAGGTCGTTTTATAAATTCAATAATATAAAATCCATTTGAGATCCTCTTTATCACTTTTGGAATCTGTGTGTAGCGTTGAGTGACATATATCACGTCAGTGTTTTTTGTGACGCCCTCTGGAAAATATCCTAGCTGGGTTATTTTGATTGTTAATGCTCCCATCAAGGTCATCAACGGATCGTGTCTCGTCAATATCAGTTATAAAATCAACGACGTTCTCACCTTTAATTTATGATGCATTCTCGTTAAAATCCTTTAACACTTCATAGCATCGTTGATCATCTACGCTAGGGGCAATTAAATACAACTATCCCACTTCATTCATCTCATTATTAAATTGAGCAACAATTGCGTCTTGCCGGATCCAGATGGCCCAATTATAATTTCGCGGATAGAGTTTGGTAGCGCTGCATGATGTTTAACTGGTTCTCTTGTTTTAGTCGCTGAAAAATCAATTATATTCATATCTCTATACATAAATTATGGATCTATATTGTGTAAAGTGTAAAACACGTACTAGCACAAATGATGTGACGACGATTACAGCTAGCAATAACAGATCAGCACTTACTGGTAGATGTGCAACATGTGGTATAAAAAAGTTTAGATTTGTATCTTTGAAATCCGCTGATGTTTTAAAATAAACGAGGAGGTGATCTCGCAGCCAGGTTAGTAAAACTCCCTGGAACGCCGTGGGCAAAGTATCCAGGAGAAAAGCACCTTCCAGGATATAGCTACTGTGGCCCCGGAACACGATTAGATATCAGACTTGATGATCAAAATCAACCTCGACGTCGTGAAGAACCGATAAACGCCATTGATAAGGCGTGTTATGCTCATGATGTTGCTTATAGAAGCAGCGATTTGCAACACAGGCATCTCGCGGATTTGAAATTAATTCACGCGTTAAATGCTATTCCTGATAAATCCTTCAAAGAAAAGTTGGCTTCGTGGTTGGTAAAATCGGCGACGAAAGCAAATTGATGATGGGTGCTGGTAATTCATAATATGGAATCTATTTATTATTCTCCGAGGGGATACTGGAGGGGTAACGCTGCAATCAGTAAACTCGCCAGTGCCGCAAAAGTGAAAAAGGCTACTGCGGCTAATTGGTTATCCAAACAAGCTATATGGCAAATGTTTTTACCGCGTCCTAGCCAAGTTCACTTTTCGCATTTTGATGTTACCGGGCCCAATGAAGTTCATCAAGCTGATTTATTGTTTTTACCACATGACAACGGTTACAAATACGCGCTAACCGTAGTTGACGTTGCGAGTCGATACAAACAAGCGGAACCGCTAAAAATAAAATCATCACCTGAAGTTGCTTCTGCATTTTAAAGGATTTATCGACGAGGCCCACTACGCTGGTCAAATCTGTTACAAGTTGATCCTGGCAAGGAATTTCAGGGTGTGGTTGCATCTACAATGTCACCATCAGACGGGGGCATACTGTGTTACATCGCGATCAGGCAATTGTTGAACGATTCAATCTGACTCTTGCTGAGCGGTTATTTGGATATCAATACGCAAAAGAATTCATCCAAGAAAAGCGATCTCGTGAATGGGTCAAAAGGTTACTAGGGGTAGTTGAAGCGCTAAATAACGAGATTACCAGAGCAATCAATATGAAACATAACAACGCAATAAAATAAGTATATACCACAACCACAGCTGGATAGCGTTTCTCAGCCAATTCTCAGCAATGTCACCGTGAGATATTTATATGAACCAGGAGAACTCGAAGGTGGCGAAAAAAGGGCTACTGATCCTATTTGGAGTGTCACTACGCATAGCATATCTACTGTAACACGATCAACTAGTAGACCCCAATCTATAAATTGGATTCAACTGCCCCTCAGCGGGGTTTTACACGCGAACAATTGCAAGTGATCCCTGACGATACTCAATTGCCACCGCATGGTCTTAACTAGTACCCAGGATGCTTGCACCCCGGCGTCTATTACACTCAAGACAAGTCAACATCACGTTGTTTCTGACATGACCGAGACTGTTATTTTGTTCTGTTTACTCTAAATTGGCGAGGATCTTTATCCGAATACTGCAAACGCATTATACAATTGCAACTCGCGCAGTGATTATTCTGTTGTTGCTTCAAAGTGATTATTAATTCAGCATCAATGTCAAATTCTCGTTGTTTTCTTTTTGGCCTTGTTGTTTATATCCGGAGAGTTTTTTATTAATGATGCTAACATCAATATCATCCATTGTGGTGTCATCATCGAAAACAATTCTTCGAAGTTGATTTATTCGCCGTACTCTTGACACTGCAAGATAGACTAAATTTGACCACTCAATGCGATTGTCAACTATTAAAACAATTGTATCCGTGATGGTTAATCCCTGCGAGGAATGTATCGTAGTTACATAACCCACTGTTCATGGCGATTTATCAGCACACAATACGTCTTCGACAACACTGATATCAACCAGCACAATATCATTTAATACTAGTGTTTGTCTTTCGTTTTGTCCTGGATTTCAACTTCAATATTCTGTCGCCGTGTATCACAAGGTCTATAACACATCGGCACTGGGGGCGTTGGGAATTTTTCTTTGTGAAGCTTAAACATTTTTTTTGAAGTGTGTCTCTGACTATCTTTCTACTCACCACTACAAAATCGTTTGGTCTCCATGCTTCCCAAAATTCTTCCATGGGAGTTTCAGGAATTATTTCTCTGATGATTTCACATTGGATTCTATCCCGGTTGTAATCTAATTAATTTTTTGACCTCACGTAATTGTTGATCAAGTGCCCTATAGTCAGAATCGATTTCTTCATAATAGTTAACAAACCCTTTTAACCAATCATGTGGACCCTTGCCGACAAATGGCGGTGGTTGGCCATGATCTCCACACATTATTACCGCTGTATTCTTTTGCAGCAACCAATCAAGAAACATTTTGAATACATCTAACGAAACCGTACATATCTCATCCCAAATAATAACCGCGGAGATGAATTTTTCGCCCATTCGTTCAGGGGTCAATTTGTCGCCGTTGTATCGAAAACAACTGTGATAAGTACAAGCTTTAACGTTTCGTTGTTTTATCTCTCGCGCTAGTCTATGGGTCGGTGTCAGCACAATCATATTTGCAGGCGTTCGATATAATTCAATCGCACGAGTCGTCTTTCCCGACCGGCCACAACCGTTTAAATAAACTGTTTTATATCTACAAATCGGATCTGATATCGGTGGTGCATTAGAATACTCTGATAAATTATCACCGCGTATGTAATTACTTTTAATTTCAGTGTCTGCTGATTCAGAATAATCACTCAGCATTTCTTTTTTAATTCTCCATGATCCCCAACTTTCATCCGAATTAGTGAATTCAGCAACTGCGCAACTGTACTTGCTGTCAATGTAAAATGAATCAACCGCAACTCTAACCGCAGTCAGGAAATCTATTTATAATTTAAACTAAATTGATACAAGCATAACCCAGCATCGAGGACCTCAAATGTGTATACCGGGATCTGTAAGTAACAACTGTGCCCAATTTTGTTCCATCGGACAAAAAAGCGTCCTTACGATCCACATATATTTTTTTGGATACAGCATCCGCAATTACAAAGTCATATTCGGTGCTATCTATAATCAACCGTGAAGAATATATTTTGTAGTCACATTTTTCCCTCCCTGAGTGAAGTTTTCGATTATTCTTCTACCGAGATCTTTTGCTTCGATGTTTCGTTGATTAAATACCCGTTTGGACCACTCAATGATATATTCTTCGTAGGCATCAATATGTTTTCTGGATTGCTCAATTATACTATCAAGATGTTCCGGTGTTGGTAACCAGACATTGGTTTGTTTCCGATATGATATAATTGCTTCACTGACCGTCAGCGAAATTAACATTTTTGTATCAATCATGAATCGTAATAGCGCTATTGGCAGCCAATTCTTTTCAGACATGTGTCTACCAATCCAAATATAACAAGCGCGATGAAGTCCTGCTGCGAATTCAAATGATACTACATTAGCGAATCAAGTTAAATCAAAATCAGGCAGCGGCCCATTAATTGCAACACGAGTCATTTCATGTACGGGATGTCCAAATCGTTTAAAATACTCAGTACACTCTAGAAAACTTGCTGGATAACAAGCAACCATATCAACTGAAATGATATTATCACGGTCGTTTTTGTTATTCCATAAAACGCCATGATTGAATTCTAAACAACTAGCCTCAATGTCTGGCAAGAATTCTACACGTGTTGGTTTCCATGCGTTTTTGATTCTCGCAAAATGAGCTGCAACCGACGGAATTGTAAAACAGTTTGTCAAATAATTTTTCGTCGTTGATAATTTCATCACTGGTGGCTTCGCCATTGGCGACTCCGCCACACGCCGTTAAAAACCCACTAGCTGTTTTTTTTTCATTTTATTGTGAAATGCTTCAGTTCGGTATAATTCACCGTTTGGTCTTACAAACTGATCAAAGGTATCCGTGTCGTTTTCAGTGCTGCGAGGTAACCACACCGACACTGGGTCGTTTTTACTCAAATGCGCAATATATAGCATCGAATAGTTTCTCTTCAACGAGAAAACCATCCCTGGAGAAATCTTCTCCCAAGAATTCCGTGGGTATATACTTTATTGTTCTGTTCCGTGGAAATATTGTGACCGCGGATGTCCATGCGTGTTCGTTATGATCAATAATTTTAATTGGGGCTCCCTGTTTATTGTATTTCAATTTATATAATACCTCACCGGTTATCGTTGTAACGGTTATCGGAAATTTCAGCGACTTTTCTAATTTAGCTATATCGCTAATAGTTGCCCCGCTCTCTTTCACTGTTAACTCCCATTCATTAATTTGTTTACGTCTTAGATCAGTCAATTTGTTTCCGCGGAGTGCATTTGTAAAATGTTCTGTTATTCGTGCTGCTACACAATTGAGTAGCAAAGCTACTGACGAAGTCGCCGACGACGACTGTTTCATTGGCGCTAGTTTTCCTATATCAGGTTTTTCATTTAACGGATATATCCCATACACAACTGCTGTTTCAGGATATGCTCGTTCATATTATGGTTTGTCAATTCCAGTTAACAGATCCGGCTTAGTATCACGGCTAACAACGACTGTTTTCTTGTCTTTGAGAATCGGTTCAAATTTGTCTCGTATAATCCAACCTCCTGATTATACACTGATAATGAATTTTACTCTAAAAAAAATGCTTTTGTCGCCAAGTTGTGATAGTATCGTAGCTGCGTTTTCATCGTTCATGGTGGCATCAACAACGCCATCAATTCGAAATGTTGACCAGCTATGAGATGCACCGTCGTGCTTGAATTCAACAGCACAGTCACGATTTTTTTTATCAAGCTGTTATCATTTATTGCCCGTTTTTGCACATCTTTGAGGGTTCTATCGAGATTGAATTTAATATTTTTGTAGGGCTTAATTGCTAATAATCTCTCGAATTCCTCAGTTATATAATTAAAATAAGTATTGAAATAAGAAATTTATATATAATGAATTACTGCAAATGGCTTATGATTGGATCAACAACCGCGTGTAACAAATCATGCAGAAGCGAATTCTGTGGGTATCATTTACAGAGCGTTCGCAACGGTTCCCTTGGCCCCCTCCCGTGCCTCCGATGTGGGGTGGGGGTAAGGGAAAAATCACAATTATGTCTCAGTTGTGGCGGCAAACGATACAGGGAACTAAAGCGCTATTATGACAAACGTATTAAAAATACCGTCATTGACCCTAACGATGACAAAATCATAAAGACCCCTCAAGATTATATCAACAGGTTTATAATTAAAGCAATTAATAAATTAGACAAATAGCATTATTATACAAATGAGCCAAGACTTCAGACCTCACCCCGTGCTTGTTAATTATGAAGCATTCAGTGACGGTGCTGTTAGAAATCGCAGACTAAAGAAACCGGTTGGATGTGTAAACAATATTGGGTAATTGATGTTTGGTGCTGGGAAGAAGAAATATTATTGTCACATATTTATTTTTGAATGTCATAACGGATTGATCAAAAATGGCTTTTTGATTGATCACATTGATAGATCCCCTCAAAATAACAAATTGGATAACTTACAAGTTGTTACACAGAGTGAAAATACTAAAGTAGGAAAAACAGATATGGTACCCAAAACAAGCAAAGAGTGTGAAATCATTTGATTTAGAAAATAAAGAAGAAAACGTATTTCCATCAATGAATGCGGCTGGAAAACAAAGGAAGATAAATCCTCCAGTGATAAATCCATATGACAGAGTAATGTCCAGTGATTGCAATGTAGTCTAATTACTGTCTATTACGATTAATTAATTAATTATCCGTTACGATGAAAACTGTTAGCTAACATGTAATGTCCTTAATTAAGTTAATTAAGTTAATTAAGTAACCTGTAAATATAAAACACGAAGTCAAAAATGACCCAAATTTTTATTTTAATAATTAGAGGTAAAATATATTATATTATTACTATGATAATGGATATCAAAGATGTAAATGCTATAATCGCTGAAATTTCAAATTTGAAAAATCGCGGAATAGTATTATCTGAAGATCTCGACTGCGACAGGATTACCTCGGAATATGAAAACATTGAGTATCAGTCTAGTAAGGGTCGCTATGTTTTACCTAAGATGTACAGGCTCGTGAAAGGAATTCAAAAGTCCATCTATGCTTGTTTGTACGGTAACGACATTAATGCATTTATAACGCTATTTAGCACAGTTGAAGCAATACGTCAACAGCTTGGCCAGGAGTATCAAAAACGAACTGAAATTAGTTCTAAAGTTCGTGATCTTAGAAAAATATTAAACGAGGAAAAACCTGTATCCTAACCACGTGAGCTACTGTAAAAAATAGTCTTCACATTTGAAAACTCAGTTCACAAACAATATATGGTAGGTGAATCGCTTACAACTAGATTAGCCCGAGAGCGGCTAGCAGCAATTAAAAGTTTATACCGGTTTGAGACAGACTTCGCGAGAAACTTCAACAACGACAACAAGCGCAGACTGACTTTTCTGTGTCAAGTCAACAACTGTTTACTCCGATAACAAATGCAACCAAAGATGTGAAAAAGTTAACTGAAGCAGCGATATACGGAGATATTCCTGAAAAAGAACGAGCAAAGAAGGCACCGCTGCTTGATACGCTTGAAAAGATTGCAGCAGAGACGGGACAAACACGCGCAGGGATACAACAGCTATCCAGTGATATATAAACCCAACGCGAGATTGTAGAACGCAAAGAAGAACAAGAAGGTGCAGCTGCAGGAAGAGACTATTCACCTGAAAGTATATTTACAGTCGCAGCATTAAATGAAATTAGAGGAAACCATACGGATTCCGAATTAGCTGATTTTGCTAGAGAAAATTTTCCAAAGATTAAAAGAGAGAATTTATTAAAAGACGAGTTTAAAAGTTGTATAAAGAGCAAAGACACTTGGGCATCAAAAATATATTTAGCGAAACGCGGCGGAGATAAAATCAGAGCGTTTCAGCACCCTGGTTATAATAACTTTCTAGCTGCGGTTAAAGGCGGTCCACAACCATCACGTTATATGGAGGATCCAATCACGGAACAAATAGACATAAGAGCAGAGGCCGGTTTTAAGAAAACAAGCGGAAAAGGATATTCAATTAAAAATCCTTTGGATTTCAACGCAACCGTGACATGTCCTGGTAACATCCTCAGTGATATATCACGGCTAGAAGTACTTATCGGGGGAAAACGAGCCGGAAATAACTCAGTCGAGATAATTAATGAAGCAGCTGATGACTGTAGACGATTATTTGCCGGCGGTATCATGGGCATTGATGTATATCGATAACTCATTGCTGAATTAGTTGAAAATCCCAGAGACGCTCATGTTATGATGAAAATCCTATGGATTTTAGCGATTGAACGCAAGCGATTGGTCAATTCACTAATTGAAAAACTAATAGTTTTATAACCAGATGATCATACACTACAACCATGATAAACCCGTAAGCGTCTACTTGGTGAACTCAAGATTGCCTGTTTACCGCGCGTGGTACGGAGATGATCTCGGCAGTACCGTCGCGGGGTTATTTACAAGAATAGCCCCAAAAGTGTCACCGCTAGCTAAACAATTATCAATGAAAGCCATTGATGTTATTCGTGATAAGGGAATCAGCGCTGTTGAAAATCTTGCCGGAAAGGCATTTTCTGCCGCGAAAGATAAAATAACATCATTGTTGCGTAAGAAACCAACAGCGACGAAGTCGGTGGTGAAACCAACAGTGCTGCAATCAACGACAGTGATGCCTGCAAAAATCAGCAAAGCAATAAATAGCGCAGTGGAAGAAAAACTAGCTTCGTTGGCTGCTTCGGTGACTCCGTCGTCATTAACGGCTTCGCCGGTAACAGATAACGCTATCATGAACGCAATAGCAGGAAGTGGTTTGAAACGAAAACAAAAACGACGATGATTACAAAGAGTTTCACAACTGAAAACACTAGTGTGAATAATATAATGTTTAAACGAACAGCTGATCCCGCGCTTGATATGGAAGCCCCAGTGCGCAAAGACGATTCCGTCCGCAATTATCAATAATATTCCTATCATGCAATACAACCCGACCTACGATCGCGAATTGAACTTCAAGTCCATGATACCAGTAAATACTTTTTGCCGTGTGAAGCGTTTATCGAAGTAGAAGGAGAACGTGTACAACTTACTGATACTCCTGCTGTACCAGCACCGTATCCAGATTGTGCCAAAGTCGGCTTAGTCAATAATGGCATCATGGCGCTATTTGAATCCGCGAGATATCTCATTGACGGAAGAAAAATTGAATCAAAAGACCGTGAAGTTGATGTTGCAACAACAATAATCGGACTAGAAAGATATTCTGATGATTATACAAGGTCTGCTGGTCCATCTATGATGTTTGCTAAGGATACCTCTGATCATCCTGAAAACGTTCAGTATTCTAAGGTAAAGGCAACACGAGATACCGCAGTTGATCCAGCACCAGCCTTATATACTAGACCGGCCGCAACTTTTGATGTCATAAATACCACTCCTAATTTCAATTTAGGGTTTGGAACACGAGTAATGATGTTGCACGGGAGGCGTCGACAATTTTCATGTGCGATTCCACTCCATCACATATTTGGATTCTGCAAAAATGTCAGAAAAGTCATCTATGGAGCCAAACACAATCGCGTTAGTACGACGGGGTGATGACAATGACGCAATATGGCGTGCTAATGATGTTGCTGATGGTAAAATTATTTTAACTAAATTGGTACTATGGATGCCAGTAATGACCCCATCAATCGCCACAGAACAACGACTACTCTCATGCATGGACACAGGCGGCAAATCATTGCTAAGTTGGCTAACAAGAACAACTGATGCCAAAGATGGTAGTGTTGCTGATACATTTACATGGAACCTGGCATCAAAGCAAGGCGTTTCAGCTCCACGTCATATATTTATAGCGCTGCAGAATCGGAATCGATTAGGCTCCCAAGAACGCAGCCATATGATATTTGATAAATTAGGAGTCAAGGAGGTTTCGCTGAGAATAAACGGACAACAAGAACCAACCGAGGATATACAACTTGATTACGACAACAACCATATAGCACGTGTGTATCATCAGATGCTGTCATATATGGGTCGTGATCAAAACGTTGATACCGGTTTGCAAATGTCACAACTTGAGTTTATGAACTTTTATCCAATTTATTACTTTTCGCTGGAACATCTTGTCTTAACAAGGCAATCCGTCGTCGACATACATTTTAGGGCTCGTATAGCCCCTGGTGGTGTTGATTATAGAGCGGTCACTGTCATTTCTCAGTGATAAATCAATGTTGTCAGAATGGGTTAGCGGACGAATGAGAATTGTTGATGCACCAGTGGAAAATATGTAAACGATTCACAATTAGATCAATTTAAAGCATAAATGTGTTTTACAATAAAATGCCATATAGTGTTTTGATAGTGTCAAGCTGGCTGATGGTCAGGTCAAGAAATTGCGATCAAAATCCGCTAAAGAATGTGGAACAACAATAACGTTAACACCAGCGCAGATGTCCGTCGGTAGACATAAAATATCAATAACGGATCGTCAAATAAAACATTTCAATGATGCACTAAAGAAACAGCGAGGGGTTCAAATTGTATTTTCAAAGGCCGCAGTCGCCAACATGATAAAATCAGGTGGTATATTTCCATTGTTAGCTGCAATACCAAGGAATTTCAGGGTTATGTTGCATCTACAATGTCACCATCAGACGGGGGCATACTGTGTTATATCGCGATCAGGCAATTGTTGAACGATTCAATCTGACTCTTGCTGAGCGGTTATTTGGATATCAATACGCAAAAGAATTCATCCAAGAAAAGCGATCTCGTGAATGGGTCAAAAGGTTACTAGGGGTAGTTGAAGCGCTAAATAACGAGATTACCAGAGCAATCAATATGAAACATAACAACGCAATAAAATAAGTATATACCACAACCACAGCTGGATAGCGTTTCTCAGCCAATTATCAGCAATGTCACCGTGAGATATTTATATGAACCAGGAGAACTCGAAGGTGGCGAAAAAAGGGCTACTGATCCTATTTGGAGTGTCACTACGCATAGCATATCTATTGTAACACGATCAACTAGTAGACCCCAATCTATAAATTGGATTCAACTGCCCCTCAGCGGGGTTTTACACGCGAACAATTACAAGTGATCCCTGACGATACTCAATTGCCACCGCATGGTCTTAACTAGTACCCAGGATGCTTGCACCCCGGCGTCTATTACACTCAAGACAAGTCAACATCACGTTGTTTCTGACATGACCGAGACTGTTATTTTGTTCTGTTTACTCTAAATTGGCGAGGATCTTTATCCGAATACTGCAAACGCATTATACAATTGCAACTCGCGCAGTGATTATTCTGTTGTTGCTTCAAAGTGATTATTAATTCAGCATCAATGTCAAATTCTCGTTGTTTTCTTTTTGGCCTTGTTGTTTATATCCGGAGAGTTTTTTATTAATGATGCTAACATCAATATCATCCATTGTGGTGTCATCATCGAAAACAATTCTTCGAAGTTGATTTATTCGCCGTACTCTTGACACTGCTAGATAGACTAAATTTGACCACTCAATGCGATTATCAACTGTTAAAACAATTGTATCCGTGATGGTTAATCCCTGCGAGGAATGTATCGTAGTTACATAACCCACTGTTCATGGCGATTTATCAGCACACAATACGTCTTCGACAACACTGATATCAACCAGCACAATATCATTTAACACTAGTGTTTGTCTTTCGTTTTGTCCTGGAATTTCAACTTCAATATTCTGTCGCCGTGTATCACAAGGTCTATAACACATCGGCACTGGGGGCGTTGGGAATTTTTCTTTGTGAAGCTTAAACATTTTTTTTGGAAGTGTGTCTCTGACTATCTTTCTACTCACCACTACAAAATCGTTTGGTCTCCATGCTTCCCAAAATTCTTCCATGGGAGTTTCAGGAATTGTTTCTCTGATGATTTCACATTGGATTCTATCCCGGTTGTAATCTAATTAATTTTTTGACCTCACGTAATTGTTGATCAAGTGCCCTATAGTCAGTATCGATTTCTTCATAATAGTTAACAAACCCTTTTAACCAATCATGTGGACCCTTGCCGACAAATGGCGGTGGTTGGCCATGATCTCCACACATTATTACCGCTGTATTCTTTTGCAGCAACCAATCAAGAAACATTTTGAATACATCTAACGAAACCGTACATATCTCATCCCAAATAATAACCGCGGAGATGAATTTTTCGCCCATTCGTTCAGGGGTCAATTTGTCGCCGTTGTATCGAAAACAACTGTGATAAGTACAAGCTTTAACGTTTCGTTGTTTTATCTCTCGCGCTAGTCTATGGGTCGGTGTCATCACAATCATATTTGCAGGCGTTCGATATAATTCAATCGCACGAGTCGTCTTTCCCGACCGGCCACAACCGTTTAAATAAACTGTTTTATATCTACAAATCGGATCTGATATCGGTGGTGCATTAGAATACTCTGATAAATTATCACCGCGTATGTAATTACTTTTAATTTCAGTGTCTGCTGATTCAGAATAATCACTCAGCATTTCTTTTTTAATACTCCATGATCCCCAACTTTCATCCGAATTAGTGAATTCAGCAACTGCGCAACTGTACTTGC
Source organism: Unio delphinus (assembly GCA_029339505.1). Classification (NCBI taxonomy): domain Eukaryota; kingdom Metazoa; phylum Mollusca; class Bivalvia; order Unionida; family Unionidae; genus Unio; species Unio delphinus. The sequence continues at coordinate 352,576 of JAQISU010000065.1, forward strand.
TGTCAATGTAAAATGAATCAACCGCAACTCCAACCGCAGTCAGGAAATCTATTTATAATTGAAACTAAATTGATACAAGCATAACCCAGCATCGATGACCTCAAATGTGTATACGGGGATCTGTAAGTAACAACTGTGCCCAATTTTGTTCCATCGGACAAAAAAGCGTCCTTACGATCCACAAATATATTTTTGGATACAGCATCCGCAATTACAAAGTCATATTCGGTGCTATCTATAATCAACCGTGAAGAATATATTTTGTAGTCACATTTTTCCCTCCCTGAGTGAATTTTTCGATTATTCTTCTACCGAGATCTTTTGCTTCGATGTTTCGTTGATTAAATACCCGTTTGGACCACTCAATGATATATTCTTCGTAGGCATCAATATGTTTTCTGGATTGCTCAATTATACTATCAAGATGTTCCGGTGTTGGTAACCAGACATTGGTTTGTTTCCGATATGATATAATTGCTTCACTGACCGTCAGCGAAAGTAACATTTTTGTATCAATCATGAATCGTAATAGCGCTATTGGCAGCCAATTCTTTTCAGACATGTGTCTACCAATCCAAATATAACAAGCGCGATGAAGTCCTGCTGCGAATTCAAATGATACTACATTAGCGAATCAAGTTAAATCAAAATCAGGCAGCGGCCCATTAATTGCAACACGAGTCATTTCATGTACGGGATGTCCAAATCGTTTAAAATACTCAGTACACTCTAGAAAACTTGCTGGATAACAAGCAACCATATCAACTGAAATGATATTATCACGGTCGTTTTTGTTATTCCATAAAACGCCATGATTGAATTCTAAACAACTAGCCTCAATGTCTGGCAAGAATTCTACACGTGTTGGTTTCCATGCGTTTTTGATTCTCGCAAAATGAGCTGCAACCGACGGAATTGTAAAACAGTTTGTCAAATAATTTTTCGTCGTTGATAATTTCATCACTGGTGGCTTCGCCATTGGCGACTCCGCCACACGCCGTTAAAAACCCACTAGCTGTTTTTTTTTTTCATTTTATTGTGAAATGCTTCAGTTCGGTATAATTCACCGTTTGGTCTTACAAACTGATCAAAGGTATCCGTGTCGTTTTCAGTGCTGCGAGGTAACCACACCGACACTGGGTCGTTTTTACTCAAATGCGCAATAGCATCGAATAGTTTCTCTTCAACGAGAAAACCATCCCTGGAGAAATCTTCTCCCAAGAATTACGTGGGTATATACTTTATTGTTCTGTTCCGTGGAAATATTGTGACCGCGGATGTCCATGCGTGTTCGTTATGATCAATAATTTTAATTGGGGCTCCCTGTTTATTGTATTTCAATTTATATAATACCTCACCGGTTATCGTTGTAACGGTTATCGGAAATTTCAGCGACTTTTCTAATTTAGCTATATCGCTAATAGTTGCCCCGCTCTCTTTCACTGTTAACTCCCATTCATTAATTTGTTTACGTCTTAGATCAGTCAATTTGTTTCCGCGGAGTGCATTTGTAAAATGTTCTGTTATTCGTGCTGCTACACAATTGAGTAGCAAAGCTACTGACGAAGTCGCCGACGACGACTGTTTCATTGGCGCTAGTTTTCCTATATCAGGTTTTTCATTTAACGGATATATCCCATACACAACTGCTGTTTCAGGATATGCTCGTTCATATTATGGTTTGTCAATTCCAGTTAACAGATCCGGCTTAGTATCACGGCTAACAACGACTGTTTTCTTGTCTTTGAGAATCGGTTCAAATTTGTCTCGTATAATCCAACCTCCTGATTATACACTGATAATGAATTTTACTCTAAAAAAAATGCTTTTTGTCGCCAAGTTGTGATAGTATCGTAGCTGCGTTTTCATCGTTCATGGTGGCATCAACAACGCCATCAATTCGAAATGTTGACCAGCTATGAGATGCACCGTCGTGCTTGAATTCAACAGCACAGTCACGATTTTTTTTATCAAGCTGTTATCATTTATTGCCCGTTTTTGCACATCTTTGAGGGTTCTATCGAGATTGAATTTAATATTTTTGTAGGGCTTAATTGCTAATAATCTCTCGAATTCCTCAGTTATATAATTAAAATAAGTATTGAAATAAGAAATTTATATATAATGAATCACTGCAAATGGCTTATGATTGGATCAACAACCGCGTGTAACAAATCATGCAGAAGCGAATTCTGTGGGTATCATTTACAGAGCGTTCGCAACGGTTCCCTTGGCCCCCTCCCGTGCCTCCGATGTGGGGTGGGGGTAAGGGGAAAATCACAATTATGTCTCAGTTGTGGCGGCAAACGATACAGGGAACTAAAGCGCTATTATGACAAACGTATTAAAAATACCGTCATTGACCCTAACGATGACAAAATCATAAAGACCCCTCAAGATTATATCAACAGGTTTATAATTAAAGCAATTAATAAATTAGACAAATAGTATTATTATACAAATGAGCCAAGACTTCAGACCTCACCCCGTGCTTGTTAATTATGAAGCATTCAGTGACGGTGCTGTTAGAAATCGCAGACTAAAGAAACCGGTTGGATGTGTAAACAATATGGGGTAATTGATGTTTGGTGCTGGGAAGAAGAAATATTATTGTCACATAATTATTTTTGAATGTCATAACGAATTGATCAAAAATGGCTTTTTGATTGATCACATTGATGGATCCCCTCAAAATAACAAATTGGATAACTTACGAGTTGTTACACAGAGTGAAAATACTAAAGTAGGAAAAACAGATATGGTACCCAAAACAAGGCAAGAGTGTGAAATCATTTGATTTAGAAAATAAAGAAGAAAACGTATTTCCATCAATGAATGCGGCTGAAAAACAAAGGAAGATAAATCCTCCAGTGATAAATCCATATGACAGAGTAATGTCCAGTGATTGCAATGTAGTCTAATTACTGTCTATTACGATTAATTAATTAATTATCCGTTACGATGAAAACTGTTAGCTAACATGTAATGTCCTTAATTAAGTTAATTAAGTTAATTAAGTAACCTGTAAATATAAAACACGAAGTCAAAAATGACCCAAATTTTTATTTTAATAATTAGAGGTAAAATATAATATATTATTACTATGATAATGGATATCAAAGATGTAAATGCTATAATCGCTGAAATTTCAAATTTGAAAAATCGCGGAATAGTATTATCTGAAGATCTCGACTGCGACAGGATTACCTCGGAATATGAAAACATTGAGTATCAGTCTAGTAAGGGTCGCTATGTTTTACCTAAGATGTACAGGCTCGTGAAAGGAATTCAAAAGTCCATCTATGCTTGTTTGTACGGTAACGACATTAATGCATTTATAACGCTATTTAGCACAGTTGAAGCAATACGTCAACAGCTCGGCCAGGAGTATCAAAAACGAACTGAAATTAGTTCTAAAGTTCGTGATCTTAGAAAAATATTAAACGAGGAAAAACCTGTATCCTAACCACGTGAGCTACTGTAAAAAATAGTCTTCACATTTGAAAACTCAGTTCACAAACAATATATGGTAGGTGAATCGCTTACAACTAGATTAGCCCGAGAGCGGCTAGCAGCAATTAAAAGTTTATACCTGTTCGAGACAGACTTCGCGAGAAACTTCAACAACGACAACAAGCGCAGACTGACTTTTCTGTGTCAAGTCAACAACTGTTTACTCCGATAACAAGTGCAACCAAAGATGTGAAAAAGTTATCTGAAGCAGCGATATACGGAGATATTCCTGAAAAAGAACGAGCAAAGAAGGCACCGCTGCTTGATACGCTTGAAAAGATTGCAGCAGAGACGGGACAAACACGCGCAGGGATACAACAGCTATCCAGTGATATATAAACCCAACGCGAGATTGTAGAACGCAAAGAAGAACAAGAAGGTGCAGCTGCAGGAAGAGACTATTCACCTGAAAGTATATTTACAGTCGCAGCATTAAATGAAATTAGAGGAAACCATACGGATTCCGAATTAGCTGATTTTGCTAGAGAAAATTTTCCAAAGATTAAAAGAGAGAATTTATTAAAAGACGAGTTTAAAAGTTGTATAAAGAGCAAAGACACTTGGGCATCAAAAATATATTTAGCGAAACGCGGCGGAGATAAAATCAGAGCGTTGCAGCACCCTAGTTATAATAACTTTCTAGCTGCGGTTAAAGGCGGTCCACAACCATCACGTTATACGGAGGATCCAATCACGGAACAAATAGACATAAGAGCAGAGGCCGGTTTTAAGAAAACAAGCGGAAAAGGATATTCAATTAAAAATCCTTTGGATTTCAATGCAACCGTGACATGTCCTGGTAACATCCTCAGTGATATATCACGGCTAGAAGTACTTATCGGGGGAAAACGAGCCGGAAATAACTCAGTCGAGATAATTAATGAAGCAGCTGATGACTGTAGACGATTATTTGCCGGCGGTATCATGGGCATTGATGTATATCGATAACTCAACTGAATTAGTTGAAAATCCCAGAGACGCTCATGTTATGATGAAAATCCAATGGATTTTAGCGATTGAACGCAAGCGATTGCTCAATTCACTAATTGAAAAACTAATAGTTTTATAACCAGATGATCATACACTACAACCATGATAAACCCGTAAGCGTCTACTTGGTGAACTCAAGATTGCCTGTTTACCGCGCGTGGTACGGAGATGATCTCGGCAGTACCGTCTCGGGGTTATTTACAAGAATAGCCCCAAAAGTGTCACCGCTAGCTAAACAATTATCAATGAAAGCCATTGATGTTATTCGTGATAAGGGAATCAGCGCTGTTGAAAATCTTGCCGGAAAGGCATTTTCTGCCGCGAAAGATAAAATAACATCATTGTTGCGTAAGAAACCAACAGCGACGAAGTCGGTGGTGAAACCAACAGTGCTGCAATCAACGACAGTGATGCCTGCAAAAATCAGCAAAGCAATAAATAGCGCAGTGGAAGAAAAACTAGCTTCGTTGGCTGCTTCGGTGACTCCGTCGTCATTAACGGCTTCGCCGATAACAGATAACGCTATCATGAACGCAATAGCAGGAAGTGGTTTGAAACGAAAACAAAAACGACGATGATTACAAAGAGTTTCACAACTGAAAACACTAGTGTGAATAATATAATGTTTAAACGAACAGCTGATCCCGCGCTTGATATGGAAGCCCCAGTGCGCAAAGACGATTCCGTCCGCAATTATCAATAATATTCCTATCATGCAATACAACCCGACCTACGATCGCGAATTGAACTTCAAGTCCATGATACCAGTAAATACTTTTTGCCGTGTGAAGCGTTTATCGAAGTAGAAGGAGAACGTGTACAACTTACTGATACTCCTGCTGTACCAGCACCGTATCCAGATTGTGCCAAAGTCGGCTTAGTCAATAATGGCATCATGGCGCTATTTGAATCCGCGAGATATCTCATTGACGGAAGAAAAATTGAATCAAAAGACCGTGAAGTTGATGTTGCAACAACAATAATCGGACTAGCAAGATATTCTGATGATTATACAAGGTCTGCTGGTACATCTATGATGTTTGCTAAGGATACCTCTGATCATCCTGAAAACGTTCAGTATTCTAAGGTAAAGGCAACACGAGATACCGCAGTTGATCCAGCACCAGCCTTATATACTAGACCGGCCGCAACTTTTGATGTCATAAACACCACTCCTAATTTCAATTTAGGGTTTGGAACACGAGTAATGATGTTGCACGGGAGGCGTCGACAATTTTCATGTGCGATTCCACTCCATCACATATTTGGATTCTGCAAAAATGTCAGAAAAGTCATCTATGGAGCCAAACACAATCGCGTTAGTACGAAGGGGTGATGACAATGACGCAATATGGCGTGCTAATGATGTTGCTGATGGTAAAATTATTTTAACTAAATTGGCACTATGGATGTCAGTAATGACCCCATCAATCGCCACAGAACAACGACTACTCTCATGCATGGACACAGGCGGCAAATCATTGCTAAGTTGGCTAACAAGAACAACTGATGCCAAAGATGGTAGTGTTGCTGATACATTTACATGGAACCTGGCATCAAAGCAAGGCGTTTCAGCTCCACGTCATATATTTATAGCGCTGCAGAATCGGAATCGATTAGGCTCCCAAGAACGCAGCCATATGATATTTGATAAATTAGGAGTCAAGGAGGTTTCGCTGAGAATAAACGGACAACAAGAACCAACCGAGGATATACAACTTGATTACGACAACAACCATATAGCACGTGTGTATCATCAGATGCTGTCATATATGGGTCGTGATCAAAACGTTGATACCGGTTTGCAAAGGTCACAACTTGAGTTTATGAACTTTTATCCAATTTATTACTTTTCGCTGGAACATCTTGATTTAACAAGGCAATCCGTCGTCGACATACATTTTAGGGCTCGTATAGCCCCTGGTGGTGTTGATTATAGAGCGGTTGCTGTCATTTCTCAGTGATAAATCAATGTTGTTAGAATGGGTTAGCGGACGAATGAGAATTGTTGATGCACCAGTGGAAAATATGTAAACGATTCACAATTAGATCAATTTAAAGCATAAATGTGTTTTACAATAAAATGCCATATAGTGTTTTGATAGTGTCAAGCTGGCTGATGGTCAGGTCAAGAAATTGCGATCAAAATCCGCTAAAGAATGTGGAACAACAATAGCGTTAACACCAGCGCAGATGTCCGGCGGTAGACATAAAATATCAATAACGGATCGTCAAATAAAACATTTCAATGATGCACTAAAGAAACAGCGAGGGGTTCAAATTGTATTTTCAAAGGCCGCAGTCGCCAACATGATAAAATCAGGTGGTATATTTCCATTGTTAGCTGCAATACCAGCATTGATTGCCGCGGCTACCCCAGCGGTGGCTAAAGCGGCGGTGTTTGAAGCCGTTGGTACCGCGGCAGGGATGGCGTTGAAAAAGGCAACTGGGAAAGGATATAAAAAAGGGAAAGGGTCTAAGACTACCAGGAACCCCGTATTCATAGTACATCGGAAAGGGTCTGAGAATCCCAGGAACGGTTTATTAGTTGAAAGCCCAATTCTTCCCATGTCCAAGTTTGATTTAATTGATGCTGCTAAACAACTAGCGATAAAAAACTTCAGAGGGGTTTTTATGAGAGATCAATTACCGATAAAACCTAAACGCGTTGAAACCGGTATCATCAATCTTGATAACAGTAACGGATCGAGAACTCACTGGGTTGCATACGCGATTGATCCACGTGGGATTGTTTATTTCGATTCATATGAGTTAGCCCCACCGAGCGAGTTCATGCGTTATATATCAAATCGCTCAATTCCGAATTTTTATTCCATGCTGCCAACACAACAATTAAATGATCCACCGATATGCGGCTGTGAAGTATTAAATGTTCTGGCGGAGATATCTAGATTTCCGTGGAAACCACCACATATTGTTGTAAACGAATATACCAGTGGGAGGTTTTAAGAAAATCAATAAATTGAAAACCCAAATTGCGCTAACAATAATGATTGATATTTGGGAGCGACCTCTATCAGCGTTAAAAAAAACACCACGGAAACACAGAATGTAAAAAAAAATAATTAAAGATGAAATCGCTGAGACGCTGAATTTAGCAAGTGTTGACCCAAACGAAACAGTTGTATTTCAAGATCGCCAGGGCAAATTGAAAACCAGTAATGTGTCATTGGATGACATTTTAACACGAAGACATGACGCCGCCGATGACGCTATTGCGCTGTTTCATTAGAGTAAACTCAAACCAGGCGTACTTGTTTCGACGGTCACAGAGAAACTAACAACAGTAGATAAGACAGCAAACTCATTAAAATCACTCAACGATGAATTTGTTAAATTCAATCAACCGCTACAAGAGTTTCTTGGTGATCCACCAATGACCACACCGAATATTGAAACGATAAAAACCGCAATTGACAATTTAGCAAAGCTACGATCTGATTATAATGCTCATATGGATGTTTTGAACGCACTACGAAGAGACTTCAGCAGAACCGATGAAGCCATTGTTTAATTCAATCAACCGCTACAAGAATTTCTTGGTGTTCCACCAGTGACCGCACCGGATATTAAAACGATAAAAACCGCAATCGACAATTTAGAACAGCTGCGATCTGAGTATGATGCTCATATAGCTGCTTTTGCGCACTACGAGAATACTTCAGCAGAACCGACGACGCCTTTGTTAGATTCAATCAACCGCTACAAGATTTTCTTGGCGTTCCACCAGTGACCACAACGAATATTAAAACGATAAAAACCGCAATCGACAATTTAGAACAGCTACTATCTAAGTATAATAATCAAATAGATGCTTTTAACGAACTACGAGAAAACTTCAAAAGAACCAATTACTCCATTGTTAAATTCAATAAACCGCTACAAGAATTTCTTGGTGTTCCACCAGTGACCACACCGAATATTAAAACGATAAAAACCGCAATCGACGATTTAGAACAGCTACGATCTAAGTGTAATGATCATATAGTTGCTTTTGACACTCTAGTAGGAGGCTTCGGCCAAACCAATAACATCGTTGATAAATTCGATCTACTGCTACGAGAATTTTTGGGTGTTCCACCAGTGACCACATCGAATATTAAAACGACAAAAACCGCAATCGACAATTTAGCAAAGCTACGATCTGTGTATGATAATCATATAAATGCTTTTGGCGTGCTACGAAGAGGCATTGACATGACCGATGAGGCAATTGATAAATTCTTTGGTAAACAAGATATTAAACCTGAAGATGTTAAAACAACTCTGGATAACATCACTCCTAATTCGATTAAATAACTCGGTTTGGTCGGCAATTGGGAGCAATCAACACAGATGTTACTACGATCAGAGGCATTCTCCAGAGACTTGAAAAAATAAAAATCCCTCATGATATCTTCAGCAATAACGTATACACATATCGATCTGGACCATTTGAGTGGACACCAACATCTAACGCTTTACTCATCCCAGCTACTGTCAAGGGTATTTACCAAATTAACGCTGGTAACACCAATTCAATTTAATATATCATCGTCGAGTTCATCCGGGGTCGAAATTGTGATATCAACGATCATCGACAAGAATACAACTGAACAGTTAACGATAAAAGCCGATGATAAAAGTTTGGCTAGGGCATCAGTAATTTGGTATGTGGAATTCATAGCGGATCTGAGCAAATAACTGAATTGAAATCAATTTACAATTAGATTCGTAATTGAAAACGCTAGTGTTTTTAAAGTAAGAATGACATCAACGCTGTCACTATATCGCTATGATACAATCAAAGAATTATCAACTAAACTCAAAACACTCGCTGAGGAGTATGCAATAAAAATAAAAAAATACAGCAGGAGAATTACAGCCATTGACGTTACAGTGTATTCGGTATCTGGTGTAATGGCAGGAGCTGGTATTATACTGTCTTCAGTGACAATGATAGCCCCGGTTGCTGTTCCAATTTTTTTATATCCGCGGCGACAACAATTGCTGTGGTTGCTAATGCAATTACTAAAAAACTATCATCGTGTTGTCAGGGAAAAGCCAACGAGTATACAGTAAAACATCAAATAGCATCCAACGCGTACTCGCAATTATCCTCGTTGATATCATCATCGATTGATGATACAGTAATTACCGATGAAGAGTTCTCAGCGATGATACGTATTTATAATTCCGCGGTATCGAAATTAGAAATTGTAGACAATGATAATTATAATGTCACTAAAACTCGAAGAGTTTCAACTGCTTCAACGAATAGAGGAAAATACCAACCCGGTGAAAACAAGCTTGATCTCAATATCATCAACGAAATCCGAGTTTAGTGTAAACTTTCCTTCTCCGGTTCCCGTGAAGGAGATAGCGCTAGCAAAATTACGCCTTTATCATAGCTGGCCTAATATCAGATCGGTAGCGTTTGGTGGGCAGAGACCCAATAACTCATTGGTGTTCGCGAATGAGAATAAAGAAGACGGGACTCCAGACTGGAACGTTGTTTCAATACCAACAGGGTCATTCCAAATCGAACAAATCAATAATGAATTCGCGCGTAGAATAAAATCGATTACTGGAGCAGAATCAGAAATCGCTATAACGGTTCACGAGCCAACGCTATCATCTGCCATTGAAATAAAATCACCTAATTACGTCGTAGATATCTATAACAGCTCAATCAGAACCGTGTTAGGATGGCCTGAAAACCCACCTCGACAAGAAACCGCTGTTGTAGCACCAGAACCTGTAAAATCTGATTATGTCACAGACAAAATAAAACCTGATAATCCAATAAAAGTTATAAAGAGTACAGTGTACCTTTAGAGTTTTTTGGGTTAGGATACGAATATAGGGGAAGGGGAGTGGACCATTGCAGGGGTATTATTTTGTTAACGAACCTAGCATTATTAAAAATTTCACAGCGATGAATAATGATTTTTCACTGTTATTATTATCTCTTGAATCTGCTACTCTCACTCGAGATGAATTTATTAGCGTTGTATAAATATGAAACAAAATCATCGACGAAATGGAAAAATTTAATTTACAAATTATTCGTGTTATACTCGATGATAAATCTTCCACATCGAGAATAACATTTGCAAAAAAATATAATATCCGCATTGAAGATATATCAACATTTAAACTACCCGGTTATAAAGTACCGGATTTAAAAAAACAACTTAACGACACCATCGATACTGGTTTTAAAATAATCTATGACGCATGAAAAAGAAATCTAGTGGAAGATTTATTAATCCTGACTCACAATAATGACCTATATCGCGCCACACAATGTTAATATTTCATCGGTGATTGCACTCAATTTAGTATGTGATGATATCAAAGGAAGCTATCAAATAAATCTCGAGCAATCAAATCAAGCCCAGCAGTGATATATTCTGTATTCATTTGCACCAACAGCATCTCCAGGATTTTTAATCCAATTAATCCAGTCTATATGCGATGCCATAATAAATCGCTAACGAGAATTAATTTCAGACTCATTGACCAGTCAAATAATTTGATTGATCTGCAGGATGAGATGTTAGCAATTAGTCTATTTGTAAAGTCCTAGGACTTGATCAAATATCCGGTTGAAATCATTTATGATTTTTGTTAACCCATAGCAGCAGGGGGGGGGGGGGGGGGCGCAATGACAACATCGTTGCGACCCGGATGATTGAACAATCGCAAAGTCTCCGTTTGCTAAATGGAGACTTATTTTTTTTGGTTAAAAATATAAGATTCGCAGGAAGGCTCTCTTTTCCGTTTTGAGAGCTCAATCAATTTTGTAGAAAAAAGTTGTGAGATTCGGTCCCCCTGCTGCTTATTCACATTCCGGATCTCTCTGCTGGTGATGTATGACTATGGTGACTATGTAAACAAGGAAACGTAAAACTGTTATCACTCTTCATCCACACCACAACCGAACCTGTTAACGTTATCAGCGTTTACTTTCTCATACTAATTGTCACCACATATACCTAGCATTAGCTCTACGACGAATTAATCTCTTTCAACACCTGAAAAGATCTTGCTCTAGATATACCCAGCTTGCGACATGTAGACTATATACACATATTTATATATATATATATATATATATATATATATATATATATATATATATATATATATATATATATATATATATATATATATATATATATATATATATATATATTGCAAGGTGTGCAGCAAAGCATTTATATTCACCTTGCAGAGAGCTATATCGTATCATGATTTATTGCTCTATAATTTTTTTGCTCTAGATATCCTGCACAGGGCAATACCATATTTGTTTAATCCTTTGTTTTAACATAGTCACATAGGAAACTGACTCCATAATATGATTGACCCTGTATGGCATACTTATATGTACACAGTATAAACCAGATAAAGTAATTGCTTAAAGTAGTCAGAGGTTAACCATGTTTAAATATATCCTAAACATGTTAATTGTGCTGATATGATAAACAACCTACATAACATGTATGAAACGTTTGAATTATTGGAAATAATGCGTCACAATTATTCTCGTGCCCAAGGTGATTTTTCTGACCATCATCATGACGTCATTCCGATCAATCATATATTCCCAAAAAATAAACTCGCAATCTTAGTATTTAGCAAATATTTAAAACTATTTACTATGAAGTGTTTGTATCTGTAAACGTGTGGGTATACATACACATGTTGTCGTCGTTTTTCATTTTCTCACCTTCTAGATAACTTTGACATGGTACAATGTTGAGACAGACCGTCCATAGTCCAAAATGATCATACACACTGTAATGCCAATATGGCAAAGCAATGGATATTATAAGGAGTAGAACCGATGCGCATGTGCATAGCACAGCACTATGGCTTATTGTCAGCATCATACACCTGTGAATTAGCAAGAAAAAAAATAGTTTTAAAGTCTAATATGTATCACGCAATCAAAACTACATAACTTCAAATACATATATTGGGTTCACGATCTCCCGTTCTGCAATTGCCTATATCATAGTTCTCCATTGCCTAGTACATTCTTTTTTTCTAGTTCATCCATAAGATTCACGTACGCTGTGCATTGGGTAATATCTATGTTTTCCGTATTTGAAAACATTAGTTATGCTCGAGACTTACATCTAATTACGATTTCAAATTCGCAAATTTTGTTTAAGTGGTTTTAAAATAGATGATTGCTTATTGAGGCTTTGGAGGTCATGGTTACGGGACACATTTGGGAACATTTTGTTTTCATTGAATGCTGATATAATCTACAATTAAAATGAAATAGAGACACCAGTGTACAGCATTTATTTTTTTATAAGCTTTTAGATATATAAGAAGTATGACTCTTAATTGCCAAATCAATACATATGACACTTATTAGATACATTTGCCACCATACAATCACAGTCTTACTTTGATGACACTAATATAATTTGCAGTTTTTTTAGTAGTAGTATTAATTTTTTTATTAGTAGTATTATTATTAGTATTATTATTAGAAATATTATTAGTTTTACTATTTGTAATACTATTCGTATTAATATCATTATTCCTATTATTATTCGTACTATTATTAATATTGCTATTAGCATTAATATTAGTATTATTATTAATATTATTATCAGTATTATTAGTAGTATTACTATTAGTATTACTATTAGTTTTATTATTATTACAATTAGTATTATGATTATTATTAATATTAGTATTGTTATTATTATTAATATTATTATTAGTATTACTATTAATATTACTATTTGTATAATATTAATATTACTACTAGTATTATTAGCATTACTAGTATTATTAATATTAGCATTATTGTTACTATTAAAATTAGTATTACTATTATTATTAGTAGTAGTATTATTAATAGTAATATTAGTAATATTATTATTAGTATTACTATTAATATTACTATTGGTATAACTATTAGCATTACTATTAGTAGTATTATTAGTGCAACTATTAGTATTATTTTTAGTATTAGTATTAGTATTACAATTATATTTTTTTAGTATTACTATTATTATTATTATTATTAGTAGTAGTAGTAGTAGTAGTGGTATTATTAATATTACTATTAGTATTTCTATTAGTATTATTAGTAGTAGTAGTAGAACAGACAGTATTTATTAGTAACATTACTTTGTTAGATGGTTCGTCTTAAAGGCATTTTATACATAAAATTGGTTTAACAGGCTGATCATGTAGGACCTAGTTACATTTAATAATTGTATAACTATATGTTGGAATCTGGCTATTGAAGGACGGCATAGAATCATATAACGTCAGATGTCGCGCGTCAAACAATCTCAAAGTCAGTTCCATACCGCTCAGTGGTAGTAGTTGTAACAGTTGGGAAAACTAAATAATATCCATGAACTACAATTTAAATTCTTAATGTCTAACGAAACATTATCTTTAAATAATACACAAGTTATGGCTCAGAGTTGCTTACCTTTTAATTATCCCAACGATAATAGCTGGCGGCAAGACCTAACTCCAGGATAATTTGTGTGGATTGATTCTACACAATGACGCTGTCGTATATAGCCGAAAATGTTATCGCCCTAGTTTCCAATGTCAAGAGCTAACTTGAATAAGAATGATACTTTACTTGGAAAATGGGGGCGTATGTCAGACTGGAAATTTGTCGAAAAGAATTTGAACACGCCTGATAAATGTTTGCATTGTATTCAGTATTGCTGTTAACAGGGTTTATTCTATTGACCATATACATATAGCGAACTTGAAACTATAAAGTAACTTAACCATCGAACCTAATTGTTCAGGTAAAGGTGGAAAGTGATAGTCTTGGAACTTATCAACTGTCATGTTTATTACTTTTACAGACACTATTGTTTAATATTTAGAATAATATGGATACATTTTGTGAAAGAAGTGTATTGGGCATGTATTTATTTTTAACTTAGCTAGAGGTAGTTAAACGTCTCTTAGTTACATTGCAGTATACACGAAATTAGATACATATAGTGGACTGCGAAGAATATCTAGACACGCATAAAAGTAACCATGCGGGTTAGTGGCAAACATACTATCTAGCAAATGGTATGGAGGATAACTAATGTGAATTATATGACGCTGTTTTGTGCACAATAGGTAGCAGGTTTTCACCTTGACGATGTGGTTAGTAATCGCACTTTGAGAATGGCATGGTGTCAAAAATTATCTTTTGTATGTTCTACGCTCTACCGCCGTAGCCCCCATACTTTATGTAGTAGTTGTTGTTGTTCCTGTTCTTGTTGCAGGGTTAACACCATTTTTCAGCACAAGATAGGCAATACATGGCGGAAAGTATTATTTGTGGAGGAAGAAACTGGGATAACACCGGAAATAACCACCGACCCACGAGACGCTACTGGCATGCTCTCTCGCATACCAGAGACATGTTTGCATTATATTCAGTACATTTAATATACATATAGTTCGAGACTCGAACCCACACAGACTGAGGTGAGATGGCACTGATCCGTAAAGGAGAAAGCTTCAGACCACCCGGACACTCGGGGCCCCAGTAGTAGTAGTAGTAGTAATATTAGCAGCATCATTAGCTCGGAGAATGAATAGTAAATCAAGGTGGGAAAGTATCTACGGGTAAACAACATCTCAGCTGAACGATTCAAGACTGGATGGGAGGGGTGAATCAATGATAGAGCTTCTTACAAATATCTGGAACAAGATATGGCAGACAGGTGAATGGCCAACAGAGTGGACCCAGACACCGATTATAACACTCCACCACCCCAAACACACAATCTCCAGCTGTGCTAAAATTAGAGAACTATCAGTTTGATCAGCCATGCTAGTAAGGTGATGATGAAGATCATATTGAACATACTGATCCCACAAGTAGAAGAAATAATCGCTTAACAACAGACAGGTTTCGAAGTGGAAAAAGCACAACATGACACATATTCAATCTTAGGGTTATGTGTGAAAAGTACTCTCAACAAGACATCAATCATATGTTAATAGATTTCAAAAAGATTTTTGACAGAGCAATGTGGCCCACAGTGAAGAAGTACAATATGGGTCAAAGGTCGACCAATACCTTTAAATAGCTGTACGCCAAGGCTACCAGTGCAGTAATTGCTCAAGGGTCTGTGGGAGACTGGTTCAAAACAACAGTTGCAGTACTTCAAGGCTGTCTCCTGTCATCCACGCTTTTCAACAAATACTTAGAGTGCATCTTAAGCGAAATCTTGGAAAACCACTGTGTTAAGTCAGCATTTGAGCGTGTACGATCACTAACCCGAGCTTTACAGACGACGTTGATGGGCTGGCAGGCAGTGAAGACAATCTTGCCACCATATAGAAGAACCGGGATAAAACATCTTCCAAAATTGATATTGATATAAGCGCCGAGAAGACAAAGCTGCTGACAGATAGTGGCAAACAAATATCAGCCAAGATTAAAATCAGATTACATGAACTGGACACAGTGGGTCATTTCAAATATCTTGGCTCCATTATCACCGAAGAGCGATCAAGGGCAGAGCTTTTGTCAAAAGCAGCACACAAAATGACAGCCATGTTAATGCTATGACATATCTGGAGAGACAAGAATATCTGTCTGAAAACTAAAATAAGTATATTGAGAGCACTAGTCATCTCATTCGTTCTGTACTCATCTGAGGCCTGAACCTTGACAGCAGACTTACAACGAAGAATCCTGGCACCTGCAATGAGATGCTACAGAACTGTCTTTGGTATCTCTTTCATTGACCACGCCACAAGTGAAGAAGTGCGTAACACCATCAGGCACACAGTAGCCCATTATGCAGACCTCGTCACCGCTGTCAAAAAATGAAAGATTAAATGCTACAAATGTACTGAAGCGCAGCGTCCAGGTGGTAGAAATAGAGGGAGAAAGAGAAAAAATTGTACTGACAACATCACAGAATGGACCAGGACCAGTTTTGTAGAGACACAGGCCTTGACACTTGATTGAGTTTAGTGTAAAAAATTGGTCAGATGCTGTGCAGCCCAGTGCCACAACGACTACTGTAGGTCAAGAGACTGATGATGATGATGATGATGATGATGATGATGATCGATTATAGTATTAATAAGTCTAACACCAATTACAGGCACTATGAATTAATTGAAATATTGGGTAGAAAGATATAATATAAAATGGATGAAGTCAAAAGATGTGAACGTTTATACATAGGTACAACTCTTTCGTAAGTAGATGATTATAGGTAATAATGCGAGTTTATAAAACTCTTGATACACGCGTATAGTAGTCGCGATAAATTATCAAAATGGCGTTTCGAGAAATAATTAAGAATTATACGTTATCTGATCATTTTATAGTTGTCAGATTTTACGAATGAGTTTCGAGTTCGTTTGAATCATTAAAACTCGGTATAGGTGCAAATGAGTACAAAACAAATGTTCAAAAGAAATTGTAGACTACAAGTCAATCTTTGATTGGGGATATCATAACACTTAAGTCTCACAAACTGAAGCTGTTATAAATAAAACAATGATATGGAGTTGATACGCAAGTACATGCGCAAACAAGTATAAACATATATCCTTCATGGAAACAAGAATGTAGCTCAGTCCCTCAATTCAAAGGAAAGGTATTTGATCATGTTTGCCGCATGTGTATCTTATTTATTGTACTGCTGGTGGACGCAACAATATGGCGAACTTGAAACTATTCTAAGTCACAACTTGTCATGACACGTGTTTATTTATATCATTATATATACACACACACACACACACATATATATATATATATATATATATATATATATATATATATATATATATATATATATATATATGTATATAAGTAAAATATATCACAGCTGACTGGGTTATTTTCAAACATTTGGGTTTAAACCTAGTTACAAATTATATCCAACCTTTCAATCAGGTTACATTTTATAATGAGAACATTTCACACATAAATAATAGGTCATTTTGATCTATGTGCTTGGAATTTGAACAGTGCTTAAACATAACTTGTGTGGCATGATTGCGATATGCTTCAACATCTTCCTAACTGGAGCAGAAAAATCCGGGTAGGCGTGAACCACGTTATAAGATCCATTTAACCGTCTTAAAAAGAGTCAAAGTTTCTGATTAGTAAAAAAATACTCCTAGTGATGTTCTTGTGTCAATCAGTGGAAAGCAAGATTTAAGCAAACAATTAAGCAAACATTTATCCTTTATCATGAGTTCAAAGACGAAATACCACAGCTAATAATTCTCAGCAACTCACTATTTAATTAATTCAAGAACAAGTTATAGTCTAACAATACAATATTTGCAGGTTATAGTCTACAGTGTGAACTATATAGTTTGTATGGTATCATCCCCCAAAGATCTGAGCGTGCATCCATATATATCTGAGAGGTCCGCATGTCATAGGATTTTCTTCAGAGTTTCCCCCTATCAAGCTGGTCGCCCTCCATAACTAAATAGATCTTCCTTCCCTTTGAACCAGGCTGATAAGCCACAGCCGCAATCAACTAGAACATATGGTGCACCACGGTCACCATGTTATAGGGACATCTGGATAAAGGTAGTGTCACAGAATTAGGCGAAAATTGAATATTTCTTTTTCTTGAATTACAAACTAAGCTCACCTTTTTTTTTTCGTCTTACATGCATTACATGGGGTGAATAAGTTGTTTTCTCCAAGGTAAGCGGCGTGTAACGATTTGCATGTGCCTGATTTTGAATTACATGAAGTCCGGAACATTAGATTCAAAGGGTGCACGGTAATCTTGCCGTGATTTCTGCTCACCTATTTGAGGGTATATAAGGCAGAATATTTCTGATCAATATGACGGGACCTAAAGTATCTAATCACAGGATAGATAGCTCGTCATTCAATCTCCAGCTAAAGGGGTGAGTGTTAAATTTATATTTCGTTTTATTGTGAATTTTATTCAGTTTATCATTTCTTATAATGATGCCTTTATTGCAATGCAGATTTTAAACGTGGAATATTTGTAATTACTAGTCACTATTAGGCTTTAAATGCAATAGCGTGATCTAAGGTTTAGATTATTTTTTGAGACAACTATTATTAGTCTGGTTTCTTTATCGTAGCTGATAACATCGTTGATAACATCTGATAGCATCTCTGATAACGCATCTGATAACATCCCTGATATCGTAGCTGAAATTGTAGATGATTTGTTGCGGAACACCTCTGATAAAACATCGCTGATAGCATCTCTGATAGCATCTCTGATAACGCATCTGATAGCATCTCTGATAGCATCTCTGATAGCATCTCTGATAACATCGCTGATAGCATCTCTGATAGCATCTCTGATAACGCATCTGATAACATCTTTGAGAACATCTCTGATAGCATCTCTGATAACGCATCTGATAACATCTGATAACATCTGAGAACATCTCTGATAGCGTCTTTGAGATGGTAGATAAAATTGTAGATGATTTGTTGCGGAACATCTCTGATATCATCGCTGATAACATCGCTGATAGCATCTCTGATAACGCATCTGATAGCATCTCTGATAACATCGCTGATAGCATCTCTGATAGCATCTCTGATAACGAATCTGATAACATCTCTGGGAACATCTTTGATAACGTCTTTGATATCCATACGTGCGATAGTATAGTTTGATGTTTTGTATTTATTTATCGCAATTTATACTTACTTTAATATAACTTTTGTAAAGGTTCCTTGGATCTGTGTATAGTCCAAGAGATTCCTTTGTATCTGTGTTTTATTTTGTATTAATAATTAATTTATTCATGTATTGTGAATGGTTGTGATTGTAATTGTGGGTTGAACGCATACGTTATTGTGTTGATACATCATTTTTTTTCATTAATAATTTATTTCATAAATTTACATTATCTTTCACACTTGTGTTTGGGTTGTTCATTTAATCCACCATCCACTCGGTAACAATTCTGTTACAGGTAGTACTTTATATTGTCTGGTGGCTGAAGTCGAAAGATGTACTGGTCCATATATATATATATATATATATATATATATATATATATATATATATATATATATATATATATATATATATATATATATATATATCTTCCACATCTTTCGCGTCTGACTTCAAGAATCAATCACAGAATACCCCTATACACTGCTTAACATTGCATCACTAGGCGTATGAACCTCTACAGGCGGAATGTCTCTACAGATCAATGGTCATGTGTTCAAGACCTGGGAATATAAACTGCCTTTCTCTATTCAATCGTTTTATAATCGTTACTTCTTTTGCTAATGCTACAGACTTCGATTAAATTTGTTTATGATGTTATCTGCATGTGCTTGGGTACGATTTAAATTGTAAAATTAAACCATATATACCGCCACCGAAGCAATCCGTACGATAAACAGGGACCTCGAATACTCCCATCTCACTACCTATCATAAAGGAACAACCAGGTTATGTTTCATTGATGTGAAATCTAACCCCACTTTCCTATTTGTTTGGTGTATACATTTGAATCAGGATGATGCTTTCTTTGTCTACATAATGTTCAAAAGTTTTAGGCATACAGTAGGAAGTCACGAAATAATATTTTTTTCCTTTATATTTAGACTACCAGAAGATACGTTAGAGAAAAAACGAACTTTGGGATAACCTATATGTATTTATGCTGCCATATATTTTGCATTGTACTATGTTTAGTGGATAGACGTATTTATAGGAACAACACTATTTATGGAGAACAATTAGGGATAGGGATAAGAGAGTTTATGTGGACAAAATTGATTGCGTCAGATATATTTATATCTGCCCTTTAATAAGAAACAGCAACACAATCAAACATAAAAACAAACGAACAATCGCATGTACACCAGACAAACAAATATGGCAATAATACTGTAGCTTCTCTCCTTTTATTCACATTAGATGGTCAAAGGCTTATATTATATTGCTTCGTTTTGGCCACAATTTACATTTTACCTTGTCTTCAATTACAACCATTTTGTTTGCCTTATTTAGGAACCAATCTGTATCTCTCATAGGTTTATATTTCTCATGTACATTCATCTAATTGTTAATTAACACTGTAAGTCATTTTTCATCGGGATGTCATTCTTTCACCGGGTTTTGCGCTTTTCGTAGACCAGCTTCTTTCTAGCAAATACGGCTTATTGTATATCATTGCGTTTTCAAATGTTCAGCAGCTGATCCCATTTACTCATGTTTCCAGCATTTTTCCCGCTTTATAAATATGAGGCTATATCATTTATTGCTTTTTATATCTAAGAATGGTTCAAATAATAGTGTGTCTGTTATATTTAATTTAACGTACGTCTGTTAGGACATTTGGTAAGACATATGGTCCACATATTGGACAATTTAACTGTGTGTCGTGTGTTACGCACACCAATGCTGCCACCCTACAAATTACCCAGCGTGTTACTGACTACACTGCTATTTGTACTAGAACGCACTTCGGAGATATAGTGGTAAAACACGCCTCCAAAGAACTCGTCATATATAACATCATATATAACTTCCATTCGGGTTCATGAAAGGACATTATCCTAAAGGTTAACATGCCTCATGTCTTTTCTACGTCTTATGAAGATAGTATGTTCTAATGGTGTTGCCTTTCACAGCATAGTAAAGTTTTGAGATCTGTATGATTTGCGTTTGTTGTGACTTGGCATCCAATCATGCATATTATCGTTTCCACATTTATTATTGTACAAGCTTTAGTTTCAATAGAAAATAAATCATCTGCTTCCTCGATATACATTGGGGATAATGGGGTAATTTTCTCAGATAATACATCAATTCGATGTTCATGTCACACCCATCGAGAACTATCCATAGAGCCATCCCATGCCACGGGGATAATTACGATTCTATATCGATATACAAGTATGACATAGACGTGTTCCATCAGCTCTTATTATCGCGTGTACGCGCATCTGTAAATGATGTAGGTATCCTATTTATCTTTGAGTGGCTAACACGCGCTAACTGCCATACCAAAATTGTATGTATACTGTACAATACTGAAATTAATGCTCTGTTTAATCATATGGACTCTCTAATATTGTAAATAATTTAATATTTTAATATCATTGCTGTTAATTTTAAAATTGTAATAGTTCATGATCAAACTAAAGTACGGTAAGTAAGTTAGTCATCGCGTTATGTACCTATGAGCTAAGACATTCCCCTAGAAACAATCATAGGACTTATACAATTATCCGGCTACCTGATACTCCGGTCAGTTTTAGCCTGTTTATTAAGATGACTTTGGTCATATCTACAGTCAGATATCTCAGTTATAAACTACCTCCCTCTCGACTAAACATCGTTTTGAAGTGGATCAAGAACGATATAATGTAGATGACATAGGAAATTGCAACACGGTCAGACATCCTTTTGGGTCATCTGTTGCTCAGGTAAATTTACAAATTAGGTTTTAAAATATAAAAAGAAGATTTGACATACAAATGTGTCAACATGTTATTATTTAGTTTACTGATGCTATTATCAATTAAAAAATAATATGTACGTGTTTCCTGATTCCCAGGTTTTACATGTATCCCATTCTAGTCTGTAGAGGACGTCTAATTGCAATGATGTGATAATATACAACAATATACCAGTTTCTCGAGTACTCAAGCTAGCAGTAATAATAATGGGAACTTTGTATAGTGCCTAATGATGAGAAGCTCTAAGCGCTTTACATCTATACTAATATGACTACAAGAAGAAGAAACTAAAACACCATGACATTAGGAAACATACAAAAGCTGAAAATACCAATATTCGAGAGACATTATAAGCCTTTGAATTTGTTCTTGGAGTGAAAAAATATGCGTTGTAAGAGCATTCTTGAAAGGGATCACTGTGTCTTTGTGTTTCCTTCCAATGGGCAACTCGTTCCACATTGCTGGGCCCTGGTATGCAAAAGAACGTTGTCCATACGACTTCATTTTCATAATGGGAATAATGATTATACGATTATCAGATTAGGAGCGTAAATATATTGCTGGTGTGTATACACGGATGAGGCCAGATACGTATATTAGACTGGAGTCCGTCAATGAAACGTAGCACGGAGACCGAATTTTGTGTTTCATTCTTGATCGAATTGATAGCCAGGATAGGATACAGAGCAGCTCGGAGGTGTGCTTCTCATCGTGGTACTCAAAAGATTATCCTAACATCTGTGTTTTGAACTCTTTAAAGTTTCTTGAGTAGATTTTAAGACGAACCCGACATAACTGAGTTATAATGGTTCGGACTTAGAAGTACTAATGAACGCGCAAGTGTTTTAGTTAGTTGCATCAACTGAAACATATTGGCGAATGGAGCTGATGCATCTCAACTCAATATATGCAGGCTAGCGTGTGTTCATTACACGTTGGTGCAATGTGAGAGTACGATCTATAGTAACACTTAGGTTTCGTACTGACTGTCAATTATTAAGTTTAAACGCTTAAGCGACATACACGAAGTAATATCCAAATCAATGTTACTGCAATGCTTAGCATGGAGTAAATACAATCTTAGGCTGTTTCCATTTTTAGGGCAAACAAAAATAGTAACGTGTATAAATTAAGTAAAAAAGAAATTAGCCAATGTTTGGGTTACCTTTTATAATTCCCACCTGTTTTTTAATCCGCTATTTACGATATCAATGAGGAAAAAAGTCAGTTCACGTTTTTACAGAATATTATGCCGAAATCATGTATTACATAGAGCCATTTCGACGTGGAAACATGATTCCACAATATGAACTCTGTCCACGTACTTATATATACCGCTCCGCCTCTCCCGTCTGAGTATATTCTGTATTAACAAGCAACATCTCTTGATTTGTTGATAGTTATTTTTAAATGTGTTTACTATGTTCTATTCACCCAGCTTACTACCAGGGTCATACGTCCAGTAAGGTAGTTTACATTTCCAGACATTCCCCATTTCCTTATTTTCAGCAGCAAAAGTCATCGAATTCAAACAGCGGCCGAAGCATGCCAAAGCATTAATGGGTTTTGGCAGGACTTGTTGGCCTGATGTAAGGATAAAGTAAATGGGTGTGACGTCATGTTACATGTCTGCGTCATGATGTAGACAAAACTATAAACTGCAACACTGAAGACATTGTAGCGATATGACTGAAAACTGTTAAAGATACGCTAAAACTCCTACAAACACACGCACAGTACGATATTAGTGCTGTCATTAATTTTAAGTTATAGAATGATAAATATAGCTAAATCGTATCCACATTAGTGATGTATGTACTGTATTGTACGGTTTAATGGCTTATTCATGCTATTAAAATAATTGTTTTATGCATTTATATATTCGTGCTATCTTTATATTGCATGCGTGCTACACAAAGGAAATACAAACATGATGACATTAGTAAGTATGCCATCACAGGGTATCAACTTACATGATACTGTGTTTTTACATCTCTCACCGTCAATAATTAATGTTCTAAATGCTTTAAATTTCATAATTGAATTTCTGGTCTTGTTGCTCTCACACAAAAAAGCGTACCATATGATAGATCAAAATGACCAAAAGAGACCATTGCTATTCTGTGACTAAGAGACACAAAAATATGAGGCATCAATAGATCCTGACATTCCACAATTATTGAAACTATTAGCACATGTGATTCACCAGCCCAAAGTCTTAAGTGAAATGTGTAAAAGCCGATGAAAAGTTACAGAAGAGTAAATAACTGAGTGCTATTTTCTAGTATAAAATTATTGGAAAAGGCGAGAAAGGAAAGAATACACAGTGTAATTTATTCAAGCCTGGTAATTGTCCCCACAACAAGTAAAAAAAAAATGTGCATCAATGCAAACAAGATAGCCTTTTGAGATTTGCTACATTAGGACAACACGATGCACATTTTATAAATTTATCGAAAGTTTATATAATGCTGACATTGATGTTGGAGATGGAAAGCCCGCTGACAAACCTGCTGTGGCCCAAGCAAAGACGAATGTTAAAGGGTGAGAAGTATGTTGAAAACTTTGCAATGCCAATTAAAGTTAGTGTTTCTACACAATGTTCAGACATTGTTATAACTGAATGAATAGTTGGATATAAAGTGAAACCGGCCACTAGGGTCATATGTTCACTATTTTGCACTGCCATTTATTTATATGATAGTGATATATTTTACCCAGAAAGATGGAATGGTACCACATCTTCCTGTCATTTATGCGCACGGAGTGCGCTATTTAATTTGGTCGTCATATCATACCCCTAAAACGGGGATAATGCTATGAATGTTAGACCTGGGTCAGTGGAAATAGACCCATCACTCACTCAATCTATCAACCAGTCTTAAGTACGTACGCATATTCCAAATTCAATCCAGTTTTTCTAGTGGATTTTCCGATGCCAAAATGGTGTGGTCACCGATGCAATTCATGAAATGGTAGAGTTGAAGAATTAAATTAGATTCCTAACTTTCCCAATTTCCTTGTACAAAAGTGTACATATTATATATCCCTAACAATTTTTTTTTGCTGATATGACTAAACGTCATTTGAAAGGTAGCCACTTTCAGAGAGGATTAGATTGTAATTTTTGAGCGGTGTGTCCGAAAATGATCAAGTGAGGCTTTTTGGATAGAGCTTGTCAAGGAGGGTTTCCGTAACCAAGTGGAAGACCCTATCAAGACAATGAAAGACAATAGCCCTAAAAAGGACTTTCTTTGGATAATCCCATGATCACTTGTTAGTGACGGATTATCCCTCTGCTCCGGTGGTAAGTCCCTGTATACTTCTTGAGTGTCTTGTTTGACACTGTACTCACTCGATGATTCCCTGTATACATCTTATGTGTCTTGTTTTGGATTCTTACTCTAGACATCCTTGCTCCCTCGTCCGTTTGCTTCCGTATTTTTCCCTATCAATTTGGAATGCTTTGTGCTGTTTTGTGTAGAATATATAGCACCATATGACAACTATTTGCATTGTTAGTTAATGCATGATGTTATTAATTTACTGCAAGGCCTGATAGTTTTGGGGTTAACTATCTTTATAGTGTATAAATTTGAGGTCATTTTCTAAATTAGCATATTTTTGATTGCATGCTGGCCTGATAGTCTTAGGTTTGAAACTTCCTTATAAGATCTAATTTGAGGTCATAACCTATGCATACATGATGATGTTTTTAGTTGCAACATTATGTCGCTGGACTTGATAGTCTTGGCTTTGAGACTATCTCATACACTCTAGTTGGGTGGATAGTTAGGGGCGCGTGTTAGTAGTTGTACTTTAATCACAGCGGTATCGCGTTTTTTTATGGGCCTATAATACCTTCGTAATATTAAACTCAGTTATAAGATGTTGTCGATGGGGTTATATAGAAGGAAGAAATTAGAAGCATAAGAGAAGAAAGGAGGTAAGACGCTTGCCTTATTGAATGTATAACTGGTAGTTAATATAACTTTTATACCTTTATGTAATTCTTTTATTTTAGGTTTATTTTTATTGTTCCATATTATTTTACCATTCCATTAGATTGTGGTTGCTCTAGAGCCACCATGGGAACGTTATACACAGTGCATTGTAGGTGGGTTCCCTTAAAGGTAACGAATCCCTTTTGGCCCCGTACGCTTCCTTCCCCTTACAACAATATTATTTTATATGTATAGTTATGAACCAGTAAAACATTCATTTAATTTATGGATGATATGGTTTTATACTTATATTATTTCCATTAGCCCTGTAGTTCTAAGAAATGCAATTTTATAATATTTTTTGAGGATTTTGTTGCATAATTGAATTATTTCTGGATATGTACTTGGTGCGGCAAGTTATAATTGTTTAGTTATAAATAGGTCTTTTTCTTTTTGCGTATTTTTTAATTCATTTACTTTTATGTCGATGAGAGATGGTATCCATATAAACTCTACTGTTATGTTTTGAGTATCGAGTATTTTCATTATTTGGTTAATTTGATTAAGAAAGTTTTCTCTTGATTTAGTATTATTGCGTTGTATTGATTTTAGGACATTTAGTGAATCACTAATAATCAAGGCCTTATCTGGTTAGTTTTCGAGTGTCCATTTTAAAGAGTGCAGGAAGGCCCAAAATTCAGCTGTGTAAATGAATCAGTGATTCGGTACGCGGCTGCCCATTTTGATGTTGAGAGCTGAAATGACCCAAGCCGCAGCTGTTTTAAAGGGGTTGTTAATTTTGGAACCATCCGTAAATATTTGAGTATAGTTTTTATATTGGTTGTTGATTAGTTCCATTGCAACTGTTTTTAAATAATACTGTTGATTTTCTTTCTTACCTTTGTCTATAAGGGAGATGTTTACTTTAATTGATGTATTATCCCCAGGTTCTTTATCAAATATTTGGTTAGATTCATCTTGGAATATATCTACTAGGAGTTGTATATTTAATTCATGTACTATTTTGCCAAATAATGACTTATTTTTAAGAGTTTTACTAAAAGGAATTTTGCATTTGTTGATAGCTACTAGAGTGGGGTGTGTTTTCTTCTGGGTGGACAGTCGAGTTGCGTATCTCAACATGAGTTCTTGCCTTCGAAACTGTAATATCGGTTCTTCTGTTTAAGACCTGCAACTCTGCTGTAGATGTATATAGTAATGCCCCAGTTGATATGAGTATGGCTTTCCTCCGTATTTTATCTAATATATTAAGTTGGGTTATGGAAGCCGTGTTGTAAATTTGGCATCCATAGTCGAGTTTAGATCTAATTAAGGTCCTATATAGAGTCATTATTATTTCTTGGTTAGCATCCCACTGGGTTCCATTGAGGCTTTTCAGTACGTTTAAGTTAAGATTCCACATTTTAACTAAGTCATCAATATGAGATACCCACGTTAGGTGTTCATCGTAGTACATACCTAGAAATTTGGCTATTTTAACGAATTTAATTTTTTTTTTTTGAATTTGGAGGTTGGGACGTAATATATTTTTTTTTATAAGGTGAGAACGGTACAGCTACCGTTTTTCTGTGCGACAGATTAAATGCCCATTTCTCAGCCCATTTACCAATGTTATTTAGACATGTTTTCATTTCAGCCATATGAGTGTGGTTTGAGGGGTTTCCTGCTCTCTATAGTCCACTATTATCTTCACATTTTGATAATCCGATTGAAGGTGAGGATAGATTAGAGTCATGATCATTAATCATAAGGTTGAATAGGGTGGGGCTGAGGATACTGCTTTGGGGAGTCCCATTTTCAAGGGATTGTTCTTCAAAATAAGAAGCCATTACCCTAGTTATAAATTTGCAGTCTGTTAAAAAATTTTGTATAAAATTAAATACGTGACCAGTAATGCCATAATTATTTCATTTGGCTATTAATCTTTTGGTTCACACCAGATCAAACGCCTTTTCAAGATCTAGAGAAACCGCAATTAAGTTTCTATTAGTCCTCTGTTTATTATTAAATGCTAATTTAATGGCGGACTCCAATTTAATTAATTGATCCGTAGTAGATCTTTTATTTCTAAAACCACATTGGTTTGGAGATATCAAGTTATAGCTCTCCAGGTGGTGCTTGAGTCTGTTAGTGATAATTGTTTCCATGATTTGGCAGATAGTATTGGCAAGTGAAATTGGTCTATATGAGTTAATGTTATTCCTATCTTTGTTAGGTTTCAATATGTTGATAACTATCGCTGTTTTCCATTTTTTAGGTAGCTCCCTTGTTTGCCAAATTATGTTTAGAATGTTTATTATTATCACAACCATATTGCTAGGTAGGTTTCTATATATTATGTAACCTACTTGATCTTTCCCAGGTGAAGTGTCATGTTTGGATTTGAGCTCCTGAGACCATTCATGTATGGTAATATCTTTGATGAGTGATTTATTTATGGGTCCCTGGTCTTGAAATAGGTGACATAATTTAATGTCAGTTTTAGTTCTATGGTTTTGGAATTCGGTAGTGTGGTTATTATTGCTGCTCATATTTTTAAAATGTTTTGCTAATGATTGAGCTTGTTCTTTCTAATTGCGAGTATTATTGATTTTTGGGATGCCATTTATGTTCTTTCCTCTTATGGCCCTGATTTTATCCCACACTTTTTTAGAGTTAGTTTTACCATTAATAGTGTTGCAGTATTTTTGTTAAGTTTTTTCCTTAGACTGCATTATTAGATATTTGAGCTTGTAATCAAAATGTACTCTTGGAAGTGAGTAGTTATATTTAATCTTTTAAATTTATTTAAAGCACTAATTTTGTCCTGTCTAGTTCGTTTGATTTTTTCCGTCCACCATTGCACACTAAGTTGTCTTTATTTTCCACTAGTTTTGGGGATAAAGTTTGTGGCAGCTTGCGTTATGGCCTTAATTATTTCTATTATTGTGTTACTAACTTCCTGGGATGTTATAGGTAGTAGAATAACAGATGGTATAGTGTTATTTATGAATATGGCTAAACCACCCCCTGACCTTCCTTTCGATGTTGGAAATAGCTAGGAGAGTATCCTTGTATTGAGGGCAATGTTTACGAATTTGCAGAAAGTTTAGTATCTTGAACGCAAATGATTTCAGGTTATAGCTACAGTTAATTTTTTTGAGCTTAAGTTCGTTAATATTTCTTGAGAATCCTCCTGCATTCCATTGCCATATAATAACACCCCGTTGAGTTGAATTAGCCATTTTTATTAGGGTCGTTTATTATAATCTGTTGCTCAATTTGGGTGCGAACATTATCGATTGATGATAGGATAGTTTTATGTGTTATAGTGTCAAAGTTGATATCCTCAGTCAATTTTTTCAGTCGAGTGATGACGTCACCCAGTTCTTTGAATTTATCAGCCTGATGGTTTGTTTTGTTGGTATTGTTGTTATTGAGCCTATCGTTTGTTATGTTCAATTTGGGTTGCTTTATATGTTTAAATAGGACGGCATTGTCAATTTGGTTTTAGCTGTGTTATAATTGCAGTGTTCTGTGTCCATTATACCTACTATGGATTTTTCCCGTATTGTACAGGTACAGGAAGGAGATTGCGGTAAATGCGGGCCTCTACAGTTAGCACATTTTGGTGTATCTCTTTTACATTCCCCTTTATGGGTCCCCCCGCATTTATTACACTTGGCCTCATATTTAGATTTAGCCTTGTAAATGCCCCAATGTTGGCACTTGGGGCAGAATCTTGGTTTATTTAATTATAGTTCGATCATATATCTGGTACCTACATTTCCTAATTTAATTAATGTGGGGGTTGATGTTTCCAGTACAGTTATATTTGTGTTGGTTTGTTTGTTTCCTAAACGGTAATTTTTCAAAAATTTTTTTACTCCTTCCTTTAACTTGTGCTCTATCTCCTGATTGTTTCGTACACCTAATGTACCTCTTAGTTTTAGTACTGATTTATAAGTGCACCTTTGTGGGATTTCAAATGTGGTGGTGGTGGCCTTATTGGATATTTGGTTCTTGTTGTCAGTATGAACATTAATAGAGCTTTGGAGCTGTTGATGGGGTTCGAAGGTGACTGGGATACCACAGAGCTCTTGGATTTCAAGGTATTTAGCTGCTTGGTCCCTTGTACAACAATGTTGGATGATATATTGTTGATTCGGCATAATTTTTGGCACTGTCCTGGTGAAGTTTAAGTATGGCTCTGGCCTAGCTGTTATTTGATAAGTTGTAAAATTTAGAAGTTTTACTCTTGAGATAGAGCGCCAGATCCAGTCTGTGAAAGTTTGTTTTGTTTTAAGGTTTCACATCTGAGGTTGAGTTAATGGACACAGTGTTGATATAAGTTTAAGCCATAGAGGATTTGCCGTATATGCCTGATTTGTCCTTTGCCGATTGTGTTGTTTCTTTGGATTTTTTAATGAGGGCCGTTTTTTAAGGGTTTAACGGTCCTTTACTTTTATCTATTTCTTTCAATGTCTTCGATTTCCTATTGGTTGGTGAGAAGGGTTATTTTCAGTGTTTTGTGAGTGATATATCAAATCTTCCTCTGTCAGTAATTTAGACGGCCCTGGTGTTTGACTTTAATGCACTACGGTAGCTTTAGCGATCTTGTGTGCTTCAGGCGTAGTGGGAACTCCCATTGGAGCCTTTGTCTTTAGCTGGGACACATGGTTCACCTTAGAGTTAGTGACCTGGGCGTAATTGGGCTTATACACAATGATTCATTCTGATTTGTTTGTAGGGGAGGCGGCCATGATGAAATATTGAAGGCTTGGTGTATTGTTTACACTGGAGTCGCTTTGGAGTAAAGTGGCGTCCAGTGTTTCATCATTGATGGTTTTATTAAATAAATTAAACTCAATTGGAGAGAGAGGATTAAGTTTCTCTTTCGTTTTTTATTAGTTGAGATCTGGTGTAGAAATGAACTTTAATTGAGTTTTTTTTTTCACCTCTTTTGTCCGCGTGTTTCTAGTAAAGTCAATTTGCCCTATGTTAAGGTTGGTCAAGGCTTCTTTATCCAATTTTATGTTAATTTGAGTAACCCTCTTCTTTAGAATGTTACCGTTAGATACAAGACAGTTTCTAGATCTAAATGCTTGCTTACAGGATATATTTTCCATTGCTAAGCCGAAGTATATCGAGTTAAAAATAAGGTTTTAATTATGGCATGCGTCAAAAGGAAGAATTCAAAGCAAAATAACGTATCACTGCATAAATACTTGTTAAGGGTAAGTAATATAACTGTGTTGCGTATTAAAATTGTCTAATACATACATCCACACCTACATTTAACCCAAACTGATTTAAAGGTAAGAAAACTCCTCAAATCCATTCTTGTGGCTACCTTCAACTACAAGCAGTGTTAAATCCGTTACTATTCAATATCAAGATGAATACATTGCATACATTATTGAAAACAAGAGAAAAATAGCAGACCTTGCAATCACTCAATTACAATCAAGGTAGGTAATATACCTTGATTTTTACATACCAAGTAGCACGCTCTAATTTACAGCTACCGGTATATGATTCCATACATTCACTTTGTAGTAAGTGCAGAACAATGTTGCATTCCTAAATATATTTTTGTTTTCTCATTCATTTGTCAATCATAGTCAAGTAACTATTTATACAAAAAGTGATCTAACACAGTCACCGCATGTTTGGGTGGTATGCGTTTCCGCGAAGATCACATTTCCATACACCATGTTCCCAATACGCGAACGGTTGTTGTATTATGATTCATGTGATATAAAACAGCATGATTTCTTGCCTGACTTGTCTTATATTTGCGACCATTGGGTCATGTACGTGGACTTGTGGAGTTGTATTCAAGCCACATCGGAAAAAAAGATGTTAACTTAATGTGACATTCAAACATTCATTTCGAGGATTTATTTTACTCCACCGTTTGCAAGCAGGACTTCCCACCAAATACTTCAATGCATGCACTGTATAAATCCGGACGAAGCAGGTGGTAGGGGTAAATCTGGTGGTTGAGTCCACTCAGCATCATCGATGGGCTCAAAATCATCCAATGTGAAATTTTGAACTTTGATGCCAATATGACAATTATCCCGTTTTATATGTTGAGATTAACATTTGAAAGAGAACATGTAACTAATCCGATGTTTGACGTTAGGTATTTTGCAATCGTTGTCATCATGTGAGACATGGTTGCATGCTTGTGAGTTTTAGTATAATATATTGACTCATTTGCGATTGAGTTTACGACTTTTGTTTATAAATGGAGGATGTTGTCCATAATATGTGACCATCCCGTCCAATGTTTTGTCTTGCAGTTATCATTATAGAGCCATTCCTTTCTACCCGATCGACTATTTATTTTTAGCGTAGCTGGGATGGCGATGTAGGTTTGTTGCTTTCGTTAGTTATTATAGTTTGTGACTTAGAATGGATTCGCGTAATTTATTTTTAATTGTTTTCTTTCTCATGTATGTATCCCAATGTCTATTGTTATGTAAAACCAGCCAGTGCTTGAATAGTTGCACACCATCAGTCACGTTTGACACTTACGAATTTCTTTAGGTTGTAGCGGTGTCCTAGGGCATTGATTCTAATGATGTCATCGCGGTAATGGTATCCGTATTGCGAGTAACACATTTTCTTGCGGCTTAGCTGAAGGAATATGTAGAAGGCAGTGATTTGCTTTAATAGACTAATGGTATTTAGATATAAGTTTTACTTTGTAATATTTACCCAGTATTATTTTGTTATTGCTGTTTGCCAGTTAATGACATATCTAGTTAACGGTTAAACTGTATCTCTTTTCCAAACCAAAGATAAAAATCGAGGATGATTTTATAAAAGGCACTGATATATTTTGTACACATTTTTTGCAGCTTTAAATGTGGGATATTTATAGCGTCCTTGCATAACATAAAACTAACGTCACTCAACGTTATATGTTTGCAGTAGTTGATTGCATGTTGCGGAGTCTCAGGGATACGATAGTGTAGGAAGTTAACATTTGTTAATTTGGTCCGTCGCTGAAGCCATCAAAAACTACTTTTTAGTAGTATTTGGCCAGTTTCATGCCTGGATATGACTCTGGAGTCACGTAGAATTACCAGGATCGGGGCTGGGGTATTCCTACAGTTTTATTGTTGTGGAACTAGCCGCCTTTCATGCCATTATTCCATTGTCTTAGATATTTGTTAGTTACGTTTTGCTTTCTATGCGGTATATTTCCTGGTTCCTACATTCGAACTGGTTGATTATGCGCTTCTTTAGTCTCATTTATGTCTCGTAATCTGCCATATCTTTGCCAGCGTTGTTAACGTGAGATGAGACCGACTTGAATTATATAGTGATATTTTCTATTACCAATTGTTTGCGTGTTATGTGTACATAACTGAGCATGATATTTTCCTGATTACAGCGATCTCTAACGATAAGTGTATTTTGTATTTGGAATCGTTGCAATCATTTGATGTATTTAACATTATTGTTTAAATAGAGCAATTATCAGGAAGCTTGATGCTCTCTTCCAGATATGGGTTAGGAGATTGATTCCGTAAATATACTTTGCTGTAAATAACTTATATATTTTTTTGCCTTGAGAGAACAGTAGCCCTTATTTATAAGGATTGGACCTATGTTTTCCATTTTTCGGGCATTGCTATTTATATTTAGAGTCGTATGTGTACATAATACTTATTCAGGATATCTTGCAGTATACTGGACAGTTAAGCAAGTTTCTGAATGTCGTGTAATTTGATATATCTGGTATATTAATGACGTTTTAAAAACTGAGTAGTTTTTGTCATTTCCATTCATTACTCTGGTGGGTTGTGGCGAGAAATGAATCGATGTACTACAGGAGTTCACGTACTATGCATAGAGAGAGAGAGAGAGAGAGAGAGAGAGAGAGAGAGAGAGACAGAGAGAGACAGAGAGAGAGAGACAGAGAGAGAGAGAGAGAAAGAGAGACAGAGAGAGAGAGAGAGAGAGAGAGAGAGAGAGAGAGAGAGAGAGAGAGAGAGAGAGAGAGAGAGAGAGTTGTATGAGTGCATCGGTGCAAACGGCAATAGCTTGTTTATAAGTCAATTCGAATGTATATAGCACAGTAGGTTTAAATGAGCCGTAAACTTAACACCGATAATCCATCATCTTTCGCAATAGCGTCTATACAATGTGCCAAATGTAAACTTCTCAGCATCTGAGATGGTCGGTTCTTTTAATGTTCCTGAAAATGTTTAGATCGGACCTAAAGCTTTCCACTAGCTCAGCTATGTGGTTGCATACTTTTATATGCTTGTTAAAGTATTTCCCTCACAATATAGCCATATTTTTTAGTTTTATCTCTGAGTTGTCGTGTAGTAAATTATCTGATTATTCCTATTCAATGTTATGCCTGTGTCTACTTTTCGTCATTTAGTGGCCTAACCTTTTTGAAAATATGTAGTACATTAAATCAAACGGATTGTATCAGATTAATATATTATCATTAGACGTGTTTATAATCATTATACGCATTAATACTATGTCCAGTTTCAGTATACACCATATGGTAGGATGTGTTATTACCAAAGCATCGAGTAAAATCATGTTAAGTTACACCGTCGATATAGCCTGAAAAACATATGCAGAAAGGGAGGTAATTCAGCAACTACTATAGATATGGAAGTACGTTTCAAAAGTAGCATTAATAAACTCGGGAGGCTGCTTAATCTATGGAAAAGCAAAAAATACGCATTGTTCAAACTTGCATAACCGGTACCATTTTCTTTAAAAAAAGAAATATATATATATATATATATATATATATATATATATATATATATATATATATATATATATATATATATATATATATATATATTAGCTGATAACTGGCTGTTTTACACCGATTGTCCAAGAAATATACTTTTCAGTCATATACCTTTTGGTCAAAAGGAAAAACTCACAATTATTTGAATCATTTGTAATGATCCTCATCAGGTAAATAAAGATGTATGTAGTTATAGTACACAAACAAGGATACATATCAATTATTGACACATTAAAGCACGTTTCCATGCAGAAAACAAGCATTGGCAATGATAAGAAGAAACAAGCAATAATTTTTATTTAAAGCGAGCTGAGAATGGGTAATATGTTCTAACGTTTGCAAACAATTCTTTAGAAACGCCAAAAGACGTATTAATATAAATTAAGTTTATATAAAATATTCCTTTATACCTAAACTGAACCTAATATTGTCCTTTATGAATCGTCAAAAACGACTTTACCTCAGAAACGTATGTTATCTTTGAATTCTAACCCTTTCTATGAAAGGGTTAAATAAAAATTCGCATCTTTAGAAAACATTCTACAATCGTGTTAGTTTCAATACAAAAGTGATGTGAAATAATATATTGGACTTTGAAAAGTACGAAATAAGTGACTTTAACATAATAATATTATTGTGAAAACAATGGTATTTGAAATTTATTAGAGGTATTCGTATCCTAAAGATGATCATTCAAGTTTTAATTGAGACTATATTGTTTTTAAAAAGACAGGGTAAAAAGCCAAGTTTGCAACATTCAACAAATAATGCATTTCGCAAGAATACAAAGCAAGCAATAAAAACAAAATACACTATTGCATTTCATTCTACAAATATTGCTATAATTTAAAAAAACAAGTCTAATTGTGTGGACATTTATACTCATGTTATTATTATTATTATTATTATTATTATTATTATTATTATGCGTGCGTGCGTGCGTGCAACCATATATAAGGTACCCTGATGCTAAAGAGCTGTTTCTCTAGGTACGCTACTCTTGCTCAGCCACCATATGCAGTTGGTTTTATATTGTACCGCTTTGATAGACAGCGAATTTGTTTATACGATGGCAAGTTATAAACTTGCAAGTTCTAAGTAAGCAGCAAAAGCAAAACCGTTTTAATATGTACCGATACGAGCATTAAATACCGCCGTACCACATCGTCTTTGGACTACTTTGTATACTGTCAAAGACCTCGCATGTCAACGTGCGCAGCGATTTGTGCAGTGCGTGAGGTCATAGCCCTGAACAACTACGCCGAGGTCCGTTTCGTAATATGTCGCTTAAATGGATTACTCGCATTAACAACGCGCAAGTGTCTGTAATGAACTTATACGACTGACCTGCCAGATTCATTGTCGTGTTGATCTATA
This sequence comes from Unio delphinus, assembly GCA_029339505.1. Lineage (NCBI taxonomy): Eukaryota > Metazoa > Mollusca > Bivalvia > Unionida > Unionidae > Unio > Unio delphinus. Next base: position 388,685 of record JAQISU010000065.1, read on the forward strand.
ATATGCAGGTGAGCTGCCTATGTTCACTGCACATATATTCCCTGTTCCCGTCTTGATCAAGATGATTAAAACAAATATGTTTTAGCCGATTTTATGAATGGGACGACACAAATTTTCTACCGACGTAATCGATATAAATCGCCTGTCGCGACGGTTGGTATAATCCAAAACAATAAATAACCCCAAAGAACTTTGTTGTTTCAGACTGTTTTCTTAATTTACCATATACATCGTTTAAAAAAGTAAACTGATGATACATTTCAGAATGTCAGGCGTGAAATGCTAACCTATACGTACAAATAATTTCATTATCTACAACCGTGTGTTGCTAGCATATGACCGATCTTATCTATGACTATGCAATGTCAGCTTCATAAGATATAAATTATATAGTAATGACTGAAATGAATGTTGACTCAATGGCACCTATATACATTTTAGAGTATGTATCGTTAGTCAGTGTCAAATGTCTGCTTCGATCGATTCCATGTCATAAACGGCAGCATACAGTTCAGTAGTGTTCTCGGTGGTGCCAGTGTCTGCTGACAATGCTAGAATGATTATCAACTAATGTATGTGATCAAATATTTTGTCCGTTGTACCACACTCACATAGTATTTTAGATTCACTAGCAGCAGCAGGTGAACAAAAGGCACAATGAGATATGATTTTTTACATTGACTGTAAGCACCGGGATAATTATCTGGATTGCATGAACAACAACCTGTTGTATCGCGGCATCCATCATAAGGCTCAAACATATATCAAAGGCTCTGTCAGTCTAGTACATTCCTTGTATACCAATTTGACCCATGCATCTTGTATCGTCTTTTTCATGTGTGAAGGGAAGTTACAGGAAAGCATGCAACGTAATTGATTGAAACGTCCAATTTAGAACATGTTTTATTCAAATGTTGCTTCCATGTTTGATTGATCAAGTATTTTCAAGTACGATCAACAACTTATTCCGAAATATTTCACAAGGCCTGTGTCTGGCACCTATATCAGTAGTCATATTTTAGAAGTGATAAGGGAGGGGTGGGCCAGAGATTTGTCATCTGTTGCTAACAACATCTGTATCCTAATTTATCTGCCTACGACCGGGCGAAGTACTGTTATATACCTGCGCACAGTTTAGACTGCTCTAACTCCATCTAACACAAATAGATGTAGGGGGTGGTTTGGTATATATTGAGTTGCAATATCTATTCGCAGAGCGATTCTGTGTGTATTTCGTCCGACGTTATAAAGTAATTTCTACACAATTTCCGTCTGATATACCTCATTCGGAGCGATAACGCTGCACTGATGTCTAATCTTAATTTGTGGAATATATATCTTAATGTGCCATCATTATCAGTATACCGTCATCATCACCCCTTCGTAAAAGAGTGTGGTGAACTGTTTTCATTTTTTTCCGTTTTCTATCCTAAACTGGTATGTTATAAATAACTACAAGCGACTACTCCAACTTCAAACTGGCCGACAGGGATACAAGTGCTCTTATATGTATTTATGTTGGAGACGGCGGACATACATGTCATACTTTGGCTTGCTCAGTTTCGCAATTTTTTGCCTAGTGGAGTAATGATATCTTCCATGCACATGACAAAAATTTCAATTCTGTCACGTTTATTCGAGTATGGGGTAGGACAACGTGGGTTCACGAGAAAAGCTGCTTGTAATTTTATGCATGATATTGCTTCTTCCCAGTGATTTTTTGGATTTTTCCCGATCCAGATAGAATGGACGCCAATTCTAGCATATAATATTCTGGAAAATGGTGTTAAACCCAAAACAAATAAATAATGTTCCATCGAGTGTATGCGTTTGATATACACTTTAATCCTTTCTCTTTTACGTATATGAATAACTATAGTACACTAATACAAGATGTAGGGGAAGGAGATATACGTCATTTTTCCTTGTTGTGTATGACGTCGTCGTCATTTGGCATTAAAGACACATTAATGATCGTTACCCAGTTGAAAATCAAAACTGTTCTATAAAGTATGTTTAAAGCAGAGACTGTTGGATATCATTTTACTGAAATTTGGGATATATTTGATAATAGTCGGAAGTAAACGTAGTAATATATTGTCTGTCTTAACCAATTGTTTATATAACTTTCATTGATCATTATTGGGCATAAATGTCTCAAAACCATATTGCCATCTTGGAATGTTACATAAAATGACAATGTAGTCTATGTTAATGTAAATACTGTAACCAAACATTCACTTTTTGATCCAGACCGAATAATCATGTACGATATCAAGGCTGAGCGCAAACGAGCAAGGCTATTACATCAGCAATTGAACTATGGATACATATATATAAAACAGGAAATATTATTACAAACAAAATTAATGAAAAATCAGATATTTGCAGGTAACATGTCCGACATCGACAGGGAAAATACGTATTTCTTTCACTTGCACGCGCAAACGACGAAATGATTGCAGAACACAGTCTAAGTAAGCTTACGATATTAAACCATTTACTATGATGAATTCAATACGCGTTTCTTTTGTAATATATTTTTTTACAGCCTTTTCATTGGTTTAAAACTTTGCAAGCGACACGAAAGCACGACGCATCGGCGTTTACTAAACCGGAAGGCATGAATTTAACTTGAGATAATACATTTGGAATTCGTGAATGCCGTTAACTCTCGAACATTAACAGCGATTAGTTTCTGTCAATATCCCATTGTAAAGTCTAATTTGGAAATGTGTCTTTGCCAACTCTGAGAATAAGCGATGTCTGACATTGGTTATGCATCATTTGCGGTGAGTTTTCAAATGCCGAAAGTCAATTCAATGACAGTTCGTCCCGTCTTTATTTCTGACCAACACAGAGTATATATAAACGGCATCTGACATAACTCTACTTGCTCTTAGAAATAGTATTCTGAGAATGATCGGACGAGCGACAAGACCGCACGTAAACACTGTGTTTCTACTTATTCAAAAAAGTCTTCGCGGCAGATATCTGTAATGGCTTTCAGTACTTTTAAGTTACGTAGACGTTGTTATTCTATTTTACCAGAGCTCTGTTTTGCATTGCTTGGATGATTCGGAACTGGAGATTCGACTTATTTGAGTCTACATCCCTGTACATTGCTAATCGTTGGTTCATGGATCGAGTTGGCTAAACGCAACGTTTCCACGGTGTCGTTCAAGAAAGATGTTTCGATAACTATCCTTCGACAGGAAGGTGGTCGATTGTTTTGTCTAGTAGCATACATGGTAAGATACTCCCGATTCACGCCTACAGTAGTGCACCCTGTGTCTCATAAAACAGAGACTTCTTGTCCATTGACAGTGCAATTTGCGGTACGCTTTTCTCGGGGAGAATTCACGTGCCTATCCATTGGATTGCATCGTGACCGATTGCTTCACGCGCCACTAGCTCGTACATTGCAACCCGCGTAGACTGTTGAAAAAAATTGCTTTTCTTTCTACCGACCGTCTGGACCGTCCTTCATTGGCAACCGACCTTTTGGACTGGTCCCTTCAGCTTCGGAAAATTGTGGAGGATATTACCCCACTCTTTGCTAGTAAAACAATACTTGTCTTTACGTCAGCATTGTTTATGCGTACCAGGTTTATCAGGTTCCCACCTAACCCAAATCGCGAGATGACATTCTGAGAACCTAAATAATATTCAGCGAATAAATCAACATGTGAGGCCATGTAACATAAATTCGTGAAAGTTTTGTACCTCAAGAACAAATATTGCTCGTTGCCATAAGATATATGGTTCTGAAGCAAGAACTCGATGAGACTCACACGTGTCTTGACGACATTGCTACATGCCGCCCATCGCTAAAGTGTTTTCACGTAACATTGCCTAACTTGCCGAATGTCTCGGCTCTCTCGTGGTTTTGCTATGCTTAAAATTCTTGAAACATCCTTGCATTTTTAGCTCGTATTTTTTCAGAAGTGCATCTTTCAACGCGTGGTAATTAAAAGAATCGGCCGCGGATTAACACGAATATACGTATAATACTTTACTCGTTAATAACGCACTAAGGTAAATAGACCAATCTTATTTTGTTATAAAACAATACATAAATGAATAAATAAATAAATAAATAAATAAATAAATAAATAAATAAAAGGATTTATAAATTTAAGTAGCATCATGTACCTAACACAGTCAACTGACGAGTGCTTATCTGAAAAAGCGAGGAAATGAACTCCGAGTTGTTATAAATCTGGCATTATTCTTAAAGCAAAATATACATACATTGACCTATTGCATGAATGCCGTTGAGGTAAGAACAATTAGACTAGTCTTCTTCCCCCATCTCCTCTTAGTTGCATATTAGACTATTTTTACCTGTACGTCTTAAATGGGTTAGTGCTATGCATATTTGGCAATTCTCCATCATCATATAAAGTATACATATAGTAAACCTTTTCATCATTAAAAGTAGTCATGGCATAGCTATTTCATCATTTAAGGTATTCACATTTATAGATTTTATCCTTGAAGTACTCATTCATAGTTTTTCTTTCTCACTTCAAGTATTTGTATTTATCGTTTTTCATCCATCAAGTAGTGATGTATATAGTTTGTATCATTTCAAGTATTCATATCAATAAATTTCAGTTCAATAATTCATATTTATAATTAAACACACACACACACACACACACATACACATATATAGTTTTCATATCTATAGTTTTTCAGCAGTTAAAGTTTTCATATATATAGGTTTTCGTGAGTTAAAGTTTCATATTTATAGGTTTTTGTGAGTTAAAGTTTCATATTTATAGGTTTTCGTGAGTTAAAGTTTTCATGTCTATAGGTTTTCGTCAGTTTAATGGGTCATATATATAACCGTGCCTGTGCACGTCTGCGTGTATCTGTATTTATTATCTAACGAGAATATGTACGTAGCAAATTAGGCATAATCGAACACTATGGAATTGAAGAGAAATTAAGAATCTGCAATAATGTTGTATTCATTCGTGTAAAACAGAATACCATTTCTTACACACGACCATTCATAATTACGTTAGCTGTTATATCAATCGTACGTTTATATTGGATAGTGAAAGTTATTTTTAATTAGTTCGAATTGGAGCAGACGGGTGGATCGTAGAAGTAAAATTAGCATCATATTGTTTTATTTTCAAATTATGTCCTGATTAAATTCCTGAACATTCAATTTGATAATTTGCATTAACAAGTTTGCATGAGAGCAGCTTCACGTTATGTCCTTTGAATCTCGCGTCCATATATTTTTTATGTTACTGATCCACGTGTTTTTCTTGTCATGGCACCAAACACCTTCAATAATAAATATGAATACATGTATAAACGAATGTTGTTTTGTAATCAGATGAATCACTAAGTTAATAACAAATACGGTAAACCAAACTTTCTGGAAGCTTGATGATTGATCGATTCTTTACAGCTCTAGAAGTAAATATACAACATGTGATCCAGTAATTGTTTATATATTTCCTACATATGCACGCGTCTCGTACACGAGTCAGATATGAAACAAACGTGAATAATGTTTACGAGAATCTCCACACCAATACAAAAGAAACAATGTACATATTGCCAGTCGGATAGAAATATTCATCAATGTTAAATCTCGATAAAGATATCTTACGCAAGTTTTACAATATATTCAATTTAAGGAGGTTCATCATTGACCAACCCTAGCAAATCTAGGAACGGAAACCTCTAACCATATGAGTCTTCTAAAATCAAACTAGAACGAGAATATGCCAACATATATAATAGTTATATTGGTTTTTCTGTCATTTCGAAACTCTCATAGTACACCAAACGGAGATACATTTGACACAATGAAATATTGTGATCCATTTGCTGTCTCTACTAAACTGCATTCAAACTTTCCATAATGCTGCCATCAAACAAAAAAAAAACCAAAGACAACGTTCCTCACCCCACACAAACCTTTTGATTATTTCTTTTCAGAAAGACAATTCACTCTTCTGTACATAAGTATACCATCTTTACGGATATATATATATATATATATATATATATATATATATATATATATATATATATATATATATATATATATATATATATATATATATATATATATATAAAGTTCACTGAAATGCTACATTTCTAATTATTAATGTGGCTGACAAAACTATCGGTGATAGCGAAAAGCCTGATTTAGTTAAATGGGTAGGTATGAACAGCAATAAGTGATGCCTTGGCGTATCAACGCTCAGGTCGCCGTCGAGAGTTTTCTGCGCATCCATTAAGCTCATTGCCACAACGTGACATGTATTAGGCGAGTACTTGGGCTGATTCCCACTCGCGTATACTCATGAGCATCTACTCACGGAACCAGGGTGTTGCCTTACGTGTAAGTATAATCCTACTCAAAGACCTCGCACCACGCTTGCATACTAGAAGGTGTTCCGTCTCGTCGTTTACCTTATTACACAATAAACTACTAATTAATAAGCATATTGCATATGAATAAATGCATTCGGGATAGTGGCTCTTATTTCCGTCTGTGCATTTAATTAGAAAACGTGATATGCAGGTTCTAGCTCGCAGCGCAATGCCATTTTGTTTTACGCGTTGTTTAAGTATCAGTCAATCAATCAGTGAGTCACTGTGGCTACTCATTGTTGATAATCTGAAATTAAAACAATCAATATACTATATAACAAATTGAACTCAAAGTGAGCATGTAGCACGCTAGTCGTCTCATAAATTAACTTGCTATGAGAGCCATAACAGATATAACTTCGCTAGAGGAATACAATTAGGAGAAGGAAATTATGACATAATTTAGTTTGAAGTCTAACATTTGGTATTGGAGCAAGATCGCTTTGGCCAAAACCCTCAGCGACCACATTAGCATATGCAAATTTTGTTTTTAAGAACGATGGAACCTTTCTTCAGAGTGTCTGAAAAAGAGGATAGGACCTCTGTTACTAACCATCCCCAGCCCTCTGCACTTAATCTGTTCACCATTATTTGAAAGACTAACAACACTCGTTGTAGTATGTCATGTTCAGCCTGGGAGGTGAGTCATTAGCGAGGTGCTCCAACATAATGCATGTGACGTCTTGTGTAACGCTCGTGGCGTACGTTAAGTTCATCAAGTACATTCTGTCAAGTGCTGCGGTTTCACCTGAAGGGTCGCAAGGTGCAATTTAATACTCACCACCCGCATGTCGTAGTTACTTTCTAACGTTAGCTTAATTTCTCCCCATAATCCCATTCCCATTTATTTTTTCAAACATTTGTTTCCCCATCTTGCCGCACAGCGTCGTACCTACGAAAGTATATGGTGTATGTTAATGCCTGCAGTTCACAGATATACAACTGCTTTCATATCACCTTGCTGGAATTGTTTTAATTTTCGAAGTATGATGTTTATTTTATTCCTCACCCAACTCTACACTTCAAACGAAATCTAAGAAATTGTGACGCATTGTTCTTTAGTCAAAACGTTGCTATTACCATATGCTTGTTACAGACAAGTTGACGAAATTGTATGTGCCTAAACTGTATAGTTTGAAACTAGATTGGGTTCGTATTATTGGTTTTGAAGTTTTGTTATGCTGACTGCAACGTTTACATTGGATCTGATAATCGATACTATTTATCATATGTATTTTGATAAAACTGATTTGCATACGACACAAATCATAATTAAGCAGTACACGTAATTATGAAAAAATATCATATTACAACAATACGAGTGCGATGACAATAGTTCAAAAACCTAGAATAATGTTCTTTTTAGATAATATGTATAAACAAGGTCTAGTACAAGTGTCACTTACACAATATCTAATTGTATGTATTGGTTATAAAACTTAATATTAATATATATATATATATATATATATATATATATATATATATATATATATATATATATATATATATATATATATATATATATATATTCCTACCATAGATCCACTCAGGTGTGGTCGGGGAATTGCTCAGATCGTTGAACATATGGTATGAAATAAATTTTGTTATGAAATAACAAAATGACCAGCAGATCACCCGTACTTCAATCATTAAACTGGGTTGAATATAATAAGATAGGTCAGTTTATAATTAAATCGTATAGTGTGATTTTTATCTTGCTAATGCAGCATGCACCAATATAAATGTATTTCTTGTGTCATGCTATCTGTTATTATTGCATAGTTCGGGCAGAGCTGTGAACCTGTCTTACTGCTTAGTAGAAAAGATCGTACCGAGGAAAAACAACGAAATTAGGTTTCATTTGTGGATGTTCACAGGAGACTGCTTTCAACATAATGGCCTCCTCGTTAACTCATTGGTAATTGTCTTCAGTCTCTCTGCTATATACTGAAACCTTCCTGTCAGATTTTCATTTCATTTCTGAGTGTTTGCTTCCTTGTTGATAAGTGTTTTATTGAATGATACATGCAGTAAAAAAAGCACATTCCAATTAAGGTAGGCATTTTATTGCGTTATTATTTGTACATCAAGTATAATTTCTAAGGATTTGTAAAGATACAAATTAAAATTATCACTGGATTGTATTACAATAATTGGATGATTTCGTAAAGTCAGCATACAAATCTAAATAAAAACGGGTTCGATACCTTTTAACAGAACAGTTGTCAAGTTTGTTTGGACGACAGTTCTCTTAAGTTCAAAACACATCAGACGCATATACATTAATTATAGTATGTACTCGTTCAGGTAATACGGACGAGCTTCTAATGAGCATACTGGTACAAATGTGTCGAGAGTGTTTGCAAGTGACGCAAACTGTAACACATTACTAATCTCGATTTGCTTGTATAGGTTTATAGTTATCCATGATGAGCTTCTTGTACACGATTGAAATATGCGTTGATCAAATGCCTAATCCCTCAGAAATTGTATACTTATTAGCGTTTGTTAATTATTCATTCTAACGTTTATTATTATAAAAAATACACAAAACTCTCCTCCAAAATGTCATAAAAGGTCTATGGTACATTTGATTGTTATTGTCTTTTTGCCTAAATTATATTCACTACACACACAATTTGGTGATACCTGTATTTATGTTGTATAGGTAATATGGATGGCTTATCTTGGTTTGATTACTAGTGTTAGGGACTGGATAAATATTGTCTAAAGCCCATGCGTCGTAATGGGACTAGGTACGGTCTACGTGGCCATGTGATTAGATCATTAATGCAGAGTTTTATATGTACTAGATTCCTTGATAACAGATAACACATCAATATGAATGAGCATAAGTCTTGTTATAACCGATGGTCCTGTACTATTAGTAATTGAACAATCAGCAATATAATTATACTCATTACAAGTTATATACATACTGTATATTGAGGATGTTAGCGTTATTGCATTTTAATGTCGAGTTCAATATTATCATACCTTTGTATTGTATTTACCGATATGTTTCCATCTGGATCCAAAATTTATTTTTCATGCTATATTTAATAATGTTTTTAATAACATATCGTATGTTCTGGTTTCTGATTCTGGCAAATTATGCAATTTGCATCAGCTGCAAATTATGTTAAATTTTTTAAAATTTTAAATCACTTTCCAAGCACTAATAAACTACTAAAGTGCAAACATTCACCTGCAGAATATTCCATATTTTACACACAATTCAAACTACAAGAATAATGATCAAGGAAGATTAAACTGCTAAGTATTTCACAGTAATGTAAAAGTTAGAGTTATCTTAGAGTCTAAGATTCGCTTGGGTTAGAATTCGTTTTGGTAGCAAAGTAAAAGAGCAAACTCGTGGCAAGTGCAATCACTCCTGATATGATAGCAAGGCCAAATCCAGCATGAAACATGGCTCCAGGCAAACGAATATCTGGTGTCCAAGCTGCAAACAGAATAGCTCCAGAAATCATGAAAGCACCTGAAATATGCGGGTTAAAAATGTCATGTTAGACTACAAAAGTCTTTTTATGTTAGCTGACAAATTCAGTATCAATTAACAACAGCACATATCAGAGACAAACTAACCATATGTCATAAATACTGCATATTATTAACGAGACTAAACCTTCATCATATAAACTGTACATATCTTTGTACTGAATTCATAGTGAACCAATAACAGCAGACACTCCGATGTGTGAATCAATTCCAAATAGACTGAATGTCACATTAATATGAATAACGTCACTGAAAAATCCAGCTTGGAAAATGGACAACACATTAGCTTCATTGCATTAGATAGCGATTTCAAGATGGGAAATTGCTAATAAAAGGACATATCAACATTTGAATGAAATTTATAAGGTTGTTACTCTAAGGTATTCGAATTATAAGATATTTACAATAAAGAATTATTTAATATATGTATGATAAGATTTATCAAAATCGACACGATTTATGTGGCAGACTACCTCGACGAAATTGTCTTCCGATTTCGTTCCGAACAGTATTTGTTACCCTATAGTTTGCCCGTTGTTTGTTATAAGTATAGTTTTTGAAAGGATGTATATCTTTGTAGACTCTAAGAACGGTTTGCAATTTATCAGTCCTTTGTAACAAATACGTATGAACTTCATAAATATTAGGTTCTACTTCGCGAAATATAAACTTACAGCTTGAATGTCCCGTTTGACCAAACGAAACGTCAATCACATTTTAAAATAATATTCAGTATGCTATACTGAACAATGTGTCTTTCAACAGATTGCATTGAGACCTGCTGATATTACTGTGTTATATGTGTAGTTGTAGGGCAATTACCTTAACATAATTATAGGCGTATGGCAATTTTGAACATATGATGGTTTATTCACCAGCTTGACTTAAAACGGTCGCTGAATAATTTTAATCTAGAAACAAAAAGATTAAACAATAAGTTAGATACAGAACATTTTACTCTGATCTTAAGATACGCCAATATTTCATAGTGATCATTTTTCAGGGCATGGATTCCACTTTATATTGATATGCGATGAAGAAGAAGTGTTGCATTTTAATAACAGGTACATGCCATGATATCTTTTGTTTACTGTTTTAGAATACTCGTATTACATCTAGAATGGGCTTCCTGATAGACATAGTGTACGTTTTGATAGGTAAAGTGCAGAGATGCATAAAAGCTACATAGTCGCAATCAGACATGCTTAACTTTAACTTTCCTATTGCAGAGTATTGATAATATGTATATATATATATTCATTGCTTAAATTGTTACTGCATATGATGATGTGATGATTGGTTTGTTTCTTTTAGAGCTTTACTTTGGGTGTTTCAAGTCCATTTTTGGTTTGGATTTAATTATAATAGGTATATTTAGTTTCATTCATTGCTTACCTAATATTAAAAAACACATATATAAACGAAAAAACCTTCAGAAAACTAGGACAGTATTAATCGGGAACGTTTAGACAATAAAAATCAGAAATTCCTCGTCTGACATCACATCTATCAAGGCAAATGACGCTTTTCATATGTAAAGTGCGAGATATCCAACAATTTGTTGTGCTTTAAAATACAGACCGTTATTCATTTTCGGGGCGTTTCATTTAACTCCAGATCCGAGGTATCATCATAACACTTCAGCAAACATACATCTGTCAGCTAAATACGTCATGTGCAGACATACAACTTGCGATTACAAGTTGTGTGCTACATGCCACAGTCATTGCATGCAATATAGAAGTTATCTCTCTGTATTTTCCCGTATTTACCGTTCCTTGGCTCTTTGCCCAATGTAATTATATCGGCGGAGATAGTATAAGTAACTACAAGGGTATATTATTTGTGCATTACTGTTTTCACGACATTACGGCATTAGTGATCTACTTGAATGTTCAGTGCATCGGGATCCACGTAAATATTATGGTTTCGCGCTTGATCATCATGATTCAATGTACAGTTTTCTGTTTGTTTGTCATTGACTGATGCTGAATGCACCTATAGATCAAGATGCTTCTCGCATTCTAGTCTCTTCATGTATACAATTTTAAATGTACTGTCTAAATGAGCATTGACTTTGGCAATCAACCGCTTATTCATTTCAGATTTTCTTGCCAGCCATGGCACATCTACTTTAACTATAGAATTATTGACTGATTTTTGTTTTCAAAATGAAAACTAAGAAATTTGAAATGCGGGGAAACATTATTATCGATTCGGTTACCGGCTGAACTAGATAGTCCTCTCGCTGAAAGAGCTAATCGACGGCTCTGCTTCTTGACACAAAAACTGATAGCTCCACTGAATACTGCACTGACTATAAGGACGAGTCCAACCACCTCTAACGCTCTTACTGCCACGAAATAGACTGGAACTAAACAAACACGCATACATATATAATGATATATATTTTTGGTTTCAATTTATAATAATGTAATGAAAGTGAGAGGAATAAAATCATGCAAACACATTTTGATACATAGTCAAGACCAATTACCTATTTGAAATCCATATGAATTTAAACGTAGTGTATCTAGTGATATAATCAGTGTTTTCTGTCAACAGACGTGATTAATAATAGCTTCATGTTGCATATGAAGTGAGCAAATAGTGATGATTACCAGTTTGCCTGATTTACCATACACAATAAATATCCAATCATGTCATGAATGGTAAATTGGGGGCATTGTGTGTATATAAATATATATATATATATATATATATATATATATATATATATATATATATATATATATATATATATATATATATATATATATATATATAACGGTAATACAAATATCTTTGCACCTCACAAAGAGTGGATATGAACGTGTGCTAATATTATTTCTAACTATCCAGCGTGACCAAATGCTCCAAAATATATAAATATATAAACGAGGTTTTCCTGGTGACTACCATTGAGATCGACAGCGTATCATTCACTGTTTTAGAGCTGTTAAATCATAACTGTCAATCAATACAGACTGAATAATTAAAATCACTTTCAGTATGAAACTATTTCAACATACATATTTTAAATCAGCCTTTTGAATATTTAAGCTAGTTCGTCGATGTTTATACTCTCCATATTACGAGTTGAATACCACTTTGCATTCATGGATTTTGAATAAACCTGGTGAGTCCACGATTGTGCTGCAAGAGGGAACTCAGTGGTAGAATATATTTGCCATCCGATGTGTAATGTAATTATATTTGAGATTTCGATGTTACGATCTGTTCAAACGAGTGTGTTTCAAATTAAACATTGCACCTTGTTTTGTTAAATAATTCATCCATCCATCCATCCATTCATCCATCCATCCATCCATCCATCCATACAGACATACCTGTTGGAACCCTTATACATTTTTTCCCAAATAATGCAGTTTCTTCGCATAAAATCCATAGACCAAAGTAAGATTTATCTGAAGTAAGAGGATCCTGGTAGTAAATCCAAAACGGCAAGGCGACGGATATGATGCAGGCTACCAACGATGCGCATCCGCAACCCACAGCAAAGCAGCCTAACATTATTGTGATTCACCTGTAACATAAAAAATCAAGGACTCGCGGTATGTAAACATTGTTTGAATTTTAACACGTTTCACGCCCTTTGCTATCCGACTATGGGCGTTAACAAATGGCATCAATGATTTCTTTGATGAGGATGACTTTCCCTTGATTTGGAATGCCATATACCATCTGTCTGTCATTCCTAATACAAAATTGTAAACTATTCTAACTATGTGGATCTAACTGATTCATACACTAGTTTGCGGCTGGTTATACCAATGATCACTCTGTTTGTACCGGCCATATTGCCTTACAATATTTTGAATACTTTGTTTTAAAATTTGCCATAATTAATTCTCGCAATTCGTTTGCGTTTGTTAAATATGTTACAAGATAAAATGTTTAGTGCTAAATAAATACACACACATATCAAAACATTTTATTACTCAAGCCAATAATCTAGGCTTATAAAAATCGAATAATCACCTGCTCGAAAGCATTATATAGGAATGCTTGATTATTTTAACACCAGAGTTGGCGTCAATATAAAATTTTAGACTAAAACCCCTAAACGAAGAAAGTTCATAAACTAAATGCTGATGCTATAATTTATTATTATTATAATAAACACTAATACATCAAAACACTCTTTACTGTATTTTAACCGTTTGGTGAAATAACCGTAATTATAAAACCAGCATCTCAGTTTTAATTATATTGTAGTATTTTTGTATCTATATAATCAGTACAGCATGAGATATTGCGACAAATGAATAATTTGTTTAGAACTGCCAACACAAATGGAAAAATCGTCAGGATTCAAGAGCATCGATCATGAACCTTTTTGTATCTTAAATAAGTCTGGAATAGGACACAGTAGTATTCATATTGTTTTAAGTTAAAAATAATCTCAGTTTGGCACTCTTCACTAGGTTGTATATCATTTCACTTATAAGATGGACAGAATTCAGTTGAAGGTAAGGCGAGTTCAAACATGCGTTGCTTTTGAGTGCTAGTTACTCTAAGAAAGTCCTTGATACATTTGTAGAAAATGTTATGTATCACATATCATTACCATGTACACCGGACCAGCGTACACCTGTAAACGTATATGTCTTCGAATACAAGCTTAGAAAGATAGTGGCATGGCTTCTATGGCAGATAAGGCCGGATGAGTTTGTACTCAAATGAGGGTTTTCAATGTTCGTCTCTTTCCCTAGAACGAATTTCGTTGACTAAAAGAAACCCTTTGATAGATGCAAGGCCGTAAGAAGTCATAACCCATGTATGCTGTACAATTGCTTGTCTTTTTTATCTTTTGAAATATCAACACTAGTACGTGTTTTGCATTCATTTTCATATCTTTCTTAGATTAAGTCTATCGGCAGAAAATACTTATCGGCAATCGCAAGCATCTACTTTCAAAAGTAAATTCTAGTATGCCTTCTTGTTTAAGTATATATCACGTTGACGTTTTAAAGGATTCATGGGGATTCATATTCAAATCAGCCCAATTATCTGATCGCTTCAATAATTGTAAGCTCTTTGTCATCATTGTAAAGCAAATGTTGAGTGTATGGGGTATAATGAGAGGCGGTAACACCTCAGGCTGGCTGAGCAGCATGTCGCACTCTTTCGTGGCTAGCTTTCTCACGTTTGCACTTCATTTGACACGCAGATCTCACCGGCCACTTACAGGAAAACGGCCTCAACTGGCTGGCTACTCCAGGCTGAGGGATGTCTATGGGTCTTAAACCAACTGTGAATTAGGCTTTGTCTACCTAACATGTAAAAACTGGATTCGCAAGCCTGTGCGGAGGGACGAAAGGCTAGTTAACAGACAGAAAGGCGATTCCCAGCAAACATCCGTGACGCGTTAAGAGCACGACGACGCATGTAGGACTCCTGGTCATCCACTGCATTCAACTCTGTCTCCCGGAGTCTCAACATTGTCAAGCTTCTGGAACCAGATGATTTTTGGCGAGATAGTGAGGTCGACGAATTGCTCAACTCTTCCTCACTTAAGCCAAAGTCACAGCGCAGGTGTGAATACATTTGCAGCCGTAGCCACAAGCTTGCACACAGGCGGCTCAGGTCATTAGGGTCGTTCGCCATTGTCATGGATCAGCAGTGAAGTTCGGCAGCCCCTGAGAGACTGAGTAGCCCTCTTCAGGAATGCACTGCTTACATCTCTGGATATTAAGAATGGGCTCATTAAGGTGTCATAAACAGTGTCTGCTCTAAATGTTCATAGCCATCATACTGGGGCTGGTGTGGACCCTACTTCGGTCTAAATACCAACAGAATAAGAACGCGCCAGATACAGCGTGGAAATTGCTGCCTTGAGCTAGACTCGGCTTGCAGGAGAAGGTACATTCTGTGAAAGAGGCACCGAGTTGAGGTTCTTTTGAAGTGGCTGGGGAAGTGAATAATATCTTGTTAGGCAGATGAATGCTTCTCAGTAAAAACAACAGCAATGATTAGCGAATTGGCTTGACCACCCAAGGGATTAAACGACAAACTCATTACAATAAAAGTCCCCTCCCTACTGGAATAAATAACCTTAAAATCACGAGTTGCTATGCTCCAACCATGATCAAACCGGATTAAGTGTATTTCAAGTTATATGCGGATCTTCACTCCGTCATTGCGGACACTCCAACTCCTTCTGATTACCTGACTCCTGATCAGACCACCACCTCATCATCGCCAAGATTGGTGAATCTAATAGTACATCAGTTGCAGAGCTGAAGAGGAAAGTCAGAATAGCACGTGAGATCAACCCTCCTGGAGATATCCCACTCATCATTTGTACCTTAAATAAATGACACTCGCAGCCTGACTATCAAGAGGAACAGACGTGGGGCTCCGCTCAGGACTACTCCCCACGTGCAGCAGTAACCAGTTACCTGAATTCGGATTCACGCTACTCCAGCCGTTCATCCAACCCGTTTCCAGCCTCGCTGACTGAACAACTATATCCCTCAACCTAACTACAACAAGGATACCCGATTAAAGTTACTACAACTATCAACGTTAATTATCAGGTATTTTATTAGGACTTCGAGTCAATTCAAACTTTGTGCTGTTTTGGCCTTAACTTGAAAATTTTCTCTACTCAAGCCTTTTATCACTAAGCTCCCTTCATTTAATTTGTCAAATTGTTACACTTTACAATCTCGTGTGACAATTCAAGCAAATTAAATAACTTTTTTATCTTGCTTTGAATTCTTCCTTTTGACGCATGCCATAATTCCAACCTTATTTTTAACTCAATATACTTCGGCTTAACAATGGATTAGATCTAACGGTAACATTCTCAAGAAAAACGTTACTCAAATAAACATAAAATTGAATAAAGAAGCCTTGACCAACCTTAACATAGGGCAAATTGACTTTACTAGAAACATGCAGACAAAAGAGGTGCAAAAAACTCAATTAAAGTTCATTTCTACACCAGACCTTAACCTAATCAAAACGGAAGAAGAGAAATTTAATCCTCTCTCTCCAATTCAGTTTAATTTATATGATAAAACCAATAATGACGAAGCACTGGACGCCACTTTACTCCAAAGCGACTCCAGTGTAAACAATACCCCAACCCCCCCAATATTTCATCATGGCCGACTCCCCTACGAAACAAAACAGTAGGAATTACTTTGTATAAGCCCATTTACGCCCAGGTCACTAACTCTAACGTGAACCACGTGTGCCAGCTAAAGACAAAGGCTCCCATCGGAGTTCGCACTACACCTGAATCACACAAGATCGCTAAAGCTACCATAGTGCACTCAAGTCAAACACCAGGGCCGTCTAAATTACTGACAGAGGAAGATTTTATATATCCCTCTCAAAACCCTAATACTAACAACACTACTGAATTCCAAAACCATAGAGCTAAAACTGAAATTAAATTATGCCATCTATTTCAAGACCAGGGACCCATACAAAAATCACTCAACAAAGATATTACCATACATGAATGGTCCCAGGCGCTCAAATCCAAACATGACACTTCACCTGGGGAATATCAAATAGATTACATAATATATAGAAACCTACTTAGCAATATAGTTATGATAATAATAAACATGCTAAACATAATTTGGCATACAGGGAAGCAACCCAAAAAATGGAAAACAGCGATAGTTATTTTTATTTTGAAACCTAACAAAGATATGAATAACATTATCTCATATAGAACAATTTCAATACCAAGAATATCTGCAAAATCATGGAAACAATTATCACTAATAGACTCAAACACCACCTGGAGAGCAATAACTTTATATCTCCAAACGAATGTGGTATTAAAAATAAAATATCTACTACGGATCGATTAATTAAATTGGAGTCCGCATTAAATTAGCATTTAATAATAAACAGAGGACTGATAGAAACTTAACTGCGGTTGTTCCAGATCTTGAAAAAGCGTTTGATCTGGTGTGGACCAAAGGATTAATAGCCAAACTAAATCAGTATAGCATTACTGGTCGCATATTTAATTTTATACAAAACCTTTTAAAAGACCGCAAAATTATAACTAGGGCAGGGTCTCCTTATTCCTAAGAACACTCCCTGGAAAATGGGACTCCCCAAGGCAGTGTCCTTAGCCCCACCCTCTTCAACCTCATGATGAATGATCTTGACTCTAATCTTGCCTCACCATCAATCGGAGTATCACAATTTGCAGATGATAGTGGAATATGGAGAGAAGGAAACCCTTCCAACCACACTCATATGGCTTACATGAAAACAAGTCTAAATAACATTGATAAATGGGCTGACAAATTGGGATTTAAACTGTCGCACCAAAAAACTGTAGCTGTACTGTTCTGACCTTATAGAAAAAAACATTATACCCCAACCTCCAAATTCAAAATAAACAAATTAAATTCGTTAAAATAGCCAAAGTTTTGGGTATGTACTACAATCAACACCTAACGTGGGTATCTCATATTGATGACCGACGTAAAAGGTGCAATCTTGACTTAAACTTACTTAAAAGCCTTAAAGGAACCCAGTGGGGTGCTAACCAAGAAACAATAATGACTCTATATAGGGCCTTAATTAGATCTAAACTCGACTATGGATGCCACATTTACAACACGGCCTCCATAACCCAACTTAATATATTAGATAAAATACTTAGGAAAGCCCTTCTCATAGCAACAGGAGCATAACCATATACATCTACAGCAGAGTTGCAGGTCATAACAGCAGAACCGCCATTATATCTTCGAAGACAGGAACTCATGTTGAGATACGCTATTCGACTGTCCACCCACTGTAAAACACAGCCCGCTCTAGTAGCTATCAACAAATGCAAACTTCCTTTTAGGAAAACTCTTAAAAATAAGTCATCCTTTGGCAAAATAGTACATAAATTAAATCGCCATCTCCCAATAGAAATATTTCAAGTTGAAACTAACCAAATATTTGATAAAGAACCTTGGAATAGTACATCAATTAAGGTAAACATCTCCCTTATAGACAAAGGTAAAAAAGAAAATCAACAACATTATTTGAAAACAGCTGCAATGGAACTAATCAACAACCAATATAAAAGCTATACTCATATATTCACGGATGGTTCCGAAATTAACAACCCCTTTAAAACAGCTGCGGTTTGGGTCATTCCAGCACTCAATATCAAAATTGGCAGCCGTCTACCGGATCACTGATCCATTTACACAGCTGAATTCTGGGCCATCCTGGAATCTTTAAAATAGATACTAGAAAATAAACCAGATAAGACCTTGATTATTAGTGATTCACTAAGTGTCCTAAAATCAATACAATGCAATAATACTAAATCAAGAGAAAACTTTCCTAATGAAATTAACTAAATAATTAAAATACTCGATACTCAGAACATAACAGTAGAGTTTCTATGGATACCATCTCACATCGACATAAAAGGCAATGCATTAGCTGACCAATTAGCCAAAAGTAAACTCACTGAACCTAATTACATGCCACTAAAGTATAGTCCAACAGAAATTAACAATTTAATATATACACTGATAAATCAAAAGTGGCAAAAGGATTGGAACCATAATAAACAAGGGAGATTTTTACATAGTATTGGCAAAGAAGCCAATAGAAATATCCTGATACCCAGGTGCAGCAGTTATGAACAATCTAAAATAAATAGGATAACTCTTGGAAAAACAAAATTGGATAATAGTTTTGGAAAATATATAGGACCTTTTCCTCACAACATCAACTGCTTCCACTGTAACGTACCGGAAGATCTGTACCATATATTCAATAACTGTAATAATAGACAAAAAGAAAGAGACCTATTTTATAACTAAACAATTAGAACTTTCCTCACCAAGAACATATCCAGATATAATTCAATTCTGCAACATAAACCTTCAAAGAACATACTATAATATAACTGAAATTCTTAGAACTACAGGGCTAATGGACAGAATACAATTATAACACCACATCATCCGTAAATGAAATGAATGTTTTACTGGTACCTAAATATGCATATAAAATAATATTGTTTTAAGGGGAGGGAAGCGTACGGGGCCAAAAGGGATTCGTTACCCTTAAGGGACCCCACCTACACTACGCTGGGTATAACGTTCCCATGGCGGGTCCAAAGCAACCTAACCTAATGGAATGGTAAAATAAAATGGAACAATAAAAATAAACCTAAAATAAAAGAAATACATAAAGGTATAAACATCAAAGTTATACTAACTACCAGTTTTACAATGAATAAGGCAAGCGTCTTACCTCTTTGGTTCTCTTATGCTTCTAAATTCTTCCTTTTATATTACCCCACTAACAACATCACATAACTGAATTTAATATTACGAAGGTATTATAGGCCCGTAAAAACCGCGATACCGCTGTGGTTAAAGTATAACCACTAACACGCGCCCCTAACTATGGTCCCAACTAGAGTGTATGAGGTAGTCTCAAAACCAAGACTATCAGGTCCAGCAACATAATGTTGCAACTAAAAGCTCATCATATCTCATCATATGTTATGACCCCAAATTAGATCTTATTAGGTAGTCTCAAGACCAAGACTATCAGGCCCAGCAACAAAAGATTGCAACCAAAGTATGCTAATTTAGAAAATGACGTCAAATGCATACACTATAAAAATAGTTAACTCCAAAACTATCAGGCCTTGCAGTAACTTAATAACATCATACATTAAGTAACAATGCAAATACGTTGTCATATGGGGTTACATATTCTACACTAAACAGCACAGAGAATTCCAAATTGATAGGGAAAAATACGGAAGCAAATTGACGAGGGAGCGAGGATGTTTAGAATGAGAATCCAAAACAAGACACCCAAGATGTATACAGGGAATCATCGAGTGAATACAGGGTCAAACAAGACACTCAAGAAGTATACAGGAGCCAACAACAGGAGCAAAGGGATAATCGGTCACTAACAAGTGAGCATGAGATTTTCAAAAAAAGAAGTCCTTTTTAGGGCTATTGTCTTTCATTGCCTTAATAGGGTCTTCCACTTGTAAATAAATGGCAGTGCAAAATCGTGAACATATGACCCTAGTGGGCTTTTTCACTTTAAATCCAACTATTAAATAAACATACATTGTGTAAAAAGGTTGGCATCATCAGTATTAGCCAGCCACCTAGGCTGGCACAGAACAGAAACAGCCCCCCCCCCCTCTGATAACTAGAAAGGTCCTCGAAGAATCGACGGACATTCAATACACTCAGAGAATGGAATTCATTGTGTGGCTTTCGTGTTGAGTGTGAGCGATAAACGTTCACGTCATCACAATGCTCCAATAAAGTACTCAACTCGTCTTCAAGACACTAGGTTCTCAAATTATGAAACTACGCCTTCATGGCGTTTTTGGCAAAAAGCAAATGTTATTCGCCGAACTCTGATCCATATAAACATTGCACTTATTAGTGACCATAGTTGTATAGTGTTTATATTATGTCATCTGACCGTGTCGATTTATAATCAATTCAGGACAAATCAGACAAGTTTAAAAAGGACAGTATACTATATGTATTTTTCCGTACAATGCCGAGTAAATATGTCGAATGCTCGGCAACAAAATGAACAAATGAACAAATTCAGTGAGGGTCTCGATTTCTTTTGTTTACAGGAATAGGTAACCTACAAGTTGATTTTATATTATCTGATTGCCTGTCGTTCAAAATTATATTTTATATAACTCCCTTACACCGTTCTCGGACCATTTAGTTACTATAAGGAATTATTTGGTTATCCGCGAAAGTGCCTTGAGAGATAATTAGATACGTATCACGTGGTCGGTAGTGACGTCACATGATCTGTTGCTAACAGTCAACATAGCATACCCAAATGGTTGCTAGCATGATTTAGATAATTTCTTTCCCTTTTGCATCATGGAAAATTACGAGAACGGTTTACCTTACTTCTCTGTAAGCGTGAACAATTTACCGTATCAGCTTGAGCCACGTTTGAAGACTAACAACGAAGAATGTAGTGATGACACGGCGTCAGGTTCTTCGAATGTCACTGTCAGAATGATGAGGAGAGTTTGCAGAGTGAAGAAAGAAACACAATGGTTTGTACCGATTATACTTGTAGCAGGCATTTATATTTTGTATATATAAATATGAGCAGAACGCACGTTATATTTGACTAACTGAAACTTTGTCAACTTCTGTGTGTATAAATATGCAAGCTTTGGTGCATCCAAATTTCGATAATCCTCCCTCGATTGCAAGAAACTTTTAAAGATTACCGATAGTGCGAGTTATCAAAGCAGATGCTCTTAAAGCTGTATTTTTGTCTTTATGTCTTGCTAAATTAAAATTTTTAAAAAATATTAATTAGCAATGTTTTCATAATTTTTAAACCAATGAAAGCCACATATATTTTGTAAATTTATAATTGCTGCATTGTTGCAGAACACTTATTCTAGTGGAAATAGTGACGTGCTGTACACTGTAAACACACATACACTTTTGTTGTACATTATTTTGAACTTCAACTACATTTACTCCTTCACACAGTGAAATATATGTTTTCTTTTTCAAATAAAGGACAAAAGTCCATGCAGAATACAGGACTATGAAAATGAATGTCAGTACTCACCAACGATTAACTCCTTCTGCCATCTATAAACATTATAATCCCAGGTTTAATGTTATCACAAGTTATACTGAATATTAATCTATTAAATACAATTCGACTCATAACATCACATGGACTTGACAATGCTTACTCTAAAATTTGCAGGGCAGCATACATGCACTGAGGAATAATATTGTTTTGTCAAACTTTATTTCAAATGCAAAATCAACATGCTATTTCTAATCCGCATCTTTCCTTTTGAATGCTTACAAAATGTTGAAAGTGATTTTTAAACAGTCTTGAATGGACAAAATTATGCTGTGCTCTTTCCTTACTGGTGTGATTGTGAATATTGCCAAATTATTAATTTGGCAATTGAGCCCTTATGCTGTCAAAAAGTGGAGATGATTGAGAAAAAGAAGGGTGACCTGACATGTATAACCCTCCAAGAAAGTTTCATTGCAAGCTGCTTAAACAGACACATGCTGGAAGTATCCATGTTTGAATACCTGGAACATCATGGACCTTTGGATGATAATGAAGCAATTACACAAGTAACTTTTCCAATCTTTCACAAATTTCTTCAAAAATTCCTGTTTATATTTTTATGTAAGATTTTCCTATACATTTTACAAAACAAACAATTTGCAAGATTTTCTTCAAAGTGTTTTCATATTGCAACGCATGGCGGCAACATTTATTGCTGCAGGATGCATTCCATTATGATCAAGCTGTGATGGTCTTGAACTTATGAAAAGAATGTAGTTTTTTTTAGAAGAAAATGTAGTTTTCTCTTTTAAGACTACCCTTTTATCTTGTTTTTCTTCGGGGTTATATCTAAACTTTTTTAACAATATCTAGCCTCGATAAATAAAACTGCTTCTTTTGAGAAAGGAATAGCAGGTTTGGTATAAATTCTAATAAATACTTATGTTGACAATGATTTATACCTATTTTGTTTATCAACTAGGTTTAAAGAGTCTTCACGAACACAATAAACAAACAACAAAGGAATAGAACTATTTTTATAATGATATGGGTCATTTAACATGAATGCATATGTATTCAAAGAAGATTAATAGTCTGATAAAAAGATAAATATATCAAACATAATTCACCCTAAGCACTAAAAGTACAATTCAGCATAATTTTTGAAAGATGAAATATCTTAACTCTTGTTCGAATTTACCCTTACATGTATTCTATATTTATTTTCAGAACATGAAGGCATATAGCATATCTACGTTTTGTCAAATGGATTTGGAATCGACTAGGCAGACACAGCCATAAAGTGCTCCCATCCTGTGTTTTGTCAAAACTAAAACAATCTTTTTCCTTAGAGGAATATGTTAGCTTCAAATATGCTGCACCATAAAAATTATTGGATTTCAAAAAGCATGATTTTTGCTTTATGATGAGTTCATCTTGTTGAACATTGTTTGTATGGTATGATGCTGTGAGCGGTGGTAGATACCGAGATTCCCCTTTCATGAACATGTATGCCTCTGTGTGCGCAGGCATGATGTACCAAGAAATGAAATCAATAAACTGTTTCTTTCCTTTTGAACTTTTATATTTTCTTAATGATTGATATTAATCTGTGTCCCAACATAATGAACTTCAATAAAAATTTATTTCATGAACTACACATGTATTTAATTATTTTATTTCTAGTTCAGATTTTACTATATATTACTTTATTTCTTCTAATTACTTGCAGTGCTGAATTACCCATTAAGCACACTATACTTATGCTCAAGGCACCAGCCCAACAATGGCTTTTGTATCACTATGATGGAGCACTTTCAAGGATACAAAAGGCAGGTGGCATTGGCTAGCATTTGCGGATATCAAAATTTGCTGAGCAGTCTAAATACGTATCTCTGACAATTTCAAAAGAACAAGTCGACATCCCAGTAACCTAACAATTACTTGTGCTAAGATTTAATTAATCTAATGCATTATCTTGAAATAGTTCAACTTGATAAAATTCTATACAGCTGTATTATCAAAGTACTGACTATAATGTCTGGGAGGGCAAACAACATGATCTACATACATTCATCAATTCTGCCAAAGCAGATTCGGACAGCAGAACATGTTGCTGATCTTCTGGTTTTATATCTTATCAAGCTTAAAGTTCATATGCACATCTTTAAAGTCACTGTCCTCTCCATCATCAGTATCTGAATGTGGTTTGTATTCTGAATCATGGTGTGTATCAGGGTCAATGTCAGCCTCACTGCTTGGTTCATTTTCATTATCTGAATCCTCTCTTGGTTTTAGGAGCTCAGACTGAATTGCTATTGATCTTGCAGCTCGAACCTGAATTTTGTGAGTACTTGTGGGATCAAATTTAACCTGAACTTCACGTTTTTTTTTTTTTTTGTGTGGCTGCGCCTCAGGAATTGGTACAAACAATTGTATGCTGAGTTCAGCATCATCTACCTCTACCAGGGCACATGCACTTGCAGGTGTATCAAGCACATAATTTGCATTGTAAGTTTGCATTGCTTGATGTAGAACCTGAAGGAAAAAAAACACAATTATTATTGACAAGAAAAAGCATTTGCAGTATCTTGAAACATTTGAGTAGTCACATGGCAACAACTGATTAATTACAATGATGACCGCACTAAAGGAGAAAAGGAAGTTGAGGGGGAGGCACAAAGAAGTGTTTATCCTATGTCATAGCCTAAGGCTCATATTTCTCGGGTAATACCAGTAGTGAAAAACATGAAATTATGCATTCCACTATATTTTAAATACACTTTAGTGTTACTCTAACGTTAGCGTCATGAACAACTCTGTCCGAGATAAATATTTTCTTGAAATATATACAGCAGTATACGCAATTATTCAATTTTTGCAGCACTTGGGGTGGGGTGGGGTGTGATGATGTTTGAGAATCTGACATGAATAAAGCTCTATTTTATGTAGGTATTATTGTTTAAATACTTCAATTTCATTATGCTCACGACATTGATAGATATTAGAGTGCATACAACATATTTATTTACCTCTACATTCCGCAGTTTGTGATAGGCTCCTCTTACTACTTTCGCTTTGACAGTTGTGAACTACTCGGATCTGTCGGTAGATCTTACCCAGTCCTAGGGGTAGAATAATATCTGGAACTGCTGTCGGCCTCAGCCTCGACTGTCATTTCAATATCCCGGTTCTGCACATCTTTCTGGATTAACGTTTATACTGATCGTTTGAAAAATAAAGACTGCAAAGTTTATGAGTTACGGCTCAAAGTTCTCACGATGTCATGGCGACAGTAATAGATCCAAGCCGTTCGTCGGATTTTGTCTTTCGGAAATCGGAACAATGTACTAGTCGAATTGTTGTTGCATGCAAACGCTGCAGAGAGGGGCATTTTGGAAGATTCTTGGAAAATAAACTCTAATATAAACACTAATAATCTGCCTACTCTCAAGCACAAGCACAAAATCACACTAACACGAAAAATAATGCATCAGCACAGACACAGGAACGGTTCTACAATGTTTCTTAAATCTGTCATAATTCAGAGTAAACAAATGATTAACCATCTTACCGTTTTGAATTCTTAATATGCGATGAGACGTCAATATGTAGTCACATGATAACGAGATATTAAACGATGAGGAAAATAATATTAGAATATTATTTCAGTCCTTTCATTCGAGTTTTATTAAAGGCATACAACCTAAGTAAAAACAAATGAAATTATTTTGTTCTTTTTCAGTTTGTGATTACTTATTTAGCTGAAAAATTACGATTCAGGCTTTTACTAAGGCCGAAATCAGGCTAGTAACGGTAATTTTTTTGCTAAATTTACGCGATTTTTAATTATTGTCTGCCAGACAAACATTCGCTATTTGCCACGCCTATATTCATGTAACTTCTGTGTTGACCTCTCCCGAAGATTAAGAATTTTAGACATGCGTAAACACGTGTTTACAAAATAATAGCGTGTCCGCAACTAGATCGAAAACCAAAACTTAGATTCTGAAACGAGGGAGGAAAAAAAGCTTTTTGGGCAAATTATGGCAGCACACGCATATTTATTGGTGACCAGCATGAACGATATAATAAAAACCAGTCCACTTTGAGCCTGGAAAATAATCCAGAGGTCGCCAATTCTTGCTGGATACTGGTGAGTCTCAATATTGCAATGAACAGTCAAGTTTTTATACCGATGTTTTATTTCTGTATTGTTAACTCTTTATCAAAATTCTTAAAAAACATATTTTATATAAACTGGCATTATTCCATTTAGCTTGAAATAAAATGTCGCAGCCCTGCAACAATATCGCTGAAATCCGCATGTCTATGACATAATGCAGCTGTTTATGAGGCTACCAAAGGGATTTAATCATCACCTTCATTTTCGCACGCAACCATTTATATGTAAATGGTGATTGCTGTACTAAATTAAATAACACACTATGTGTGCATAAACGCCCGTGGGGATGTGGCACCATCCCTTATCCCACGGGGAAAATGAAATAACTTTCTTTTTGAAAGATAAAACAGTGAATAATGACCCATCGTGGCAGGATCACTTTAATTTAACATTCATTCATTCACTATTATTTGTAAAATATAAATAATTTTTCTCTCTAATGAAACATTTATTTTCCCTTGCTATATTAGTTATGAATGTAATGCCAGTGCACGGAAAATATCAGAAACAGCGGACTGTCAAAGAAGACGTGGCCACAACTTCTACACCTGAGCCAACACTACATAGGATACAAATTCCTGCTGTGTCTGATATAACCACATCAGAATCAGATATGGCATCTGTGTAAGAATTACTACATTTTATTAAATTTTATTTATATTTACTTGTTTACAAATACTTTGGTAGATCCACCTGGAAATGTATCATTCTATACTAGTTTAATATTTGCAGTTGGTAAAGATTGTACATTTTGTTAAAATATGGATTGTTTTATTTAGAATAATATTTTTGTTGTAAATTGTTAGCACATGTCTTGTTTTGTTATTGATATGTTCCTCATATGCTGTTTGTATTTTAGTTAAAGAGCCTCAAGGGAGAATAGTCTTTGACTAAATGAGTCACCCCTTTAAATAAATTATTATTATTTTTATTATTATTATTATTATTATTATTATTATTATTATTATTATTATTATTATTTCTTGAAGCATTATCATTCCCATTATAATAACCAAGACAAATGATAAAGCTTTCTTTTGATACCAAACTAAAGATTTCCAACTTCAACATTAGTATTTAAACATTTCAAAATTTTATTTTAAAGGATTCAGTCTTATCTGAAGTTAAAAAACTTAAGGAGAAGGAAAGTGTTATGATGTAAAAGTCTAAATGTTTTTTCAACCCATTTTAGAAAGTATACTGACAAAAATAATTGTGATACATACAAAATAGGAGAATATTTGTGTTAAGTATACTAAGAAACAACCATATATATACATGTATAGTATTGTATTGGCATTTGTGGATGGTATTTGTGTATAAACCAGAACGCTGCTCCCACAAAAGCTTTCTTTGCAGTGTATGAACATACAAGTTAAAAATGTGTAATTACAATATATCTTAAATATATGATGCATAATTGAAAAAAATGAAGATATACTGGTTATCATAGTAAGAAAATAAATAAATTGCATTATAAATACAAACCACACTAAGGCCATAGTTATGGTTTGTCCGTTTAGTACACATGGAGAGGGCAAGGGGGGTTAACCCAAATGCATATGCTTGTGTATGGGGGTGGGTGATCTGCTGATAATGTATGTACACATATACCTCCATAGTAATTTGTCTAATATGTAACCTGCTTGACTGGGTTCAGTTGGTGTTTGAGTTTTAGTGGACAATCAAAAAACTTTTAAAAGTTACACAGCTTATTTCTTTGATGCAGCCAGACATTCAACATTGGTGGACTATCTGTTATATTAAATACATAATATTATTAATCTTTGATCTTTAATGTGTGGATTAAATATAGGCTGTTCTACAGAATGGGGAGGGCAATCGCATGTACGCAGATGGGGTAAGTGTAAAAAAAAGTATGCATGTGTACAGGGAGGGAGGGGTCAAGCTTTACTCGAGTTTTGTGCACATGCCCATTGTTGAAATCAGATTTTGTTTCCGGATTTTTTACTTTTTTGCTTGCAATCTAATTCACATCGGTCTGAGCTACACACAGACAGATAAACATTTCCATAAGTAGGATAAATTGGGGATTGGAAGTAAAAATTGGCCAGGAGGAAAATGATGGGTCAGAAGAAGAAAAAACTCCAACGTTTACCCTTATTCCGATGCCAAATGATGTTTCTAACACACCTATGCATATATCTAAGCGAAAAATTCTTGGAAGCAGATGTATTTCAATGTATTCAAAATTAGCCCACAAATGCGTTCCCTACCCCTATTTCAGGGGACAAGGAAAAAAAATTGTAGGGGTGGAATGAGTTGATTATTCTCTGCCTGTATAATGCTACTGTACATTGGCATTTTCATCAAAACATTTATTGGGATTTATACATTTGAAATAGTTGTCTGCGTCTGAATCAATTTATTTATTTAGTCATTTTACTTTGTTTCAGAAGTACATCATAACTGGAGAATTTCCTGATGTTTGATTGTATTGTATGCCTCCAAAGAACATTCATATAAGCCACCAGCCTTCAGAGTTAGGAATATGTTGTCAACTCTTGATCATACCTATCATATTGACAGAGATGTGATTGTAAACACAGATGGAAAAATAAGGTAATAAACTTTATTCTTGTTTGTTAACATAATAACTTATTTTTTTGAAAATATGAATGCTTTACCTGTAAGTTGATAAACCATCTGTTTGTGGTACAATTTAATCTTTTACAGAAGAAATTTTTTAAAATAAATTTCATAAAGCAATTTTGGTTAGAATTAGTCTAATGTAATTAGAAAATGCTGTAAATAATCTAAAACATTTTTATGATATATGGGTTAGATACAGGTTTGCTATATTGACATTTTCATCTGTAGCAAAATGATTTGTTACATGTAATTGTTGCAGTTTTTATTTTGACTTTTGAGAATTAAACAAATACAAAATGACATTGTCATTGACATGTTTGCATTTTCTTGTCAGATACCAAAGGTCATTCAACAAAAAACTGAGAGATGGTCTGCAAACCCAAAGAAAGCTGATCAACAGTACCTGTATATTACGGAAATAATTATAAAAATATTTAAAATGAGGTTAGATGATAGAGTTGGAATAAACCAGCCAGTTGCTTTGGACATAAATGATCATAGGTGAATATCTGATGTACTTGCTCCAATACCACCACCACCTACAGAAGAGATTGTTACAAAGCAGAAATCTTGTTTCAAGTTAAAATGATTTAGGCCTTATAGTCAGGTAACACCTATTGATATAAAATTGTTATGGAGAGACTATTCTAGTGATTGTATGATAACAAATGATCCCTACCATGGACCCATATAGACTTTGACTAAGTCTTTCTTGAAGTGTCTACTTTGAACCAAAGTCCAGCATCTGTTTGATTTCCAAGATTCATTTTATCTTCAGACCACTGTTGATTATGTTCTAAAAGCTTTTAAAAAAACATGCATTTGAACCACAAAATGTCAGACCTTTTCAAACTTTTCATACCCATTGCATTTTTACTTGTCTTATATGTATGTTTAGTTTGAGGTAAATATAGTGTATTTTGGCCATATGATGTATTAAAAAAAAGCACAGCAGAAACTATTCATTGTAATTCATTTAATCTTATAGGAGTAACAAGATTAAAATCATATAATTGCAAGTCAGTATTATTGCATAATAAAGTACCTTTTGATAATTTTTTTTTCTAATTGTTTTGTGTAAAATTGCAGTCAGAAAGATTTTTAGCATACTTTGAAGAAGAAAAAATGTACATTGGAGCAAATGACTTCAATCCATACTCTTCATCTTGATTTCATTACTCCCGCTAAACATTACTGTACCTATCAATAGACAACACACTGAAGCATTACAATTGAAATCTAACTGAACTGGATCCTTTTTCCAACATAACCCATCAAAGAACACGTGTTGTGCCATGTGTATGCATCTTAATTTAACTACACATTTTAGATTTATTACATACATCCAATATTATGACTGCATATTTATGGTTTTATTATTTGCCTAAATACTGATAGCAACGATATGCATTGCTTAAAAGAGTTTTGCTTCACTACTATGTATGTATGTATGTATGTATGTATGTATGTATGTACGTGTGTGTGTGTGGTGTGTGTGTGTGTATGTGTGTGTGCGTGTGTTTTCATGAAAATGAATTAAATCAAAAAAAGGCATTGAGCTTAACAACATTGTTTTGAATTCCACAACATAGTATTGTCCCATATTTCTGATTTCATTATTAAATATTTAGGCTAATTCTTCTAACACAACATATTTAGATTTTGTTTTAATTAAATTCTATATTTCCCTGAATTTATTTGCCCAATTTTTTAAGAATACAATGTAATGAAGTGGTTTATCACAGGTGCAGCGATGTCTGCCATTACCAGTTCACATTCAGTTTCAAACTAATTTTATAAAGAAAATAATGCTGTTAACTTCTGTTTTTTTTAATAAAAAAAATCAATTAGAAGTGATCTTTACCGATTATATTTGTTAACAGCAAATTACTATTTACATACTCGTGTTGACTGTTTTAGTGGCCTAGTGGTAGTAGCATCCACCTCAGATGCAAGAGGTTGTGGAGGCCTTGATCCCTGGCAAGGTCATACCAAAGACAAAAATGGTATTAACAGCTGCCTCATTTGGTGCTCCGCATTAAGAAGTTAGTGTATGGACTGGTCGTTCTACTGTCAGGATAATGTAACTGGGTTGAATGTCATGCTACATGTCTGCGGCATGATGCCTCAGTGCTAGACATCACTAAAAACTGCCACACTGCAAACATCATAGCAATATGAATGAAAATTGTTCAAGGTATGTTAAAAATCCAAATCACACACACTGTTACAATTTTGTACAGTAGGCTCCATTTCATGAACTCGGCAGTGATATATTACTGCAAACAGTGTTAAAGGTCAGTTAGCATTTAAAACACCCCTGTGAATGTGTAAGAGTTTGTTTGTCTGCGTAGGCTAATTGGTATCAACACTGCATAAATACAGTTTGTCTTGGATTACAACACTGCCATGACTTAATGTGTACATCAAGGAAGGTATAAAGTACAACCAGTCATTTTACGTCCAAAAAAAAGTCTCCTTGCCTGGTAACATGACCCCTGGATTCCTGAATTTGAAATGTATATCTGAGCCAGTTTTGTATTGTACTTAGTACATTATATATACTATAAAGTAATATATATATACATGTATGTGTGTGTGTGTGTGTGTATGTGTGTGAGTACCTAGCTACCCTAATTTTAAAAGAAATGCAATAGGAAACATACATGGGGTGGGCTTAATTTCTATGTTTGTTTCACTGCAGTAGTTTGCTTAAGTGATATACTAAAGTTTGGCATTTAGTAAATGGTAAAAAGCATAGAAACCAAGATACTAAAACTTCAATGTAATTTCTATAGAACTGTCTAGTATTTGGAATAGGATGTCTGTAATCTTTTATAATAATGGTAGACTAGTTTCTCATATAAAAGTCTCTGGGAGACAAAGACAAAGGAAGAACGGAGGCAGAAGTTAGATGGACTGAATGGAATTGGACTACCAGTCCAGAGAAAGATCATACAGATGAGTAGGAACACAGGACAAGAGGAAAATCTATTACACAAAGTCAAATGATAAAATAGGCCATAACTTGGTCGAGTTAAAGACGAGTGATAGGGTTTTAATTTGAATTTAATTTGAGAGATGACTCTTAATAATGATATTAAATTGTTTTTTATTTTACTTTCACATTTTGTGTATTCATTAATTTAACTGTCGGCACCACTGACTGGGGGCTCTTAGCAATGCATTTGACTATCACTACTTATATTCCTCACAACAACATGCCGGGGGTGGGTGGGTGGGTCTTTTGTAATAATTTAAATAATATTGGGAGTACCCTACCCAACCTAAATAACATGGAAAACCTCTATATATGCCATAATTATTCTTAAATGATATCCTTCAGTTTTTTTGCCTGACTGTACATTTACTCTTGAATTAAAGTTATACCTGTACATGCACATTTGTGCTTATATAAGTTTAGTACATTTAATAAAATATAATGGTTAGTTTTACAGTGTATGCAGCTGTGTACATTCGTCTATGTATTCATAAAAAGGTATAATTATTTATATAGTAAATAAACACATTTTAAAAAACTGAAAATTTGATGCTTTTAAATAGTGTCAAGTATATTTGATTTAGTTGTAATAAGAAGGCTGATGATGCACATATGTCATATAAGCATTCAATGTTGCTTTAGATGAAATAGTATTTTAGTCTTAAAAACCTTATTCTGTTTCCAGAGCCATTTTTTATTACATGATATTGTAATTAATGAGCAGTGTCTGGATAGAATAGTATCCTAGTGTTTGTAGTTATGTTGATATTTGCAAGCCAATCTGTATTCATGAAACACTGCAACAAGTTTTGCATTCTCAACTCAGTATGAATATGCGTTATTTATAATTTAACTTAATGTGTTACTGTATATGCACGGTTAAAATCAAGTTCACCAGTGTACTCTTGTTTTTTATATTCTTTGCATCCCAAGACAATGCTAGTCAACTTCAATTCATCCTATGATTTTAATAAATAGTCTCCTCACAGCTGCTTTCAAAACATAGCCATACATATAATCATTCTTTAGTGGGTAAGTAGCTAAAATAATGTTTAACAAAACTTGTTCATGCAAAATAAAAATTGCATACTATAAAAGAAATGTTTTATACAACTTAAAATCAACATAAATTATAGTATTCACACATCATATATTTGAATAGATCATCCAAGTCTTCCTTGAGTAAAATTATTTATCCATTATACGCCATACACAACAGCTTGAAATGACATATCTGTTAAACTGCCTATTAGCAGTATGCCTTTTCCCCCGGTTGTAATAATTATCTTCTTCTGCTGCCAGGACATCTGGCATATACCTATGTGCAACAAGGAGCACGACTTCATCTAAAACAACCAGGTCGAAATCCTGAAGAAATTTGTAAAAAATTGTCAGTAAAAAAAAAATCCAAATAAAATAAATCTATTAAATGTTATGTGGGAAAATAATAATTTTTGTGTTATGCAATGAAGCAAACGTGTAAATATACAAACAAATGCGCAAATCACATCGACTATCGGATACGTGACCGTGAGGTGGTAATGCAAATCACATCGACTATCGGATACGTGACCGTGAGGTGGTAATGCAAATCACATCGACTATCGGATACGTGACCGTGAGGTGGTAATGCAAATCACATCGACTATCGGATACGTGACCGTGAGGTGGTAATGCAAATCACATCGACTATCGGATACGTGACCGTGAGGTGGTAATGCAAATCACATCGACTATCGGATACGTGACCGTGAGGTGGTAATGCAAATGCACAAGAAAACCAACTTTATTCTGAGCCAAAGACCTTTTAATAGCGGTTCTGATTACAATGATACAAAATTATCATAGTTTTAGTTGGTTTATCTTACAACGTTACAGAATCACACAAACACAAGAAGAAAACACTTTCAAGAATGGCCCCTTAAAGGAACCCCTTATTGTAAGGATTTTCCATCATATTGATTGTTTTGCCTACTTCTTGTAATTTATCATATGTAATGAGAAATCTATAAGCAATACATATATTGTGGGTGACTATAAATAACTAAGGAGAAGGACAGATGAAGAATAGGGCAATAATTACATCAAAAGAGAATCAAATGCTTACCTTGACTTCCATATATGTTGACGCGCCTCACTTGATACTGCGACTTCGGAGAATATCGGTAAATTCAATTTCTGCATAATTAATTAGCAATCCGTACAGACAATTGTTATATTTTCATTGATTAAACTTACAGTTGTACATTTTTTGAAACTGAATGACCTGTAATTACTCATTATTTCTGCTCTACGTTTCATAATATCATGCGTTTGCAAGAACAAAAAGTCGAAAATCTTATGTTGTATGCCATTAACAAGCAAATTATGATACATATATTCATCTAAAACGTCCGTTATTGCACAGCCATTCATTATGAGAAAAACAGAGAAGGATGTCTGTATTCAAACAGCCGTGGAATCAACCTGTCGTTACTGAATATGTCTTAAATTGATCGATATCAGAATTTAGAAAGAATACACACCATCTCCCAGTTATAAAACATCATATTGGCCTGCATACTGTATCACTATTATTTATGATAATACATATCTAATAATGAAGACGAATTTTAAAAAATATGGCAAACATACACTTATAAAATAATTCAAAACAGTTCTATAAAATGGTTATTTAAAAACAATATTACAGCTAGGACCACGCGTCGCTTACCGAATGTTTCTCCTCACGATGAAACTAAAACGTCTTACTTCCTCGATAATGTATGCGACGTTCTTGCTCAAAACGGAGTTCTAATATATATTTTAAAAATATAGCGGGTATTAATGGACAAGCAGTAACACATATAATCGATACTCAACTTGAAAAGCTTAATGATATACTATACTGGAGATATCCAGTGCATGTCGTAAATGCATAAAGATAGGTTGTATCAACAAACGTGATTAACGAAAGGAATATTGTTTGCTTTAAAGTAGGCCTTGTTATTACCAGTAATTTTTTCAAACGATAATGTATGTAAAAACCGCGATAGCAGTATGCAACATTACAGACCAGCACATTCAATTTTTGGTGTAGGAGCTGGGGACTCTCTCTCTTTACGTGATGATATCATTTGGTATGATTGATAGTCAAAACGCAATGGTATATCATGATTTTTAGAAGAAATACATTAGTATTTTATTATGAAATCAAACAATATTGCTTTGCTTAATATAAAATGCAGCGCGCCTCGCATTGAAACAAAATGACCCGTTCCTATCTATGCCAATCATTAAGTACAAAGGTGTATATATTATATGTCCCTAACAATTTATCTTGCTGATATGACTAAACGTCATTTGAAAGGTAGCCACTGTCAGAGAGGATTAGATTGTTAATTTTGAGCGGCGGGTCCAAAAATGGTCAAGTTAGGATTTTTGGATAGAGCTTGTCAAGGAGGGTTTCCGTAACCACGTGGAAGACCCTATTAAAGCAATGAAAGCCAATAGCCCTAAATAAGACTTGTTTGTGTGGAGAATCCCATGATCACTTATTAATGACCGATTATCCTTCTGCTCTTGTGGTTGGTCCCTGTATACTTCTTGAGTGTCTTGTCTGACACTATACTCACTCGATGATTCCCTGTATACATCTTGGGTGTCTTGTTTTGAATTCTCACTCTAGACATCTTTGCTCCCTCGTCAAGTTGCTTCCGTATTTGTCCCTATCAATTTGAAATTCTTTGTGCTGTTTTTTGTAGAATATATAACCCCATATGACAACTATTTGCATTGTTAGTTAATGCATGATGTTATTAAATTACTGCAAGGCCTGATAGTTTTGGGGCTAACTATCTTTATAAGTGTATGAATTTGAGGTCATTTTCTAAATTAGCATATTTTTGGTTGCAACCTTGTGTTGCTGGGCCTGATAGTCTTGGGTTTGAGACTACCTTATAAGATCTAATTTGGGGTCATAACCTATGCATACGTTATGAACTTTTAGTTACAACATTGTGTTGCTGGACCTGATAGTCTTGGTTTTGAGACTATCTCACACACTCTAGTTGGGACCATAGTTAGGGGCGCGTGTTAGTGGTTATACTTTAACCACAGCGGTATCGCGGTTTTTACGGGCCTATAATAGCTTCATAATATTAAATTCAGTTATGTGATGTTGTCAGTGGGGTTATATAGAAAGAAGAATTTAGAAGCATAAGTGAAGAAAAGAGGTAAGATGCTTGCCTTATTCATTGTAAAACTGGTAGTTAATATAACTGTTGATGTTTATACCTTTATGTATTTCTTTAATTTTAGGTTTATTTGTATTGTTCCATGTTATTTTACCATTCCATTAGGTTTGGCTGCTCTGGAGTCACCATGTAAACGTTATACCCAGCGTAGTGTAGGTGGGGTCCCTTAATGGTAACAAATCCCTTTTGGCCCCGTACGCTTCCCTCCCCTTAGAACAATATTATTTTATATGCATATTTATGAAGCAGTAAAACATTCATTTCATTTATGAATGAAATGGTGTTATACTTATATTCTTTCCATTAGCCCTGTAGTTCTAAGAAATTCAATTATATTATAGTATGTTCCTTGAGGGTTTTTGTTGCATAATTTAATTATTTCTGGATATGTACTTGGTGCAGCAAGTTCTAATTGTTTAGTTTTAAATATGTTTCTTTCTTTTTGCGTATTTTTACAGATGTTGAATATATGATACAGATCTTCCGGTACGTTACAGTGGAAGAAGTTGATGTTGTGCGGAAAAGGTCCTATATATTTCCAAAACTATTAGCTAATTTTGTTTTTCCAAGAATAATCCTATTTATTTTAGATTGTTCATAACTGCTGCACCTGGGTATCAGGATATTTCTATTGACGTCTTTTGACAATACTATGTAAAAATCTCCCTTTATTATGGTTCCAATTCTTTTGCCACTGTTTTATCAGTAAATAGATTAAATTGTTAGTTTCCGTTGGACTATACTTTAGTGGCATGTAATTAGGTTCAGCGATTTTACTCTTGGCTTATTAGTCAGCTAATTCATTGCCTTTTATGTCGATGTGAGATGGTATCCATATAAACTCTACTGTCATGTTTTGAGTATCGAGTACTTTAATGATTTGCTTAATTTGATTAAGAAAGTTTTCTCTTCCAGGATGGCCCAGAATTCAACTGTGTAAATGGAGCAGTGATCCGGTAGGCAGCTGCCCAGATTGATATTGAGTGCTGGAATGACCCAAGACGCAGCTGTTTTAAAGGGTTGTTAATTTTGGAACCATCCGTGAATATCTGAGTACAGTTTTTATATTGGTTGTTGATTAGCTCTATTGCAGCTGTTTGTAAATAATGTTGTTGATTTTCTTTTTTACCTTTCTCTATAAGGGAGATTTTTACTTTAATTGATGTATTATTATGAGGCTCTTTTATCAAATATTTGGTTAGTTTCTACTTTGAATATATCTACTGGGAGTTGTAGATTTAATTCATATACTATTTTGCCAAAGGATGACTGATTTTCAAGAGACGTCCTAAAGGAATGTTGCATTAATTGATAGCTACTAGAGTTGTGTGTGTTTTATTTTGGGTGGACAGTCGAGTTGCGTATCTCAACATGAGTTCCTGCCTTTGAAACTGTAATGGCGGTTCTCCTGTTAATACCTGCAACTGTTGTAGTTGCATATGGTAATGCCCCAGTTGCTATGAGTAGGGCTTTCCTAAGTATTTTATTTAATCTATTAAGTTAGACTATGGAAGCCGTGTTTTAAATTTGTCATCCATAGTCGAGTTTAGATCTAATGAAGGCCCTATATAGAGTCATTATTGTTTCCTGGTTAGCACCCCACTGGGTTTCTTTGCGGCTTTTAAGTAAGTTTAAGTCAAGATAGCACCTTTTAAGTAGGTTATCAATATGAGATACCCACGTTGGGTGTTCATCGTAGTACATACCCAGAAATGTGGCTATTTTAACGAATTTAATTTGTTTATTTTGAATTTGGAGGTTGGGATATAATATGTTTTTTCTTTAAGGTGAAAACAGTACAGCTACCGTTTTTTGGTGAGACAGTTTAAATCCTCCTTTATCAGCCCATTTACCAATGTTATTTAGACTCGTTTTCATTACAGCTTATGAGTGTGGTTGGACATGTTTCTTGCCCTCAATAGTCCATTATCATCTGCAAATTGTGATAATCCGATTGAGGGTGAGGCTAGATTAGTGTCAGGATCATTAATCATAAGGTTGAAGAGGGTGGGGCTGAGGACACTGCCTTGGAGAGTCCTATTTTCAAGGGAGTGTTCTTCAAAATAAGTAGCCCCTACCCTAGTTATAATTTTGCGGTCTGTTAGAAAGTTTTTTAAAAAATTAAATATGCGACCAGTAATGCCACAATGATTTCATTTGGCTATTAGTCCTTTGGTCAACACCAGATCAAACGCTTTTTCAACAATCTGATTAAAATCAGCTGTTACGTACTACGTCACTAACATCTGAACTAACTCGATACGGGGTCATGTCCAGGTGACCTTTGCATGATAAATACTGGACCTTTCGTACATCAGTTCGATAGAGAAGCAAACTGAACTTCTGAGCATCATTTTTGTGATGGATTTTCGTTTCGGCGATGGCAGATTTAAAGTTTTTGAAACAGTTTCTGCGGATTCTTTTAGCCTTTTCTTAACCTCTAAAACTTTCTTTTCTGACCTTAACACTTTTTCAACTGATCTGTAACATTTTTGGCACACTCCACTTTCGTCATCTGCAGCGATTCTTACTTCAGTAACTCGCGCGATGTTTTCCACTCGTTCCAAATTTAACTTATTTAATTTAACAGCTGATTTTAATCAGATTGCTTTTTCAAAATCTAGAAAAACCGCAATTAAGTTTCTATTAGTCTTCTGTTTATTATTAAATGCTAATTTAATGGCGGACTAAAATTTAATTAATTGATCCTTTGTAGATCTTTATTTTCTAAAACCACATTGGATTGGATATATCAAGTTATTGCTCTACAGGTGGTGTTTGAGTCTGTTAGTGATAATTGTTTCCATGATTTTGCAGATATTGTTGGTAAGTGAAATTGGTCTATATGAGTTAATGTTATTCCTATCTTTGTTAGGTATCAAAATGGGGATAACTATCGCTGTTTTCAATTTTTAGGGTAGCTCCCCTGTTTGCCAAATTATGTTTAGCAGGTTTATTATTATCACAACCATATTGCTAGGTAGGTTTTATACATTATGTAACCTATTTGATCTTCCCCATGAAAAGTTTCATGTTTGGATTTGAGCGCCTTGGGCCATTCTTATATGGTAATATCTTTGTTGAGAGATTTATTTATGGGTCCCTGGTCATGAAATAGATGGCAGAATTTAATTTCAGTTTTATTTCTATGGTTTTGGAATTCAGTAAGGTGGTTAGTATTGCTGCTCATTTTTTAAAAATGTTTTGCTAATGATTGAGCTTGTTCTTTCTGATTGCAGGAATTATTAATTTTTGGGGGTGCCATGTATGTTATTTCCCCTTATGGCCCTGATATTATCCCACACATGTTTAGAGTTAGTTCTAAAATTAATAGTGTTGCATTATTTTTGAAAAGTTTTTTTTTTACAATGCTTTATTAGATATTTGAGCTTGTTATCGAAATTGTTGTACTTTTGGAAGTGAGTAGTAATTCTTCATCTTTTAAATTTTTTTTAAGCTCCAGTTTTAGTTCCTTTAATTTCTTCTGTCCACCATAACAAGCTAAGTTGCATTGGTTTTCCACTAGTTTTGGGGATAGAGTTGGTGGCAGCTTGAGTTATGGCCTTAATTAGGTTATCATTGTAGATGTCAATATCTTTGGATTCTATATCTGACGGGCTAACATTATTGAGTATTTCCTGAAAAGTTTCCCAATCAGCTTTTGAGTAGTTCCACCTGGGTATTTTATCATTGAGTTCGCACTGAACAGTCATCTTTAGAGTGGTGATTATTGCAAAGTGGTCGCTCCCCATGAGGTCAGATTGCTCAACCTCCCATTTAGCAGCTTGTGCCAGTCAGGGTGTGTCTAGGGTGAGGTCAATGGCCGACAGGGTGCCGTCGACCGGACTAAGTCTGCTCTTAGCACCATAATTAAGGATAAAATGGATGGAGTCATTGATCCATTTTTCCAACCAGGTACCCCTCCTATCCGTCACCTCTCCCTCATAGCTTATTATGGGCATTAAAGTCTCCACAGATGATTGCAAGCCCGGTCTCAATGATTTTGGTTTTTCTTTAAACGCTAATTTATGTTTAAGCTTAGTACCCCCTCCTGGGTCATATACATTTATGATTTGTAATTGATGGTTTCTTGTATTGACTAATAGGGATTGTATTTATATTAGTGTGTTACTAATTTGCTGGGATGTTATAGGTAGTAGCGTAACAGATGGTAGAGTGTTTTTATGAATATGGCTAAACCACCCCCACCCCCCGACCTTCCTTTCGATGTTAGAAATAGCCAGGATAGTGTCCTTGTATTGATGGCAATGTTTTCGAATTTTCAGAAAGTTTAGTCAATTGAATGCAAATGATGTTAGGTTTATAGCTAGAGTAAATTATTTTGAGTTTAAGTTCGTTATTATTTCCTGACAATCCTCTTACATTCCATTGTCATATAATAACGTCCCTTTGAGTTGAATTAGCCATTTTTATTAGGGCCGTTTATTGTAATCTGGTGCTCAATTTGGGTGCGAACATTATCGATTGATGATAGGATAGTTTTATGTGTTATAGTGTCAAAGTTGATATCCTCAGTCAATGTGTTCAGTCGAGTGATGACGTTACCCAGTTCTTTGAATTTATCAGCCTGATGGTTTGTTTTGTTGGTATTGTTGTTATTGAGCCTATCGTTTGTTA
Organism: Unio delphinus; assembly: GCA_029339505.1. Lineage (NCBI taxonomy): Eukaryota > Metazoa > Mollusca > Bivalvia > Unionida > Unionidae > Unio > Unio delphinus. The sequence goes on from JAQISU010000065.1 coordinate 429,879, forward strand.
TGTTTAATTTTCGTTGCTTTATTTGTTTAAATAGGACGGCATTGTTAATTTGGTTTTAACTGTGTTTTGATTGCAATGTTCTGTGTCCATTATACCTACTATGGCTTTTTCCGGTATTGTACAGGGACAGGAAGGAGATTGCGGTAAATGCGGGCCTCTACAGTTAGCACATTTTGGTGTATCCCTTTTACATTCCCCTTTATGGGTCCCCCCGCATTTATTACACTTGGCCTCAAATTTACATTTAGCCTTGTAATGGCCCCAATGTTGGCACTTGGGACAGAATCTTGATTTATTTAAGTATGGTTCGATCCTATATCTGGTATCTACCTTTCCTAATTTAATTACTGTAGGCGGTGGGGTTGATGTTTCTAGTACAGTGCTATTTGTGTTGGTTAGTTTGTTTCCTAAGCGGTAATTTTTTTTAAAATTTGGTTTCCTCCTTCCTTTAACTTGTGCTCTATCTCCTGATTGTTTAGTACACCTAATGTACCTGTTATGTTAAAGTACTGATTTATAAGTGCACCTTTGTGGGATTTCTTTTGTGGTGGTGGTGGCTTTTTTAGATTTTTGGTTCTTGTTGTCAGTATGAACATTAATAGAGCTTTGGAGCTGTTTATGGGGTTCTAAGGTAACTGGGATACCACAGAGCTCTTGGATTTCAAGGTATTTAGCTATTTGGCCCCTTGTACAACAATGTAGGATGATATATTGTTGATTCGGCTTAATTATTTGGCACTGTCCTGGGTGAATTTTAAGTATGGCTCTGGCGAAGCTGTTATTGGATTTAGATGTTTTACTCTTGAGATTGAGCGTCAGATCCAGTCTGTGAAAGTTTGTTTTGTTTTTAGATTTCACATCTAAGGCGAGTTATGGATACAGGGTTGATATAAGTTGAAGCCATAGCGGGTTTGCCGCATATGCCCGATTTGTCCTGTGCCGATTTTGTTGTTTCTTTGGATTTTTTAATGTGGGCCTTTTTTTAGGGCTTAACGGTCCATTACCTATTCCTTTCCATGCCTTCGATTTCCTATTGGTTGGTGAGGGGGTGGGGTGCTTTTTAGTGTTTTGAGAGGAATATATCAAATCTTCCTCTGTCAGTAATTTAGACAGCCCTGGTGTTTGACTTGAGTGCAATACGGTAGCAAGATAAAGAAGTTATTTAATTTGTTTGAATTGTCACACGAGATTGTAAAGGTTAACAATTTGACAAATTAAATGAAGGGAGCTTAGTGATGAAAGGCTTGAGTAGAGAAAATTTTCAAGTTAAGGCAAAAACAGCACAAAGTTTGAATTGACCCAAAGTCTTAATAAAATACCTGATAATTAACGTTGATAGTTGTAGTAACTTTAATCCGGTATCCTTGTTGAAGTTAGGTTGAGGGACATAGTTGTTCAGTCAGCGAGGCTGGAAACGGGTTAGGTGGACGGCTGAAGTAGCGTGAATCCGAAATCAGGTAACTGGTTACTGCTGCACGTGGGGAGTAGTCCTGAGTGGAGCTCCACGTCTTATCTTCTTGCTAGTCAGCCTGCGAGTGATCAATGGTATTACGAACACTATTAAAATCCGATGGAACGTTCACTATTAAACGTAAGAAAGTTCCAAGGACTTGTCGATTACCTCGTCCATATTCAGTTGTTTTATTTTTCTCTCACTCTACCAATTTACTCATATTATCTCCCTTCTGCGAGAGAGAGAGAGAGAGAGAGAGAGAGAGGGAGAGAGACAGACAAACAGACAGTCAGACAGACAACAGACAGACAGACAGAGAGACGGACAGACACAGAGAGAGACATATAAACAGACAGACATGCATACAAACACAGAGAGAATGAGAAATAAAGAGAGAAAGAGAGAGATAGACATGCACACAAACAGACATACATGCATATGATATCGATTTAGTTGTACCCAAAGACGTGAAATAATAGTAGTTGTATCGTTATTGTATTACATCTATTACTCTGTTAAATTATGATGGAAATCCATAGGAAAATACCAAGCTGTAAATGGGCATATATTAATCTAAAGTGAAGAGATGGACAAGTCAATAAATGGAGTAGGCTTCCATATAAACAAAGGAATGTGTTTCTTGAATGTAGCCACATAATTAGCAGAATCATCATCATTCGTCCGAAGGCATCTCCCTTTAACATCACAATTATCCAAGTGTATGCTCCAACTACAGATTATGATGATGAAGAAATGGAGTTATAAAACAAACTCAAGGGTAGTATAAACGTGGTAGGTAAATAATACATCCTCGTCATCCAAGGAGACTGGAATGACAAGAATGCTCCCAGGTGCTGATGTTGGGAGTGATAACGACCTTGTCAGTATGAACGTCCGAGTGAGGCTGAAGAAAATGAACAAACCAAAGAAAATCAGGTTCAAATTTAAGCCTAACATCTGCGATTCATTCTAAGCCACAATTAGAGGAAAATTTGTTCCATTAACTGTGGTGGATTCCACGTTGTTGTGGAAGGAATTGCCCGTTGAAATGAAACTCAAATAGTACTCACTTTCAAGTATGTTCTTAAAACACAACTTTGTTTTGATTGGAAGAACGAACTTAAAAACCTAATAATGTTTCATACAGACAATATTTTAGCATGATTTTTAAATTGTTGGGACCTGGTATTTCAAAGAACATTGTTCATATGACTTGGTTTTCATAAAGAGAATAATGAGTATTCGATTGTCAGAAATGAAAGTATGTTGGACTGTTGTTCGTCATTGAAACGTAAGACGGAACACACATTTTGTGTTTGATTCTGGATTGAATGGATAGCCAGCGTATATACAGATCAGCGGGGATGTGTGCTCTGATCGTGGTACTTTAACAATGATCCGATGAACTGTTTCAAGTTTCTGGAGTATATATTGAGACGAACCAGACATAATTGAGAGCCAGTAGTCTAGTCCTGAAATTACTAATGAACACACAGGTGTTTTAGTGACATCAAGTGAAAGATATTTACTAATATAGCTGATGTGTCTCAGCTCATGATATGCAGCCTTGCATATGTTCATGACATGTTGGTGCAATGTGAGAGTACTGTCCAGAGTAACACCTAGATTCCGTACTGACTGTGTGAATTTGATGTTGATGTTACTGATATGTATTATTTGAGGTAAAGTATGTGAACGAGAATGTCGTTGTGTTGTGTAAACACTTGCATGCATACATTGTAGCACATTTATACATAAAGCCAGATTTGAATCACCGTGATTATTCCATATTGGAAAGATATATCAATTTGTTTGTTTTGTAAAACTATCTCCATACCTCCCAGATATATGTAATTAGTTTTCTTCAGACAACTCGTCTTTATACGTCCTTTACACAGGTCTTAAATGGCGGTAATCGTTCGATTTCTAAATCGTTTGGATAAAGAGCACATATATGGGTAGCACGTTATTACAGGTTACAGTTTAATGGCCAGTTTCTGGACATATAATGTCGTTATTACATCAGCAACGTTATCATAAAGCTAATAACCCATTATATATGTTTTCAAGTAATTATAATATAGTGCGGTGAAGATAATTCTTCTCATTCTTTAATTATCATATTCATTGCATGTATCACATAATTCATTCTCTAGAAAACATGTTCATACTATGCAGTAGAGACCAATTAGGTCAATGTCATTACGACTGAATATATTTCCTCGAATACGCAGAGCTTATGAAAGATTTGATCTAACAAATCATGCAAGAAATAAGTAATATTAGTTCTTTAAATTATTAAACATGAAAGAGCTTCTGCCATATGCAGAGTAGTATGATATTTCTTTTTTAAGTAAAAACTATGTAATAATATGTTCGTTGTAACTATAGAATATGTAATATTCTAGAAATTATTCGTAAACATTTCCTCGTTATTGAATATATAAAGACTCCGGATGGATCATTCGTTTGAGTTCGTAATTTAGAGTTTATTACCTTATGAAGCCAATTTACAAATATTTCGCTAATAAACCAATAATGAACAAAATATTAATTCCTAACGGTCCCTACATCTCAACAAAACAATATGCCTTTTCCTTTTAGAATAAATGCAAGTTGCGATTTATACGGGCATCACTTCTTATAAGACATTTGTTTTCTCAAACATATATATTTTCAATCAAATATGCACCAGCTACCTAATCATAACACTTCCAGGTATAGTCGTTAGCAACATAATAAGTAATACATTTGTGTACAGATAGTGAAGCGTGGCCTTAGCAAACTTTGCTAATCAATGTTCGTTGTAATAATAAATCAGATTCTGTATTTGCCTATGCCATTTTCAGCGAATGAAATATTGATCAAGTTCCTTCTTTGTGAAATGTTATATTATATTTCTAATAACACGAAGACCTGAACATGAGTATAAAACCGGGAAGGTAGTCCTACTTTAGATTTCTAATTTTTTTAATTTATATTATATTTTTCTTTCTTATATCTCATCATTTGTGTCTCATACATTGCATTTGTAGATCTTTTTTTCACTTTTATTTATCATTATATTTCTTCTTTACCCATTGAATCTTCATTTGTATTTGCCATCCCTCTTTCTCCTTCAAATTAATGCTTCTGAAATTATATTTCTCTTATTTCCTCTCTACCATTGTGTAGTTTTATCTATATAATGAGCTGCAATTTATTATACACATGCTCAATCGTCATAGCCGTCTTTAGGTTAATCCAGAGTATGATCATGTTTGGTCTTGATTTGAAACAAGGCCCTTTCTCGGATGATATTAGCACAGCGAAACAAAATGAATTTAAATTTCAAACTAACATGAATTTCTCAACATATTACTGAAAGTCGTACCGGAGTCGAGCCCAAATTTTGCTTCCACAGTTACATGGGCTTTGATTTATTAAAGTAAAGGATAAACAAGCACTATGTTATCTTAAATTCAGACATCAGTATCACAATTTCACATATAATGCAACAGTGTATTCCATATCAGCAATTGGCTTGATGGAGATTTGTCTTTTGACAGCTGTAATGATTCATCATTGATGCTTATATATTAATGATCAAAATTATTTGTTTTGTTCAGATGCCAAATGTACAGTGTTTTGATGCACATAATATGACATTTTATTCTTTATCCGAATCTCGTATATGACCAAATTGTAACAAATATACGTTTGAAGGCAATAATATGACATCCTATTTGGAGCATATATTGTAGACATATACTTGCAAATAGTGATTCCCAATCTTGTTTATACCCTCTTGAAGATGGTCACGGAATGGCATCAATCCTTTTCTTTGTTAAATGCATGTACTCGGATTTGTTGTTTTGTATGTACAACGATATCCTGGAATATAGTATTCGAAGATGTCAAAATAGTGAGTTGGGTTCAACTACTTCCAGCGTACATAGCTACTTCTTCTGATTATAACGAACTCGCGGTAAAACTAAATATTTACCTTACATTTTGTGAGTGAACGGTCTACACAAGGATGTGCACATCTTCAGTTATAGACCTGACCTTTGTGATCGGATAGATGACCGAAGTGATCAGAGGGATCAGACTGAAAGCGATCAGTTATCGGAGCGATTGGAGTCGACATGGTGCCAGCCGTACATCTCACCATACGAGTTGGCCGTTTCAGCTTTAAAGCCTAACCATAGCAGCTGTTGATCTGTGTAAAGTGTTGCTGGTCGAGCAGCAGGTGATCAGATGCTCTTGAGAAGACCGTGAGGTTATGTAGACACAGAACAATTTGTTATAGTTCATGTTTTTGTTGCCTTGCGAGAAGGAAAATACGATTCACTGAAATTTTAATAATTACTCATTTTCCGCATATTCATCATCATTGGCGACTTAGCCTCGGGAGACCATGCGGATAGCGCCTTTGGGGTGTCGTCTGTTTCTTGGTTGTTGGCACCGTCTGTTGTGGCTGTGCAGGCCTATGCGCGAGTGGCAGTCCATCTTGCTGTTTGAGCAGACATACTAGGAAGCCTTAGTTACAATGGTTGCTGCCACGTGGCCCTTTCTTAGACGTTTTTCTGGCGCCAACTGGCCCATCCTCGTATCAGCGACTGTTATATTCTTACTTAATGTCAGCCTCCAGTTGTCTCGGTCCTCGGCCAGCACTTCCCAGCCATCAGGTGCGATGTTGCATGCCTTCATGTACCTCTTGCACGCATCTTTGAAACGGAGTGAGGGGCGGCCGACTCATCTCGTGCCAGTGGCAAGCTGTCCACATATTATGCCCTTTGGCTGCCTCCTATTCTCCATGCGTCGGACGTGTCCAAGCCATCGAAGGCAACGTTTACTCAGCAGGGAGAACACGTTAGGGGTACTTGTATGTTGCAGGGTTTCATTGTGAGGGACACGGTCTTGCCAGTTGATTTTCAGGATGCGTTTAATGCACCGTATATGGAAAGAGTTAAGCTGGCGCTCTTGCCTCATGTAGGTAATCCAGGTTTCACTTCCATATAGAAGGGTGCTGATAATGCAGGCCTGGTAAACTTGCACTTTGGTGTGCTCTGTCAGCGCATTGTTTTTCCACACCCTCTTTTTCAGTTGTGACATGACGGTATTTCCCTTTCCAAGTCTTCTGTCCAGCTCCTTATCAAGCGAGAGAGTGTTGCTGATGGTTGACCCCAGGTAGGTATATTTGTGGACTGCTTCCAAGGTGACACCGTTGACTTTGATTGTAGGGGCAATGGTGGTATGTCGCACGCTGACCTTTGTTTTTTTATGCTGATGGTCAGTCCAAACTGCATGCAGGCATCAGCAAAACGGTACCCCAGTCTCTGGAGGCTTTCCTCTGCTTAGGTCACAAGAGCCGCGTCATCAGCAGAAAGCATCTCCCTGATGAGCACAACCCTTACTTTAGTCTTAGAAGCGCAGTCGTGTCAGGTTGAACAGCCTTCCATCGGATCTGGTGTGTAGATATATGACATCAGTGGAAGAGTCAAAGGCGTAGGACAGAAGCAAGGAGAAGACGATTCCGAATAGGGTTGGTGCCAGAACGCAGCCCTGCGTCACGCCGCTGTTAACTTGGAAGGATGTAGAGGAAGATCCATCATACAGGACGTTTCCTTTCATATCTGCATCAAAAGAGATTATCATGCTGCAGAGTTTTGGGGGGCACCCAATCTTCAAGAAGGCCCTTCCTGCAGACGGAGTCAAAGGCCAATGGTGAGGTCGATAAACATTATGTAGAGTGGTTGACCTTGCTCTCTGCACTTCTCTTAGAGTTGTCGCAAGAAGAAGATCATGTATATTCTCGATCTGCGTGAACCGAAGCCGCACTGTGATTCTGGGTACAGACGGTCTGCAAGGAACTGCAGCTTGTTTAGTATGATGCGGGCATACACTTTACCAAAGATGCTCAGAAGCGACATCCCTCTGTAATTATTACAGTCACTGCGGTCGCCGTTGTTTTTGTAAAGGGTCACAATTGTGGCATCATGCATGTCTTGTGGGACTGCTACTTCCTCCCAGCAGAGGCAAAGTAGTTCGTGCAGTGGTTAAAACAGTGATGGTTTCCCACGTTTGATAGCTTCGTTCGGGATGCTGTCACTACCTGGTGCTTTGTCATTTGAGAGGGAGTCAATTGCTTTGCTGAGATCTTCTAACGTTCCCACTTGGTTGAGCTCCTCCATGGTGGTAAGCTTTTTTATGCTGCTAAGGGCTGCTTTGGTGACTAACGTTTCTTGGGAGTATAGCTCTGAGTAGTGCTGCACCTATCTGGCCATATGTTGCCCGCAGTCTGTGATCTTCTCTCCCATCAGAGAGTTTAGGGGAGCGACCCCTTTCACTGTTGGGCCTAGAGCCTTTTTGATGCCACTGTATATACTTTAGATGTTTCCGGACTCGGCACTGCGCTGGATTGCTTAACACAGTTGTTGCCAGTACTCGTTCGTGCACTGTCTAGCAATGCGTTTGGTGTTGCTTCGAGTACTTTTAAGAGCGGTAAGCGTCCGTTCGTTAGGGCCTTGTTTGTAGGCTAAAATGGCTTTTCCCTTCTCCTCGATTAGTGGTTCCATCCTTGATAGGTGTGCGCTGAACGAGTCCTGACTGGGTCGTTCTTTTTTGCCAAATGTGGACATGGCTGTTTTGTATATGGCAACCTTCATGGCGTTCCACTTGGCTGTGGCGTCGTGCTTTGGCAGGTTCTGGAAAGCCTTGTCCAAGACGGACACATACTCCTGCACCTTGGACGGGATTAACATCTGTGCAGTGTTTATGCGTGGGTGTCATTTCGTTTTTAAGCTGTGCAGTGTCCATGAGGTCATGGTCGGTTTCACAGTTTGCACTTTGGTAGATTCTGGTGGAGAGGACGCTGTTAGGGGAAGAAGGCCTGGTGATGACCAAGTCGAGTTGATGCCAGTGATGGGACCTGGGGTCTTTCCATGACACTTTGTGGTGTGGCTTACTATTAAAAAAGGTGTTTGTTATGCAGAGGCCATGGTAGGTGCACAGCTCCAGCAGTCTCTGACCGTTTTCATTTGTCTTTCCAGTGCAATGATATCCGAGGCAGGTAGGACATGATTCGTGATAGTCACCTATTATGGCGCTGAAGTCGCCGAGGAGAAATAGTGGATAGTGTTTGAGGCATTGTTTGATCTGTTAGTCCAGCTGCCCATAGAACTGATCCATTATGTCTTCTGTGGAAGAGAGGTTGGGGGATTAGACACTGTTGACAGGCCCTGGAGCAGTGGTGAGGCGGATGGACAAGAGACGCTCAGTGCCCCTGTGGGAGGTTCAACCAAGGTCAGAAGATTGCTTTTCATCGCGAGGCCGACTCCATGCTGACGGGGCTCCTCAGGTTCTCGTCCTTTCCAGAAGAAGGTGTAGTTTCCTTCTCTTAGGGAGCCACTAGAGGCCAGCCTAGTTTCCTGGAGGGCAGCTATGTTGATATTTAGCATGGTCAGTTTTCTACCGTTTTCCTGGTGTCGTCCACTTCGCTGAGGTCATCAGAGATGCCTGTGCACATAGTGCGCACATTCCAGCGTTAAAGTCGAAGAGCTGGAGTCTTCTTTATTGGTTTCCATTCTCTTTTGTCTGGTGTGGAGTTTCAGTCTGCTTGTCATGTTGAGTAACACACTGAGCTCCAGACACCAACTGGAGCAGGCAGACAATGGCGGGTCAACACCTTATTGACCGGGGATTGAAGCTGACGATAGTTGGCAAGTGGGACACGATGATCCCTCCCACGGTCAAAGCTGACTCATGTCGCCTCTTCCCTACGCTAATCGGGTGGGACTTATAACCCGTAAACTGTCAGCTTCCGTGTTGCTTCCTCTCATTAGCGAGACTGGGGTAACCTCTCCAGGCTCAAGCCTGGGCATGGAGTATGGAGATCCTGGGTTGCCCAGACGTCAGGATCCCCCTCTCGTCCTTGCTGGTGGGGTCCAAAGGATTGATGAGCATGACATCCGGCACCAGTTTGGATGCAGAAGCCGGCAGAAGGACGTCGTAGTCGATATCCAGCCGCCTTGGGGGCTCCAATCCGGATTTTATGTCTGGGCGAGAAAGCAAAATCAAAGACTATATACATGGAAGTTATAACCTCGGAAGACATAATGACAAGCATTGTTTCACTTGCAAGGAGTGGGGTCATATCTCCCCACATTCTCCTAAGTCTAAGGGACCAGTGTTAAGAATTGCGGTTGCCATTGAAAGAAGACAGACGGTAGACGGAAAACTCGATGTTTCTCAGCAGTCTAAGCGGGTAGACGTGTACGAGTCAGTGATGCCTACATGGATCGATCGCTATGAGATCCACGTGCATTGTCCATGCGAAAAGGGTACGAAAGGCAAATTTCACAGTCATCAGACACGAGGTGACCGTTTTATCAGACACGGGGTGCATTAGTTCAGTCGTGTCGTTCGCGATGACAAATTACTTTGTTTTAAATTGCCTAGTATGCTACTGAACCAAACAATCGACCAAGTTAATGTCGCAATGATTGATATCGAAACACTTTAATTGACAAGAAACGTAGAAGTTTTGTGCATAGCTATCCTTATCTATAATATAAACGTACGATTGACAGTGTGCATTGATCTAGACTCCCATCTATGTCCAACTTCCGATTTCCAGTCATCCAATCAGTGCAAACTAGATGCCTATGTAAAAAAAGATAACAATCTTCTATGTAAATTAATGGTACAAAGACCCAATACTGCGAAGAATTTCGGAACGAACAAGAACAAGATGCGTTTTTAAGTGCAACCACAGTAACTGGTACGTGATGAAGAGTATGATGGGAGTTCCTTTAAAGTTTTACTTAGCAAAGGTTTCATGTACATGGGATACTCTTCACGTGGTGTGAAGTTTTTGCAACTAGTGGTTAATCTGAAATTTTTCGCATTTACTCAATCATGTTCACGAGTCGATTAATGTGGCTCATTTAGGTATGATTACAACAACATATACGTTATTAATAATATAATATTATTAGTCTGGTGTCAATAACGACGTGATCGGCAGGATCGGAGTGCCTTAAAAGGTTCTTACGTATTGTGGAGCGCAATTCACATCGGATCTCATGGCAGAAGTTCTCAGGTTGTTGTCCCTGAAACAGTTGTGCACAACAGACTACCACTATAAATGCAATGAGCCATATATCTTTTTTTTATCGGACGTTCAAGAAAATGTTGCGACTAATATGTGCGGAAAGACCTAAGGATTGAGTTATGTATCTAAACGCAACGTTTGCATATAGTTAGCTTCTTCACGAAAACTCTCCCTTGATGAAATACTGTTCGGAAAGAGTTCGTTGCCTTATACGTATTCTACGCGAACTGTGGTTAGACGAAGTCGCAAACAAAAACGGTAGTACCACTAACCAATACGTGGTAGATTTTCGAGAAATATTAGAGAATACAATTCGAAGAGGTACTGCGAAAAATATTCTTAAGTACGCGAAATACTCCACGGAATGCGAAGCAAGAAGGTTGATGTATGTGATCAAGTGTTAATGCGTCTCCCTACGTATACATATTAACTGCAATCAATACCCCATTGACGTAAGGAAATAATGTATGGACTAGATCAATATATGTCCGGGTGTATCAGAGGGTCAGTATACGCAGATCTTGGAAGTTATGCCACATTTCCCAAATATGTTTATGGAGAAACCGTACCGGATTGATTCATCACACTATCAAGTTGAATTTATTTGAGCATGTCAGGATTAAAGGGTATCCAACACCCTTTAATATGCGGCAACAAGCAATGAAGATTTCTAGGAAAATGATATATTAATAAGTGATTAAATGTAGCTGCTTCTAGCTATCTGTAGCTGTCTGCAGCTGTATACATGAATATGTGCGGGTTTATTATGTTGTCTGGACGTATGTGCGGCTATATGCATATTGAATGTAACCATCAAGGCCATGCAAAGATGAGACCGCTAATTTGTAAACTTGTGGGAATGGTGGATTCATGAAGAGTTTGAGAGGCCGATACAAGTGTAGGCAAACCAAAGAATCCAGGGTAACTGTGTATCTTGTCAGTGGACACATTTGCACAATTTAACAAAAATGTATGAATCAGTTGTACAATTGACAGTCAGATATTTCTTCTGATTGATGGTGGTTTTAATTGAATACAATCTGGGTTATTTTGATTACAATATATTATTTTAATGTCTTTTGTATTAGAGATTATTTGAATCTTATTTTCATACCATGACGGTTTTCGAATCTCACATATTTATTAGAAATTACATGATGTTATTTGAATCTCACATTCATTCCATGAATGTACGTGAGATTTCTTGAATAATACCGTCATACATTTATATATAAAACAATTGTTTATGTTGTCCAATTTGTGAATGTTTGCATAGAGTAATTTAATGAGACGGTGTTTTAGAGCATGAAAGAATCAAGAATCACTGTATTTGTAATACACACACACACAATCACAGACACACACACACATACACACACATATATAACCGCCTTATTAGTAATACTAAGGTATAATTTTAATTCCACTTTAACTCAAGAAGTATCAAACACTCAGCTTGAAGTACAATCTCCATTGTTTACGTTATAATGATACAGGCTTTAAATTGTTTCACATCTGAATATGCTCATCGTGAAGTATTTGCATAGTGGCAACAAAATATCATGTGACCCATACAGTGTGTATGGTGGTACTTCTAGGTCATATTAAATTTCACAGGAACTAGAATTTTCATATCAAGTAGTATCACTATCAATAAATCTGCCATCTGCCATCTTGTCTGGCCTTCTCTTGAGTATACGCTATTTTAGTTTTTGTGAAAAATGGTTCCCGTATTTTTTCTGAACAATTATCTTGACTATTCATATAACATTATTGTGGCAGGGTTGTATTTACTTTTGACATTATTGTATATCATTCTGTTATTCGGTATCATTCTACATTACATACCATGTTTGTGTCATGAATCCAACCGTACGTCTAAGTGTAAGTTAATTTTTAACTATCTTCATCATAAACTATATTTTCATGCATTTGTGTTTTACCTTTAACCTTTTACCTTTTACCCTTTTACGCCTAGAGAACGTTAATAATAGGTGGGTAGTAGATAAGTTATTTAGATAAATACAACTCTATTTGTATATTTTATTAGCAACAATTGGTATGAGTTGTAAGATTTAATGGAATCGCAAACTGGCTAGCCTTTCGAAGACTGGGTAGATGGGAAGGTGCTGATATTCTTGGGAGCTCGTTATGTCTATGTATAATTGAGGGTATGGATACGGTAATGATCAAAGTATTACTTTAAACTTTATGTTTTAGATAGCTGCATTCAACGTTGCAGCCATGCTTGTAGTTGCTTTTCGAATGTATGCATTAAAGCAGGCATCAGTTCCAACAATTGTAGACAGTTGTACGTCACGACATCTACTTTCTCATACGCGGAACACAAAGTATGTGAGGCCTACCAGTATATGAAATACATTTAGAAAGCAGGCGAAAAAGCAAATATAGGCCACTTTGCTATCCGTTTTCATTCATTAACTTCACTCAGCTTGCCCCAACGTGGCATTGATTAAAATATAATGTACGTTTCATCCAGAAGGCTCAGTAATGACGTGCATACCATGTTCCAGGCTCCATAGCTTGCCTACCCCCCCCCCCAACTGTGCCCATCGATCACACCTAGCTGAAAGGAGTTGACGACTTCAAGTACCTTGAAAGAATCATATCTTTCTATTTATCACTAGACAAAGAGATAAAATCACGCATTAGCAGCGTCACTCTTTCCCTAGGACGTCTTTACTCTCGCATGTTGAATCACTGGAATATTAAGCTGTCCGCTAAGTAAAAGGTATATAATGCAGTTGTGTAACCATGCCTCCTATATAGATGTGAGACCTGGATAGCATACACGAAGCACATCAAGCAACACGAGGGCTTCCAGACAAGAGCGCTGCGCTGAATTAATATAGTCAGATGGCAAAACAGTGTAATGCACCTAGAAGTACTGGATATAGTAGGTTCAATCAGTATTGAAACGATGGACATGAGAACCCAACTCCGGTGGACAGGTCATGTCAGCCATATGGAGGAGACTCGAATGCCATGTCAGATTTTAAATGGAACTGTATCTTGTGGAGCCAACATTTATCCAAAACAATACTGCACGACAGTGTCCAAGGTGACAGAAGAAGAGGTAGACAGAGAAATATGTGGTCTAACAACATCACATAATGGACCAGGAAATGCTTTGCGCAGACACGTGCATTGCCACATGACCGAGACAGGTGGAGGGAACTGGTCAGATGTTCAGCAACACAGTGCTTCAACGACCACACTAAGACAAGAGACTAATGATGATGATCATGATGTATCTAGTGGACAGGGACGAATTGGTCGCCAAAAGAAATAATTTAAAAACTACTTCAAGGAAAGACTGAAATGCTGCTCTATATCTGGGACAATCCTAGAGTCCTGCACTAAGGATAGACTTGGCTAGGTGCATCTGCTAACAAGTGGTGAAAATCCTGGAACGATGCTCACAGAACGACAATAGACGACACCAGGAAACACAGGAAGGCCTCAACGTTAGGAAACCACCAAATAATCCAATGTACACATTGCTCCAAGTCATACGAACTCGTATTGATGTCATCAGCCTCATGAAGCGCCGGACAGACGTCAACGAGCCATGATGGTCGACCAACAGTGAACATTATTAGTAAATTAGTTACACGCAGAACTTGATGGTCTAAATTGCTAGCCCAAATGAATAATTTAAAAACTGATGTATGCGTATTCATTTTGGGAAGATCTCTGGTTCTTCATATTTGGAACATTTGTGCATAGAAATTTCTTTAATAAAGTGGCGTACTTTTGCAATACTTTCATCATAAGGATAATATAAAGTTTTGTATAATATAATTCCTAATTTACTGTCGTTCTCCTATTTTAATATAATCTTCCAATTTCACTATAGATATGGTGTAGATGTACGAGCTTTATTAATACTTTTACTTTTATCTAAACTAAAGAATTTAATATTTCGTTTTATATGTTTGTAAAATGTTTTCTTTCGGGGATAATCTTTAACATTGCTTTTTAGTTGTTTCACAAATATCTCGTTTACTGGATGGCGTAAATGATTTTATAAACGTAGCTTATTACGTAGAAAAACCTTACTTTGATATTGTCAACATGTACATAAATGTGAAAACAATTATGTTAATTTTAATAATCTTGCGTATTTAAAAACATGCTTCTGCTAATGTAATATTAGGTTACACTTTGGTTCTTTGATGGTACAAAATAAACAATACGTAGAACAATGCAATCACTATTCGTTGGAATTCAATTTGTTAGGTTTAACAACGTTTCATGCCCTCTTTAGTTTTCCATATTTCTTTTAATTTCTTTCCTCCGTCTGTTCTTGTTATGTATGCTGTTAAATGACCTATTAATTTGTTTGTTGTCTGTTTCTGATGTCCTTTTGGGCTTCCATTAGGCTTTTAAGTGTTACTATTTCGCTTTATTGCTACATGTTCTAATGAAGCAATGAAGCGTACGCGGTCACACATTGTACGTGTGTCGCTGTTGTTTATTTTACTACATACACACACATACATACACACACATAGAATAAACATCACCAACACGTAAAATATATAAAAACGTTATCAGACATACGTTAAAGAACTTCATATTCCTGACGAGTCCCCAACTTCTTGTAATGAGTCTATGGTACAAAACTAAGTAACCTACAAAAGAAAAACGAACTAGTGTTTGCAGTCATTAACACAAGAGATAGATATTGAAGTAAACAATTGAAAACTTAGGAGGAATTTTGAATATTATTCATTTAATCCCGACTAATTCCAATCGTTTCATCACACATCCAAACTAACTTAGTGTGCAGGATAAAGACTTTTTCTTGAATGTGCTTCTATAATATGTGTGAATGGGTTAAATTACTAACAATCTCGATATAGCCCAATAATATTGGCCGTGCATCCTGTCAAAGGAATTCGCAGTAATTCCAGAATCTCTTTAGTCTAAACAGTAATATGAGCGGTTTGGACTCCCACACATAGTTTAAACAAACGACGTGTCTCATAATAACACTAAGCGTATAACGTTCAATATTAATGCGTGCTGGAAATAAAATATTACAATTGAATGAACTAAACGTAATAATCATATAGTCTCCCTACACGCACCGCCACGATCCAACATCGACACTACGTTTCCTATATCTTCAAGCTGACCTAGGGCGCAAATTTACTCAACTGACGTACATTACAACCACAGCAACGGAGCCCATGTAAGCAATAAACTACAGTTGATTCTCTTGAAATGAAATCCCCACTTAATGACAAGCATTAGCTAAGTACTACATTGCATATACAGTATGGATATGAATAATACTATATATATATGACCACGTGTGTCTTGAACAAGTACGGATGGATTGGACGATGAATAAATGCATTGTTTATATATGTACATATATGAACATATTCCTACTTTATTAAATATCACTGTCGTAAATTAATGTAAATACTTGATATAATGGAACTAGATAGCTTGAAAGATAAATCAATGTAAGTATATAAGTACGGATAGATTACATCAACACAATTTATATGTATTTATTTATTTAGCTATACTTCGTTAAATAACATCAGGTTATCTTTAAATGTAATGCTTGTATATTTTGTACCGGATGTTATGAGCATAGAAGCAACCATACATTCATCAAAGACACCCGTTCCAGACATACCGGGACAAAGTCACACGCTTGATTTGCCGTCACTGTTGTGTTTGGTGTGATCATTCTCGCCTTAGTTGGTCTTTCTGCTGCTGGCAAATCTAAATAGTTTTAAACTAGAGTGGTATTATCTAACGTCGACCCTACGACCGCATTATATTATACATCTTTGGAATCTGATATCTATATCATGACCTTTATCATCTTTAATTGTTTCGCTATATATACACTCAATAATAATCGCCTGAACAAAACTTATTTGGTCATGTATTATATGCATTGTATTGTAACCTCCGCTATTAAAGCCTTTATGTATGTTTTGTAAGCATTTCGATATAGTGCGAAATAATTACATTTGTATGTGCTTACGTTGGTTTCCGCTGACTGTACATGTCCACAATAGTGCAACACCACAGCTTTGTATTGCACTCACGTGTACAATACGCTTGAATAATATTATATTATTAACTACTGTGCCAACTGTGCAAACAAGTTTAGTTCCGCTAACTTTACATTTTCATAATAGTGCAATGTTTTAGGACATTGCACAGCTTATTATTGCACTCACATGTAGAATACGCTTGACCTGTAGCATATTAGGAACTACTTTGCAAAAAAATCATGCATACTATTGTAGTAGACGCTTTACGGTTTGGTAGATTAAATTTGTTTCTGTACGAATTAAATCAGAGGTTTCTTTGACTGCCACTAGCTTACTTGGCAATATTCAGAGTTAAATGTTTGATACAATGTTTCCGACGTGTGCTAGCATTAGACACCAGGCAGGTCATATAACGGATGGTCATTACAAATAGCATACATATACATGTCTTCTTTAGCTTGTACTAAGAATGGAAAAATATCCTTACCGTTTTACATCCTTAATGTCCTTAAAATGTACTTTCTTAGTTCAGCAAATCCAAATGATATGAGCCATGTGATAGGTTCTAAAAATTGATTATATATTTCGAAATTTTACCGTACTTTTTTGACTATATTACAGGTGCAATTACATCCTCCTTACTGCACACAAAATAAAACAAGCCTTAAAATCCTCTATATGTTTCACATCGTCCTTTTGATAATTACAATATTTCATATTGTTACCACATTATTATTCCATACATTCACTGACAATCACAATGATCCATCATTGCTGCAAGTAGAGTACTTCACGTAGAAGTGACACCGACAAATCACATCATTATCACAACATTTCGGTAAAAATACCAAATTCTATTAATTGCTGACTAATTGGAAAAGTTGTTGCAATACGCATTTTTGACAATATTACGAAAATATCGATTTCATGTATACCAAGATGCCATTTTTATTCGTAATCTATGTCTATTGCGTAACTATGTTCACATTTACCTAACCGACGTCAGTTTTGTTGTGTGCTGATTGATCTGCGCTTGTGCATTTAGTTTGGAATACAAAATAAGTTCGTCTACTATGTTTTTGTAGTATATTTTTGAGCATATAATAACATGTTGACTGTATTTGTATCCGAAAA
The DNA here is from genome assembly GCA_029339505.1 of Unio delphinus. Classification (NCBI taxonomy): domain Eukaryota; kingdom Metazoa; phylum Mollusca; class Bivalvia; order Unionida; family Unionidae; genus Unio; species Unio delphinus. The sequence continues at coordinate 447,613 of JAQISU010000065.1, forward strand.
AATAAATTTGTTTTCTCGGTAGCATATACTACGTTCTCGTGCATATTGTCCTATACAAAAGCAGTTCTCTATAACTATTGTGTATTTGTTTTGTTTTTTTGCTTTGATGTGAGCATATTGGGCTAGATTACGAGCATCATGTGTATATTTCTTACAAACAACAATTGCAGAGGAATACTTATTGACAAAGACAATATGAATCCATGTAAAGTTCTTAGAGCTGTATGCACGTTTCTCATCAAGGTAAGTCATGACGCAGTTCTTGAATATGTCGAATAATTATAAGTTTGTCATAAATTGTATACATTTTTAGATGCATAACATGTGTACAATATTTGTTAGTGTTCCTAAAAACACTACTTTGAGCTATTTTGTATCTGCCGTTGTGAAACCTCTATCCATATTATTCAGTAATAACTCATTACCGTTTATGTTATTACGTATATTTGATATAAGTCATTTATATTTTTTTATTGTTTGTTTGTCAGATTCAAATTTGACATTTTAAGTTTAAGATTTATTCATTGGGAGATGACCTGTACTTTACAAAATAAACACCAGGTGTTGAACTTATTTCTGACCTGGCTTCAGAGTTGTAAACAAGCTTTCAAAATGATTGGTTGGTTTCACGGACATTATGGAGCTTTCTATAAACATCTTTCTATTTTTAGTTGGGTCTTACAGTGTGTATGTGTTTTTTAAAACGTAAATTTGTTCTAAAAGATTCTAGAAGATCATGTGAACTGACTTCATCAAGAGCCATCGTCTTCCCTCTTGGATACTTCACTAAGATTCGAACTTGAAATTATATGGACATTTTATTACCAGGACGTTTGCAATTTCTCTAGTGGATAATATTTTGAATTAGTTTTGGATTAATTTTGGAATAGATTCTTATAACCGTAAGTTTACTGTTCTTTTCTGGAAAATATTTGTGCTCAATAAATAGTTTATTAAGTTTTTACAAGCTTGTTATTTTCATTCGTTCTATGTTACTGTTTATTCGGGCATAAGCACGTAAAAATGTTTATTAATCATAAAGTAATCATCACTCGCTTCTAATGACTGTTAGTTATAAAAAGCAGGAGCTTTAACAATAACTATTGTAATGAAAAGGGTTTTGCCAAGAAGACGGTCCAAATGTTTAGAAAGATTATCGACGGATGAACATGCTTTTCTACATCTTGTTCTTTAAATGTCAGTACTAACAAAATCATATTTTGAACATGAAACCTATTAGTTTGGGGCTTCGATGTATCTCACGTATTTACCTTTGACGTTATCTTGTGTCTTTCTTCTTGCTGCGTTTTTTAAAAATGTATTTTCTTCTTTTTAAACGTTTATAATTTTTTGCATCTAAGGTTTTAAAATATATATATATATATATATATATATATATATATATATATATATATATATATATATATATATATATATATATATATATATATATATATATATATATATATATATATGCGTTTGCACTAGCATTTACAATTTTACAATTACCTATTTTCTTTTTAAATCTGAAACATTCATTACTCTTTCTCGGGTAGTCGTATTATTTTGTTTCCTTTGCTTTTATTACAGAGCCAAATTCAAAACAAGGTTCTCCACCCTAGATGACGTAATAAAAAGCTTCTTGATTTCAGTGTGTGAAATAAAAAAAAAACTGAGAGTCAGAAAGGTCAATAGAAAAGTGCATTTAATCTCCGAATTAATTTTAATTTGTCTAACTTGTTTTCTTTAATTCGAATCCTGGATAAATACACGAATAATAAACATAATTTCATGATCCTCAATCAAGCGAACCCAACTAAAGTTTCTTAAACGTAAAATAAATAATTTAATAATCTAACCTATGAATCGAACATTTATAATAAAAGCATCATATTATGAATAACTTTCAAAGCCTATCGAACGTTTCAAATGAATTTAAGATTCTCCAATAGTCCTGAGGTATCACAAGGGCAATGTATACAACCAATTGAGTGTTCCGTTAAAATCTAGATAATGCTAGGTAACCAGGATGGATGGTCTGCAAACAATGCATTAATAGAAACATCTTTACTTCATACGGCTGGTTTTACAACTTAGCCAAGTGAAAACAAAACAAGTATGCATTATGCGAATGTAAAATACCTGCACACATTATGCCTTTCTAAACAATTTATATTGTTTTACATTTTGTTAGAAAGTATCTTGCACAAATAACGAAATCTTTGATATTTATATTTGTAACAAATTGAAATCACACACAAATTAACTCTGTTTCTTACAAACGATATTTATTAAATGTTTTAATGGTGAAATATTTGTGTACATGATCAACGATTAACTTATACATAATGTTTAGGAACTGTTTCAATTATATTTTTAATTTTCTATCTCAAATTCATACTGACTAACATAATATATGAAGAAAAAAAGTTTCTTATCATTATCTGGCTGCGTTGCAAGATAAAGACCTTGAAATGTTGTCATGGTTATAAAGTTTGGCATTATGCCCCTAAATCTGATATTTGCAGTACACAATGCTAACGGGAAATCGAAAGAGTTAAAGCCTACCAACATTCTTAAACCATGCCCAAGCTAATGAGTGTATATAGCACTATTAACACCAACCATGAGAAATATGATTAGTATAGTTAGCCTATACTCGTTTATTAATTAATCATGCATGAAAGGACACGAACATACAGGTTTTATTGAACAGTAAAGACAAAAACCTAGCAGTTAGAAATATTAACCTTTTTCATTTCTTCACAGCAGTACATATAACAATTGATTCGTACAAGTGTAATTATTTAGTTCATGAAACCTGTGTTTTCTCTTTTGTATGACTTTAATGAACTTTAATGCATAATCTACTGCCCGAGGACTGACATGTATTGTTGGGTAATCTCTCTCTCTCTCTCTCTCTCTCTCTCTCTCTCTCTCTCTCTCTCTCTTTATCAAAAATGTGAAATTTGTCTATAGCAATTATTTAGGAGGCCACGTGAAACCTTGCATGATGATGCTTTTACTTATATGTGTAGTTTGTGAGTGATGTTCTGTCCTACCGATGCTTATGGTATTTTACCATACAACTGTCACCGTGAATTTATTTGGATTGGTTTGCAGTTGGAGTAACACACTTATAACTTGTATTCAATCTAACGAAAGGTAATAATGTTGAAAATTAAAATATACCTGTCGAATCCAGTACAAACGGATAAGTGTGTTATGAATATTGACATTTTAATGTTGGTTTTTGTTAACATTATGCTTAATTTGGTCTAAATGTTTAATACGCATTCAATGGACTGTGTATGTTTTCATCTGTGCATTAGCCATTTTAATGTTTTTCCAGTCAGCAATACAGAGTTTGACTTCTCCATAACCTTCTTAATTTTTGGAAAGTGAAGGCATATCCGTTCGGATCATACATTTTCTTTGAGTCTGAAATTAAACCACTAATATATCATACAACTACGCCGTTGGTATTAAAGTTCTCTGACTCATAAAACGATAATTATTGTTATTGTTTCATGTCTCATATCCGATCAATGACTATATATCTTTGTAAGGTTTTTTGTGCAAAGTATGAAGTAAAATTATGCATACAGATTCCACATAACCAAGGTGCATTTGGTGGATGCCTATCAATCCACGGATGTTATATATATTATTACTTCGTTCATGTGTACATATATCAATACATAAAACTTACCCAAAATATCGCATTATTGTTAATGGTGATAACTGGCCCCTTAATAATTATCAGATGAATCAAATGGATTTCAGCCAAAATATTATGGAAAATTCACACAATAAAATGATCGTCCGTATCAAAATAAGAAAATGTGTACAGATATTGCGTATAAAAAAGCGAAATACATGTTCAGAGTGCATGCAATTTAAAATTATACTAATCCAGTGCAAGGAATTGACATTTATCAATAACAATCGCTCTTTTGGTTTTGGTCTATTCATCATTCAAAAGTATAATTGTCTTTGTGTCTACGAAACCATATTTATAATTAGATTAGTCTCTACATAAGTATAGTTCGTGCATGTATGTATGTATCTATGCGTGCATGCATATGTATGTATGTATGTATGTATGTACAAATTGGGGCGTCGCTCAAACATTCAGAAGTTTGACAGTTCGATAGAAACAGCTTCTAAAGGAAATGGAATAAATTTAAGTGTACCTTCATAGCAATTGTGTATGTCATATTAAATATGGCACAGCTCAGCAAAAGCTTTATTGCTGAGATCTCTCTGCAGGATAGATACCAATCACACACACACACACACACACACACACACACACACACAGAGTCAGTCAGTCATACATACATACATACATACATACATACATACATACAAGTTATATGACAACATTATTTTGACCCAGCAATGTGGAGTGAATTGCCAATTGAAATTACACACAAAGACACAGTAATCCCTTTCAGAAGTGCTCTTAAAACTCACCGTTATCGACTGCACGAACAAACGTGGAGTGAATCGCCAATTGAAAGTACACACAAAGACACAGTGTTCCCTTTCAGAAGTGCTCTTAAAAATCACCATTATCGACTGCAAGAACAAACATAAATACCTAACAATGTATCCAACTTTAAGTATATTCAGCATATTTTTCTTTCTTTCTAATTTCTTTGTGCTTTTTTATATTTAGTTTTTGTGGTCATATCATTATATATGTCTTAAAGCGCTTGAAGCTTTGAAAGATTAGACCATATACAAAGTACTCATTATTATTATTATTATTATTATTATTATTATTTATATTATTATTATTATTATTATTATTATTATTATTATTATTATGAAGCATTAGTAATAATATTAGTAGTACTTGTAATATTATTATTATTTACAGAATATTATGTATTCTTCATAAAAAAACTTATCACTGAATAGGCAGCAAATTATTGTGTAAGATGTAGCACTTGTGAGGTCAATACTAGAACATTGGTCAATAATATGGAACGTATGTGTACGATTGTATAAGATAATGTCCGATCATATCCAAAAATCGCTTTAGTTCCATATTTATTCATACTGGAAATTCAGAGATAGTTGAAACTTTAATGTCTAAAATGTTAGCTTGAATGTGAAAACATATGTCTTAAAAATTTTGACGCAAACAAAACCCAAACATTTCCACTTAAATCGGACCAGTTACCCTACCGAAGAACGTCAGAACTGCTTCAGAATTTATATTTCGTCTTGTCTTTATATATGATAAAATCATATGATGATGTTATCTTTGTATGTTTCACAGTGATTGAGAGAAGATGTATACATTTTAATCAAGCTCGGGAATCATGGTGGAAAATTATTCAAATTGATTAGCATCTCTGGCAAATTTGTCAGTTCTATCTTCATGTTCAAATGTAAAAAACTGTAGTTTATTCTTCATGTTCATCTATCATGATTCTTCATCCAGTTGGAGTCGAGCGCGAGATCCCTTGATACGCTGCTACTATTGACATATATTGATACATCTTCTGCAATTATGCTGTCCTAAACCAAGTTAAAAGGTCAAAGTGCATTATGTATTTACAATTGCTAAATATATTAATGTGGGTACTGATTTGTGGTATTGGAAATTAATCGTTTGACACTATTTACTTTTCTATAGTCAGTGAATATACGGAATATATTCGGTGGTTGGTTCATCAATATCAGTGCACACTAATATTCAGTTCTATTCTTCATTCATTCATGTTAGAGACGGTTCATCCTGAAAGGATGCTATTTTACAGAGGCAGAATCGGCAATTTAAATATCGTATTAGCTTTTATAGTTGAAAGATAAGGACACAACAGCTGTTTAATTCACCCTTATCATGTTGGCATAAATATTTAAAGTGGTTGGTCCATATTCTCTAATATATTGTACATATGAAAAAGGAAAAAACACAGTGAGTATTTCAAATTATTTATACCACATATATATTTCTGTATCAGCTCGTATAAGTGGTTTTCTTCAATCTGGTAGGACACTTTCATGCTGATTTATTAGGACGATCAAATCAAGTCTCAATATAATATGTAGGTATGGAGAAGAAATGCAGACCTATACAGCCAGGATAAAAACAACTTTCCTTTTATTTACGTCTCGACTGAAGTTGACGTTTGATTGATATGATTGAAGCAGGAATCACAAACGTTAAACCAAGGAAAAGGTTTGTTTGAAAATATGGTCATAATCATGAATATTAATGATTATGTTAATCTACTAATCTTTAACTGAAACAGATTTCACTTGTAATACCTTAAATGGGCTACATACATCTGCAACTAGTTAGAACGGAGATAACGTGTCATCTAAAACGTATAACAAGATTTCCAAACATCATTTCAAACTTTCAGCTAATAGGAAATATCACGGATCTTTTGGGAAATGGTATTGACCGCTTAATAACCAGCTATGCGAGCATGTTTAGATATACTACGAGTTACCTCTGCATACTTTTTTAGAAACGACAATTGCAGTGACCAGCTGATAACTAAGGTGGTTTAAACTTTCTAATGTGTACATTGATTTACACAATGATAACATATGTTGTCCTCTGTACCTAACATCCTTCCCAGCCAAACATGGTGTATGAGTGACTTTATAGTGTTCGAAGACAAGTGAATCCTGTTTCTCACTCTACTTATGCTAAACTTTACAATTGAATCAATGTTATAAATACGCTTTGGAATGATTTTTGGAGCAAATATTTCCTCACCTAAAGATAGACCAACTATAAGTCAACTAAGGGAAGAACTTGCAGACCAACATCATTCCCAAGAGGTTTCAACTAATTTTCTAATAACTGCATATATATATATATATATATATATATATATATATATATATATATATATATATATATATATATATATATATATATATATATATATATATATAATATATATACATATATATACATATATATATATATATATATATATATATATATATATATATATATATATATATCTTGCTTAAAATGCTATTGTCGGTTTTTTGCGTGATAACTTTTTATTTATAAATCTAGTTTGTGTGATATCTCATTGTGTCTATGTCTTACCCTGTCCCTTACCACGACGACATGTCTATGTCTATAGTTATATGCCTCCGTGTGTTCTTTGTCCCTAGAGTAGCGCGTATTCGGCTCTTTGCCACGCTGTTATGCCCGATGGAGTTAAGCCTCTTGCAACATGATTGTCATTGTCCAGTACGGTGACGACAACCCTGTTCATTTACCTTTGTCCTTAAACATTCCCAATCCATTGTCACTATACGTTCCCTGTGCTACATTCCCATTGTCTCTAGACAGTTCCACAATGTACAATTCCCATATTTGCCACAGGGAACAGCCCCGTTTTTCGTTATAAATTTCCCATATGCCCCTAGTGTATCTACTGTCGTACCAACTCAGACAGAAGTGGTATGTAAAAGTATGCACCATCGGCGATTGTGCCGCACGGGCCAATGCCACAACAGAGAGAGAGAGAGAGAGAGAGAGAGAGAGAGAGAGAGAGAGAGAGAGAGAGACAGAGAGAGAACATTTAGGAAGACATTTGTTTCACCCGGGTCTCTGCATTGTTTAAAACGTTATTCAAATACTCTTAAAACTAGCACAATAATTAATGATTTTCTTCTCAAAAACTAACCGAATCATGACTTTCATCTTAATATGTTGACATTTAGGTACATTTAACAGTTCCCTATTGCAAGATTTTAAATTGCCTTTTCTTAACACGGACTCATTGTCACAATATTATGTTTTACTATTTTAGGCCTAATCTTTATTGATGACGCAAAAACAGTTACGAGTTTACAATGCCAAAAACAATAACACTGAATAAAATCTATGTTGACATTAATTAAGGAAGTAACTGTCAGATCTTGGCATTTGTTAATCGAGTATATATTAGGATCATACCTTCCTTTGAGCTTGGATCTGTTGGCATAGTTTGTCACGTTCCTGAGCGCTCGTACGCAAGAACACTGTTTTGATATTATTTCATTGTAACAGTTGAAACAATGATACTACGATTGATCATAGGTTTAAAGGATGGTTGTACGTTTCTTTAAGGTCAGATAGTTAAGGAGGACTGGATAATAGTACCTCAGTGAACACATTTTATGCATGGTACTGATTTAAAACGACAGAAAGTAACGATTTTGACGACTTTTTGAAATGTATGGGTAGATGCTGATGTGAGTCAACTAGAAATGAGCTGCTATAGTCCAGTCCAGAAACTACTAACGAAATCTGCGTTTAAGTTGCATCAATCGGAATACAATTGTGAGATAGAGCCTTATTTACCTTTCGTTACATGTTGGAGTAATGACATTGTGTTCCACGCGATGTTATCGCCTGGGTGGATGTGGGAGAAAAACACCCATTTCCTTTACAAAAGCCCAAACGGTGTACATCTGATTGAGCCTCTGACGACCAAATCCAGCTCCAGTCATTCAAGGCTGGCTTAACAATGCCTTGTGTAACTTATTTAACGAACAGGATAATGGATAAAAGGCCCATTTATGGAGTTTTAAAGCCATGCGCTTTGCACAAATAGGAAGCTTAAACTGTGGTTGGTCTCCCAAATAAAAGACGGCAAACTCTGACTTCAAACATTCGCTGCCTTGCTACTATACCCTCTAATGCGAAATGATAAGTGAGTAACATCTAACAGAAAATCCGGAGACGGATTCTGTAAGGCGGCTTGGATTGTTTACAGTGTCATCTCGGCAACTGCGGCGATGTCTCTAGTGCCATAACGTATCGACTTGTCATTTCCTTTGGATGCATCAGCTTCGGGGTGAGGTCGAATCAGCTGCAGAAGTAACACCTGGTTTTCCATATCACCAAGCTTAGGCTACCACCCTGAAGAGGACACTCCAGCTTCGCTCCGCATCGTCGACACAACACGGAAAGCAACCGTTTAAAGGTTATACGTTAGCTTTATAGTGTAATAAAGTCAGACGCCAGACGATGGGAGATACCAACATGTCCCATTAGATAGCTACTGCCATCGTGAAGCTGGTCAGCCCAAAATCAATTATTGTGCCGCCCAACTACATTTCGTCTGCCATACTCGGTCCGTTGGCGTAAGGTACGTTAGTACCTGACAAAATGGACTGCAACTATTTCAACAAGAAAAAAAACCACAACGAAAATAAAAATGGAAACCTCCAATACCTCCAGTAATATCCGGTCCATGCTGACTGGACTCTCAGAATATATACAGATAATTAGCGATGTTCGAAAAACTTCCGTCATTAATGAAGTAATTACAAGACTCCATGTCGACATCGCAACACTAAAGTATACAAGGCTGCCATATTAAGGGTCCTCAGATTAAAGAACTATACGTTTGTAGGGTGATGGATTTGCTATCAGGATCTAACTCTTGAGGATGAAAGAACACTGCCAACATGGAAATGGAAAACTGCTATCCTTACGACTCCACACCACTGTCGGTCATATCAACCTGATCAGCCTTTTCACGGAGTTAATATTAGGGTGGGGATGACGAAGAATATTGGCCTTCCTGTCACTGCTCCGATGGCCTTGTGGTTAGAGCGTCCGCCCTGGATGCGAGAGGTCGTGGGTTCGATCCTAGGTCGAGTCATACAAAAGGTTTACACAAATGGTACTAACAGCTGCCTCGCATTAAGAGGTTAGTGTTAGGACTAGTCGGTCTGGTGTCAGTATAATCTGACTGGGTGGGACATAATGCTGCATGTCTGCGGCATGATGTACCTGTGGTAGAGATTACTATAAACTGCCTCAGTGCAGACATCATAGCGATATGGCTGAAAATGTGTTAAAAGCTACGTTAAAAATCCTATAAAAAAATCAAACAAATAAACAATAGTCCTTCTGTCACGACAAGTTTGGCATTCGGAAAATGAATGAAAACGTACATTCACTCCTTTAGATATGCTCGTGCCGGTTCCTCGGCATCACCAATTCATTCTTTCAGACGAAGCCACAGCATAAAGTGCCTTAAAGCCATCACCGGTCCATACACTGTAACCAACTGGACATAATCATTACAAAACGGTGGGCCAATAATGATGTGCTTCTACCCCATACCATCCACGGCGCTGACTGCGACATTGACAACTTGCTTGTGTTCTGCAAAAACAAAACTTCAGCCTACAAAGATATACCGCTATATGCAAGTGTATAAACAAAGCATTGACGTGAGTCAATGCTAAGAAATTCACTTATGTCATTTCAATGACTTTTGATTCAGAACCTTCTAACAGCTGTCCGGAGAGATATGGGATCACATCAGAGACTGTGTACAGCATAGGCACACGGATATTTGACAAGAAGCAATCACAGAACAAGGACTGATTTGAAGCTTATTCAGCTACACTCACTCTATGTCGCGGTGCTCATATTGAATACACACGAGTCCCCTCCCAGAGAAGTCTACAGGCATACAGGTCTGCCAGAACCATAGTGCAGACGTTAGTACCGCAGTGCGACAATTAATACTTGCTTCAGCTCTGTCACAGCATCCAATCATCAGCATATATCGGAACCATCATGGGAATATACGATGGCATATGAGAATTAATGCCTCACAAACTCTACAAATGCGCAGTGCCACGGGATATGAGAAAGGCCACAATCTGAACCCTGGCGACAGAAGTGACTGACACAACTTTGGCTGACTATTTATCAGGAAGAAAACGGGACCTAGGTCTGTTTTTCATTTTCAGAATTTGTAGAACTTTAGCCATAGTACGGCTGGGTCGTGAATATCAAATGCATTGTAAAGACGGTTAAGTAACCTACTGTGTTATCTTGTGTAGGGTGGAGCAGACAAATCAAGGAGCACAAAGATTGTAATAGTAAGCGTTTATGAGAAGTGCTCTGACCAAATCCCTATGTTTAACTTGTCGAAAATATAAATTGTATCCTCTTTTAGGCCGCGCTAAATTAGTCTAAAAAACTAGGAAAATGAATATGTTGAGGCAACACGGTTTATATCATTCTGGTTTACTCATATGGGGAAAGCCATTGAGTAATCGCCATCATCAAACAAAATATTGGTTTGAAAACAAAAACATCCCATGTTAAAGATTACTCATTTTTTAAGACAGCAATTTACTATGCAATAGCTGATATTTCACACTTTGGTAAAATACCAAAGATTCATACAAAATTCCCCGTACGCTGTCCAGTTAAACGTCTGATTAACAAAAATGAATGTGAAATTAATACCTCGCTGAGATTTTACAAAGTAATCAGTAACTACATGTATCACAGCAGACGCAATAAAGAGACTAGTGTGTTATTCGCATAATTAAATATTTAACATTCATCTGTATATTTGGAAGACCTCGGTAGCCGTTTGGGAAAGGAGTACGGACAAATGTTGTAATCGAGAAGATGCAACTTTTTCATGAGATCATTTCCAGATAAAATATTAAAATTCTATTAAACAAACACTAAATCTAGGTGGAACTTGCCTGTCACCGCCGAACCTCCAAGTTTTTTTTATTACAAACCTCTCGCACTTAGCGATCCAACAAATGAAACAATAAAAATCGGCATATATATATATATATATATATATATATATATATATATATATATATATATATATATATATATATATATATATATGTGTGTAATTCAACTCGCTAACACATGCTGAAACATATGTGCTGTATATAGAAATGTCCAGTGTGCATTTAAAATGAGGTATTTATTTTGAGATATAGCTAATTGTTGTATTTTCAAATCAGCATTATCACCGTTACACGTGCGTGTTTTGGAACTGCAAACTGCCAGATAATATTTTCGGAATGAAGTTAATGCAGCGCACATGTCAATATGTTCTGTCTCTGGGAGGTTCACGTAGTTTAAAAGCATTACTTGTCAAGAGACTATCTCGAGCAGTTAAGCGATGGCGGCTATCTTTCCATATTCCACTATATATATATATATATATATATATATATATATATATATATATATATATATATATATGTATATAGGATATATGCATTAGACGTATAATTAAATTTACCACAAAATACATAAGACAAAAGTAAACCTCTTTATGTAATTGAACATTTATTAACATTTTACACATTAAATACAAAAGGAAATGAAAAAACCTTCGGTGCGCATGTAATGTTGACATTGAACTTTTATGGAATTCAAACCATGAAAGTAAGATTCAATGTGGCTTAAATTAATTTGTATAGTTATGGTAAATTAAATTATTAGATAAGAAAAATACGATTAGACTTTCCTGTACCTTGTTTGGTATAGCTCTTTTTTCGTATGTTACAATATATTCTGTATAGATATGAAATCAATTTGGTACTTTTGATTAGAAGCATGTTGTATAACGAGCGTCACAAGTGTATGCTCAATAAAGGTGACTAATCAATATAATTCACTCACAGTCAAGTCTGAATGGAACTGCTAGCATTATCTATTTGATATAACCTGCCTTCGTATTAAAATATAATATCAATTCCTGAATTAAATCAGTGTTCACAATGCAAGCTACATTGTAATGGGATACATGCGTTAGTTTTTTTGCTTCATGATGATATCTTGTTTCAGGCGATACAGTATCAAGGGCATTAAACCTATGACTTACAATTTGGAAAACTGTATGAATTACCTCCCTTGACATGGTTTCTATGTAGCTGTCTTGAATCACTTTTCTCAGTGGTGATGGATTGTGTTTATCGCGTTCTTGTATTCGTATACATACATACCAAATCTGCTAATATTAACAGATCCAGGCATTCTTTTCGCTTAACACTATAAAAAACTTTTGCAATGCTAACATGTAAGAGACGGAATAGAGACAAAAATGATGTAGATGTGATTGTCAAGGATTAAGTCGATGTAATGATAAAGGTGACATCATGTTTGGCTTTTTATACATCTGCTATATTTAATAACCTTTGCTCTAAACAATTGGCAACCCAGATGAGAAAACTTGCCCAAAAGTCCATTAACCGCACCTTTGCATGTTTTTTCTTCATTATCATCCGATTTCCGTACCGCCAGCCCCTCTTGCCATAGAAATTACACTAGTATACCATTACTAACTGGGAAATATTTAACTGCGCGACCCTAAGCCAGTCAATCTACATAATTTCCGGCGTATCACGCACATATACTTACGCCCATTTTCCACTATGGACACTAAAAACGGTACCTACCAAGTTCCAACTTATTGATTCCATTGTATAATTTACTGATTTCCAACCATAAAAACTGCCACTTCAACCACAACAGTTTTATACACCGCTGAATTTTAATATGGACTATATTACAAACATTCGGCTTGTACCTAAATTCACTACTAACGATCCCAGCATGGTTCATATTCACTAACACTCGGCTCTGTGACGTTTGCTCTTACTAACTGGTTAACTATTTTGGGCTAGTAATATTTCCATGGCACCGACGACCAAATACTCACACAAATAAATCTAAGAATTGCTTAAAAACGGGATGCTGTCAAATATACATACTCCAAATTTATTACAATATCAATATATAATATAGCTCGCAGAAACAAGTTTGGTTAACACAGCAACATAGATATACTGCTCATGAAAATCCTGATATGACTGATTTTGAAAATAAAATGGCAATAGTTCTTGGCAGAAAGAAATGGTAAAGTGAATGAAGGATGATCATATGTTTATAAAACAACATTGTACAAGATTAATTATAGATGATCGTGAGCTTGTTTTTTTTTTTTAAAATAATTACGGACAAAACAGAATGAACCACATTTATAAGCCGAAGGAGTGTTAACGTATTGCACGGAACAAAATTAGGTACATGTATGACATACACTGATGGTGATCCACCCCAGGCTACTTTTCAAGACTTCCAATGGTCATCTTCGTTTCGATAAATGTTCTGATGATGCTGTTAGAGTCGCCACATATTTAATTGATAATAGTAAAACGATGCCGGATTTCTGGAACAGCTACATTTTGGCGCTAATGCATCATGGGGCGTATGGAGAATGCAACAAGAGAAGATACTTAGTTATAATGAATATGAATACGTTGAAATAAAGGATAATTTAAGAGAATCAAGTATCATTGTGTTAACCCCTACATAGACTCACCAGAGAAATGAACGAACGAGGAGTTAAATCTCATACTTATTACATACTTTTTTCCTTTTAAAGGGAGATAGATAGACTCCTATACAAATGAATGAAGAAAAAAAATCCAAAAGATTATTATCAGCGATTAAATATGCACCGTGTCGCTGGATACATTAAGAATAATGATGTGATGATATTTGACGATAACTGTCAACCGCCACTTTTTGTTAGATTGTCTCCAAACGAATTGCTAAATAATTTGTAGATTATTATGAGGAAGTAACTGATGATCACGGAGCACGAGATCCATAATTAAGAGAGCTTATGAATTTAATCTGTCTACAACCAAACAAAATTTAGTGTGTAATTAGTTAATTAATTATATGTCGTCAGAAATTACTTGTTATTAGTCATGTAGCAATCCATACAGAGGAGCATCTGAATCTAGTTTGTTGATTTCAGTTCTCCCGTTGGATCTTGCCACGCTGCAAATTCTATGCTTCGCCATACTCCAAATATAGAACAGTTGCTCAGACATGCATTAATACTCCAAAGTTACCAGAGATAACTGTACTATTTTATTTGTGCCTAGTGGACTCGATATACATATTCTGCGAAACATTCGTTAGAATTGGTGTTCAGCGGATACTGATATGGTACTTCTTTCACGTGCGCAAGCTACACCAAACGGATGTATAACAATAAATTTACACGTTCCTCTAAAACGATGTGGTATAGGTCCTGCTAAAATTGCTGGTTATGTTATAACAGCTGTGAGACCGCAACCACAAATAACTGCCTCAAAGGTAAATAAGACACTCATACAAATTTGAAAATACAATCAACAAACATAAAGTTACAAAAGGAGTTAGCCGAGTTAGACGAAGAAAGAAGTAATTTACGGTTCTCCTTCTTGACACGCAAACTGATAGTTCCAGAAAAGACTGCACCTGCTACAAATATTAGTCCAATTATTTATAACGCTCTGATTGCTTTAAAAACGTCTGGATCTAACCAAACACAAATCCATCCATCCATCCATACCTCTCTCTCTCTCTCTCTCTCTCTCTCTCTCTCTCTCTCTCTCTCTCTCTCTCTCTCTCTCTCTCTCTCTCTTCTATATATATATTTATATATATAGACCCACCTGACGTTAGAATCTAAACTCAAGTATCTGCTGGGGGTGGGGGTAGGGGCTATCTTGGATTATCAAGGAGAGATGATGAACCTACAGAAGAAAAGAAGTGTCCATTTGTCCCTACGAGTATTAAAAAAATTTACGTTCCATTTGGAAAGTAAATGGTTCATTAGACATTTATATTTACATTTTGGACACTTATTTGAGGTCACGCCCTCTCGCTGCTGTAAATTAAATCAGTAGTATCACAAAATGGTTAATAAAGCGTATACCACAAGATTAGCACGCGATAGACTAGAAGCAATCACAAAATTTTTATCAGTCCGTGATTCTGTCTTGAAACAATTACGAGAGCGTCAGGAGTCACATCTGATATTTGCCAAAGGTTCAGAACGGTTATCTATGTTACAAATGTTATTGAAGGAGTTGCATCTGCCATTAACTGCCACAGTATCGGATTTTTTTTATTCGTAGGGGTTAGCACCGCAAAAAGAGTGCATCGAGTTTGTCAGCAAATACTCGTCATATAGAGGTATGGTATTCAACATTACCAACGCAGACAATAACTAACCTACCAATATGCGGCCTACACGTAATTGCTTTATTTGTTGCAGCATCAAAATGTACCAAAACTCCTCATAAATTGTACACAAATACACGAGTATTAGCTATATATTCACACAGATCTTAATTAGAATAGTAGAAATTTACATGAGATCTCTCAGAATAAAACAAATGACTACATCGCAAGAGAGTGTAAACAATATCCTAAAGGACAAATTATCCGAATTACTAAATCTCGCAATTTTAGATCCAAATGAAATAGTTGTATTTCAGGATAAGCAAGGAAATTTAAAAACGATTATTCTTTCATTGCAGCATTTTATTGATAAAATTAAAGGAGAAACCAAAAACATTATAGCGGTTTTTGATTTGAGTACAAACATCAGGTGATGCAATGACAGGCGAACTCAACATGAACGTAAATAAAATATCCTTACTTGGAGATCCAACATCTGAAAAGGACGCAGAAAGACAAAAATACGTCGACGTTAACTACATCACAGCAGATAATAACCTATCAACGTTGCAAGCCGCGTATGACATCCATGTAATCGCCTTTGCAACTGTTCATATAAATTTAAGAAATGATGATGGAATCATAAATAATATATTTGGTACGACGTTGAACGTTGTTATTAAACTTTCTGATATCAAGACGAGCATTGGCCGATTAAACGAACACAGGATAATATTGTGCTTAACATAAACACAATATGAATACATTGTACTCAATACAATGGGGAAAATGCACCTAGACACCTAAGAAAAAACACCTTGCATGTTACCGAATCTATTCGATGTATATAGAGATTAAAGGTAATTTCACCTATGATACAAGCAAAATACTGTCATGTGTCATCACGTATATCCAATGGCATTATTAATACCAGTGTAATACTAGAAAATTAATCCACTGAAACTTTTAGAATAACCACCAGCAGTGGTAAATAAGCATCAGCGTCACTCACATGGTATGAAGAAGTTGTAATTAATTTAAGCTCATAATACCATCAACTCTCCATTAACCGTGCACCATTATTGAAACAATCAAGTGCTTAAAATAATAATAACAAAAACATTAATGAGGACTTTGTATCGCTCCTAATCTGTATACGATCTAGGCGCTTTACATATATAATGATATGACTAAACTACTGGAAATCATACAACAAAACCCATGAAATTGGAAAATCACAAACAAATGCTGTAAACATATAAGGCACAAAACATTATTAGGTCTCTAAGTTTGTTCCTGCAGTTGACAAAATCGAGTTTTAAGAGCATTCTTAAAAGAGATCACTAAGTCATTGTGTCTGATTTTCATGGTAAATTCGTTCCACATCGCCGGGCCATTGTTATACAAAAGAACGTTGTCCACATGACTTCGTTTTCATAGCGGGAACAATGAGTATACGATTGTCAGAAGAGGAGCATAAGAATCTTGCTGGGTGAGGTCGGATAGATATGTTGTACTGGAGTCTGTTAAGGAAACGTTGCACAGAGAACACATTTTGTGTTTGATTCTGTATCGAATGGATAGCCAGTATAGGGAACATAGCAGTGGCGAGGTGTGTTCTGAGCAATGTACTCTAAAGATGATCCGAGCAGCTGTGTTTAGAACTTTTGTGAAGTTTATGGAGTAGATAATGTGACGAACAAGAAAGAATTACAAGACAATAAATACAATAATCCAGTCTTGAAAGTACTAATAAACACAAAAGTGTTTTAGTGGCATCAACTAAAATATATTTGTGAATAGAACTGATGAGTCTCAGTGCAAGATATGCAGCCTTGCATATTCTCATGCCATGTTGGTGCAATGTGAAAGTACTGTCTAGAGTAACACCTAGATTTTGGACTGAGTGTGTGAATGTAACGTTGATGTTGCTGATATTTATTGTCTGAGGTAAAGGATGTTAATGAGAAAAATAAATGTGTTGTGATCAGAATGGCCTCAGTTTTATGCTAATTCAACTGCAGCTTATTACATGTCATTCATGATTTCAAATTACAAATCCACCTCTCTACTCCATGGATGGTAGCATCAACTTCAGTTGGGTGGCTAACCTTGTAGATTTGGGTGTCATGGGCGTGCAATTGGTGCAACACTGGGTTATATCTATGACTCTTTAGACCGGCTGAGTATATAGAGAGAAGAGAACAGGTCCATCAACAGACCCCTGTGGGACACCACAACATATATCATCTGGGAGTTTAAACCATTTGCAGCGACAATGTGTGTCCTGTTGACTAAATATAACGTGACCCACTCTTCGGATGTGTTCTGAATACCAAATGCATAATGTTCACTGTAAAGTAATATATCATCGTCTATTGTGTCAGATGCTACAAACAAATCAAAGAGGGTGAGGACTATAATCTTTCCACAATCCAAAGCAGAAAGAATGTCATTAAATACTTTCAGAAGAGTGGTTTCAGTTATGTGGCAAGGTCAATATGCAGACTTTATATTGCTTAAAAGACAAGTTGAATTCAAATGAGATACAATTTGGGTTAGAACAACTTTTTCTAAGATATTTTATATGCCTACGAGATTAGAAACTGGACGGTAGTTTTTTAAATCGTTATGATCAAGCGTTGGTTTCTTGAACCGAGATTTATCGATGACAGTTTTGAAAAATGATGGGAATTACCTCGATGAGAGAGAGATATTAATAACGTCAGTTAGTGAAGGCAATATTGGGTCTTAGTAGCAGTGATGTTGACATTGAATCAAGTTCACATGACTTTGGTGCAATTTAC
The DNA here is from genome assembly GCA_029339505.1 of Unio delphinus. NCBI lineage: Eukaryota > Metazoa > Mollusca > Bivalvia > Unionida > Unionidae > Unio > Unio delphinus. Next base: position 466,213 of record JAQISU010000065.1, read on the forward strand.
ATCACGATTTTCCGTACTAACTCTATAGAGACAGGTTCAAATGCTCTTTATGATTTTTGCTGAAATTCTGGTGCACATTTCTTCCTTGACATTAGTTTGTTTTTTATGTCGAAGAGTTCTTTGCAGCTGGAACTCTCCAAGATCTTAGTTTTGTAGTGGGATAATTTTGTCTAAATGTACTATTTTGTGACGTTCTTCTTAGCGGCTTCATAGATTTGTTTATGAGGAGTGAGTATGGTGGAAAGTCGAAGTCTGTCTGCTTCACGGCGATGTATTTTAGCAGTGCAAAGCTGGTCCGTAACATCGCTATACCATGGGAAAATTGTTGTTTTATTGATACTCTGTATGTGGTGGCTGGTTCATGTATTTCAATCTATGAACGGAGGAATTTATTATCTGCAATAGGATGTAAGTATGTTGCTACGTTTTCTTGAATGCAATGCATAAATTTGGTTATATGTATCATACGGAGGTTTCTCTTAGTAGCAAATAAAGGTTGAGGGCTAGTGACTGATAAGTTGAGATGATATATAATGCAGAGGTCATCTGATGCAAGTTCGCGGGATGCAAGGATGGATTGCAGAATATTATCATCAGGTCTATGAAGACACCAGTCTAAAATGTGACAAAGTTTATCGCTTTTGGTTTACGGACTGTTTAGGGTTGAAAACATGAATATAATCAATGAGTTTTGACGTGTATGGGTTTCCAGGACAGTCAAGAGTGAAGGATGAAATCTCCAAGAATAATTAGGTTGCCACCTATCGCATTTCCATACTCCCGAAGATTCGGAAACTGCTGCAAAAAGAGGGATTCAATCAGCTTGTTTTTTACTGCTAAGAAGATAGGGGTATAGACAGAATAAATAGACTGACGTGTGTGACTTCAGTGTGAGTGTTAATTGGACTATTTCAACAAATGATGTGTGGCATAAATTGAAGGTTGTGTTGTAGTTAAGGCATTTTATCATGGAATAGTTTGTGATGACAGCAATTTTACCTCCGCGAGGGTTGCGGGGGAACGATGCAATGGAATAAGTGGTGGATGTTAAATCCTCGCACATTTGCTCATCGCCAGATGTTTTTTAGCCATGATTATGTCAGGCAGAAGACGTCGATATTCTGGTCGTCGATACAATTAACTATTTCTGTGTAATTTCTTGCTTAAGGCAATACGTAGTTGTATCTCTGGGACAGTTGATACAACAGTTGTCGATTTGATATAAATTTGCACCTGCTTTTCAAAAAATAACGCCAGACTTTTTAAACTGTTTATCTGTTATGGGCGAAAGGGAGCTAACTAGAATTCCTATTCCTTGTTCTACGCTGGCCAGCTCTGAAACAACGTTTCTCTTTACGTTTCCGTTTACAGTCAAGTAATGATAAATGTAGTCCCAGTTGGTTTAGCCTTGAGTACAATCTAGTATGGAGAGCCAGGTTGTGATCATTTAATACAATTAATGAGGCAACGACTACTGATTTAATAATATCGACGTCTGCTTTATAAAATCGTCATAATAATAATATTACAACAGATCTAAAATAATCAATGACATCCATGCTATCAATAATTTCCACAAGCCCTGAATTTAGCGTAAACTTTCCAGCTGCGATTCCATTAAACTTTATCATACTATCACAGTTACGAGTATGCTAAAGATGGCCAAATATCCTGTGAAAATCATTCGGGCGTCTATAGTCAAATAATGCACTAGTATTTGCAAATTAAACTTAACTAGATCGAACGCCTAACTGGATCGCTAATCGGATACCAGCAGAAATATTTTAAATAGAACAAATAAATGATGAATTTCAGTTCTTAATTAAAGATATTACAGGAAAATATTTATCAATTGCTATAAGGATGCACGAACCAACTTTTTCAGCCGCGTGGCGAATATATTCGCAAGAGTATGTAGTTGATACTTTTAGGATTTGATTTAGAACTGTTGTGGTTAGCCTGACATTGCACCGAATTATAAGTGACTGCCAGAACCAACCCGCGATGACGTTATCAAATATATTATCTGATTTATAACAGAACCACCAGAAAACAGAAAATCAATTTGGGAACAGGATTTATCCCTTACTTTACTTCATGGGGGAAAAGACAACAAAGGTTTTGGGGTTTATTTACGACTGAAACTACAGGGCTATTTTAAAAAATGATTGTAAACGAAACAATAACAAACTATCAATAGTTCTAGAAATCAATAGAACCGAAGTTTAATGAGAATTTGGTTGATTACACAATATATTTATTACTATTAAACAAAATTATTATGATGATTCAAAACAAAAAATTATCGAAATAATTCATAATTTAAACCAGACTTCAGACGGTATTGATTACATTAATCGATGAATTCGTGATAAATCAATAGATATTACAGATATCCGTGATTATGGGGGTAGTGCTGGAAAAATATTAGAATCAAAAACGGAATTTGTTGGTCATTATCAAATAACCAAAAAACAATTACCATCATTTGTAAAACCTTCACTTGCAACCGATGAACTAAAGAAAACAATCAGGAATCTAATCGACGAAACTTTCCTATTATACTCGCTGCATGGAGGAAAAGGCAACGCCAAGCAACTGTTATTAAATACAATATTGATCCTTAAGGTGATGGTATACATATAGTACCGGGAATCGTAAATAAAACATCTCTGATCGTAGTCAATGTTGTATGCGATGTAATTGATTTAAGTTATCAGATAAATATTGAAATATTGAATCAGTCTCAGCAGGGATATATTTTGTATACATTTATGTACCTCCTGCATTTCTGATTGTACAAACACCCATTTACTCGCCCTATCTGGGGGATCATAATTCACTACTGACGATAATAAATTTCAAACCTACTGACCAAATCGGTAACTTATTAGATTTATCGTCGGAAAATATACAATTGAATCTCTACATAAAATTGCAGATTTTTGATTTTTTCAAACATCAGCGTGAAAATCTTTTTCTTGGTGTACAAATCGTCAAATGTCTTAAATGTGACGGCAATAACCCATGCGCAGTTCCCCTAGTTATTATTTGGATATTTTGTGCAAATATGATACCAAAAAATTTAGCGATTGTTTCAACAAAATTAAGAAAAACGATCATAAAAGCACAAAAATTATTTAGAGAATTTTGACTAAACATCTCGGATTTGTCTAAGAAAAACAGAAGAAATATTACAATCATAAATAAAAAAAATAAATCTCAAGGATTTTAGATTTATTAAAGAATTAACAAAGTGTATTTATCATGGGGGGTTCGCTTTTATGTGAATTCTAAAGCATGATGAAATAACGGTTTTATCTAACCATGAAATAGGTGAACAAAAATATAAACTTTTATTTATTTAGCAAACGGTAAAAATACTATATTAATATTATTATATGAATCTTTTCGCCAGTGACTTCATAAGCAAACAATCTTTCATTGTTTTGTCATTCCAATGCTTCATTAACAGAAATAAATAATTTAGTTATAAACATATATAACATATAACATAAACTATACAAGTTGCTAATCAACCTCTGATGCGCTCGTTGGTTGCATCTGAATTCCTATATGCCCGGGAATAATGGACCCTCACAGCGGATCTCGAAAGGAAAGGAGGATACAAGCTGTTGAAATGAGATGCTTTCGAAGGCTGCTTGGCATTACATATAGAGATCATGTCACGAATGAGTAAGTGGGAAACAGAATTACGCAAGCCATTGAGCCCTAGGAAGAGCTATAGACCATTGTGAAAAAGCGCAAACTGAAATCGTATGGACAAGTCACACGATCAACAAGGCTTGCTAAGACAATCATTCAAGGTACTGTGCAGGGAGGGCGAAGGAGAGGAAGCCAGAGGAAAAGACAGGAGGATAACATCTCAGACTGGACATGACTGAAGCTGAGTGACACAGTGAGAATATCAGAGAACAGATTGGAATAGACGAAGCTGTTTTTTGTCAATCAGTGGTTCCCCAACTTTTGGCACGATTAAGGGATAGATAGAGTGTGTTCACTTTCAATATCCGACATAAGATTTTCGCTTGTCTCACTGTTTTAATCGTTTTTGTATCGTATTCTTCAGATAATATTGATCTTATTATATCAACTACGATAGAAGGAGGTATAGATTTGTATACGTTTACATATGAAACTGTTTATAAAGATTACAACATAATTTGGTCTTTATTTTTTTAATTTATTTACGAGTGCTGAAACGGTATCAATACTATACTAATATTATTTAATGTACCTTTTCGCCTGTGACTTCATAGGTAAACAATCTTTCATTGTTTTGTTTTTCCAATGCTTCATTAACAACAAAAATGTAGTTATAAACATATATAACATATAATATAAACTATAGAAGTTACTAATCAACATCTGATGCGCTCTTTGGTTGCATCTGTATTCTGATATGCCTGTGAGTCATGGACCCTCACAGCTGATCTCGAAAGGAGGATACAAGCTGTTGAAATGAGATGCTTTCGAAGCTGCTTGGCATTACATATAGAGATCATGTCACGAATGAGGAAGTGGGAAACAGAATTAAGCAAGCCATTGGGCCCTAGGAAGAGCTATAGACCATTGTGAACCAGCGCAAAATGAAATGGTATGGACATATCACACGATCGACAGGGCTTGCTAATACAATCATGCAAGGTACTGAGCAGGGAGGGCGAAGGAGAAGAAGACAGAGGAAAAGATGGGAGGATAACATCTCAGAATGAACAGGACTGAAGCTGAGTGACACGGTGAGAATATCAGAGAACAGATTGGAATAGAGGAAGCTGGTTGTCAGGTCATCAGTGGTTCCCCAACGGTTGGCACGACTAAGGGATAGATAGAGTGTGTTCACTTTCAATATCCGACATACGATTTTCGCTTGTCTCACTGTTTTAATCGTTTTTGTATCGTATTCTTCAGATAATATTGATCTTATTATATCAATTACGATAGAAGGAGGTATAGATTTGTATACGTCTACATATGAAACTGTTTATAAAGATTATAACATAATTTGGTCTTTATTTTTTTAATTTATTTACGAATGCTGAAACGGTATCAATACTATATTAATATTATTTAATGTACCTTTTCGCCAGTGACTTCATAGGCAAACAATCTTTCATTGTTTTGTTTTTCCAATGCTTTATTAACAGAAAAAAATAATGTAGTTATAAACATATATAACATATAACATAAACTATAGAAGTTACTAATCAAAAACTGATGCGCTCTTTGGTTGCATCTGTATTCTGATATGCCTGCGAGTCATGGACCCTCACAGCTGATCTCGAAAGGAGGATACAAGCTGTTGAAATGAGATGCTTTCGAAGCTGCTTGGCATTACATATAGAGATCATGTCACGAATGAGGAAGTGGGAAACAGAATTAAGCAAGCCATTGGGTTCTTTGAAGAAATATTGACCATTGTGAACCAGCGCAAAATGAAATGGTATGGACATATCACACGATCGACAGGGCTTGCTAAGACAATCATGCAAGTTACTGTGCAGGGAGGGCGAAGGAGAGGAAGACAGAGAAAAAGATAGGAGGATAACATCATAGAGTGAACAGGACTGAAGCTGAGTGACACAGTGAGAATATCAGAGAACAGATTGGAATAGAGAAAGCTGGTTGTCAGTCATCAGTGGTGCCCCAACGATCGGCAAGACTAAAGGATAGATAGATAGATAGCGATAGAATCAACCTCACAAGTGACGTTGCTACTACAATCACTGTCATTTTAATATGACAGAGTGTGTTCACTTTCAATATCATACGTAATATTTTCGGTTGTCTCACTGTTTTAATCGTTTTTGTATCGTATTCGTCAGATAATTTTGATCTAATTATATAAATTACGATAGAATGAGGTATAGATTTGTATACGTTTACATATTTAACTGTTTATAAAGATTGTTACATAATTTCGTCTATATGTTTAATTAATCTTCATTCTGATGATAATGCATATCTATCCTGAAATGTAGGAGTTTTTAAGGATTCAAAATCAGAAATGATCTTTTCCAGGATTAAATTGAATATTTACACCATCGTTGTCTAATTAAGTATATATATATATATATATATATATATATATATATATATATATATATATATATATATATATATATATATATATTTCTTAATGCTTCATCTAGATTACTAACTAAATATTGCACTTACCTACTGTCCACAAGAAATAAGAAGTTCCAGTCAGAACCGAGGATATAAGTTAATTTTGTTTCCATTTGAGGAATCCTCATTTGTCACTTAGTTTGAAGTTACGTTTCCGGTGTGTTTCTCAATTTCGAACATGTTCGTTTGTCACTAGCAACGGACCATGACAATATATCCACTCATGCCAGTTCCTTGCTTCATATAAATACACCAAACAGCTGTGTTGAGCACACCTGCTTGATGTAGCATACTATCAGCATTCTTATAATATCAAGGCGCGGAACCAAAACATGGCATCAAATGGCATTACTGGTAGCTTTTATAGTCATTTAGTTTGGAAAAACCCATAAGATTCGCGAATTTTCTATATAATCATCTGATTTGTTATTTTAGAAACACCCGTCTGGTAATCACATCTGATTCAGTAGTATTGGAAATATTCCTCTATGAACCCCATCTCAAAATTCTAGAATAATATGTTTTTCCCCCAAACGGTTAGACTATTAAAGACAGTTAATAGCTCTTTCTGTATCTCTCTCCTCTCTCTCTCTCTCTCTCTCTCTCTCTCTCTCTCTCTCTCTCTCTCTCTCTCTCTCAGTCATTTTAAAACAATTGGATTAATTATGTACAGGAGGTAAGTGAAACATTTTCTTAAATTACGTTTACATATTGAAAACACTAAATGTACTCGTGTTCTTCTGTCTTGATTTGCAGACAAATTAGTACAATTATGTTAATTTCTGCAACTCCCCACTCTTGACATGTAAATATCACAATGATTTTGCATATGAAAATCATATTTTGTTGTCACTGTTTAAACCAGATAAAATGTATATTATTATAATAATTGTCCACTTTTAACATGCAAATATCTCTGTAACAGGCACATAATGTGTTTCTGACAATAAGTGTAAATATGCAATATGCAATATAGTTCTGTATTAGATAATTTAGGTTGAAATTCGCATATTTGTAACACAGTGGCATAGGTCTTGATTATGTTTTAAATTAGAAACTATAAATACTACAATACATTATTTTATTTACTGATTATTTATCACACAGATGGTTAATTAATTAATTATTTTGACAAAAGAAATTGCAATTGAATTTTTGAAAGAGAGAGTTACGATTCTTCCATTATATAAATTGGTTTCTTATTTTGTTTTAAAACCTGGATTTGAACATATTTCCTGATACACTTTGTTCCGAAGGTATACATGGATCAACATATTTGCCAGGTTTGCTGACACCTTTAAATATTTATTGCTTCACCAGGCTCTATATATTTGTAGGTTTAATATGTCTCCTTTAGTCTGTTTTACAATTACCGGTTAGACCACGTGTAGTTTTCTCGCTTTGTGTGATATTTTGAAGGCCAATTTAAGGAGTTATCTTCAGGATCTGAATCGATATGGTCAATTGCAAGACCGCCTTTGAGTATCCCATAAAAGGTCTCGAAGTTAAAATGATGACAATACTATTTTTTTCTTCCCAACTGTAAAGATAATATCACCAATATTCCGGACAACACCAAGTGGCCTTCAAAAGCGACAGTCTCTGATTACACCATCACAAGATGCTTCATAATTATTGATGATGGGATGTCTTAGAAACTCTTGGATCTTTTATAATAATATTATTTGTTTAAATCATTATTTCTTTCAATTATTAAATTAGGAACCTATTCAAATAGTCTTCTACACTTTGTATAGCCTTGTAGCTGTCTATATGTCTTTTATCATAATATCTTTGAAGTTTCCAATATCATTTTACGCCACATTTCAAACACAATTGTGTTTTTTCTCTAACACCAACACCACATCGTAAACAGGGTTCCGGTTGTTAACGTCCTCGCCTTAAACGTAGCAAATGATTTCCGCAGAATTCAGTTACACAAGATTTATTACAATATGTTGAAGATCGTATTATCAACCACCTGCACCTATTCTTTGTCATTGATATATAATAATTTGTTTTTAAATATTTGTTTAAAATATAATGTGGAAGAGTTTGGGAGATTATCCAAACTCAAGCCTTCTAAAGTTAATTTTAATCATGATTGAATATCTCATGACTTACCAATATACGTCTGGTTGATTTCAAGAATAAAAGTTCGACACAAAAATTCACGATAACTAAAAATAATACCTAAACAATAATCCCTGCTCTCAAAACATGCACATATTAATGGCCCCAAACAGCAATTTCTTCCCTCAGCAGTCTAACTAATAACACCTTTATCAGAATCACAGACAAAATAAAAATGTCCACCACTTTAACCAACATTCCAAATACTGATATTTGCAATACTTAGTCATATTAATCACCTCTATAATTGCGTTACCAGCCACAACCAAAAACATTCTTCTCAGACCTCTCGTTTTGGGTTTAGCGGATAATGTTTGTCAACGTACAGTGTTAAGTTTGTCCAAAGATGTCACTTTTCGCGTGTGTGTTTGACAATACTAAACCAATGAAATACGCATCTCAAGACAGACGTAAACGTGTGATCAACAATCACAATGTACCATAGTCATATATGTCCAAATAACCCTTGCTTCGAGTTCTTTTTGGACAAACAAACAAATGATTTAGTGCAACCATTTTGGTCATTAATGTACAATTACTTCGTCGTTCAGAGTTAAATTCAGGTCATTTTAAGACAGTAAATATTTTCCAGATTGTATGAGCTGGTGGCAAACATTATAATATTTCTGGCTTCGTTCAACTTTTTTTCAAAATAGGAGGTAAGCTTCTCTCACTTTTTTTTATGTCGTACTAGCATATCACCATTCGTTGAGTTTCGGTATAGATTGTTTTGACTACATGCAAATCTGTTGATAATCAACAGAAACGATATCCTTGTCAGACGATGCGATCGTGTTGATCGTTGTATAATCAACACGACTATCTCATTCCGTCCGACACATTTCATGTCACACAATCTACGCTCGATTCATCCCTTACGCGAATTTCCACAACGGTCAGAGTAATGTCAAAATAGACTATATATATAAATATTTATTCATTTATATATATTTATATTTATCCATTGAATTCCTTCTCAGATTCAACACGCGACCTTCTTGTTTATGGATATGATTTTCTGATCAAACAGTATGGTTGCACATAATTTAAGAAGCATTAGAAAGTTTAAAATCTGTCTCCCTTATGAAACGAATAATAAAAGGAAAAGGACATTTCAATAAATGTACATAATGAAAGGAACTGTTCTGTTTCTGTCAATCGGAACAAAAACATGCATATCAATTGTTCTTACTCTATACAATTGTTTCTCACGTGGCTTGAAGATAATGTGAGGTTGTGGTATGTTATTTAGATTTTAATTGAGCGTCGTTTTCTGTGCAGTAATTGTGTAACGGATGGGGCAAGATCCATGAACATTCGAATAGGAAATGATTCAAATGAATCATAGTATTATTCATATTCCTTGATCTATCGCAATTGCCGCCACTCCACCCCTAAACAAATAAATACGGATGTATCCAGAATTGCTATATAAAGAGGTATCTGGTTTGTAAAATACAAAATAATGAACAAGCCACTCTTAAATTCTCCAGCCTCTCACCAATATTTAAATATAAAACGTGTGTAACTTGTTAGGGGTACGTGACTACATGAACAGTGTATTAATACTACACTTGTGATATAATGCAATTAGAAGTGGCTGGCTAATGATTATGGGCAATTATTAGCTTGGAGCTCGAGAAAGAATCAAACAATGCATCGTAAAGTATTTATTTGTACTTATGCTGGCCCTATGTTTATCAGATTTAAATAGTATTTCAAGAAAAGCCCTATTAAGAATAAAATTCGTTCACACGTGATAAAAAATTATAACATTCTTAACTTATGTTAAGCATATAAATCTGGAATTTTATGTGTCATTGATGAGGTTAAATAAGATTTCTTCTTGTCAGCACACGTTTCTGTTTTCCAACATGAGGTTTTAATCTTGTGTAGCCCACTTAAGACAAATTGGGACTCGTTACGTACTCTTCGGTGTATATGACTACTAAGATGTTCTGAAGACATCTTAACAAAGGCCATTAATATGTGCGCGATTTAAACTTATATTGATATTCCCACGACGAAAATATGCACTTAGCTAAAGCAAGTCACAGATTCACATATAATTATCCAGTTAGAAACAAATTATTTCATAACAAATATGAAATAATTAGCTACAGTTACTCTATTATGGAATTTTGAAAATCAGGATTACTGTTATCCCTTATAACGTGTTAATATGAAATGTTCTATCTGAATACATCACAGGTAATTGATTTACATGGAAACATAAGTTTGTAAACTGTTCTACTGGCAAACGTCATGTCAACATTGGAATGAATCAAACTATTGGGCATTAGTAATAATGTGGGGCACTATAGCGTCATGGGAAAATCCAGTCAAAAAGGGCTTGGGCACATATGGCGTCAATATTTATAGCGTCAAGGGAAAATTCAGTCAAAAAGGGCCTGTATAGCGAGAAAGGGAATTTAACATGGAGTGCTTGTATAGCGTCAAGGGGAATTTAACATGGGAACTATTTGATAGTATATAGCGTCAAGGGAAATTTAACATAGTGGAACTATATAGCCTCACGGGAAATTTAACATGGTGAATATTATTTTAATTTGGGACTGTGTAGCAACAAGAGAAATAGAGGCAAACAAAGCAAATATGTTTTCGAGGTATATGAGTGGCCCCGAAAACAAACCACACAATCTCCTTTCATAACAGAAGGGAAGGAAAATAAAATCACACAATCTCCTATACACACAGAAGGAAAGGAAAACAAAACAAGGATAATTAATAACATCATACATTCTATGTGAAATATGTTCACTGTTTTCATTCATTCATCAATTTAATAAAAAGGTAGTATGATATTTAGTGTCAACTGTCTTCTTAACATATATCAAATTTAAGGAATGTCCTGTGTTTCTCAGCACACGCTACAAACAATGTTGCCAAGTTGTAACAAATCTAAGTCGAAGGGGAATAAAAAAGCAGCACCAAAATATGTTTTGTTCTATCGACAGTCTAAGATGTGTGTTTTGATTTGAAATTTAAAGTTAACCATAGGCAGGGTCATAAAGTGCAATGTCACTCGCTTCAATCATTGTTCCATTGTTACAATTCTTCTGAACGTTTATTTTTTTTTCTGGTAGTTTTATTTCAAAGTTAGCCATAAGCAGGGTTATACAGTGCAAGATCACTAGCGTCATTCTTGAAATAGTTTTGTATTTGTTTCCTTTCTAAAAAACGGTGGATCTCATGCTTACAAAAATTTCCGTGACACATTGCAGTGCCAAAAATAAAAATAAGGCTCTGATAATTGAATTGTAAAAGTTTGTCAACTCAAGATTTTATTTCATCCAACGATGTACTGATTGACTATTTGTAAGGGTGTAGCTTTTGAAAAACAAATTACATGACAAACGAAAACTATGGTGCCTACTGATTAAAATTTTGGAGATGTATCTTCAAACGGGAACATCTACCATTAGGATTTAAATCAAACGTATTAGGACGGAGAGAGAGAGAGAGAGAGAGAGAGAGAGAGAGAGAGAGAGAGAGAGAGAGAGAGAGAGAGAGAGAGAGTACTATGTTATACCTACTTTTGAAAATAAGCAGGACACTTATGCTTGTTTTTGTGGTACATTTTCCCTTAGAAAAATTAAAAGAACCACACATCCCACTTAGAAAATCAATTCCATAGGAAAGGTCCACGATTTTAAAATATCACCAGATTGAACCGATGACAATTACGACTAAAATGTTCTCACGAAATAGTTAAGCCAAATACGCTGTGATGTATTTGACTCTAAAATTGACATAATTTCCGTGGGATCGCCCAGAGTACGATTGTTCTTGCTTTAGTTTTACTTCTTTTTTATTTAAATAATCTAGCGGTGAAACACGACCTATCTCGAAACTAGGTGAAGAGCTACTGAAGTCAATTCGAAGTGAACGCGATAAGAAATGTAATCTAGCCAATGAAATATTTTATGATGAGTGATGCAATGTTTTGTACGAAAGTAGTATGGCAAAATAATAAATACGCTCTTAAGTTGGTCCCATTGCAGTGCAGACTGGAATGTGAACTTAAATACCTCCGTTGTGTTTTGTAACATTTCTTCTTACCACATCAACTACTGATTGGTCACATTACTAGTGTGCCATTTCATTTTACCACATCAGCTACTGAACGGTCAGGGTACTGGTTCGCATTTTGAAACTGACAATTTATTTGTATCTCATTTAAACATTTTGACATACACACTTACATCGTTATGGTCAGGAGTTGTGCAGTATTAAGTGGCATGGCTTTTTGTTTCTTTTTTTCTTTTCTTTTCAAACTTGTGAATCTGGGATTTGTACGAATTAACGAAGCAAATTAGGTGAAGCTCAAGGATGAAAACCCAAGTTGACTTATCTTTCTTCCTTTACAAATAATGGAGGAATTTGGGTAGTGCCGTTTTGTTACATCCTATCAGTTTGGGGTCAAAGATGCCATCTGGTTGCGGTCAAATTGATATAATGATGACAACAAGAGATTCCATTATGCAGAAAACTTCTACCTGGTGTAACATTAAACCACACAAAAAAGCCATTATCCCATTGAGATACGTGCCTACAACAAAGGAGCTATCGTTGTTTCAAACTACACACACAAGCGCACACGAGTTATTCCCCTTGGTGTTATAACACATAGTACAAAACATAATTCAGGTGTATGTAAATTGAATTCCATTTTTATTTTTTTTAGAAAAAGCCGATCGATATACCTGTTCTGCAACATATCGCACACAGGCTCTACAAATATCGAAATACCTACTGGCTTCATTCATTTATTGAAATACTCTTTCCTCGTTATTTTCTGTATTAAATGATTTTGTGGATTTCTCATTTTTCGAGTTTTTTTCCAGTCCCCCCTCGTTTGGTGTTATCCCTTTGTAAATTAGCCTGCATATTATCTAAAGAATTATCGGTTTTTATATCATTTATGTGATCAATAACAAAACCATCTTTGATCAATCCGTGTAATACCTCATAGACGATTATGTGATTAAGATGACTTTTCCCTCCAGAATTAAATATAAGATATCCATGATTATTCACAGAACCGACTGGGTTCTTCAATCTTCGGTTTCTGACAATACCGTCACTAGATGCTTCATAATTGGTAATCACACGATGTGCTTGAAATTCTTGGTTCATTTATATACTATAATATAATTTGTTTAATTCATTATTTCGTTTAATTATTACTTGCAAATCTTTCAATGTAGTCTTGAGGTATTCTTATGATTTTGTTCTTGACAGAGTCAAGGACGCTGACACAGTCAGGGTAAATGATAGAATAATTGATGGGGTTTTTGATGGAGTTTTTAACGGAATATTTGATTCGTTTATCATAATAGCGCTTTAGTTCTCCGTATCGCTTACCACCACAATTGAGACACAACTGCGAGTTACCACGCACACCTACTCAACATCGTATGCAAGGCAAGATCTAACCTCCCATGACGAATGCTTTGTAAATGATATCCACAGAATTCATTTCTACACGATGTGTTACAAGCAGTTACTGATCCTATCATAAACCATTTGCAATGATTCATTATATAATAAACTCTTTATTTTAATACTTGTTTTAATTATAATATGGAGGAGTTCGAGAGATTATCGAGAATTACACCTTGGAAAAATGTTGAATTCAATCTCGATAGAGTCTCCAATGGTGTAGAAAAGAGTCTAATAAAATGTGAACGAAGCATATTGGCTAAAATCCGTGATTGTTTTAATGAATTCATGCGCGATAGAGCATCTCACTGTTAGTCAACATTTCGAATTGATGCTAGTGTTGATGCTACCATCAACGACGAAAGAGCAGCAGTGATAATCTCACATCTTGACCAGAAAACGTATTATTTTAGAGTAACATTCATTATCAGCTCAGTAACGGGGAATTTGATTATACGCGACAAAAATTTGAACCCATCCTGTAAAATAAGAGAACTGTCACTGTGAGTCAGGATTCCAAACCAGGATTGCTGACTGGAATTGACAAACCATACAACGAGAGATCCTATCCTGTAACAGATGTTGTTTATGGAGTTTATCCGTTAAATGATAAACCGAGTATTGAAAAATTAAAACCAATGAAACTATCATCGTTGAATTGTGCAGCATAACGAATAATAGAGCATTTTACAAATGCGTTGCGTGGAAACAAATTGACGGCTTTAAGACGTATAAAAATAAACGAATGGGAATTTACAGTTAGGAAGGACGGAGCAACGATTGAAGATATAGCTAAATTACAAACATCATTAGGATTCCCAATAAACATAATAACGATAACAGGCGAGATATTACAAGAACCTAGATATAAATCAAATGGAGCTCCAATTAAAATTATAGACCATAATGAACACGCGTGGACACCTGCGGTAACAATATTTCTGCGGGACAGAACAATAAAATATCTACCCGTGGAATTCTCCCCAAAGTTCTCTTGGGGAGAAGAATTCTCTGAGGATAAATAATTTTTGATTTTATTTACGAGTTAAGTAAAATCGACCACGTGTCTGTGTGATTACTTCACAGTTTTGAAGACGAAGAGGGTAAATTCGATCAATTTGTAACATCCAATGGCGAATTATACTGTACTGAAGCCATCCACAACGAGATGAAAAAAATAGCTAGCGATTTTTCAACGGACAACGACGAACAATTACTAACAACTTTTTTACAATTCCGTCAGTTGCACCTCATTTTACGAGAAAGAGAAACATGATATCAAATCAAGCTGCATCGAGTACAACCATGGTGGATTATGGAATACAAACTACGATCCTCAAAGTATTATTTCGGTTGATATGGCTGCGTGTTATCCAGGGAGTTTTCTTGGGTACAGAGAGTGCTCTGAGTATTTCAACAGATTTGAACATCCCACACATGAGATGACCTGTGTTGCGATTAATGGACCACTGCCCGATTTTGATTTAACCGGATTCGCTCGTGTGGTATCATTTGAATTGCCTTAAGTACTTCATCCGTGTTGTTATGTTTGGTTTGGTTGACACATCTCTGAAAAACAGTGGATGCCAATAGTGTTATTACGGTATATAATTGATTCTAAAATACTGATATCGCTGATTGTCAGTGAGGCGATTATATCATATCGAAATCAAACTGAAGTCTGGTTACCACAACCCAATAGTCTAGATAGTATAATCAGCGAAGATAGAAAACAGTTGCCTGATCTAGACGAAAAATATATCGTGAAATGGTCCAAACAGATCTTTGAAGTTAGAAATAAACAAGCAAAAGATCTCGGTAGAAGAATAATTGGCAAATTCACCCAAGGTGGAAAAACATACAACAATAAACGATACCCTTCGCGGTTGATTATATATAAAGTTGAATACGATTTTATAATCGCAGATGTAACATCTAGGGGTATATATATAAATCGTGAAGACGCTTTCTTGTAAAAAAAAAAATTCGGTACAATTGTTACTTATAACGATGGATATAATCTTCAGTATATGCACTTAAGGGCGTCTATGCTGGCTTATGCTTCTATCAATTCACTTTCGATAATAAATAGATTTCCTGACATAGTGGTTAGAGTCGCCACTGATTCATTTTAAACACAAAGAAGCAGTGACGGAATTCACAAATTCCGACGAGAGTTAGGGGTCATGGAGAATTAAAAAAGGATTTACCGTGTGATTATTCCAAATCAGCTGGTGTTACAATTGAAAACAATTACTTGAAAAATAATCAGATATTAGAACTTTCTAATGCACCGTCGTGTTCCGATCCAATATGTAGATATAAAACCACTTACTTAAACGGTTGTGGTGGGTCATGGAAGACGACTCGTGCGATCGAATTATTTCGAAAAAATCAAACATGATTGTTCTAACACCAACATACAGACCTGCAAGAGAGATGAAACAACGAGGAATTAATGCTTGCACTTATCTTTCCATGGAAAGGTGACGAATGGACTCCTGATCGAATGAGCGAAAAAAATATTCCTGAAATCCTTATTTCGAATGAGATATGCACGGTGTCGTTAGATGTATTACAAAGGTTTCTCGCGTGGTTATTGATAGTGAATACAAAAGTGATAATGTGTGGCGGTCAGGGTCAACCACCACCATTTGTCGGTTTATCTACACATGATTGGCTAAAGAATTTTGTAGACTATTATGAAGAAATTAGTACTGATCATAGAGCACTTCATAATGAATTACAAGAGTTCAAGAAACTATTCAGATTACAATCGGATAGAATCCAATGTGAAATAGCGCATGAAATAATTTCGGAAACTCAATTGAATGATTTCTGGGAAGCGTGGAGACCAAACGATTTGATAGTAGCAAGTAGAAAGATAGTCAGAGGTACACTTCAGATGAAGTTATTTAACACAAACAAAGAGAAATTTGTAACACTACTAGTGCCGCTATGTTATAGACTCAAGGATACACGAAGACAAAATATCGAAGTTGACATTCCTTGACAAAGTGAAAACAGATTCTCGTGTTAAATGATATTGTGTTAGTTTTTATCAAAGTTGTCGAAGATGCATTGCGCGCTGATAAATTCCCATGGAAGTTAGGATACGCAGCGACGATACATTCTTCACAGGGATTGACTATATCCGATACAATTGTTTGGATCATAGATAATTACATCGAGTGATCGAATTTAGTTTACTTAGCAGTATCCAGAGTGCGAAGAATAAATCAACTTCGAAGAGTTTTTTTTAGATTATAATGACACTACAATAAGTGATATTGTAAACGATGATATAATCAGAAAACTATCTGGTTATAAACAACAGAATAAACAAAAAATAATAAAAAATTTGACATTGATGTCGAGTTTATAATCACACTAAAACAACAACAAAATAATCACTACGCGAATTGTAATTGTATCATTAGTTGGTGTTGGTCGGATAAAGCCCCCCGCAAATTTAACGTAGATAGAAAAAATAGCAGCGTAGGTCATACCAGAGATAAAGTGATGCTGACTTGTCTTGAGTGCAACAGACAAAGAGGTGCTAATTAATACCACGCGGCGGTAATTGATTATCCTCAGGTATCATTTGTAGTTGTTCACGAGTAAACCCACGCTGAAGAGCAGTTGAATCCAATCTATAGACTGGCGGTCTACCCATGGATCGTGTTATGCTAGATATTTTATGTGCAGTAACACTCAAAATAGGATCAGTAGCTCGTTTTGTGCCACCTTAGAGCTCTCCTAGTTCATATAAATATCTAACAGTGACATTACCGAATATTGATTATTTTGAAAAATCATTTTGCGGTTTTACAGGTATATATATATTTTTTTAATCGCATTGTTAGGTTTCATATTAATTGTTCGGGTAATGTCATTATTCAGCGCGGTAATTACGCCTGGTAATCTCTTGACCGGTTCACGAGATCGTTTATTCTTCGCGTATTGATTTCCAAATAACCACTCAGCACGTGTCCGAATAAATCGTTCAACAATTGCCTGATCGCGATGTGGTGCAGTATGTCCTCGTCTGATGGTGACATTATGATGCTTCATTGTTGATAGCATTGCACCTTGAAATTCATTGCCAGGATCAACTTGTAATAGATTTAGCCAATGCAGAGGACCCCTTCGATAAATCCTTTCAAAGTCAGAAGCCACTTCAGTTGATGACTTTGTCTTTAGCGGTTCTGCTTGTTTGTATCGACTTGCAAAATCAACTACAGTTAGCTCATACTTGTAAAAACCATCATGCGGTAGAAATAATATACCAGCCTTATGAAACTCATTATGGACGCTGACATCAAAATGCGAGTAGTTAATTTATTTAGGTGGTGGTAGATAAACAAATTCGCTGCAGTGGTATTTTGTTTGCCTTTGCGGCGCTAGCGAGTTTGCTAATTGCTGCTTTACCCCTCCAGTATCCTCTTTGTAAATAATATATAGATTCCATGATGTTATTAATTACCAGCACCCAAGATCAATTTTTTTTTCATCGCCGTTTTTATCAACCATTTAGCCAATTTTTCTTTGAAGGATTTATCTGTGATAGAATTCAACGCATGAATTAATTTTACATCTGCGATATGTCTGTTTTGCAGATTACTGCTTTTATAAGCATCATCATGAGCATGACACGCCTTATCAATAGCGTTTATTGGGTTTTCACCGGGTCGGGGTTGGTTTTGATCATAGAGTCTGATATCGAGTCTGGTCCCGGGTCCACAATAACTATATCCTGGAAGGTGTTTTTCTCCTGAGAGTTTTACTAACTTGGCTGCAATATCACCTCCTCGTGTTTTGTTTTTAAATCATCTGCAGATTTCATAGAAACAAATCAAATTTTTTTGGTACTACATTGTACACACTTACCAGTAAGTGCTGATCTGTTATTTTTAGTTGTAATCGTCGTCATGTCATCTGTGCCAGTACGCTTCTTACATTTCACACAATATAGATCCATAAATTATTTATTATAACATGAATGTAATTTATTTTTCGGCGACAAAAAAACGAGATACTGTTAAACACCATTCAGCGCTACCAAATTATACTCGCATGAATATAATCGGACCATCTGGAAGTGGCAAGATACAACTGCTACTAAATTTGATAACGAGATGGATGAAATGGGATAAGTTGTATTTAGTAGCCCCAAGTGTAGACGATCAGCGATGTTACGAGGTGATAAAGGATTTTAACGAGAAATCGAAATCGGAAATAGATAGAGATATTATTGAATTTACAACCGATATAGAGGAAGCACCGAATATTGATGATATTGATAGAAGTGTTAACAATTTAGTCGTATTTGATGATGTCACGTAAGACAATCAAAAGAGTCCCGCAAGGATATTTTCCAAAGATAGGCATAAAAATACAGATGTGATATATGTCACTCAACGAAACACTCAAATACCAAAAGTAATAAGAGATAACTGCAATATTCCTGCTGTATTCAACGGAGTTGACACACATACGCTACGAAATATTCATCAGACCTGGTGCAGTGGAGACATGGGTCATGATCATTTTAAAGATTTGTTTTGGTCGCGTTCAGTCAATCCCACATGGATTTGTAATGATAAATTTACATGACCTTAGATGAAGAAATCGTATTGGACTTTGTAAATTAGTCTGTTTGTGAAATTGTAAAAAGGAGTTTTACCCCCATAGCAGCAGAGGGTGCGACAACGACTTTGCGTCCCCAAAGGAAACTTTTTTTACGATTTTGGAGGAAACCTTGGTTTGCCAAATGGACGCTTCTAAAAAATTGTCCGATTCGCCCTTCCTGCTGCTGCAGTACATATTCATTTTTTGAGTTACGGTAACGGAGTGTAGGTCAACAGTAGAAAGCAATTCATATATTCATGTTCACTTCAGCGTAGAGTTACTGTTACTGTTACTGATTTTAGGTCAACACTAGCAATCCATATTTATTTCACGGTAGGGTTCATGTTACTGTTACTAATTTTAGGTCAACACTAGCAATCCATATTCATTTCACCGTAGAGTTAATGTTACTGTTACTTATTTTAGGTCAAAAGTAGCAATCCATATTCATTTCACGGTAGAGTTAATGTTACTGATTTTAGGTCAACAGTAGCAATCCATATTCATTTCACGGTTTAGTTACTGTCACTGGGTTTAGGTTATCAGTAGTAATCCCGATTCACTTCACAGTATGGTATAGTTACTGTTACTGATTTAGGTCAACGGTAGAAATCCAAATTACCTTCAAGGTATAGTACATTTACTGACTTTAGTCAACAGTAGCAATCGAAATTCACTTCAATGTATGGAAAGTTACTGTTACAGTTATTGATTTACGACCACAAAATAGCACTCTATGTTCACTTTACTGTAAAGTTACTGTTGCAGTTGGGGCCCCGAGTGGCCGAGAGGTCTAAAGCGCTTTCCGTTACGGATCACTACCATCTCACCTCTGTCTGCGAGGGTTCTAGTCTAAGATTCGGCTAATGTTGTTATGTGAGAAAGCTTGTCAGTAGCTTTTCGTGGGCCGTTGGTCCTTTCTGGGGTTTTCCCGGGTTCTTCCTCCACCAATAATACTGGCTGCCACGTATAGCGTATCGGGTGCTGAAAAATGGCGTTAAACCATAAACCATAATAAAAAACAACAACTGTTGCAGTTATTTATTGAAGGTCCAATTTAGCAATGCATATTCACTTAAAAGTAGATGTACGTATGCATGTATGTATGTATGTATGTTATTATTATCTATATATATTTATATATATATATATATATATATATATATATATATATATATATATATATATATATATATATTATTAAATGTAATTCTCCATTCTATATAGTAGGATGTATATAAAATCAGTATGGATTACGAATTGAGGACCTTGGTTACAAAACATAGTGACAACCTAGCGCTAAACAAATATGAGAGTGATAGTTACATCTACTGTTTAGGGTCAAATGAAGCAATCCATATTCACTACTATATATGGTATATAGTTACATATATAGGTCCTAGTGATCTTATCCATTTCAAGGTATGTTATAGTTGCTGTTTCAGTTACTGATGTTGGGTCAACGGTAGCAATCCTATTCACTTCACAATATATTTACTATAAGAGTTAATGACATTAGGTCAAAAGTAGCAATCCACATTTCACTTCAAGGTACAATTACTGTTACAGTTCCTGGTGTAAAGTCAAAAGTAGCAATCCATATTTGACTTCAAGGTAGACTTACTGTTGCAGTTCATGGTTTTAAGTCAAAAGTAGCAATCCATATTTGACGTCAAGGTAGAACTACTGCTGCAGTTCCTGGTTTTAGGTCAAAAGTAGCAATCCATATTTAACTTCAAGGTAGAATTACTGTTACAGCTCCTGGTGTAAAGCCAAAAGTAGCAATCCCTATTTGAATTCAAGGTATAATTACTGTTACAGTACCTGGTTTTAAGTCAAAGTTAGCAATCCATATTTGACTTAAATGTTAACGGAAGCGAAAATAACAGAATAAAGAAAGAAAACAAAAAACGTTTTCTGAAAGCTGGCAGGCATAGAACAGGAAGAAGAATTCGAATTATCTCCCTTTCTCCCTTTCCAGCTAAAAATGTTAAAAACATTGGGCCGTTCATTTTGATAACCTGGTCCAAATCTATTTTAAATCGTCACTGTACGAGAGATACTACTGCGTATTGGATTATTCAACGCACAATCAGTACGACCACATAAATAGTTAATTATATCAACTACTAGAATATCGACATCTTCTTCCAAACCAAAACAGGGAAAGAAATCAGGAGATGAGTCCAAATGCGCGGACTGAACACCCACAGCTTACTCCATCAAGTCGTTCTCCCGCCACTCGCTTGGGTGGAATTGCTGTCGTCACAATGAATTCCGTGAAAACAATGTCTTACGTACAACACAACCTTCAATTTATGCTACACATCATTTGAACTAGTCCCAACAACACTCACAGTGCAACAAAGGTCAGTTCTTTTTGTTTTGTTCTAAGGCTACCGTCCTTGTCCTAGTAGAATAAACAAGCTGACTGAATGTCTATTTTGGAGCAGTCTCGGAATCTCTTGGAGTATTGAAATGCAATAGGTGGCAACCTAATTATTCTTGCAGATTTAAACATTCACTTTGACCGTCCTGGAAACCCATACAGGTCAAACATCCCAGAATACATTCATGTTTTCAACCTTATACAATCAGTTCACCATCCCACATATCAAATTGGTAACATTTTAGACTGGAATATTCAAAGACCTGGTTATAATATTCTGCGATTCACCATTGTATCCCACGAACTTTTAGTTTTAGTGGCATCAGCTGAAATATATTTGCTCACATACATACATACATGCTTATCTACCTACGTACGTACGTGCATACCAACCTACGTACGTACGTACGTACGTACATACATACATACATACATACATACATACATACATACATACATACATACATACATACATACATACATACATACATACATACATACATACACGTATGTACGTTTGACAGTATTATGATCAGTGACTAAATTCACGATGATAACATTAAATTCATACTTCTGTTTATAAATATTATTGACGAGCTGCAGTGAATTTATCCTTGAATAAATATTTCCACCTACAAAAATTTTGTATACTAGTAGACTCACGCTCCTAACGATGTTTATGCAAACATGATAACATTCTTAATTAAACACCTTTATATGAAACAAATTATAATAATAATAATAATAATAAAATGTTATGCATTAGTTTAATTCCCTATACTCATACGAATATGAATACAATCAAAACACTCAGAAAAAAATCTAGGTGTATTGTTTACAGTTTTAATGCCCTAATTACGTGTACAGTGATCTTGATTTAGGTCTAATGTTAATTACTGATTATAACATATCATATTATCGAAGCAACGAAGTAATGATGATTATTAAATATACATAACAATACATACTAACTTGAGCTTGTTGTGCTCGCCCTTAGATGAAGACACACTGGCTTAAAATCGCCGTTTCATTTAACAACAACACATATCCTTTGACAGTATTGATGGACACGAAACATAAAGTAAAAAAAAACCTCTTTACTTTCTCTAAAAACTACTACAACTGTTATTCCTTTATGCAAGTGCGGAATACACACAATAGATAGATAGATAGATAGATAGATAGATAGATAGATAGATAGATAGATAGATAGATAGATAGATAGAGAGAGAGAGAGATAGATCGATAGATAGATAGATAGATAGATAGATAGATAGATAGATAGATAGATAGATTGATAGATAGATATCGTACATTTTACGGTCGTTCAAATACTGGCTGTTATTTAATGTTAAAAGGAATAGATGGTTCAAATTATGTCATCTGAGCCGTCATATTTCAAATCCTGGGTATGTCTGGCTAAAGCAGGATGTTGGTGAGGAAACCCATTTTTTCTCACTATTTTAACAAAGAAACGAAGATTCATCTTTCAACTGCTGGCAAAGCGATATTACCGATTCGTATACACCTGTGTATCACAAAGCTGAATTAGAGTCGAAACAATCTATGATGCTATCATATTATTTAGGCAGTTACTTGCTAAATTCAGGTACATATCAAAGCTGATGAAAGTACACACTTGTCTTCAAAGTAGGACTGAAAGAAATAACATATAATGTGACTCAATCCAGAAAAAAAATTGTTTAGATGGGAAAAGATGAGTTCCATTTTGTTTGAGTTAGTCAAGCTAATGATCATTGTATCATAATTTATATGTAGACAATATGTTATCCCTCATGCGTCTTAATTACTCTTTCTTAATGTTACACACTTCGGCTTTTCGTCTGATATAATGCGTATGAATGGTGAATAATAAGCTTAGTGGTAACAACACCAATACATTGCCACACATAGATTTTCTATATGAAATTGTGACTGAATTCACACGTTGCACACACTATTTATATTGTGTACAACGTGGCGTGTATTGTATTTAGATAGTATTATCATTTTATATGGATGAGTGGCCAAATTTAACGAATAGAGCATGTTTATTCTGTCAGGACTCTGAAGTCATAATGACTAACTCACATATATCAACAAAACCACACATTTTCTAAAACGTAAACAATTTTCTTTTCGTAAAGTTATTAATGAAATTGTGAGAACAAATTAAAAACTATGAAGTGAATCCAAAATTAATTCAAAGAGTTACAAAATAGATATTCACATAAATATTACTATACGTGTTTGAGAAAAGAATGAAGCTGACAAAACATGACAATAATCAGGTAGGCAAATATGTTCCCTCAATAATGGAAAAAGGTTAATTAAACACTATGATGTATACCTTATACATTCATTATACATAACAAGATATAAACATAACTTAAAACATGTTAATAACAATTCATGACTACCGTCTCACCACTGTCTGCGTGGGTTCAAGTCTAAGATTCGGTTAATGTACTTATATGAGAAAGCTTGCTAGTAGCTTCTCGTGGGTTGGTGGTTCTTTCCGGGTTTTTTCTCTGGTTCTTCCTCCACCGATAATACTGGCCGCCATGTATAGCCTATCGTGTGCTAAAACATGGCGTTAAACCCCCAAAAAACAAACAAACAAGCAAACTGACACGTAGGCTACCTTACGTAGTACTGTGTAGTGATTCAATGACGATTGGTACTATGTTGTTGCCACTCGCTTGCCACTGATTGTAGTAGTTTAGCTGATACTGGCTAGTGAATTTGTTTCAGCCAACCTCTGTCTACCTACAAACAATGCCTTGTCATTGTTTGAATGCATAAACATATGAAACTATCGCAACGTGTGTGTTTGTGTGTGTGTCTGTGTTTAAGTGCATTAACAATAATTTCGGTATTATTAGAGGTTGATGACTGAGTGTACTGATATCTACAACATCTTTAAAGGCTGACCCATACTTGTGTGATCGTTTATCAACCGACACATAACAAATCAGGAAACTCCTGTTTCGGACATAAAACAGCCACATCTATATCTACATTAACACAACGTTTGTTAAAGCAATCATCCTAAGCAATTCACCATTCCAATAGCAACATGTAGTTTACTATAGTTTGGGCAACGCACACGCAGCTGTTTTATATCCAATATTGTGGAGGTAAACAATACAAATGCAAGTATATTTTGCATCTCCTAATAGGACATCCAATTAATTATGAGTTTATATTTTAAAAAACGTCGCCACAAAACTCAATATTTTTCTATTTAACAACTTATTGCACGCATACACAATGTGTTACGTGGCTATTGGATAATGTTTATAAACCGTTGCGGGATTAACGCGATTGACCATGGAAACGATTATTAGGCTTATATTGTTGGAATCAACACGTTGGACCACTCGATTTATTTATTTTCTGATGTCGCAATGAAGACGTAAAACGTAAATGCTTCTTCACAATCGAAAACATTGGTGAACCTCTAAAACATTATGGTGCATGTTTGCACAACTCAATTTAACAATTTTATTTTCCTGTAAACTGTCATAATCAGTCAGCTGTATCATTAAAGGGAATCGAAGGTGAAGTAGTATTTATACCCGTTAACACCAGGCAATGAAGAATTATATTGTAGTCGGTGGTAAAAGTTTCAAAGATATATTACCGACAAGACAAATGTCACGAGAAGATCTCACAGATTTAAACAAATATGTAAAGCACGTATTAAGCAAACAGTTGCAACCACCTGAGAACAAAGCAAAATTTCACAAACCGACGGATCAGAAAGGTAACAAGTACTTTGATAACGGTAGCACAGCTGCACTTGTAAATCCTAGATAACTACCAACACGTGTGTAATGATCACTGCTGATAAAAGACGCGCACTGAAGAAGCCATTTCATGGCAACACCTAACAGTAAGAATACACGTTCTTCACAAAATTAAATATTAAATATTTGGACGCGATACATCAATCATAATAAACAAACAGTGCTGACATTGTCATAGAAGTGACACGAAGACGTGGAACGAATATTCTTCATCCTCACACTCCACCCAGAGCACACCGACGTAGGTAGCATTATTCAGAAGTATTGATTAAGTATATAATCTTGTAAACCAATCAAAGAAGTCTTTCGAAACGTACTGCTATTTTCATTTCACATACCTCAAAGTATCAAAGACATGCGTGTCCTGACACATCTTGATCCACATACAATCACAAAATTGGGGGAAACGGAAGTGTTGTGGACACAAACACTGTAAAACATGCCATCACACGAAAAAAACAAACACATTTTCCAAAACAGTCACAAAGCTTAATATTAATAACCATAATGTAACATGCAGTACATTAAATGCAAAATACCTCATCGCATGCGCCCAATATATTGAAGAAACGCGTAATTTAGACCGTAGGATGAATTTCCAAGTTTCAGAATTGAAAAAAATAAAGATGAATGCGTCCAATTGGCGGAATATTTTTATTATCCAGTTCATAGTGTTAATGGTGTAATCCTGTCTGCAATCGCCCACAACTAAAACCAGAGAACAGAAAATAAGAAATGCAGAAAAGTATATTGATTTGCCGGCTAGGCACCTTTAAACCCAGATGTTTAAATGAAGAATAATCCATGTGTGGATTTGTCAGTATTCAAGTAACAAGAAATTCACACATTACCGAAATCAAATTTTCCTGCCTTACCTTCACTTCTATACAACACAGGTCCTAACCATCAATTTGATTATTTAAAAATGTCAAACATATCAAATGCATTATCAATACATTAAAAATTATGATCAACTCATTGATGTAATATTGTTTTAGAAATTATATTAATGCAAAATTCTAACAAATATCAGTTCCACAGAATATTAGAACAAGGATCTAAATATTTTAGATGGCGCAGTTATTTTTGCTAACTTTCTGACCTTCTCTTTCATTGGTGTTCTAACCATACATACCTTATGACAACTAAAACGTAACTAGGCTCATCGCCATTCTACCGATTTGTTGGGCATAACTACAAAATCACAATTTAGACTTTGTACACTGCTTGCATTTCAGGGTTGTGTTATGTCTTTATGTGAAATTTTCGTTTGTTGCTTGTCTCCCTTGAAAAGTAATGGAAATATTTTCAAAGAGAAATAGCTGGTTTAGAATCAGTTATCTATCTATCTATCTATCTATTTATCTATATTTATATCTATATAGCGTCTCAAATACGTGTTATATAAAGTAATGGTCCGATAATAAGAATAAAATGTTACACAGAATAACTAAAGATGAACAATCACATTGAAAGTAAATACCAGTTATAGAAGGGTTAAAATATCATGCAACAGTAATTTAAGACAGTACATATCTAATTTTTTAATTGTATTACATGTATTAAGAACATTCAGGGTTCCTGAGTGGAAGAAACACAACAGAACAAATTTTCAATCTTAGGGTTCTGTTGGAAAAGTACTCACAACATCAACAAGACATCTATCATGCGTTCGTCGATTTCAAAAAGGCTTTTGATAGAATGTGGCATGAGGCATTGTGGGTCCCAATGAAGAAGTACAACATGGGTCAAACGTTTATCAAGACCATCAAGCAGTTGTACGCTAAGGCTACCAGTGCAGTAATTGCTCATGGTTCTGTGGGGGACTGAGTCAAGACAACAGTTGGAGTACGGCAAGGCTGTCTCTTGTCACCCACGCTTTTCAACAGCTACTTAAAGCGCATCATGACGGAAGCCCTGGAAAATCACTGTGGGACAGTTAGCATTGGAGGGCGTAACATCACCAACCTCCGCTTTGCAGACGACATTGATGGGCTGGAAGGCAGTGAAGATGAGCTTGCCACCTTAGTGAAGAACCTGGATGAAACATATTCCAGATTAGACATGGAGATAGGTGCCGAGAAGACAAAGCTGATGACAAACAGTGGCAAACAAATCTCAACCAAGATTAAAGTCAGAGGACAGGACCTGGAAACAGTGGGCCAATTCAAATTGATTTTTTCATGAGTCGCACAAACAACCGCAGCTATGTCAACGCTAAGACCCATCTGGAGAGACAAGAAAATTTGTCTGAAAACTAAAATCAGACTATTGAGAGCTCTAGTCATCTCATTCTTTCTGTATTCATGTGAGGCCTTGACCCTGACAACGGAATTACAACGAAGAACTTTGGCATTTGAAATGAGATGCTACAGAACCATCCTTGGCATCTCTTACATGGACCACATCACAAATGAAGAAGTACGCGACACCATCAGGCACAAAGTAGGCCATTATGAAGACCTCCTAACCATGGTCAAAAACAGAAAGCTGAAATGGTATGGCCATGTCACTAGAGCCAACAGTCTATCCACAACAGTACTGCAGGGTAGTGTCCAAGGTGGTAGAAGGAGGAGTAGACAGAGAAAAAAATGGAGTGACAACATCACAGAATGGACCAGGAAAAGTTTTGCAAAGACACAGGCATTGGCACATGATCGAGTCAAGTGGAGGGAACTGGTCAGATGTTCAGCAGCACAGTGCCTCGATGACCACACTAGGTCAAGAGACTAATGATGACATGATGATGATTACATATTACGATTTTTGTACTACTACATTTACTTTTGTATATTTTCTATGTAACTCGGGCTAGCGTAGTATATCGCAAATTTTGTCTAGTATTGAAAAGACTTAGCTAGATATCTATATTAGCAATTCAGCTGCATTTTATTACGAAACGTTTAGTACCCTAGGATTATTATAGTCTTATATGATACAGATAGGTTCTCTTCTGAACATGTTTATTCCATTATAATGTTGAACCGATAACGTAATTGTATGGCTTACTTTCAATAGCGTCATTACGTGTTATCGTAGTACACGGTCTTAGATTTATTCTCAGAAAATCAGAGTTGACAGGCTAGCAGTTGAGTTGACCATAAAGCTGACCATAGCAGCTATAGAGTTGATTGAACCGTATTTTGCTGGTTTAGTAGCAGGTGATCTAACGTTGCTGACCGATTGGTGCGCGTTGATTGCCTGATTAAAAAAGCAACTGACGGGTTGTCGGTGATTATCAGTAAAGCTGACTGCTTGATTTGCCGGAATGACTAGCAAACGTATTATAGTGAGACAGCGTTTTGGGTAACTCCAAACATGTATTATTTTACCCGTGGGCCAGTTTTGGGGCTTGTTATACCCAGTGTTGTGTGATTGAAAATGCACTGTATGATGTCTGTCTCATTTTTTCCAGCATTTACATCATACCAATGTCTTTACAGTCCTAACAACGCTGGGTATAACAAACCCTCAAACAATATAATTTTTCACTATTTGAATGAATCTGTTATTTCTTACTTATGAGTAAAGTACATCATATTTACTATTAGAGTAAATCACATCATTATTTTCTTCGTTTGAAATTACTGTGGACCATAATACTTTGTCCTATTACGATGTATGTAAGTTCATTTGCTTGTATTCACATTTATATTACTCTATCTGGTCCGTGCAGAATGTGTAAATGTCTCATAAATGGGTCTTATACACGCAATTATTAACCATATTACTTTTTTCTGGTTTGAGCCAATCATCACTAAGTTATGGATTGTTGTCAGCATCAAACGTTTTCTGTTATAAATCCGAACCTAACCCGGTTATCATTTCACAATGGAGCTATTGGCTTAATTTCATCAATTATTGCATTCAGGTATAGTTGCTACAAAATTTAAATACATATGTCTTTGGTAAAGCAGATGCAGATTGAATGTATTTATTGGAAAAATAAAATTCGGGTATTGTGTCAGCAATAAATGTACAACATTCAGTCGTAATTTTGATTATGGCAAACAATGTATTTTTTTCAATCTGTTTAAAAACAAACTCTTTTTTAATAGAGCGTGCGAAGAAACCCTGTTATACGTTTTTCTAGCTGTAGCTGTCCCGAGAAATCATATTGTGTTTCTTTAATCTCTAATGATGTGTGAAACGATGCTTCGTTCTAGATTTTTTTAAGTGTTGTTTTCATGCATTACATTTTTACGAGTGTTCGTATTGTACAAAATACCGCTCAGTACATGCAAAATTTACTGTTATACGTTTTGCAATAATGCTTTGGAAGGCCATCATTGTACAAGAACTGTAGAAAAGAATAATTATTATATGTTGGTGCACGTAACCATCATACCAGTAATACATTCAAGTACTTCTATAACTGTACAAGTAGGAATGATGACAAAATTCGTGTAATCAATCCTTATGGTAAATCCTGTCTCAGTGTGAAAAATAAGTGCTGTCCTTACCTTATTGTGGAACTTTAAATGAAACAACATAGTTCAGATTTCATTAGTGTATCATTAGTGTCATACAATTCATTAGCTGGCATATCTTTGCTCAAAAATACGGACGGAATATTCACCCCTTGTGTCAATTTGTCTTAATAAGCATTGCATAATTGGATTACAAATGGGCCAAAAAGATACATAAGGAGGTAATTGCGACTAAAACTGAATAACGACAAAAACGGCTGCACTGAGGTCCATGCCTTGTCCTCCGGTTCTTGATGTTTGTAATATTTTTTTCAGAAGGACTACGAATATTACATAAGAAAATAAAAAAACAATTGTTTGCTTGAAGCATTAACAAGACCATTCATTTGTTGTAGACTGAAAATGCAATGCATCAGAAAACCAAATCAAACTCAGCAGAATAATGCAACATATGCTTTAAGGGGCTACGCACATTTCTGAAAATAGAAATGGTCCCTATGATACCATAAAAAAACCAAACGAATGTATGAAAGCTCTCATACAAGGTCCTGGGGATAAAGATAGACACAATTCTATTCGAACAATGGACTTAAAGCATTTAAAGCAGAGATAATGTAATTTCAGAACAACAAATGAATTGCTAAACAAAGACATTTGCAAATGCGGAAAAGAAATATTACTATATCAGGTCATAATGAAGTGTGCACAAAGGCCGCGTCAACAACTGTTTGTTTAAATTCAGCCTATCCAGTTGTCAAAGAAATTTATGAAGTTTTACATCTTTTTGAGAAGTAAGTGGATACACGTGGAAACACATATCTGAAATTACAAATCGTTGTGACATTCGAAGCAGTTATTAGCTTTCCAAATTCATTCACTGACGTTGACATTTGATAACAACAAATGGAAAGCACGATTGCCACATTTTGCAACTCCTGGAAACGTCACGTGTAGTTTCTGTGTACGTTCCATTCACAGTATTTTGATAGGAATATGTATTTGTACTATACCTATTCACTTTCGTTGTAAATTTAAGTATTATAAAAAATATGACATTAATATGTATTGCATATAAGTAGGAATTACTGCGATGGACGTTCTCGTTACATATTCTATCAAATAATGACCATTGTTCTCATGTGGGAAATCATGGGAAACTAGTGTGGTTCACGTCACAGAAAGTAGATAGGAACTACATGAATGGCTTTCTTTAAGACCGAAACTACATTTTAATTCATGGACTGTACATATAAAAATAATTAGTACGTTTTCAGACTGCTGAAACTTAGCTGAAAATTTATCAACAGTTTTATAATATAACGGAAGTGAAATGGAATCTTGCGGAATATGGTATTACAAATCTTACATACGTAATAATTACGCTTTAGTGTCTTATTAATTTGAATAATATTGAAGCTTCAAGCTGTGATTTTCTTGAAAGTTTTATTTATGTCTTAGAAACCTTGAGAAAACTTTAAAGAAACCTCAGAACATTATTTTCTATTTTGGAAACTAGGTTGGAACTAAACTATTTACAGTCTCTGTGCAGTTTCCGTAAGGTTTCTTTTTTTGTTAGCACGACGTATCTCTCATATGATATCAGTAAAGGCTACAATTACAACAAATAGTCACTGATCTATTATAAAATTCTTTTTAATTCACTTTAATTCATCTTTTTGAAATTTTAGGTAGTCGAATCGTATATGTATATAGCCTTTATGTTGTGCCCATCACACGATATGAAACAATTTCCTCGTGAAAGTCGTCTGCGTTGATGTCAAGTTGTATTCGTCTATCCGAAGGCACTTTTTTAAAGTAAAAAAAAAAACTAATATGTATCACATATCTGATCATTGTCAAGAAATTACTATCACAAACTTTTTGAAATATTGACTCACGCATCACAGTGAAATGGCCTATTGAGCCCGAATAAATAACAAAATTACAATGTACAAACAATTTTCATCAAGCATATATATGAGGTGATGACCAAGTTTGTATTCTTGTCATATTGGGAAAGAAAGGATGATTTCAGGTATGTAAACCAATATGTTTTCTAGAGAACCCAGGTTTGACCAATTGACCTGACATTCTTATATATATATATATATATATATATATATAACGGGTCAGATCCTGTTATCTCTCACAACCTTTCTTATGGATGATACACGTTTAGGGTGATACTTTAATAAAGTTGCTAACAATAAAAAAGCCAGCCGCTGCGAATGCAACTACTCCAGACACGATAGCGAGGGCAAATCCAGCGTGTAATGATGCTCCTGACTCTGTGGTTGGGGTATTGTTTGCAAACACAATGGCTCCTATAATCATGAACAGTCCTGGAAAAAAAAAATATTCAAATATGATGTCAGAATAGAAAATAATTGTTTGTATGTGTGTGTGTGTGTGTGTGTGTGTGTGTGTGTGATTTATATTTTGACGTAGCTTTAAGACCTTTTCTTCCATATTGCTAATATGTTTTCTGAGATTTAATTAATAGCGAACCATTCTTTTGTTTATCTGTACAAATAAAGGTGTTTTACCAATCTCACCATTAAACATACCATTTATACTCGCTTTCTTTTTCAAGTCGTGGTTAACATGGTCTCTGGCATAATATAACCCTAGAATATCACTCTCTGTACGTAAGGTACCTATTTCAAAAATAGGATTAAATTCCCTTTCATCAGCCGTGTACAAGTCTTGCGCTTTTTCAGGAAAGCTCCCTCCCCAGCGAACGAAAATATTAAGTCAATGTCTGGTTTCGCAAAATAAAAATATGTATCACGTGTTTCACATGATATTCAAAATGTTAAGCCGGCCAGATTTTTTACAAGTGTGTTCCTATCGAAAGTCAAAATTAGGTGTGTGCGTTTGTGTTCAATGTTTAAGGTAACTTTAACAATTTTCAAGTCATATCGCTACAATCTCTGCAGTGTGGCAAATTGTAGTATTGGATCAACATGTAGCATATCCCACCCAGACACATTAAATAGCATGTACCATTTGTCTTTTGTTCGCCTTGGCAGGGGTTTAAACCCGCGACCTCACGCATCCAACGCGGATGCTCTAACCACTTAGGTACCAAGAGCGGTCCCAATGTTATATATATGTTACCCTTGCAAGTTTGTTAGTAGCATTATTCATTCCACAATTGTATGTGTAATATCATGTCAAGGAACGCAAAGTCTATGCATTCTTATATGTTGTGATCTTAAGGTATGCTTAATATATTTAGATTTTTAATGTTTTCACCCATGAAGAAACTATTCACCTCATGATACGCTGGTGCACGTGCGCGATGAGCTCATTGAATGTTTGGACAACGAATAATTTGTATTTATATGTACAGCGCTACATAATCACATCATGTTTTATGGATCTCTAATTTCTGAATATTTTTCATTTCATTTGTTCTTGTTTCCTGCCTCCGTTTTCATTATATATGAATATAGTAGCATATAGATGGATGTGAGAGACAATGTAGTTAAATGTATATCAAAAACTGTATGAATAGTTAAACAAGTTTATGATTATATTATATGATATGTATATATTTACCGGCTAAGATTGCTAGTCCTCCTGCAACAAGTGAGATTATTTGATTGTCCTTCATGGCGGACAACTTGAGGATACCAATAACACCAGCACCAGCCACAAGTAGGAGTCCCAGTATCTCTAAGGCTCTGACAGTATCGAAATAGGAAGGAACTGTTGGGAATTGTTTTAAATAAAAAAGGAACATATTAAAAAATATATATGTATTGTTATTGTGAAATTGTTTCCAGTTTAAAAGAAACACTTAATCATCTGTTACTGCAATTTTAATATTTTCAGAAAATAGTATGTGCACTTTGTGGTTTAACGCCATTTCTGTATATGGTTATATATGGACTGCATTGTATTTGACGAAGAAAGAATCAGCAATATTCCGGTAAAACCACGCTACGGGTAGGTTTCTTACCCATCCCTATTTGACCAATCCTGAGATTCTATTTTACTCAGACATGTATAGGTAAAGGTGAGCTCTTTAAACCATTCGGCTATCTGGGTCCCTTGCCGAACATAAGCTTTTCAATACCAACAACGTCAAGAATGAAGAGTAACTGGTTGTTTTCTAATATTTACTCACAATTGGTTTAATCATAATCCTGGAACTTAATTTACATTTATATTGATGGAAAGGTCAGGGCAGATGCATTGATCAAACCGATATTTGTTGTATTTTCTCAAATGTTTTACGAAACATCTAAGTTTTATTTATAAGTGCATTTGTGTTTGTCTCTTAGGACCTCCCCCCCCCCATGCCACATACTGCGCAAGGAACAGCGAATATAGATATATTATATCTACAAACAGATGAAAAGAATGTGCAATATATGTTTGTTATCTATTTACGCACAGTATCATGCTGTCATTCAAGTCATACCATATTACATCAATCTAGAAAGGAGATAATAATATCTTACATTTGTAAATACAAATAAACTTTACATATTGCCTAATTATTTTAAATCGATCTCAAGCATTCTAATATGGCCATACCAAAACATATATTTGCAGAGTTTTTGGTTTCTTCAATTATTCCTGCAAACGTCATACTCAGCATCAAATGCCTAATATAACATGTTTTTCACTGTTGTAAAGATGCATCTACATCCAGGCAATAATTAACTCCCATAAAAGCTCGCTTTTTAAAATACTTTAATAACACATAAATTAACATTTTAATATCTGGCGTTGTATAGTTATGTGTGCAGGTATAGGGAAAGCATATTTCCATGCTATAATATCCACAACTACTTCCGCCTGTCATAAGCGTATTAACACATGCAATCCAATTGTAAAAATGTCGTGATTCGTATTATAAGTAATTTTTTTATAATTTTCTTTTATCTTTCTTTGCCTGTTTGATTATGCTTCAGCTTTGCATTCAACCTACATTCTAGTGTACTTATATACATAAATACATACCAATTGCAAAACTGTCACATTGTGATTGCCCAGAATAACTCGCACACGTGATCCATAATCCATAGTAGCTTGACACTGAACCCAAAGGAGACTTAGAGTAATACCAAAATGGCAACGCAATGGCTACTATGTTGAGTGTCACCGATGTAGATGCGCAGCTCACAGCAGCTTTGCCTAGCATTGACATAATGTACCTTTGAAGAAAGAAGAAAACATCTCAAGTAAGTACGGTGTTAAAGACCAGTTAAAGGTGTACAATCTGTCAGAGTCGGCGCTTTCATAACACAAGGTAAATAGATTAAAACAGCGATCCCTTTGTTCATGAGTGTATTGCCTAAATTTGGAATGACTCGTGCCTAGAGCGATACTGTACTACGATATGTCCATTATTCTCATATATCGACTGTACCGAGCTACACAGACGTTTCCGGTTGGTAAAACATAAATTTGGCTTACTAAGGTTTTACGCATTGTCTTGCCTTAAAATGTTCTAAACGTTTTTGCCATTAATTTGTTAAAATGAATCTTCAGAAATTATCACCGATGTTTAGTTCACGGTCAACTTTAACAAAATGAAATAACGAATGTTCCAGAAGCAAGTTGAATTTGATGGACCAGCGTTTATATAAATGTTGTCTACTTCAGAAATATTTATTTTATATGTTAACATCGGTATCAGTATAAACAAGCTGCGCTCAATTGTGAGGATTTAATTTATTTATTCAACTTATTAATTGGCATTTTATAAGTACCCTTTGATTATATATATTTCCCTGAATGTTTTCAATCTATGCATTATTGGTCTTCACA
The DNA here is from genome assembly GCA_029339505.1 of Unio delphinus. Classification (NCBI taxonomy): domain Eukaryota; kingdom Metazoa; phylum Mollusca; class Bivalvia; order Unionida; family Unionidae; genus Unio; species Unio delphinus. The sequence goes on from JAQISU010000065.1 coordinate 502,011, forward strand.
TTTGGGAAAGGAAAGATGAAATTTTAATATTGTTAGTTACATGAACACAGATACATACATACATACATGCATAAATACATACATACATACATACATACATACATACATACATACATACATACATACGCTTACGAGGTTGCAGAGACCGCCTCTGAAGAGGGAGGTTACGAATTCAAAATCTGTCTTAGTAATTTCATAGACTTATAAAATGTTGATATCAGCTGCCTCGCTCTGGGCTAGGTATTTAGAGGTTAGTTGTACTACTAGTCAGCCTGGTGTCAAGATAATGTGAATGGGTGAGACACGATACCTCGTGTTCGTCCTGACGCCACACTACTAGAATTATAAACGTTCAGGTTACAGACATGATTCAAATATTAGTTTTGCTACGTTAAAAATGTCAAAAGCCTCGCACACAAAAATAGGTACATACATACATTCATCCATACATATATTGCAACAATTATTAAGGTAGAAAGGGTAACCGATACATATTTATAAGTGTTACAATTACCCTAATCGCTGTACACAACGCAATCCTGTTTTATTAGAACAATATTGTTTTCTGTCAATATACATATAAGATTTTGGAATATCAGACTTAGTTTTGGTTTAGGAACAGTACATGTTTTAAGTTAGCCATCAGTAGAAACAAAAGTGTACAATTCATGTATGACATTTTTATTCCCGAAAGTTTCATATTTCTGCAAGCGATGTAAATTTGAAAATGTCTTTACATTTGATTATCTCTAATCTCATTTTACATAATATAAATAATTCCCGTGGTATACGATCTAAAACTGAAGAAGATATTCATTTTGTTTCTCTTTTTATGTCAACAACGCTAAATACAATAATATTGGTGTCCACCCATTTGATAAAGCAATGGGAATAAGTTTAATGTCGCCTCTGCTTATACGTTAGAATGTTTGATGTTTTTTTTTACTTGAAAATGATTGTGGATGGTGTAGACATAGCTTGTGGAAAAGGAGTAGAAACTCAGTTAATGAATAAACATTCACACATTATTAATTATTTTATAGCTTAGCTTAAGCCAAGAGTATGGAAATAATATTGTACTCATACTGCAATTATCAATTATTACAAGAGTATGGAAGTGATATTGTACTCAAACTGTAATTATCAATTTTTACAAGAGTATGGAAATGATATTGGACTCATACTGTAATTATCAATTATTACAAGAGTATGGAAATGATATTGGACTCATACTGTAATTATCAATTATTACAAGAGTATGGAAATGATATTGGACTCATACTGTAATTATCAATTATTACAAGAGTATGGAAATGATATTGGACTCATACTGTAATTATCAATTATTACAAGAGTATGGAAATGATATTGGACTCATACTGTAATTATCAATTAATACAAGAGTATGGAAATGATATTGGACTCATACTGTAATTATCCATTATTACACAGTATGCTCATGATACTTAGTACTTGTCGAAAGTTTGATCTGTAAGAATATATTTTAAAGCGCACGTTTCCCCTCTACAACGATTAAAAGTATTCAATTAATATGTAATTGTCATTTTAAAAGGCATCGTAATTTATTTCTTACCTTGTTAAATATGTAAGCAATGTGTTCAAATTAGTTTCAATCACAAGTAAGTTTTAATAACACACACACACACACACACATATATATATATATATATATATATATATATATATATATATATATATATATATATATATATATATATATATATATATATATATATATATAATCTGTTCATGCAAACGTTTGCTAAACAAATCTTACACAACATTACAAACAGCCAAAAAGTCTTGGATATGAAAAGACTTACCGTTTAACTACTTCCAAGATAGTATCGAAGCAACTCCTCCTTTAGACAGCAGTGGTAATATTCCACAGGACGAATCTCATATATATATTAGAAAAGGAATTGGCGCCAGTACCAATGGACAAGTACCAACACATTTATACTTCTAGGCCAAGTTTGGAAATGTAACGTATTTCAGACCCCGAATTCTTGGAATTAATCTTGAGCATGCTCACTGCATGGTTTCACGGGCTTTTTTGATAGCAGGGTGTACGCTATTGGCCACATCAATTGGGTGAACATGAAACGTTCAAAATGGAAACCATCCAATCAATTTGTTCAGGTGGATGACTAAACCACACATCTTGTGCATTGTGCCATACGCATGCAGGTTAAACTAAGCTAATATTGTTGTTCCCATATTGCGCTGACTTGCAGGGATTGGTAGTCAATGTCATCAGTATGTCACCGCTACACTGATTATCACGATTTCAGGACGAAGTATAACAAAATGCTTGCATATAATACGCTGCTTCTAATATTCATTCGCTATCGGAGCGAACCAGCTAAAATGAGGTATATATTTAAATTACTCTTCGTCATTTAAAGATTACTTGCAAGTGTGATTTCTCAGAATCGGAGCCTAATCACTTATCTGTGGTAAAGATTTTGTAGGTGCTTTTGTACCTTTGCAGACGTAGAAACACTGCATAAAGTTTGCACAAAGAGCCTTTCTATTTGGCCTGAGTTAATGAACAAAACCTACATTTGAAGGACGTTTCTGAAGAATAAAGAAGAACAGTTCATCGATATATATATATATATAATTTTTATACTCTTTTGTATAACTCAGTGACCGGATTTTGCAATAATACACAATTCAAGATAAATTTTGAACATCAGTTTAATCAGATGGCATAGGATGTTGAACCAAATGACGCGATAACCATGATATCATTTTAATATGCATTTTATTTATTTACATATTGACAAAAAATATAAAATGTTGTAAACAACGGTGTTCAACTTAAATACATCGCCTCTAAATATTAGCAGTTGTTAAGAATGAAATGTCGTCAGTTCAGTGACAAGGCACATTCGTTTAAAAACCTATCTAGATCCATATTATATTTTGAATCGGTCGCAGATTGATTTTAGCAGGAGCAATGGGTCTAGATTATGTACCAGGCTAGTCTGCCAATTCACCGTGCGTCCAGATCACTCTCTTTATGAAATTCAATTGCTTAAACTTTCCAAACCTTCTCTGCCATTACGAATGAATGCCTCTCACCCTAATAAACACCCCAATTAACATGCTAATTAACACCCTAATTAACACTCTAATTAACACAAGCCGTTCAGACGATTTACTGCTATGTATATTTAATATATAAAACTTGGATCATTTCATCATCCGCACGCTGTTATCTATGATGGATCGCAGAGTTGCGATAAAGTAAGCCAGTCAATTTAACCTCTATGTTTTATATTATATCAGTGGTTACAAAATGCATTGTCCAGAGTGCGACGAATGTCATAAGAGGCAATACATTACATTTCTAACGTCAGTCGGACCTTATAACCGTCGGTTTTTCACATATTTTTTTATTATTTTATAAGATGCAGTAACCCTTATTTTCTAAGCAAGATCACAACGCTGCAAACAAAAAAGTCAAGAAAAATGAAATACCAGTAGGTATTGTTCGCGAATGATATAGACGGTCTCGTTGACTTAAGTAATAGTATAGATAGGATGATTGGATCCACAGTGTGTGTGTGTGTATGTGTGTGTGTGTGTGATTGGGACTTTTAACGTAACTCGAACAATTTGTTCAGTGATATCACTATCATGTCTGTCGTGTGGCCATGTATTATGTTAGTATGATGTCAAACAAGGTGGAATCATGCCGCAGACATGTATCATCATGTAATACACAGTCATGCATCCTGATACCAGGCCAACCAGTCCTAACACTACCCTCTTAATGCTGAGTGATTAGCGAGGCAGCTCTTAGTACTGTCGGTATAAGTCTTTGGTATAACTAAACCGGGGTTGGAACACGCAACCTCCTCTATACCGGCTGTACGCTCTAACAACGTGGCCACTGGAACGTTGTTGTTTGACAGTAAAACTGTATGAGCTGTAAATGGATTACTGAGTCAAATAAAATACAGGTGTTAATTACCGAAATTAAATACTTCCTCTGACGTGTGAAAGTCCACATTATAGTGGTAAAATTATATGTTATGTGTAAGGAAAAAAAACAACAACAATATGAAAACAAAACACACCAAAAAATATCGAAAAACTCGTCAGGTGATTATGTGGCAAGATATTAACCCTCGAACCCTATCCAGCATCGTACCTGGTGCATCTTTTGAGATCTGTTAGAGCTGCAAGATAAATAAAAAATGATTGGTTTTCTTGTTTGCATGAATCGTTGAAAGATATACACACATTATACTCTATACTCTGCACACTGTTCAAAAAAACCTTTTCGATAGTGTCACAATATTATATAAGCCAATTATATATTTGTATCCTCGTAAACCCTTCCATCAAGCTAAATTAAAATTCGCATGTAATACGCAAAGAGAGAGAGAGAGAGAGAGAGAGAGAGAGAGAGAGAGAGAGAGAGAGAGAGAGAGATGGATAGATGGAATGGATGGATGGAACGACGGACGAACGGGCGAATGGATGGACGGACGGACAGACAGACAGACAGACAGACAGACAGATAGATATATAGATAGATACGCTTTCGTTCGAGCGCGCTAACGTTTATTACCGATCTAATCACATAATATGTAGTGCAAAACATAATCATAAGAAGGGCGTTCCAGATCATATGTCAGAGAGATCTGAAAATGTCCAGGATATAGAATGATATTGAACTCAAACTAAATTTGGTTTCGTTTGGAATTTTGTTTGTTTTATGGAACCTAGATTTAGATTTATATAGATGAGTATGGACCATTAACGTATTCTATCTCAACTAAGAGTTTAAGTGAATCTATTTTGTAGTTTTATATTGGGGAAGAATATTAATATCTAATGCAAACCTAACGAGGTTTCAGTAATTTGTGTTAATCCTCTGACCCTAATAAATATCATATTAGCTTAACTTTTCTTTCTCTTTACATAACAGCGCAAAGTCTTCTTGTTTTGACTGATTAATTGTCATTGATGCTAAACCGCGCTTCGGCACTATGACTTGATCTACAGGTCATCTGTACAATTCAGATTACTGATTGCAAAATGAATTATTATTATTATTATTATTATTATTATTATTATTATTATTATTATTATTATTATTATTATTGGATTGCAGAATATTCATCCTAATGGTAAGAACTGGTATATCCTCTGCATTCCTGATCATCTTATGCGTAACGTTTCATTATCATCTGCATTCCTGATAATCTCATGCGTACCTTTTCATTATCATCTACATTCCTGATAATCTGATGCGTACCTTTTCATTATCATCTGCATTCCTGCTAATCTCATGCATAACTTTTCATTATCATCTGCATTCCTGCTAATCTCATGCATAACTTTTCATTATCATCTGCATTCCTGGTAATCTCAAGGGTAACTTTTCATTATCATCTGTATTCCTACTAATCTCATGCGTATCATCTGCATTCCTGACAATCTCATGGATAACATTTCATTATCATCTGCATTCCTGATAATCTCATGGGTAACTTTTCATCATCATCTGCATTCCTGCAAATCTCATGCGTAACTTTTCATTATCATCTGCATTCCTGCTAATCTCATGCGTAACGTTTCATTATCATCTGCATTCCTGCTAATCTGATGGGTAACTTGTCATTATCATCTGCATTCTTGACAATATCATGATTAATTTTTCATTATCATCTGCATTACAGATAATTCCATGCGTAATTTTGTATTATCATCTGCATTCCTGCCAACCTCATGCATAACCTTTCATTATCATCTGGAATCCTTATAATCTCATGCGTAACTCAATATCATCTGCATTCCTGCTAATCTCATGCGTAACCTTTCATTATCATCTGCAAGAATGATAATCTCATGCGTAAAATTTCGTTATCATCTGCATTCCTGACAATCTCACGCGTAACTTTTCATAGTCCTATGATGATAATGTCAACAAAACTTTGTTCACTGAAATTCATGCCAACTGAGAGAAGAACGTGTTTGTGTGCGAAATGCTCTTTATGGATCGTTAAATATGTTTTGAGATTTCGTTAATTATTTATTATAATGACCAGAAAACGTTTAGTCTTGCAACCGAAGTAATTTCTTGTATTCAAATGATTCTCAGCTTAGCAATATATATTTTCTCGGTTACTCTACCCTCCACTACATTATTGCCATTAATTCGTAGAAAGGTACTTCGCAGCTACCATGGCAGTATAAATATTTAACAACAGGGTATAATGACAGAAAGGAATTCTCTAAACACTTGTGTTATATTATGTGACCTCTGATAACAATGATAACTTTCCTGGAAGGGGACGACGAGATTGTGCAAACTCGTGCGTCACTATCCTTTATTTGCACTGACCCCACCTTTAAAACGGGCAACATCAAAAAAAAAATTAAAATAGGCCAAGCTCATATATGGTAACGTAAAAATGTCGAAAGTCCGAGTTGCTTTTAAAACCTTTAATCGCACAATTTCAATGCAAGCACGATCTCGTAACCATGGCTAAATAATATAAATTATTGGGCATACTGCAAAAAAATAGTTGAACACATCCAAGGGGAACTATTTGTTTGTATTCTCTTCAGACAGACAGGGCTGATATGGATATGAAGTAATTAAATCAGATGGACATGGGTATGTACGTCTGTATGTATGTCTGCATGTATGTATGTATGTATGTAGGCTGGCAGGCAGGCAGGCTGGTAGGTGTGTGTCAGTATGTATGTATGTATGTATGTATGTATGTATGTATGTATGTATGTATGTATGTATGTATGTATGTATGTATGTCTGTCTGCATGTATGTATGTATGTATGTAGGCTGGCAGGCAGGCAGGCTGGTAGGTGTGTGTCAGTATGTATGTATGTATGTATGTATGTATGTATGTATGTATGTATGTATGTATGTATGTATGTGTGTGTGTGTGTGTGTGTGTGTGTGTGTGCGTGCGTGCGTGCGTGCGTGCGTTCGTGCGTGCGTGCGTGTGCATGTGTGTGTGTATGTATGCATGCATGCATGCACGCATGTACGCACGTACATACGTACGGCAGGCTGGTAGGTGTGTGTGTGTGTATGCATGCATGCATGCATGTGTGTATGTATGCATGCATGCATGTATGAATGAACATACATCACTGTTGTGTAATCATGCTATGTCAGTAAGATTGTTAATAACTAATCTGACATATGTGCCTCGCACATGAAACGTTGATGAAAGGTTATAAAAGGGAAGTTTATAAAGCAAATACACGGCCATGTTTTTAGTTCCACACTTAACCCATTCTTAGTACCCTATTTCCTTTTCATATTCTTTGTTTCTTCACATGTGCAACTAAATAAATTTATTAATCGTTCTCCGATTACTGATTGATTTTATATTTTACTATATGTTTGGTTGCGAATACATGGAGTCTTGATCACAGGACTCGTCGCATTTGCCGTTATAGCAACACGTTGAAATGTGACATGGGGGGAATTTATTGCTAATTTTTCAATGAATATTTTATCGATTACTATAACTCGCGTTTTTATCTTTAGCAAATCAAATATAAATATATTATCCAAAAGATCGGCATGCGCTAGATACTAGGATCATCTCCACGCGTAACTATGAAAAATTTATGCTCTACCAACAACAAAAGCAACTAAAATGATTTGTATTCAGGTAGAGTTCATATTACCTGCCACATTGTTAATATTTGTATTATTATTAGTAGTAGTTGTTGTAGTAGTAATAGTAGTAGTAGTAGTATCCAGTCCGATGCAAAAATTCTACTTTTGAAATATTGCTCATTTTAATTGGTGAAAATCTGTGCAAAGAGCAGTAATGGCTATTGTTAGGCATTTAGGTAGTGGCATTTGTGGTGACATTCCTTTCGTCTCAATTGTTCTCTATCCCTGTAGCAATAATTATTTTGGGTCTTTGTTTCCAGTATGGATTCAACCACTGCAAAAGATTATAGTACTAAACGAACACAATTAGTTTAGAAAATTTAGATAATAATAATAATAATAATAATAATAATAATAATAATAATAATAATACTAATAATAATAATAATAATAAAAAAGTAAAATGTTTGCTTATTTTGTCAGCAAGCGTATGTGGACAGTGACACTTTACAATAGTCCAAGATTATCAATGCATTCAAAACTATATGAAAAGGGTTCGTTACTTTGACGAATCTTAGACTATATAGGTGTTAGAGCCGACAATGCAGTGCTCTAACATGTTAAACAGGCATCCCTTGGATGAGATTTCAGCAACATTCAGGTCTTCCCCTCAACATTACAGGTATGTAATATTATCAAAATATTCACTAAATCAACACCCTCTGCATACATAATCTTCTAACATAGCACAAAATATACCCCTTCATCCTTTAAAGTGAGTTCACTGTGCTTTACCTGTAAGCCAAATGGTGAACATGATAACCCACATACTACAAAATAATTAACAGTTACAAGATTATTAATTCTTAGAGTATCCACCGGAAAGGAAATTGGTTACAACATTTTCTTTTTTAACAAATTTTATGATCTTGCCAAGCATTGTGTTATTGTGAAAGTAAGGTCCTTCTTGAACAAAGAAAAACAATATAAAAAAACTTGTTTAAATTCGGTATTTGGTAAATAATATTTTGGATTAAAATACGCTGTTCTTGATTAGAAGTTTTATTTTATTTTGGTAGAACGTTGAAAGAATTACAGTTACAAAGTCGACTGGGATTATGGTTAACATGGAATCCGCTTCAGAACAATGATGACAATAATAAGTGTCAAATTTGTTTCAGTAATTTAGGCCATAAAAAAACAAACCTCAATGCTTCAAATGCTCCCATTACACTGAAACAGCCGAATTACTTTTGATAATTCAACAACTTTGAAGTTGCCTTATTTGCATGAGCTGCAATTATCTGCTTTGGTTTAGTCCAAACCAGCTTTGCGGCGAATAATAAACCCATATACTTCTAATAAGGTACACATTCAAGACTTTTGTGATATCCCACGTTTCTGAAAAAAAAGATTTTGCTATTATTGAGATTGATGATCATATGAGTTTTCTTACTAAAAGTTCGACAACATTTATTGGTTTCTGTAGAAATATTAATGTATTGACGCAATAACAAATTTATCAGAATAAAGCATTATAAAAATATCATAAATATATTCTGAGATTATTATACCTCTGTTGCATTCAAGTGTTAGATGTGTAATCAAATCATTATTATAAAGGAAAGCAGAATAGGACTTAAACCACAGCCTTACATTGTAGTTAATCAATCATTTGGGCGATGGGACAAACCTGTTTGGATGTATATACATATTTGCTAAGATGTTTAATATTTTACCATTCCGACAGTTACGTATTGTTAGACGTCCATAATATATCATTTTGAACTTAATCACAAGCATTTCTAAACTCTACAAAAAGACAGTAAAATCTACCTTTACTGTCGGACGTATATATTTCGCAGCTAATTCCACAATAATAAAGACATTGTCGTATGTGGGAGAATTGTTTCCTCAAATCTGCGTTTGCATCGTCTGAAAGACCATTGTATTCCTTCCACATGTGCATACGAGTATTGAATATATTGGTAAAGACTTTCCATAGGGTATCGATAAGATAATTACCTCTGTAATTGTTTCGATCGTTCGTATTACCGCAGTTGTATATAGGACAGTACTATGCTTCTATCACTATTTAGAAAAATAATCGGATTCAGAAACAAATGAAGGAAGTGCAAATTCCGGATCCCGAAAAGGAACGACAAATGCGAATACAGTATTAGAGAAGGGAGTGAATGTTAAGGAAGAGAAAAATCAATATATGGAAACTCTTTTGTAGAATACAAAGTGAGGAGAAAAATACATATCGATGAAAATGTGGGAAACACTGATGCTGAGAGAGAGAGAGAGAGAGAGAGAGAGAGAGAGACAGACAGACAGACAGACAGACAGAAAAACATAGAGAGAGATAGGAATACATTTGAAAATTGAAGAACTAGTCGGAAGAATCCCGCCCTTGTATCCACGCTCAGGTGTTCATGTTACCAACAATATTAGGTTATAACCCCCTTTTCAAGAACATGAAGTTGATATTTTCCTTACTCTGACAGCATTGCTTCAAACATTAAGTTGATAGGAGAGCGTTATAATGTGTTAATACGATGTTTTCTTAGTAGCAAAGCAGATAAAGTCTCCAATTCTTCCCGGTACAACGCATTGATGACTATGATGCGGTAAGAGAACGTTCCCTAAATGTATTCTAAGCTGTAATAGGCTGGTAACTAGTGAATATCGACACAGCTTGGAAGTTATAGTACACAAACTGGACATGCCCATTTCAAATGTTTAAGTATGTCATGAGTCTAAGTAACGTAGCAATATGATTTTTTACATTCTGAGGGTATTCATTTAGTAATATAAATTAACCTACCTGAAAATAAGGTTGCAGTTGATCCATCTCAGATTAAAGAGACTTGTTAGGACCAGAATGCTCATATTGCAAATGTAATCACTGATCCATAGTCTGCTTTTACAATTAAACAAAATGAGTTATTTCAATATGGTGCTGATAACGATATTACATCTGCAAGTTCTAAACGCTGAGAGCCTAGCAATGGATCCTGTAATAACAATTTTATAAATCCTTGGTATAAATCTGCCGGGGTTCGAACACGCGACCTCTCGTATCCGAGAGGTACGCTGTTACAGATTAGCCACCGTAGCGGTCAAGACTGTATGAATTGGCAAAGTCCTTAAAGCAGGGCACTATAACGAAATACGCATACTCCAAATGTATAACATTACCCCCGCCATTAAAAATATCTCTAGGTTTCGAGCGACACAAACATCACACTTATGTGGTCTAATAAAAATTGATGATTTTTCCCAAATCACCTGATTATTGATTCCCTAACATGATTAATATAAAACTCCGAATCAATGCACTTTTTCCTAAACGCACGTCACTCAACATCTGCAACAAAACATTTTTGAAGCACTAATTCCTTACCAGTGAACTAAATGTAAACACATATTAACCAATCTGATTCAGACATGAAAAGGTTCCAACTTGTTATGCGGGTTTAAACTCTCTCATACCAATCATCATAATTCGCTACAGGGAGGGCTTCTCTACACATAATGTCTCTAACATCAAGACAACAAATGTAACACAGAACCATTCCTATCTACCCGACAATCTCAGGTCTGGAGTTTGCGTTTCCACCAGGATACACCTGTACCAATAGACTTTAGAAAAATATATGTTTCGACTCAGTTTCGGTCAGAAGAGTCTATCGTTTTACAACTAACACACCACTAATGGACCAATCCTAAAGAACCGAACATAACCAAAAGATAACCTGCTCCCAACAGCAAACGTTTGGAACACTATCACATAAAGGATTCAACTATACCTTGGTTTGCAATGTCAATACTTCATGATGCTAATTAATTGACATGTACCAAATTGACAGTAATGCATCCGAGCAGACAATTCAAACTATGCATGATCGAAACCAGATTGGACCATTACGATTGTCACAACGGTGGCGAACACGTTGTACGAAGCAATTCCCAACTGGCAAGTCGCTAGCAAGTCAAACACAAAATAAAAACAGAGGAGCCTTCCTGTGTACAACGAGGTTAGATAATGCGATCGTCAGAAAATAACACGTCTCTGATGAACTTTAAAAACAAGTCCACCACGACTCATCGCACAGCTGGAGCAACACATCCACAGACCAACGCTAAACCTGACAAAGCATCAATCAGCTGTTAACCACATTACTAACTACACAGGGACAGTCCACTAAACCCCAAACAATCATACATTAAACAAACCTCTCCCAATATGAATTTAACTCTGCCTCACTCATAGCACGAACCAAACATATATAATAATTGAACAAACTCTGGTTCCAAGCAGCACACAACGTCTAAACTTGTTCTTATCCGCCACTGCACAAGACCAATCGAAAAATAGACATCTGTCGTCGTATAATTCACTAGTATCACACTATTTACACAGCCCATGGGTGCAGGTCAATTTGATTTTTTTACTGCGCGCTTTTGTATATCAATCCGTTTGACGTTTTGTTTTATACCCAACCAATTAAGGATCAATGGGAAACGATTATTACCCACCCATGAAAATGTATATATCAGCTTATGTCGGCTAGTCAAATGTGCCTTATATAAACGTTTTATGTTTCCTTACTGAACACTTTGCTCTAAATGGCATTTTTGTATTAAATCAGCCTCAATATATATTAGTGTTTCACTTATTCATATTAGTTATTTACCTAACAGATTACGGCAATGTAATGTTTTAAATGGGCACCATTGTCCAGTACAATTTCAAAGGACTGATGCTCATCATCCAGTTCAGAGAAGTTTGAAATCCATCCAAGCAATACATTTTATGGCGACACGAGTGGCCATTTGCAAAGTGTTATACCAATGTAACTATTACAGCGCACAATTCACAATGCAAATGTCAAACCTAAATAGATATATTAATTACTTGCCTTCCTTGGAATATTCTCTACCTTTCAGTCTCAACGTAACATATTGTTTCCGATCAGTCGCAAATAGATATTGAAACCACGCCATGGAGACGTACACCATCATGGAGACGTACACATTATCCTAAGCCCCTGTTTAATTAATCCTTTGCATAATTTAACGGTCTTATACCGTAAATACCGCACCTGCAGTCATATTGCAAATGTACACCATTATAATGTAATATAGAATAATATAAATATTCAGACAGACATATATATATATATATACTGGTGCAAATTGAAAATGGGTGGTTTCTCAACATTTCGGGCCAAGAAAGCTCTTCTGTCAGGGGAACAAACTTAGACAAACTCTAAAATAGAATCCGTAAAATATTCTAGACTACTGTATGTTAGAATCCTTATAGACAATTTGAAACAAGAGATTTAACATTAAAGATTTGTTCGTGAATAATAAGCAATCAGGTTCTTATTTTATTTTTACATAACTAGCAAAGCAATATGTTTAGATCCAATTTAATGTTAAAAAGAAAATACGAAACAAATCATTGTGAGATTATATCCCTGTATAGTTATGCAAGTAGGTTCGGGGGAATGAAAATAATTCTGAGTCGTCATAATTTACAAAACTAAAGGAACGAGAAATTAAATAAAAATACTAATAGTATCGGTAGTAATAGTAATAGTACTTGTAGTATGATCGAAAACAGATATTACCGTACACAACGTCAGGTGAAAAATTAATGACTGGCTGTAATTTCTGAACGGACACAAAAGGAATGTCAGATTTCCACATTTCGGAATAATTCCTCGTGATCTTTTAACTGCGGTATCGTCATCAGTATCGTTCATTATTTGTGCGTTCTGTGTCTGTCCACCCTATGCTGGATTCCATCGGTATCAGCTTGAGCGACATGAGTGACGTTTCATTCGTGTTGTATTTTGTTGTCATATTTCCCTTTCATTTTGTTGCGAATGTATATGTTGTGATTATACGCATACTTCCTGAAATCAATTACTTCGCCAGCATATTAAATGGCACATATTTTGAATGCCAGTAGAATTGTTGTATTATTTGCTTGATACCATGTCAGTTGATTGGTCGTGCAGTTAATTACTGCTGGTCTCGGGTATATGTTTGCAAATTATTCAACGTTTGCCTATGCAATTGTATGTGCCTGAATATTTAACTTTTTCGGAAACTAGGTTTGCACGTACCAGATGGTACTTGCAGTTTAATTGTCAACGGTACGCAACTATCCGTTGTTTTCACGTGACGTCACAAAACGTGTGTACTTTTGAGTCTCTATCCCCTATAACCGGCACCTAATAGCATTGTTCTAACCGCATACTTACGAAGGCACGTTTCATTTTGTGAGTACAAATATAATAATACATCACATTATGCTGTGTATGTCAAGCGCACGAGATCGAATGCGTGACTTTTCTTCGTGTTTTCCTCAAGTAAAAACATTAAAATTTCAACCATCTTTGTTATTCTTTCATAAACAAATAGATCGATCCATAAACAAACGCATACATAACTGGATAAACAACCAAGTAGAAACAAGTAATGATTTTCAATTTTGATGGGTTTAAGTCAATATATTGGCTATTGTTCAAGTTAAAAAGCTAATTGCTAATACATACTTTCATATTTCTAAAAGCATTTCAAGAATACATCCTTTAACATTCGACACAAAGTCATGTTCCGTTAGACACGTGATTAATTTAAATACACTAAAGATGACACTTCTTTGACCGGTTATCGCTTTCATTCATTAGCATCCTACGTCGATCATCTCCATTCTGATATTGTATCTAGAAAATTATTATGCAGAAACACTCTTTAAAGATCACAAACTTCGGGAAATCACACGAATGGCTTTTGAAAAATGTCAGTATTATCTGTTTGTAAAACAAAATAGGTGCATTTCTCTCAGATATCAATAAACCCGATTACGGTTCAACTTTACTATTATGTCTTTCGATATAAGGAAGGGAACTTCCAGTTTATTTTCATTTTTGTGTTATAAGGAACATAATTTCAAGTATTATATATGTATCGTGTCTAAGAAGTAAATATCCTTATCGATATTTAAATCAGATTATTATCTTAAATATACATGATGACTAAAGCTGACAACGGTTTGTTAGAGACTCAAAATGGCGGCAGAAGGTGCCCGCGCGTTACATTGTGGGTATTTGTGTACTAAATCGTGACGTCCGTGAACGTCTTGAAACATATCATTGAGACGTTCAGACCATTCAATAGGCTGCAATCCATGTGATCTCCGAAGCCTCTTTATAAGGGTAGCATGATTAGAATATATGCGATGTGTGTCTATCATATGCCGTAATGGAGGTCTTTATTATATGTTTATTGTGGAAGCTGGTCGGAAGAAGATGCAGGTTAGAGGAAGTAGGTTAAGAGTGTAGGTCATTTTATAATTTCATACCAAAACGGCAGACTGAGTATCCAAAGATATACATATAACCAATGAAGTAAATTTAATCGCGGGATGAAAATTATTTGCGAATATAAGAAATACATTCATATTGTCGCCCGTCTCAATCCATTTATGAAATTATAGTTTGCTTACTTATCACTCGTTTAGGGGAATTTCAGGCTGGCTTTCAATGTAGTGTTATTATCATTATTTAAGTTGGGTAGATTTATGATATCTTATTAGTATGTAAGGTGACATCTTATGCGACTATCGCTGGCCTATATCCAAATATATATACATATGTTTGTGATACTCTTTTCCAGCACTGGCTCGTCATCTTCGACCATATTACACTTACATTACTCCTTTATATTACAAACAGCTAGATATTACTAACGATTTTAAAGTAATTAGCTTGCTTACTGTGTCCACAGTAATAACAGCCATTCATAACATGCCAAGGTTATCAATGCATCGAACAGTAGATGAGGATGACTCGTTATTTCAGTGGCAATACACCTATTTAGAGTTGTAATTAAATAATAAGTGAAATAAATTGTTCATCGTCATTTATGTTTCCCTCAACACCACTAGTAGTTGTACTCATTCCAAGTAGATAAAATCTACGACAGTTTAATCTATTGAGCATACTGTATCTGAAGTCCCATTGTTGAGTGTGATCGCCATGCATACCAGAAAATTGCATCCTATCCCTTTCCTACAGCTTGGACGGTGTATGTGCAAATAACCCACCATAGAGATTTATTGGGTACAACAATTCATTTCGTTTCATTTACTGGCCAGGTCCTCATTAGCATGCAATAAATTTCAACCGTAATATACTCAGTGTGTTTATCTAAATTCTTACGAGTCTGGTCCTTTCAGTCATAAACGCCGATTATCAAGTGCCATAATTCTGTAACGAACCAAATTGGTGGCCTAGATCTATAACAAAATAAGTTTGAATTTGGATGAGATTTCTTTACAATACCACAAGTTTGCGATGCTCAGCGAGTGGTTTGTATGATTTTTGAAGCGCTCAAAATGTTGTGGTACTGAGTTATTAGCACCTGTGCCCAAAATATATAATAAAATAATTGGCGTATAATATAACGACATGGATGTTTTGTTTGATAATCCATAGTGACTGGGATTGAATCATGAACATATTAATGAGAAAGAGAGAGAGAGAGAGAGAGAGAGAGAGAGAGAGAGAGAGAGAGAGAGAGAGAGAGAGAGAGATGGGGGAAGAGATATAGAATTCTAAATAAACACAAGACAGAATGGAAAGTGATAGCGCCGGATTATATAGAAGAATGCTTGATAATAGTAGCATAATTCTTTAACATTTGATACAAATAATACTATCATGCAGGTTAGAAAATGTTTAACTATGCAGATTCGAATTTAGGTATGTGGGCAAACGGCACCCATTGCCTTGCTGCATACATGAAACCTAGTGTTGCCATGATCAGTAAAATAAATGGTACAATTTTGGTCAGGAATTTGAGAGATGGGGATGTAACCTTTATCAAACTTGCCTTTATTCAGAAAATGTTCTCTTTTATTCATGTTTAACTCACCGAGAAATTCATTAAATTTAATTTCCATTCCATTGCGTGTTACTAAGTGAATGTGTTGAGTGTATACTCCAATAATAGCTGCTGCATTTGATTGTCTCTACAAAATATGGATTCGAGTCATGTCGGAGCCGGGACAAGTTGTTCACTCTCCGCTTTGAGTAAACGTCCTATATCTACACATTAATAACACGTTGTTAAAATATTGATTTATAAATTCCCAACCTTTCATTTTGATTGCAAATCAAAATTTATTATGTAATGTATTTGTTGTGAAACTCTTAGCTCAGAACATTGCATTTGAAAAAGTAAATACGATAGTGTTATTTCTTTTGCAGAGGTGGAAATGATCCGATTTATAAAAGTTATACTCGGGGTCTCATTTTAGCGTCTTTTCTGTGTTCTTACGCAGCCTGTTTGGACATCAGTCTTCTCTGTGTATCAACACACATGAATCCATTCTTCGTTCGGATGATTGTTATGTTTATTCCATTTTAACTCAAGTTATATAAATAAAATTATTATAAGTGTAACACTGACAATAATGTAAATGTGTACGTTCCAATAAAATTAACCATCATTGTATATTGCTAATGTATTGAATAAAAAATACTTCAAGATATTACTAGACACATTGATTTGATTTTAAATTATCATTTTTCATATTTTTAAGTTAAGTTTTAATTTAAAAACATATTCAATTTCCCTCATTAAATTAACATAGATTCAAGAAGATAACACAGATGTGGTCATTGTCCACAATAAACATTCGCCCAGACAGATCACGCTGAATTTAGAGTTCCTAAAGATTATCGACAGGCATTCTCTTTCTGTAATCGAATACTTACACTCAGCTGGCAACAACGTTCAGCTACTGTACGTAACCGGGAATCAGTTCCCATCATGCTCTTGAAGTAAAACTTCACGAATGCCCCTATCAGGAGAGTCGGCACGTAAGACAAAGTCACGTCACATGAATCTCACTAAGGCGTCTCATGTATATATATCCTTCAAAGTCTGAAATGCTCTCACACTCGTCTGTCCGAATAACCTTTGTCGGAGCCTTCTTCCTTGTTAAATCAGTCAACGGACTAACAATTCCGACATACTGATGATAACAACCTGCAAGTTCTAACTAAGATCTCACATCTGTTTTCGTAGTTGGTTGTGCGGCGTTCAGAGGTTGGTAGACTTTAGTGTGTGTCCTAGATATGTCTGTCTCCGATATTTTGTGTAACTTTGTGAGGGGTTTGGATGTGAGCTCTTCCTAAATCCATCCAGAAGTCAGTATTATTCCCAAGTAAGTGTCGCAAAAACAACTCGTCAATGAAATTTTAAACTCCATTTAGTCTAAAAGGTCTGAACAGTGTCCCCATTCTTTGGGTGCATTTTTGAACCCAAACAGCACGCCTACCCATTGGTATGTTTCATCTGGTGTCAGAAAGGAAAATTTCGGACGGTTTTTATAACGATTTATAATTCGATAATATCCCTTGGAGATGTATATTTAAGAAATATATTAAGCGTTGGTTACTGTAGCAAATATGTACTAAGGATCCGATAACATTTCGACCTGAATTATGTGATCATGTTAATCGACACAAAAGCGGTGATCACTGTTCTTCTTTTGGACCATCAACCGATGAACTATATGCATATTCGACCGGATATATAACCTCTAAGTCAAGCCAAGTTCTAATTGAGTTCCGTACAGTCTCAAACATCGCACGAGGAAGCGATAGGGTTTCAGTTTCACAGGCGTTTCATGCAGCAACTTTAACATGAACTCCTTCAAGTCCGTCATGCCTGGTCTTTCTGTCAAGACACTTGAGTAGTATAGTCGTATAGTATCTCTTCCACCTCTCACGTTTATCTGATTGCAACGTTATGCCAAGGACAACGTCAATGTAGGCCAGATAGGAAGTATTTCCGCCTATCATCCTTTGTAGTCGGGTTATTCAGTTTAATCTTTAGCATCCACAAACTCACGGGGTGTAACCCCTTTACGACAGAGTTTAAGGTTGACGTGGTACAACTTTTTATTTCCTACCTGGATGCAGTAGTTAAGTCAACTTTCCTTACCCGTGTAACGAACGGTCAACTCCAGTATACTTAGGGTTTGTCTCCCACTTCAACCTTCAGTTCCTTAGCCAATATGTCGTAGTACCTGGCTTGACGTCCCCGTGCGTCACGTAGATTCTTATTGGCTAAGTTTCAAACTTCCTGCAGTGTGCTACGGAGATCAGCACCATACATATACGTTGTTTGTACTTCCTATGATGCATTTTCATCCGTCCATAACTGTTTCAATAAAGTAATGGATCATTTCACTGTCCTCTCATACAATAGTTCGAAAGGTGAACATCCTAGACCATTGCACTGTAAGTAGTGATTCTAGGAACGCAAACAGTATCGCGATCCTTGAGTCGGCCTTTGCACAACATATTCAGTTCCATTGAAATGCTCTACTTGACCATTGTACTGTATTGATCATTGTACTGCGCGTCATACATAGTAGTAATCAGATGTCTAATGGAATGTTACTGTTTCATCACCTGGCTATCAAACTGAGTCACTTGGTCAGTTAGTGTCTCTTCCGGAACACCCAATCTGGACCAAACGTCTAACAAGGCCTCTGCCACCCGAAATGAAATCAATGTTTTGCAACGCAACGGCCTCCGGGTATAGGGTAGCCTAATAAGCATTCGTTAACACATACAGATTACCAATGTCTGACGCTAGCTTCATCGGACTTTTCAAGTCAGCACGACCCTCGAGATAGATTCACTGATCAAAGTGGTGGCTCCTATTAGGACTGGGCGATGTGAGGTCTTAGGTGCCACCCGCTAAAACTGACCACACGACACAAAAATCATCCTTACATCCCCATACACACCTGGCCAGTAGAATTCCCTCACTAACATATACCTGGTCTTTGCCACGCCGTCGTGATTACTGAATATAATCTCATGTGCAGACCTAGTCACTTCTTCTCTCTTTGATCGAAGTACAGCCACTTGGATTAACCTCTCGGAACCTTTACGGACGTTTCGATTCAATGTACCTTGATACAGGGCGTAATCTATCTGCGCTTCTGGCAATTTCCACACGGACCTCTTCCTTCCATACCCGCATATCTAATGGATAATAGAATCTTACCTCATGAAGTCTCCTCATTTCACAGATCTCGTCTCTACGTACCCCACGTCTGCAGGTGTACACGTCATCAGACAAGGCAGTGGGAACACATCCCAAGTGGTTGGACGAGAGTGTGCACTCTCATATCGCTCAGCGATCACACTGATTCCTTCCAAGTTAGAGTAATCACGCTCACAAAATTAAAATCGGGCGTTTCCGATAGGTAATGAGGACATCAAAATCACCTTCCGAATGCCTTTGTAAGTGAGCGAGCAGCAGAGAGGGTGAACCCACCTCATCGGATTAGCCAATGCGTCTATTTTGGCACTCCAAGAGTTTAAAACATACGCTCCAGTTTGAAAGTAGCAGTAGCGTTGTTTTTAAACGAATTTTCAACGAGGACCCTTGCGATTGCCACAACTATTACACATCGATCCTGGCAAGGAGTGTCAAGGTATATTATCATCTCTGATGAAATAACATAATGTCAAAAACAGACGAGGACATACCGTAATTCAGGATTAGGCAATCGTTGAAAGCTTAAATCGCACTCTTGCTGAGCGGTCATTAGGATATCATTATGCAAAGGAAATAATTCAGGATACGAGATCTCAAGGACGGATTACAAGACTACCAAGTGTAAAAAGTGCAATAAATAATGAAATTACTCGATCAGTTTCAATGAATGCTATCCATGCAATTACCAAAATATATATACCAAAACAACGACGTGAATTTACAAAACACCCATTAGTAGGGAATGTGACTGTAAGACATTCATATGAACCTGGTGATAGAAAAGAGCGACGGATCCAATTTGGAGTGTTACGACACATACAATTTCCAGCATAGTCAGATCTAAATATAGACCTGTAATCTATAGATTAGATTCAACTGCTCCTCAACGTGGATCTGTACTTGAATAATTAAACGTAACTCCTGAAGATACACAATTATCTCCGTGCTCACTTAACTAGCGCATTGACGTCGATTACACTCAAGCCAGGTCTGCATAACATTTTCAGGTGTATGGCCAAATTCAAGATAAATTATGTCTACTGTAAATTGTCTTGGATCATTCTTTGAATACTTCCACAACATTACGGTATTACAGCTCGCACAATAATTATTTTGCTGTTGATTCACCAGCATTATAGATTCAGCATTAAGATCAAAATGGCGCTTAATTTTCTTTTAAAAAAATGTTTATAACCAGCTATTTATTTTCTTATTAAACTATTGTCAATAACATCGCCAATGGTTTCTGTAAAATCTATGTTAATCCTCTGCAAATGAAATATTCGTCATACTCCAGACTCTGCGAGATAAACTAAGTTGACTATTTGATAAGATCAACAACTATCCAAATACTTTTATCAGAAATAGTTAATCCTTGTAACGAATAGAACGTCATTGCTTATTACAGTGTCAGTGACTTTTTGTCTTTTAACGCATCTTCAACAATACTGACAGGAACTTGAACAATTTCATTTAACACAATATTCTGTTTTCTCATTGCGTATCTATTGGTCGATAATATAACGGAATTGGAAATTCTGAAAACTTTTCTTTATTTATCCGAAGCAATTGTTGTTGAAGTTTATCTTTGACCATAGTCCTACCTGCAACTACCAAATCATCTGGTTTCCACAAATTCCAAAAATCATTTATAGCAGTTTCTGTAATTATTTCACGCATTGTTTTGCACTGAAATTTATTCGACTGTAATTTGATTAATGTCTTAAATTCTCTTAATTCGGGATCAAGTGCTCTATGATGATTTGTTATCTCCTCATAATGATCTACAAACACTTTTAACCATTCGTGTGGAGATATTCCAACAAATGGTGGTGGCTGACCGTGATCGCCATATCACCGCAGAAGTCTTTAACAATAACCAATCAAGAAAGGACTTTAACACATCTTTAACACAGCATATTTCCAGTATGCACCCATTCGTTCAGTAGTCCATTCATCACCCTTGTAGCTAAAGAATCTGTGATAAGTACATGCTCATTGTCCTAGTTGTTTAATTTGTCATTCACGTTTGTGTCTAAGTGTTAAAACAACCATATAATCTAAACTCTGTCTAAATAATTCAATAACTCGAGTTGTTTAACGGAAAGCAACAGGTCCATTTAGATCAACTTTCATGTATCTAGATACTGGATCGAATACTGATGACTCTTATGATAAATCTGATATTTGATTATTTGTATAATAATTATCCCTGATTTCAACATCTGCGAATTCAGTAAAATTTTAAAACATTTATTGTTTTCTTCTACACGTACCCAACTGTTCATCAGTACTTGTAAAACGAGTCAGTAATTCGGAATACTTTGAATCGTATCACTCTCCGTTAGACAAGTAGGTGTTTTATCGACTTTACAAATATATCTCTCGTTGTTGCATCATTAATTCTATAATTATATTCCGTTTCATCTAGAACTAGTCGTGCATAATGCCGTTTAACATCATATACTCAACCATCAGTAAATTTACCGATTACTTTTCTACCGAGATCCTTTGCAGTTTTATCGTCATCGCATGTTCGCAAACAAACTTCAGTCTGCTTAAGTTATATATAAGCGATATCAGTATTGTACAATAACTACTATATCGTAATCACGCTATTGGCGCCAGCGTTGTTCTGAAAGCGCCTAACAAACAAAATATACCAAATTGGATGAACACTCTTAGCAAACTTGGATAGTGGTCCATTGATCGATACTCTGGTCATCTCTGTTGTGGGATGCCCCAATCGTGTAGAATATCCAGATCATTCTCCTGTAGCCAAAAACACTTCCCGGATAACACGCGAACATATCCACATAAATAATTACATTGTAATTTTACTTGGCACTCCGCAATTCACAGCAACTTAATTGTACGTCTTAAGGAAGTTTAAACGTCTTGGTGTGCACGTATATTTCTCTCTTGAAAGGTGATGAAACTGTAAAACAATCTTTAAGTAATTGCTCAATATTCTCTGTTGAAAGAGTCTGCGCAAGAATGTTTATTTCTTCATAAACAAAATTATTTTCGATATATGTTGCCTTTATGTCTTACAAATGGATTAAACTTACTTTTTCTTTTCAAACAAACATTTACTCTGGTATAATAAGTGCATAGTCGTTTTCAGAACCCTGAAATATCCATACTGACACATGATCGTTTTTAAGTTTTTCCTGAAATAAATATCAAACATTTTTCTAGCAGTCTTTCTCTGGCAAAATATATTGCGGTTGGACCTCATGGAAATACTGTTATTACGTTAGTCCACGCGTGGGCACTATGATCAACGATATTTATCGGAGGTCCTTCGTTATTATAATGTTTCGAATCGTAAAATCTTTCCTGCTTTTGATTTAACTATTATTGGAAATATTAATATTTTTTCTAACTTAAATACACTGGCCATTGGTGCTCCAGTACTTTTGACTAATTCAGCCCACTCATTTATTGTTTGGAAATTTTGCACTAAGTATTAAAACATTTCGTTATGAAGAAAAGGATCATATTTGTCACAAATAATCCAATTATCTGTTTCTGCTAGTACAATATATTTAACTTTGAAATAATATTTTCGATTATCGAGATAATTATTGATATTTGCCGCTTGTTTGTCGTTCATCGTAACATCGATACTATCAGTGACTTTGATCAGTGACCAATCGTGAAATGGACCAGCTTTGTTATACTTCTTTGTGGCATCGTGAATTTCATTAATCAAATTTGTATTCTTATGCTCAACAAGACATTGTATTGGTCAGTCAGGAGATATTATATCAACACTAAATTTAGAGGGCATGACTTTTATAATCTCTCATACTCTTCCATATTTTATTTTAAACAAATATTTAGATAACAAAGTATTATATATCAATGACTCAAACAAAAAATCAGTGCAGATGGTTGATAAAAGGGCCTTCGACAAATAAATACTGCTGACATTATTTGCAAAGTGTATGGTGAGGAACTTTAGGACCTAAACATTGTTTACGATGTTATGTTGGAGTTAGAGGAAAACACAATTGTTGTTGCAATATGGCGGTAAAAGCTATAGATAATTTAAAAGATATTATGATAAAATTAAAATAGTGACAAGGCTTAAAAAATGTAGAAGATTATTTGCCTAGATTCTCAAATTAATAATTTTGACAAAGAATGATTCAAAACAAATGATATTATTAAAAATGAGCCCAGAAATTCGTAAAACATCATATAATATGGAGTTGTTTAGCATCTCTTGATAGTGTAATCCTAAACTGTAGGATAAAAAGGACATTTGGTTTCATAATAATACACCTGGTCATCTAATCTTTGGTGTTGGGAAGAAAATGTATTTTTGCCATCGTTTTGTCTCCAGACTTTTCATGTGACAATGAAAGACGGTCTTTTAATTGACCATATTGATGCAGATCCTAAACATAATTCCTTAAGTAACCTTCAAGCCATCACACAATGTGAGAATAATGCATGGGATCTTACCGGTAAATGTAAAGCAGTTGGAAGGAGATCTATCAAATCTATAAATATAGAGGCTGGTGGAGAAAAAATATTTAAATCAATGAATGAAGATGGCAAATAAATTGTATCTGCATACCTTCGGTAGAAAGTGTAGCAACAAATTTGTGCAAATAAGCTTTTTATTAAAAAATAAAAATGTAATACAAATATTCGGTTTGAATATGTAACGGACGACATTCAACTCTCTCTCTCTCTCCCTCTCTCTCTCTCTCTCTCCCTCTCTCTCTCTCTCTCTCTCTCTCTCTCTCTCTCTCTCTCTCTCAGATATAGTAATTAAGTAATTATTTACTAACTGTTAATAAATTTAATATTGTCACGTTCAAAACTTATCATGTTATATACTATTTCTCTATCATTTATTAAGTAAAGAGAAAACATTAAGTAGTACTGTTTATCGGTAAATTATAATTCATTTTGTTACCATAATTAATTAATTTGCCATCTATGTGACAATTATTATCAGTAACTATAGTAGAAATATATATATATATATATATATATATATATATATATATATATATATATATATATAGTTTCTAATTTACAAATAGAATCGTGACAGAACACGATATGCACCTCTTCTGGTATAAATGAAGATTTCAACCTACATTGCCAAGTACATAAATATATTATATATTTATACAATATTATGTGTGTGTCACAGAGATATACATACATGTTTCAACATACAATTACAATATTATAATTATTGTCAGAAACACATCATTTTTTTATTACATAAATGCAGATTTCACTGACAACATATATATTCTATCTTGATATATCAGATCATCATAAAATATATACATGACACGAGTGGAGATTTGCTTACATTGCTATAATAATATTAATTTTCTGCAAATCGCCAATGACAATTAGCATATGATTCATCGTGCTATCAACGAAAGTTCAAAATTAGAAAATAATTATTCTATCTTGAGATATAAATCATTGTGAAATATATGCATGACACGAGCGAGGAAAGGGTACAATTTACAAATACAATTTCAATCCTAATTTTATGTACCATTTCGCCAGGGACACAATTAAAGGAACACATGATAATATTGTTAGTGCCTTTCCTGCTATAGCTGAAGGCTAAAATACCACACCTATGACAAAACTATAATCTTTTAACATTATGTTCAAACATAGAAATAATCCACATTATCTATTTGTTGCAAGCGGTAACCATATAATAATTTCTTTATATATGTTTGTTGATTAGAACCAGTAGCTCATTGTTTGCGCCGCTAATTTCGTTCTGGGGGTCAGTGTTTCGAATCTCCGTGTTGATATATGTCGACCGTTGCGTAATAGCGGCTTTTCTATAACGTGGGGGACCTATCCAGCCAAAACAAACGACACCTTCCCATGTCGCCACGTGGTGGGTGCTCGTTTCGCCTTCTCTCGGGTTTGAGTTAAGGGGAGGATGTGCATAAATCTGTTGAGCGTAGGGAATGGCTAACGTATATTTCTAATGTACTTAATAAAAATTTACTGTCTCCTTCTGGACTTGCTAGGATGTCATGTGGCTCCCTAGGATTTCATATAAGTAAATTTTGTGTGGTATGTCGTCTTCCACTAAACAAGCCCTCTAGAGCTTGCTAAACTGTTATTTGACATACTAGAAGTTCACATAGGTGGTTGTGTATCGTGTGTCACTGAACCTGCTAAGATGTCATAAGGCAACTTATGGGTTCACATGGAATTGTGTTGTCCTATATACGTGACTTCTGGACCTTCTAAAATGTCATATAAATATATACTTTGTTATATTTAAAATTATATTTATTATATAATGAATTATAACAATATTAGGTAAATAAAATCTAATATCACACATTTTAAAGATGAAGGAATACAATTATCTGATCAACTAAATTCTGCAAACATTCTTTCTGATTTTGAATACTTGCAAGAGGTTAAATCTGGAGCTAGATATATTCTGCCGTCAGAAAAAAAATGTATTAAGGAAATGCAACAAGCTGACCTTGCTTCATTATCGGATGATATAGAATTGAAGATAATGTTACCTATTTTGAATGCAGTAGAAAAAGTTAGAATACAACTATCTCGCAAATACAAAACACAAAAGACTATAAATTCACATGTTAGACAACAAAAAATGTTTATAGAAAGTTAAAAATACTACCCTGTCCGATACGTTCGACTGCGAATCTTTTATTTTCATTTTTCATGTTTTGCAAATACTTATATTGTTATATCTAGTAAAAATCCAATAACTTACCGATTTGGTCAGTATGTTTGAAATCTGTTCTTCTCAAAACTGAATTATGACATCGGAAATAGGCCGGATTAATGTGTTTATGTAATTCCCTGTTGGTATCCCAATACTCACCCAGTCAGGTGTTCCACCTGGTTTAGTTTTATTTGCGAATGCCAGTGAAGTTTCTGACAGTAGACTCCCGCATGATTTTGACCGGACATTTATCCAGTTCTAATTTATTCCTAATTGTGCTAGTGTGATTTATATTACTGGAATTGCAGTTAGAATGTTTACGCTAAATTCAAGGTTAGTGGAAATTATTGATGTCATTGTTGTGTTTGGTTGATATAAATTAACTACGATATGTTGAGTTTGTTCTTGCGACATTAGTTTAGTTCTTCTAAACTGACTATCTGATAATATTATGTCGTGAATATCTAAACTTTCATTAGCCAGGATAATTATATATATATATATATATATATATATATATATATATATATATATATATATTCCCTTTTCATGGGTAAATTAGAGAAAGATTTTCTTGAAAACGAGAATTTTAAGCCCACTGTTTGGCTAAGATTTTTAGATGATATATTTATGATCTGGAACCACTCAGAAGAAGATCTACACAAATGTATTAATAGCCTAAATAATTTTCACCCCACAATTAAATTTACTTACACTGCATCCACTACGCATGTATCCTTTCTAGATGTAAATGTGATGAAAAATCCTGATAATACTATCTCTACAAATGTTCACGTAAAAGAAACTAATATCCACCAATATGTGGAATATTCGTCTTGTCATCCCAGGTCATGTAAAAACGGAATACCTTATAGTCAGGCGAAAAGATACCGACGTATCATTTCAGACGATCATCAATTAAAACATTCTTTAAATGAATTAAAAACATATTTCAAAAAAAGAAATTATCCTATACATGTAATAGAATCTGCTTTAAGTAAAGTCTGTATTCTTACCCAAAATGAAGCTTTAAATACAACAGAATGTACGAAAGATAAAAATATAATTCCTTTCATAATACAATATAATCCATCTTTGCCAAATATAGGCCTTATAATTAATAAATATTGGACTCTCCTTAACTTATCAGAAAAAGCAGCGTCAAAACACTTTACAAGAGCAAGCCAATTCTTGCTTATAGAAGACCTAGAAATTTACAAGATCTTTTGATCAGAACTAAACCGACCAAAAAAATTTTCAAAGATGTTTTTCGTCATCTAAATGCAACAGACGTAGGTGCTCTCAATGTGCAAATATTACAGAAAGTACCTATTTTAGTAGCTCCAATACTAAAGAAATGTTTTCTCTACGATATAACACTGATTGTATATCAACTGATGTAATTTATTTGATAACCTGTAAAAAATGTAACATGCAATATGTTGGACAAACACTTCAACAAGTTTCTAAGAGAACGAATAATCACCGCTTTCATATAAAAAATTATATGGATCCTCAGTTCTCCTCTAATGTTTCAATGCATTTTAATACAAATAATCACTCTTTAAGGGATTTTTCTTTCATGCCAATCGATATTGTGCACGGTGAAATGAACAGACTCATTAAAGAAAGTTATTGGATTAATCGGTTAGATACTGTTTATCCCAATGGCCTTAATACTAAGGCATTATATAAAATTGTATAGATTTTTATATATATATAAAATATGTAGTTATATGTATTACTGTTAAGTCTCTACATTATAATTTCACTCTCAGTTTTCATTAGAGACTCATGTATCATTCTGATCCAGTTATACATATGATATTTGTATAAAAAAGAATATAAATTATGATGTTATGTCAATTACGTAATTATTGATATATAGAGGTCATCCGCTTCTTTCAAAAGCATGACGTTATGTTAATGACGTAATTGTTTATAACTTTGTAGACGTCATCATTTTCTTTTAAAAACATTTTGTGCCTGAAGAAGTATAAATGCGAAACTAGTCGCACAAATTTATCGGCGTTTGTGTTGTTTTTTGGGGTTTTTTTTAATATCCCAAATCTAAATTTGTATCAACAACACAATGGCATCAAAAAGTGATCCGCCGGAGGAATTGACGTCTTTAAAATTCGAAATTTTAAAACTTTCAGAAAAACAAATGAAAAGAAGTCTTCACAGCAGCTTTTTAAACAACTGTGTCGAAGAAGGAATAATTCCGTCAGGACTACAGTTAAAACTTAAAATTTACATTGGAAACGGCGGTGAAGAATTCCAAAAATCAATTGACAACCTTTTGGATAAAGTTTCATTGAACATATGCGAGAGACTTGCAGAAGAACAAAAGAAAATATCCCTAGAGATAGGAAAGCAAATGGAAAATGCTAGAGATAAACTTAAAAAGAAACTTGACGGACATAGTCTTTTTGACTTTGATCAAGAAGTGTATGAAAAAACAGAATCTTCAAAAAATAGTATACTTCTCAAGCAAAACAAAAAAATTCATAAATTGCGAGAGAATAAAGGACAAAGTCAACTAGAGATGAAGAATGGAGCACGTTATACGATGCAAAAACAACAGCAAAAGCAGCAGTATTCAAAGAACAAACATTCAGTCAATCATTCAAATGTTAAAACAGCATCACAACAGCAGAGAAAAGATACACCCAATCAGAAATCTTCAAAACCGAACCAAATTACAACATTGAAAAATGTAACACCTACAGCTGTACCAAAAGCATCAACAAGCAAAACGGGAGAGGTAAAAAGGAATGTGATAAATTCAAACAAGAACAGTAAAGATCAACAAGAGCAACCAAAAAACTGGTCTCCCCATGGCACAACAAAGAAAAGTTACGCAGAGGCCGTAATCATGGGAGAATCGGAGTCAGTGACCATGACAAAAACATTGACACACCTTGTCAAAGTTTTAGAACAATTAATACAAAAGACTTACCAAGACAAAATAGCAGGAGATTCCAGAGATTTAGTAGTAGGAGACAATGGAAAAAAGAACAAAAACGGAGAAAGCAAATTCAGAGAGGTAAAGAGACAGTGTTAAACCTATCACGTAAAAAACTAACGGATAATGATTACATACTTTTAAGTAAAGGATTAAAATTTTGTCCCAAACCAAAATCTCATGATAAAATTAAATTAGCTGAAGAAAGTTTCAATTTTTCTAAACGCCTAAAATTAAAAGAATTTTTTTATGATAAATTAAGCAGCAATTCTAATTGTGAATCAGATTCTTTTAATTCAAAAAATATGGGTTATTTCAATAAAAACAAATCATCTTTTACACCACCTAGTGGACGTGACTCCCATTTAGATTTTTACATTAAAGCTATCACACAAGAAATATTACACAATATTCCTCATAAGCGAGGTTATAGTAATATTTCTAAGAAAGAAATGGAGTCTTTACATAATTTAATTAATGATGAGAGTATTGTTATTAAAAAGGCTGATAAATCAAATAATATTATTATTATGAATCAGGAAGACTATGTTAAAGAAGTTGAACGTCAATTAAATGATGAAAAGTACTATCAAAAAGTCGATATTGACCCTTCATTAAAAATTAAATCTAAAATTTCCACACGCATTGATGAAATATCTAAGAATAATAGTTCCGTATATGAAGAATTTGATACTTTTCCTCTCAAAATACGTACACCTCAGTTCTACATATTGCCCAAAACTCATAAATTTCCTGATCATACATTACCTTTAAATTATCCAGGACGACCAATTATATCAGGTTGTAATTCATATACAGAGAACTTATCCAAATTTATAGATAGTATTTTGCAGCCTTTAATGACATCGCTTCCTTCATACATTAAAGATACTACTGATTTCATAAAAAAGTTGAAGTCTATTCCACAACTATCTCATAATTCCCTCCTTGTATCTTTAGATGTTACATCATTGTATACAAACATACCGCATGCAGATGGTATTAAGGCGTGTAAATATTTTCTTGACAACACTCTTAATAATAACAGACTATCGAGTGAAGATATTTGTAAAATAATAACTCTTATCTTGGAAAATAATAATTTCCAATTTAATGGTACTAATTACATTCAAATAATGGGTACGGCAATGGGTAGTCCTATGGCTCCTTCATACGCTTCCCTTTTCATGGGTAAATTAGAGAAAGATTTTCTTGAAAACGAGAATTTTAAGCCCACTATTTGGCTAAGATTTTTAGATGATATATTTATGATCTGGAACCACTCAGAAGAAGATCTACACAAATTTATTAATAGCCTAAATAATTTTCACCCCACAATTAAATTTACTTACACTGCATCCACTACGCATGTATCCTTTCTAGATGTAAATGTGATGAAAAATCCTGATAATACTATCTCTACAAATGTTCACGTAAAAGAAACTAATATCCACCAATATGTGGAATATTCGTCTTGTCATCCCAGGTCATGTAAAAACGGAATACCTTATAGTCAGGCGAAAAGATACCGACGTATCATTTCAGACGATCATCAATTAAAACATTCTTTAAATGAATTAAAAACATATTTCAAAAAAAGAAATTATCCTATACATGTAATAGAATCTGCTTTAAATAAAGTCTGTATTCTTACCCAAAATGAAGCTTTAAATACAACAGAATGTACGAAAGATAAAAATATAATTCCTTTCATAATACAATATAATCCATCTTTGCCAAATATAGGCCTTATAATTAATAAATATTGGACTCTCCTTAACTTATCAGAAAAAACAGCGTCAAAACACTTTACAAGAGCAAGCCAATTCTTGCTTATAGAAGACCTAGAAATTTACAAGATCTTTTGATCAGAACTAAACCGACCCAAAAAATTTTCAAAGATGTTTTTCGTCATCTAAATGCAACAGACGTAGGTGCTCTCAATGTGCAAATATTACAGAAAGTACCTATTTTAGTAGCTCCAATACTAAAGAAATGTTTTCTCTACGATATAACACTGATTGTATATCAACTGATGTAATTTATTTGATAACCTGTAAAAAATGTAACATGCAATATGTTGGACAAACACTTCAACAAGTTTCTAAGAGAACGAATAATCACCGCTTTCATATAAAAAATTATATGGATCCTCAGTTCTCCTCTAATGTTTCAATGCATTTTAATACAAATAATCACTCTTTAAGGGATTTTTCTTTCATGCCAATCGATATTGTGCACGGTGAAATGAACAGACTCATTAAAGAAAGTTATTGGATTAATCGGTTAGATACTGTTTATCCCAATGGCCTTAATACTAAGGCATTATATAAAATTGTATAGATTTTTATATATATATAAAATATGTAGTTATATGTATTACTGTTAAGTCTCTACATTATAATTTCACTCTCAGTTTTCATTAGAGACTCATGTATCATTCTGATCCAGTTATACATATGATATTTGTATAAAAAAGAATATAAATTATGATGTTATGTCAATTACGTAATTATTGATATATAGAGGTCATCCGCTTCTTTCAAAAGCATGACGTTATGTTAATGACGTAATTGTTTATAACTTTGTAGACGTCATCATTTTCTTTTAAAAACATTTTGTGCCTGAAGAAGTATAAATGCGAAACTAGTCGCACAAATTTATCGGCGTTTGTGTTGTTTTTTGTTTTTTTTATATCCCAAATATATATATATATCGATGTATGTAACTTTGTTATACACTCTTGTAGTTTAGTATGGCTGCACGTGGGCATTTCTTTTGCAACTATAATAAGAACACCAGCAACTGTTCCTACAGCTGCAACACAAATTGTGACAACTAATGGTGTGATCATAGTGTATGGTTTTATTGCTGATAGCAATACACCTCTACCAGCAATAATAGCTGACACTGAATATAAAATTATATCAACGGTAATTACGTCTGCGACACTTTTTTTGTTACCGTTGTCACAAGATAGACCAAGTCGGGACTGGATTAGTGAAGACACGGAACGCAACTGCGTTAATAAGATGTTTATTTTATAAACGTAATTTTAAAAATCAACTCTAGACACCAATATTTTACAAAATATAAGAAAAATCTATTTAAATAAATGTTCGTAACATGGAACTATGAATTTCAGTAACGTAATGACAAAGAAGTATATAAATGAATTTACAACTATAAATATATATATGAAAGGCTCGTATAACGAGATAGATGCAAATATGAAAAGATAATGCGTTGTCAATATGACGAGACTAGAATGAAAATATTAAATAACTAATACGTCGTCCATATGACGAGACATATGCAATTGTGAACCCTAAATTCTGACGTTCTCGTTCATGGAACGAGATTTGTGTAGAATGAAATTATCCAGGTGCCGTTCATATAACGAGACTGCAAAGAAGATATTAAATAATACGTCGTCCACATGACGAGACATATGCAAATTGTGAACCCTAAATTCTGAAGTTCTCGTTCATGGAACGAGATTTGTGTAGAATGAAATTATGCAGGTGTCGTTCATATAACGAGACTGCAAAGAAGATATTAAATAAATAATACGTCGTCCATATGACGAGACTAGAATGAATAAATGTAAACTACTTGCTGAGGTATTTTGCTACTAGCCTGGCATCCGTTTGACGTCAGGAAGTACATCCGGTTACACTGAGTCAAACCTAACAGTTGTGACCTTTACCTCACGCAATCATATATAAATACCATATATCTATACATCTAACGCAGCATACACAAATGCAGCATACGTAAGCACCATACACAGGCACCACACACGGGCATTACACGGTCAGCATAGACAAGCCCACACACGTAGTCACCACAACATGGCACCACATACGCAGTTACCACAACACTGCACCACTTCAGCACAACACGTCACCACACTTCAGCACAACACTTCAGCACACCATGGGCAGCATAGACAAGCCCCATGGTCGCCCATCGTCACCCCAACATGCACCACACACTGGCACCACTGGCCCCCACGGTCAGCTAAAATTAAAACAATCGAACCGTGTAATACATATGACACGGTCAAGTATTTTCACACACATGTAGCGCATGAGCGCACATGAAATAATTATCCATGTACATTTAACGTTAAGCATGCAGCGTATAATTGAACTCAATTATGTTCAAATACAAAAGAACTAATGAAACAAAATATAGTACTTCTGATAAAATGGCGCTGCATAACCTATGTATTTATTCTATAGGTTTTATAATAAATACTAAACATCTAATATGTAAAACAATGAATTATATCATAATACAAATAGCAATGAGAACAAAGTCAAATCTATTGTTACCTCTTTCAGCTGATAGATTACTCCGTTT
The DNA here is from genome assembly GCA_029339505.1 of Unio delphinus. Taxonomy (NCBI): domain Eukaryota; kingdom Metazoa; phylum Mollusca; class Bivalvia; order Unionida; family Unionidae; genus Unio; species Unio delphinus. Next base: position 535,819 of record JAQISU010000065.1, read on the forward strand.
AGGTTGGAAGCGTTTCCGACAAGACTACATTGTAATGTGATTTCCCTCTTATAATTTCGTCCTTATATACCCCTAGCTGTGACAGATATGCGCAGCTAGGTACTTTAAACTGCAGGCAATTTCGCACATGCAGCATGAGCTGAGTGTTCGCTCATTATGCCGAAATAACTAAAAAGCCGAAAAAATAATAAACTACCCTCGGTAAGGCTGTACGCAGTAACGAAATCAAGACTAGATTTTTGACCACATATACATATTGAACATAGTCGTATACAATTCCGTGACAACCGTGTACATGTCAATCATATGTATTAGTTTAGTTTGTAATACTGCAGCACATTGATTGTAGAGCTCATAATATTATGAGCTTAAGTTGATTAGAAATTATGCATAGCATATGAATGAAACTGATGCTAAACTACATTTGCAGGGGTCTATTATAAATGTTTCAGTGGATCCATTTTATAGTATTACACAGCATATACTAACACCGGTAATATTTTGAGGTGTTCAGGTAAAAGACACCCACTGTATCGAGTAATCGGTATTGATATTTTGTTTATGTGTTGTTTTAACCTTATCAAGTCTTTAGCGATAGCAGCAAAATCCATAACGATATTATCCTGTTTTAGTTTAATTTTGTCAGTGTTCTTCTTGCTATAAAAACGTTTCATGTCAATATTCAACGGTGTATCAAATACATTATTTGTGATTTCATCAGTTTGTATAAACTATCATCGACGATTTGCGACAGCATGGACAGCAACATCTATCAGCGCTGGTATTGCCACGATTAGGGGAAATATACCACAATATTTGGTTATATCGGAAATAGTACCCGCGAATAGAGTAATTCGTATATCAGTCTTATCATGTTTAGCATCATTACAGTTTTTATGCTGGCGTTCTGTCAACGATAATTCATTTTCACCATCTTTAATCTGACTGCGCATTAACGTTAGTGTGATTCAGAATGTTTTCCTTGACGCGGTTTGTACGTTATATATTCTGACCTTGAGTCAGAATTAACGTTAACATTTATAATATTTGGAGTGATCTGTGTTACAAATATTCTACTTGTAAAAATAATGACTCTCGTTCGTCCGCCAGCACCTTGAAGTAGCATCGAGTTCTTGCTAATTATAAAAACGATTGCGCTGTAATTAGGGATAATGGGGGCTGGAGCTACCGAATGGGTAACACGAGCTCGAAAGTGTATATCAATGACAGTTTGTCTGATTAAATCAAGATGTTCCAACGAAAAGTAAAAAATCGGATAATATGTTGCAGGATAGAGTTGTGATATTTGCAGACATATATCTATATGCCATATTCTATATTCACGCCCCATGCATATCATTAAACAATGTTGTGCGCATGGTACTTAGTATTGTCAAAAAATAAGTCAAATATCTTCAAATGGTTCTTGTTGGTCGTTTTCTATTAGCGCAACTTCAGAAACATTAAGTTGAACACATATCATATCTCGGAGTGTTTGCGAATTGAATCGTGTATAATCTTGTAGCGCAACAAAAGTAAATCGTTGTGCAGAAGCACCTTGTAATGATGTAATATGCCATGTAAATATTCTTTTAATATTACTCTCACTAATATATGTTCTTGTTGTTAGTCATGATAGCAATGATTGTACCACCTGTATTCATAAATGACAATAATGTATGCTCTTCTGCAATGGATGGAGTCATTACTGGCATCCACAATGAGAGTTATACTTCTTTCCCAGCATCGCCTCCATGTCGCCATATAGCTGCATTATCATCACTTCTTCTTACAAGCACTACTGTATATTTGGCTCCAAAAATAACCTTTCTAACATTTCTGCAAAACACGAACATGTGAAACACTGAAAATGCACATCAAAATTTGTTATATTCACCTTTTATAATAGTATTACGAGTTTTAAATCCTAAATTGTAATTATCATAGTTTTGTAATATTAAAAATGATGATCGTAGTTGTCTTTGTCAAACATCATCATTGCATCAGCTGGTTTTGTGTAATCATCGGAATATCTTGCTAGGCTAAACTATCGTTGTAGCAACGCCACTATCTTTTTGAATCGATTCAATATTTCTTACATCAATCAAATGTGTAGCGCTATCAAACAGTGTCATAATCCCGTTGTTAACAAAACCGACTCTGAAAACATCATCACATTCTGTATTACCTGTTTTTATAATCTCACTTTCTACTTCGATAAATGCTTCAGAAGGTAGAAATATATTATTGTAGCCTGAAGTTGTAGTTCAATACTGCTTCGTTGATTTTGCTGTCCTGCGTCATACCAATACATCAGATAGTCGCGTATAGATTCATCTTTGAGAAGGGTTAGTCCATATTATATGGACTGCTGGTTAAGTTACAGGTTAAAACATTTTGTTATATATTTATAGATCTAAAACAACATCGCATAAGAAGTCTACATCACGCACAGCTAGACTTCATACTTTGTTCTGATTCTTGATTCGTCAAGGCTGCTAGTTTTTTATATTAGCGGCTTTGTTTATTAGTTTACTTATATTCGCGGACATATTTTAAGTAGATACATTTTAATGCCGGTGGTTTTCGTTGTAGTAATCATGCTAGTATTTCTTTAGCTGCCAAAAACGCCTTTCTGGCAATATTACCAATAACACCAGCAGCTTTTTCACTAATAGCATTAATTTGATTGATAACTGTTTTGCAATTGGAACTATTTTGGGAGTCATTCTTGCAAATAACCTTTGTATAACATTACCAAGACCATCACCGTCATCGTGAATTGGTTATTCTGACCATTACAGGCCCACGGAGTCGTTGATGTATGATCATCTTATATGCTATCCTTTTATCTAATGAGACGACTAGACACTATGATAGTTATCAATGAGTTCATGGATAAGTTCCCGATAAATGTTATTATCCATGATACGGTCTTAAAATAATCGTCCACAAATATCAGCGGCTTCATTACCTATTTATGGTGAGTAATTGCTTGCTCGTTTTCCTCCTATGATAATATTTAATCGTGCTATGTCGGTATACAGGGCAGGTAACCATACCACTTCCTCCTGAAGTATTCAATGTAGAAAAAACACTTCCAGTAGCACCAGTGTCAGGCGCGGCACGCAATATTTGCTTTTCTTTTCTACAAGGTACTAATGTTTTCTTTTGTGGAGGAATTGTTTTATTGCTGCTGCAGCTTAGAAAATTGATGTTGTAAGCTCTTTTTTTGCTGAGCACTTTCATATTCACGTATTTTATTTAAGTAAATCGTAATTATTGGATCAGTCTTTGAAACTCGATCTTCGTCATATCTTATGCGGCTTATACATCTATACAAGATATCCCTGCCTAAAGGTGTATTATGTTAGGGTTTTGAGTATCTGTCTTTATGAATAAAACTTGCAAACGCAAAACCAGCTAGATCATCCAGATGTTCATTCTGTCTATAATTGCAGTAATCACCTCATTAGTACATTTTTCAGATAATGTGACTTCTTCCGATTTCTTTTTCTTCCAGTATTTCATTACCGGTAGGGTCAGCAGCAGCCGCTTGCGATTGTAATTATACAGCGACTATATCAACTGGAAGTGTTTTAGAAATATTTTTATCTTCTTAGATCTTTCAGCTATTTGTTCAGCAGTTTGATTAAGTGATGTAAGAAGATCTTCAGTAGCTTCTGCAAGAAACTTTTGTTAGAAGTCTAAATAATTGTGCTAAACCTACCGCAGATTCAACTTTAGATTCTTGACGTTCTTGTCATTATTGTCTGCCTGGTACCATTATTGATATAAAATAATGATGTAATTTACTGCATCAGAGAGGGCTTGACCTCGAATACGTGTCATAAGGTAAACATAGCACGCTTAATACAAAAAAAACATACGACAACAAGAAACAGTAACAAAATTAATTAACCCCAAGAGTGACTCTCTCGATTAGTTAGTCTTCGGTTACTTGCTATTGACTTACTAATAGCAAATGGGACTTTATAGTAATTGAGGTGGGATTACAATCTATGCATAAACAAAGCGTTTACTTTCAATATGGACTGTATTTTTTATTTTTAATAATGCATTTGATTCTATTATATAGGGGGACACCCTTTCTTCTGCTGAGCGAGGTGCCTGTCATGTTAATCCATTTATCGAAAAGCAAAGCACACGCGATTTTGCTATTCGCTTAGACGACTCTCTGAAAGGTTTGAGAAACTTTTCAGACGACAGTTCTTAGCGCCTTAACAGCGATTTCTTGAGAGCGCAGTAATTATCTACTTAAGTGGGTGTCATATTATGATAGACATCATAAGCAGCTGCTTGTAAAAAGGCAGATATATTAATGACCCACTGGTCTTTGGGTACATGATGAATTAAAGCAAATTTTTCAAATTGAGTTAAAAATTTATCGATGATTTGTCTTTGTCGTTAAACATCGGCATTAGTATTTGGACGATACACCTATTCTCTGGTCTTTTGCTTATGAATCCTGAATGTTTACTCTGTTCTTTGCCCCTCCTAGACTCTGCATAGATCCTTAGTCTATCCATGGCTAACGAATTTCATATCTCCCTGGCTCTTTCTTCGGCCTGCATTCTGGCTATCTCGATTATCTTTCTCGTTTCATCTCAGCTTGTCTGCTTCTGTCACTGTCCTTGGCTTATATATTCTTTTGCTTTCATTAGCTTGTTTGATTCTTTTTTCTGCCGCCTGCTGTTGCCTGTATTAGCGGAGACTCTGTTCTATAAATTTAACTAATTGGGTCCCTACATAACCTAATTCGCCTGCCAATTGACTTAAACTCTTTACTACACTGACCATCAGGTGCCATTTTAATCTACTCAACAAAACTATCTTTTTAACCAATGTACGTTGCCGAAGTGCATGGTTTGCTATACAAAACCCTGAATTTCTCTCCGAGTTCAGCTTGCTTGTACCAGCAATGCGCAATTCCTCACTCAGGATTTCATTAATTGTCTCTTCTTCAAGAGTAACTAAAGGCAATATTTATTTCTTAATTACTTGCATTCAGACAACGACAACTATAAAGGCAGGTCAGGTACGGACTTGTAAATTCTTACAATATCAAAACATACATTAAAGAAATATCAACGGCACACATTAACTAAAGATGCATATATATCGATTCGATTTAATATCGTACTTCTTTGCCTAACAATAACAACATCTATCACTGTTATCTTAATCTCTGTCGCCGACACTATTGAAAGTAAGTAATCCCACACGCACGCCCCTACTTGTAAAACTGTCTCCCTCTTAGTATGACCCTGTGTGAGAGAAAAGATTGAATATCAACAGAGAATGGGGCAAGATTACTTGGAGTGTATATAACAATACAAGCCCCATAGACAAGACAAGTGATATATTTATCAAACAAATTAATTTTTGTAATTTGAATTCAACATAAACGATACAAGAAAATTTAATCGTCATATGACTACGATCTCTGTTGTGAGGCAGCTTTTCGTGATGTCTGACACTGGGGCATTCTGCTGCAGACATGTAGCATGATGTCCCAACCAGCCACATTATCCTGAGACCAGGCCAACCAGTCCTAACACTTACCTCCTAATGTTGATCGCCAAGCGAGGTAGCTGTTAGTACCATATTTGTATGTTTTTGTATGACTCGGCCATGGATCGAACCCACGACCTCTCACTTTCGCAGCGGACGCTCTAACCACTACGCGGGTACAGCAATCCGTTGGTACGTCGACTGAGCCGATCAGAATCTAAATACAGTATCTAAATACAATGGCAGAAAATTACTTGAAAAATGAAAATGATGGAAAACAGTTTACAGAAACAATCAAATAGCGGGAAAAAAATTCTAATGTCACTGTTGTACCCGCTAAATTATTCGATACTAATCAATTATTGAAAATTAAAATACAAATGTGTGAACCAATAACATATCAGCTTTCATCTGATTAAGGTATTTAAAACATCTAAAAAAAGCACCATATTTTGTATTTGCAAGCCTCTCGTAAATGCATTTTTTGTGTATATAAAAATCAAGAAAACTCTGAAAATCACACACAAAAAATACAGCATTGCATCCAACTAACATAAACTGATTTAAAACGCTATTCGAAATTATGTAATCCATATACATCTCGTTGCATTCAACATTTCGAGCTGTAATTATGAACTATATAGCAAATACATGTAAAAACTAGTAATATCCAACATTCCTACTCTTACTGAATGCACGGGCGAAATTAGAGATCACTTATGACTATGGATACACACAGTAACAAGCATTGATTCAAATACAAAAAGGATTATATCTGAGATAGAATCGGATGCGTCATACTGTTTGCTATCAGAAATGTTTATATGTATTTTTTATTCAAAGACTTGACTTAACTTTGACGTGTTTCTTTTCACTTCAGTAAAGGTGAAGGTCGGGGAGATTATCACTTATTCTTATCTATAATGATTATTCATAGTGTATAATGCCATGTTCACGATAAAACATCTATTTACGATTTTGCAGTTATGCAACCATATGCAAAGGTCAAGTTAGACATCATATCCAAATTATAAACATTTCCTTAGACCTTATAACATTGAAATATGGCATACTCGTGCTTTCCTTAACGAATCAGGTTCTTAATGAACTACAGCATTGATAAATCAGCTCCAAGTTATAGAACGTTTGCATATTTATGTCTGTGTTAAAATGCGTGCATTTAACCAAGATGCAGTCACGTACACTTTAAATGTTGTGTTGATCAAAGGTCATATATAGCAGCAAAAAGGATGAACAGACCAACTTGTATAAATCCCATTTGCTAAACTAAGGATTCTTACAAAAACGAAAACATTAAGCCAATAACACAAAATCGAAGCCTCTAACTAACCGAAAATCGCACTCCAACAGTATATTTTGGTGGTCATTCTTACTAGTCGTATTCGTTTTAAAATTTGAACGCGCGTGAGTTTACCCGACAGGATATTTATTTGAGGTCGCGCCCTGCCTGCTGCTGTGTACAATTTTAGCATGACCTATTCGATATCGTGATCTAGGTTCATGCAAATCTGTCGTTATAAACCCGTTTTGGGGTAGTTTACGCACGCGAAAAGATTTAATTACATCCATGTCTCCGCTACAGCACGTCTGATGATTTTTACCTGACGTATGTGCATCAACTCCGTAAAACACAGCTAAAATACTGATCACTTTTGGTATTTATATGTACCGCTGAGTAACATAATTCACATCAGTATTTGTATGTCTACCTCGAGAAAATATTCTTGGCGGATTTAATTAGTTATACAGCATTATATCATCGTTCACAACTAAATTATTAATAAATCCATCACGGTCATCACGGTCATCTACGTTCCAGCGTTTCATTAATATCAGCGATAAAATTAATAATATCATCACCGTCTTCATTTATCGTCTTTTTGTGTTCGTTAAAGCCTTTAACACTTCGTAGTATCGCTGATCATCCACAGACGAAACTACAAATTACAACTTGTCCCATCTGATACACTTCATTGTTAAATTAAGCTACAGTTGTGTTTCGCCACTTGCAGACGATCTTATGATAATCAATCTGATAGAAACTGGTAGCGCTGCATAGTGTTTAGTGGTTCTTCTTTGTTTGTTTGTTGGGTTTTTTTTTGGGGGGGGTTGTTTTTTTCGCTGTAAAATACATTACATCCATACTGTATGATAAATAATATGGATCTATATTGTGTTAAATGGAAGACGCGTATTTATTCAGGTGAATTAACAACGTGTGAAGAATGTGGTATAAAAAAATTCAATTTATCCCTCGTCCAAATATTATTAGAAAGAGGAGGTGATATTGCAGCAAAATTAAGATAATTACCTTGGAACTCCGTGGGCTAAGTACACAGCAGCCAAACACCTTCCATGATATAATTATTGTGGTCCTGAAACCAGACCTGTTCTCGACTTCATAACCAAGATCTACCAAGATTCAGTGACTATCCAAGAAATGAAATTGATAAAGCGTGTCACACTCATGATGTAACTTATAAGAATTTCTTTTTACAAAATAGAAATATTGCAGATGAAACATTAACAAAATATTTCAAAGATTCATTATCTATCTGGTTAGTGAGATCTGCAATGAAACGTAAGAATGAATTAGCAGCCGTTAATTAATCATCCGATTAATAAAATAATGAAATTGATTTCTTATAGCCCAAGAAGATACTGGAGAGGCAGAGGAGTCAATAGTTAACTCGCTGATGCAGTAGGTGCCAAACGTTCTACTGCTGCAAATTGGTTAGCACGATATGCAAAATGGCACATTTATCTACCACCGCCTAAATCAATTTAGTATGCACATTTTTGTGTCATTGTTCCTAATGAAGTCCATCAGGATGATATTTTACTTCTACTTCATGATACTATCAAAATTGGTAGACGTCATTATATATACCAATACGCGTTAACTGTTGCTGATGTTGCAAGTAAATATAAAGAGGCAGATCCGTAATTTACTGAAAACAACAACAGCATGTAGAAGGTTACGATAACCACAGCTATTACAAGTTGATCCTGGCACATTAATTCAGGGCGCAGTATCATCGCTGATGAAACAACATAAAGTTAATTATAGACGAGGACATGCTGTAATACACTGTGATCTGGAAATCCTTTGACGATTTCAAACGACCTCACACTGAGCGATTATTTGGATATCGCTGCGCAGAATATAAACAGTCTGACAAATATAAGATCTGGCTTACAAGATTCCCAAGTATGATAACTGTATTAACTAATGAGGTTCATCTAACAACTGCTATAAACTAATAGAGTGATTACAACAAATATATACATGCACAACGATATGAGTTTTCAACGCAGCCATTGTTATTTGTTGTGACTGTAAGTTATTTTTGTGAACCTGGTGAACCTGGTGAACTTGATGGTGGTTAAACAGAGCGACTCATTCTATCTGGAGTTTCACGGCACATAAATTATCTAGCGTGGTAAAATTTACTGGTATCTTAAAGAATATACAGATTAGATTCAGCTGCATAAAAATGAGGATATCTATCTATCAATCTATCTATCTATCTATCTATCTATCTATCTATCTATCTATCTATCTATATATATATATATATATATATATATATATATATATATATATATATATATATATATATATATATATATATATATATAATATATATATAGTGTTACAGCGCGCGTAATGATTATTTTGTTGTTGTTTTAATGTCATGATAAATTCATCATCAACAACTATTTATGTGGCGTGTTTCACAATACATAGTAGTTGAGTTACGTTCCTAACTCGTCACACTGCGAAAGAGTTAACCCTGAGAGGAATGTTTCGTCATTGCATATCCTAACGTCCGTACTCAGTGCATCCTCAACAGTTATGATATCAACTGAGACAATATCATTTAATACGAGATTCTGTTTATGGTATATCAAAGTCAATAGTCTGCTGTTGGTAATCAGCTGGCTTATAAGACAACATTAGAAGTACACTTGAAAACATTTCCTTATGTAACTGAAATAGTAGCTGCTGCAACAAACTATCTTTCACTATCTAATCGTTTAATTTCCATTTATCCCAAAGGTCATATATAGAAGGTTCTGTGATTTTTTCGCGCACTATTTCGCACTGGATTATATTCGGTTGTAATCTGGCTAATTTCTTAAGCTCTCTTAATTTTGGATCAAGCACTCAGTGATCATTAATTATATTTTCTTAATAATCTTCAAAATTCTTTAGTCATTCATGCGGAGACAATCCATCAAATGGATGTGGTTGACCATAGTCGCCACACATTATCACAGCTGTATTTTGTAACAATAGCCAATCCAAAAGCAAGGTTTGATCTATATAATGAAACGCTGCATATTTCATCCCAAATTATTTTTTCCCGTTTCTCAACCATCCGATCAGGACTCCATTTATCAGTCATGTACCGAAAGAAGCTGTGATAAGTACATGATTTTACAATTCCCTCTTTCATTTCTCTCGAAAGACTGTCAGTGGGTGTTAATACAAATTAAATCCGAACTCTTTGTAAATAATTCAATAACTCTTGTCGTTTTACCGCCACGACCATGTCCATGTAGATAAACAGTTTGTGTATAGATGATGGATCGGATACAGATGGTGCAGACGATAATTCTGATAATTTGATTATTTTTACGATACGTAGCCTTTGATTTGAACAGCTGTTGATTCAGAGTAGTTAGATAAAATTTATTGTTTTATTCTCCATGAATTCCACGATGCATGATGAACAGTAAGTTGTGTCAATAGTTATGTTTTTTTTATATAGAATGATAACGTTGCAGCTTTGACTGCGGTGATGGGAAATATATGTATCATCAAAAAAAAAATTATAGAAACATATGCAAGCATTTATGCTCTCAGATGTGTCAATTGTAGACAACATAGTCAATAGACAAGTAAGCATTTTGTTTTATCTCTCTTTGTTGCATTATAAAATTGCGCATAATGTCGTTTATGATCGCGAACCATGCCTTGAGTAAATGTACAGATTATTCGTGTGCATAGATCCTTTTATCGTCATCAGGTGGTGGTAACCAAACGTCGGTCTGAGGACGGTATTAGATAATTGTCTTACTTACAATCAATGAAATTAACGTTTTACGATCGATAATATATCTTAACAAAACTGTTTGTGCCCAACTTTTTTCTGCCTATCAAATAAAACAGATCGGATGGACACTGTTAGTAAACTCGAATGATATAATACGAGCAAATCCAGTTAGATTAAAATCAGATAGTGGTCGATTTATCGAGACTCTGGACATTCGTGTATGGGATGTCCATATCGTTTAAAATATGCTAAACATTCTCCGCAACTACGAAAACGTCCCCGATAACACGCGACCATATCAACCGAGATAACATCACGGTGATCAGACCTGGTTTTTCCACAATCCACTGCGTCAATATTCGACACAACTTCACGTCTTCGAGAACGTATATTCTTGTTGGTTTCCACGACTTTCATTCTCCGCCAATGTGAGCAGCAACTGACGGAAACGTAAAACAGTTATTCAATAATTGCTCAGTATTGTCAGTTGAAGATTTCTGTGCAAGAGTTTTCATTTCTTTGTGAAGAGATTCCTGACGGTACATTTCATTTAAGGTCGTACAAACTGATCAAATGTTTCATCATCTGAACTCTTAAATAACAATACTGATACAGGACTGTTTTTACCTTTTTCATAAAAACAAACATGTTTCCTTGGTGAAATCTAACAGTTCGATCTCGTGGACATATTGTTTCTTCGTTAGTCCACGCGTGTGCTTTATGATCAATGATAATGATTGGATCTCCACTCGAATTATATTTGGAATCGTGTCAAATATATCCCGTTATTGTTTTTACTATTATTGGGAAACATTAGTGTTCTTGTAACTAAGATACATCATTTTTGCTAATTCAGAGTACTCGTTTATTTTGTTTTGTCTTAGATTAGCTAACCCATTTCTACTTTTCGCGTTTGCAAACTGTTCGATTAAATGTTTCACTACACAATTTAAACTTGAATAATTCGTTGGTGCAATATCGTTAATATTAGGTTTATCATTTAGTGAGCAACTTCCATAAATAATCGCGGTGACAAGATACGCCCTTATGTAATATGGTTCATCACTACCAGCATACATTCCTGGTTTGGAAGTTTTACTTAATCGTTCGATTTTTTTTAAAAATGACAAACATCATCACGATTGTCAAGGACAAATCAACACAATATATAATCTGTTTCTGATTGCACAATATGTTGTATGCTGACAAAATATATTTGATCGTTGAGATAATCAATAACTGTTTTCGCTCGCTCATCGTTAATTGTAACATGAATATCTTTGGCAATGACTTTGTCGACAGCTTTGTCAACGTATTTGTATAATTTTGAACAGATTGATTCTGGATAAAGTCTCAAACTCCTCCATAGTATATCTTAAACAAGTATTTAAATAACATATATTATAAATACAATGACTCAACTAAAGAATCAGTGCAGGTGGTTGATGAAATGGTCTTCAACCGCTTGAAGCAAATCTTGTGTAAATACATATTTTGGACATCATTTACAAAGCATTCGTAATGGAAGTCTTGGTCCAAAACCATGTTTACGTTGTTGTGGTAGAGTTAGACGAAACTTTCGGTTGTGTGTACAAAGTGGCTGTAAATGATCGAGAGAAAGATACATGAACCCACGAAGATTACATAGCAAGATTTCAAAATAACAATTTAGACAAATAATCTATTAAACAATATTACGACATAGGTTGAACGAAAAGAATGTGTGAGATAGCATATCATCACGAATTACACAGCATTACGTGAAAGAATCATCAGGCAATGTCGACTAAAATGCCCAGTCAATACTGTCACTAATACTGGTTCTCTCCCAGTTAGTAGAAATGGAAATAATCATTTCTCCTATAAATGCGGAGTAGTCTAAAAATGTCTGGTGGTGGATCATATTTGGAAATTGAATAATAATTTATCCAATTGACGAGATATCACGCAGTCAGACCTATGCATGTGGTATTACTGGGAGATGGAAGACAGTTACATAGAATTAGTAAATATATAAAAGCAGATACGAGTTAAGAAATAGTATTTAATAGACAAATTCACGCTTGTAGACATTTTGATATTAATTCGCGTTCGATAAATATCCCACAGACAATATAATTGAATCTGCTCTCTCTATAAAATATAGACAAAAAATAATTTTATATTATTTTTTGAGATAACTGTGAAATTAAGCTAAATGTAGAGTAATTAAGCAGCTACCTTGATTATATTTACTAACATTTGTTATTGTTTAGTAATTTATTAAATATGATACTGTTTCTCTGAGATATTCAGTTTATTAAATGAGCTCAAAATTTTCCATTTTCCTACTATTTCTCTTTCCGTTCCTTAAAACAAGCACCTCAATAAAGGGTGGTAGCCCTATGGTATATATTTCTCCATCATCCTAATTAATTAATTAACCAGCTGTATGATTACTAATATCAGTGAGGTAACATATTTGTATAATAGATCAAATTAGTGGCAGTATATTAATTGTTTAAAACTAACAAACAAAATCAAGACAGAAAAGCATTTCGTAACAATACAGCTGGATCCGTTAGGCAAGAGATACACTTATCTTTAAACAAACTTGTCTAGTGCAGTATTTTATAGTGTGTTCAGAAACGGAAATAAATCCACGCTATAAGTAGCATTCTAACATAGAGGTGATTTTATAATAATATCTAAAACGTATATTTGTAAAATTGAAACGTAGTAAATTGCTTCCGCGGTTGATTCTCGTACTGAAGGTCAGTGGTTCTAATCTCCGTGTCGGACAGTTGCGTATTAATATAATATATTCAGAACAAACAAAAAAAACATGTCGGGTCATAAGAATGACATTGTGTATAAATGATCTTAGAGATCGATGCCCAATACAGTATTCCGAAAGAATTTCAGGTCAAAGGAAAGTGCAACTAATTGATATCATTGCTGTCATTGGTGGAGTTGTATTTACTACAATTAGTTGCAATAGTTCTTGCGACCATATCTTTATTGTATTTTTCTAAAAATTATGTTGCCTGGTGGAAAATGTTATTTATTTATGTGAAATCGCTATCTGATAATATTCCGTTCTTAAAACAAGACGATCAGCGAGGGCGATTTGAAATATGCACGAGCCACTGTATGTAACTTTATTATATACTCGTGTAGTTTACTTTCGCTACATATATATATTGTTTGCAATTATTTTACGAAAACCAGCAATTGATGTTGAAGATGGAACACAAATTGTGATAACTGCTGATGCAATCACTAGCGATTTTATTTTTGATACCAATACACCTGCACTAGCAACAACAGCTGACAGTGTATACCTAAATATGTCAAGGACAACTACAAGTCTGTGATATATTTTTATTTTTGGTGTATACGCAGGTTAGTTTGTAATTCACCCACTTGATTGTATATATACTGTTGCACGTTGCTTACAGAGTTCCTGATTGAATAATAGTGTAGTCTAGCAATTAAGTAGCTATTCCAATTATAAACCAAGCCGTGTTTTTTTATCTTCAGGTTTCACTTCATCTGTTGCTTCTTCGTCTTGATCTAGTAGTACTGACATAGATACCGAATATTTTGTAAGTTGACAGTGACGTGTTATTGTTGTGAGTATTGTGAATCTTGTAACACCGATCACTGAGGACCTGTATAACCCGGTAACCTCAGCGCGATGTTTAATAAATTTATTAGGCGATGAATATAATACTCGTCCATATGCTATGTTTATGTCAACGAGTTTCATATCAACGACTGCTGGACTTTTAAAATAATTCAATAATGGCTATATTTATGTTTCTACGAAAACACAAGAACATGTTGTATGATTAGAAAACTCGATAAGGTCAGTCCATTATTGGTTCCTGTTAATGAATCCGTAATTGGGATGTTGTTATCCTCAACATAAGTTTTCTTTTCAGCGTCATTGTTTGATTATGGCTTTCCAAGACCAGTACTTGTATTATCAGTCATATTGAGCGGCTCAGTCAAAGTACCAACGGATTGCTGTACCCGCGTAAAAATAGTATCCATATCGTTGACATAAGAACACCGGGTTAAATGTTTCCGTTATTATCACACACAGCTATACTGTTTTCGGTTACTCCCTTAATTGTGACGATACTGCAATGAAATATTACTGGTGTTTAATATTTTTCTTGCTTATCCTGAAATACAACCAATTTGTTTGGATCCACATTTGCAACATTTAGTAATTTAGATTGTTCATCGTTATTTTTTTTTTTTTTTTTTTTTTTGCACTCTCTGGTGATTATCCGTCATTTTTGTGTTTTTTGCGAGTTAGATATTCCGTACATATCTACCATTATGATATAGATCTATTTAAAACGCTTGCGATTACTTGCGTATTCGTGTACATCTTTATTTGGTGGTTTGGTTGAATTTGATACAGCATCGAGTACAGCAATTGCTTCAGGGCCGCATATTGGTGGGTCAGTTTTTGTTTGTGTCGGTAATGTTGAATACCATATTGGAGTATTTCCTACGCTAATATATTTGATGGGGCGGAGTACGTATCGAAATAAACAATTTCACGGGTTCAATCGTGTTTGCAACCCAATGAGTCCCTTCGCCTGTAATATTGCCTATGTTAATGATACCGCTCTCAATTTTATTGTGCTGGTTAGGTAATTGACCTCGCATAAATACTCCTCTAACGTTTTTTTGTTATGAATGTTTTAGCGGCATAGAGTAAATCAAACCTTGACATCGGTGAATAACTATAGCGCCTAATTAAACGGTCCCTGGAAGTCTCAGATCCTTTCCCTACCAATGGGAATCCCTGGAAGTCTCGGACATTTTCCTCGTTTTATAAATTCTTTACCTCTTGCTTTCTTTAATGTCATTCCTGTCGCTGTTGCGACAGCTCGTAGGGCAGCAGATATAGTAATTCTTATTCCAGTTGTTTTGTTTAAAATCATTAAATATCTTATGCTGGCGTTCTGTCAGTGACAAATTATTTTAGCCATCTGTAATTGTTTGTGTATCGTTAATATGGTTCAGGATTTTTACTAACGCGGTTTGTAGTTTTTTTTTAATCTGATCCGCATTCGGAGTAACATTTCATAATGATATGACATTTATAATATCTACACTGATCTAATTTGGAAATATTGCATATTTTTTACTGATGCATCAACGACTCTCATTCATCCGCCAGCACCGTCAAGTAGCATTGATTTATCGCTAAGTATAACATGCATTGCTCTATAATTCATATCAGCAGGGTTGACCTGAGCTCTGAAGTGTATATCAACGACAGACTGCCTGGTTAAATCAAGATGTTCCATTGCAAAATAATAGATGGGATATATGTTTTGAAACTCTAGTTGTGATATTTGCGAACCTGTATCTATATTCTGATCACGTCCCATAAATGTCATCAAATGATGATATGCACATTGCTACATGATTATTTTATAAAATAAATTAAAATTGCTTCAGATGGTTCTTGTTGTCCATTTATCCTTAACGAAACTTCAGAAACACCGGGTTTGTCAATTATCATATGCCTCCGCTCTTGAGAATTAAATTGATTTGTATCTTGCAAAGCAGTGAAAACATGTCGTGGTGCGGAAACACCTTGATGTGCTGTAATATGCCTGTAAATAAACATTTGTTGTATGAACACATTATTTGGTTGGTGTCGACCATGATAACATCGATTTACCACCATGATCCATAAAATTGAGTAATGTTTGTTCTTCAGCAGTCGATGGAGTCATTCCATCCATAATGAAAGTTTTGATTATATTACTTTACCAGCATCCCCCCCCCCAGATATCCAGAATGCATTATCGTCAGTAGCTATTTTTGCCAGCGCAACTGTACGCTTGTTTCAAACAATAACCTAGAAAATCCGAAGATGTGAGATAGTGGTATTGGGCATGAAAATCTTCTAATATCACTATTTAACATTGATCGGTGTGTAATAAATCCTAAGTTGAAATTATCATACTCGATATTACTGCAGGTGTTTCTGCAGCTCCTGTAGCTTTTCTTACATTACCAATAGTTACATTGCTAATATCAGGATTTTTAGACGTACTTTTAGCAAAGATCATTGTCGGATCAGCTGATCTTTTTTAATCATCGGACTATCTATTTAGGCCTATTATCGTTGTAGCAACATCACCATCTTTTTAACTATTTTAATACTTCTTCCATCATTAATATATGTAGCGCTATCAAACAAAGGCATGATTACATTATTAATACAACCAACCATAACATGAGCGCTATATGATGTATCATCCGTTTGTACAAGTTCACCTTTAGCTTCAGTAAATACTTCATCGGGTAAGAAATAAAAACTTGTATCATGAGCTTGTATTTAAATCCATCCACGCTGATTTGGCTGTCTTGTATCATAATAATAATACTGTTAATCACATATCGATTTATCTTAAGAACCGGTGCGACTATGTCGAATGCTGGATCAGATACACGTTTGAACATTTTATTATAATTGCAATGATCTAAATCATGGTTGCCCTGACTTTGTCATGGAAACACAAAGACCAATTCCTGCTATCAGACTTGTATTTGTATTTTGTTCTGCTTCTAGACGATGTGCATCTACAGCTTACTCTGCTACGTTTCTATTTGCGACTTGAGTTATTACTTTACTAACATTTGCAGGCATACGTTAAGTATTTGAATATCTACTAGCGGTGATTTGTATCGTAATAATCATGCTAATCTATCCTTCATAGCTGTAAACGCCTTACCAGCTACGTTACCAATAGCACCAGGAACTTTCACGGACAACGTTAATAGCTTTCATTGATAATTGTTTTGAGATCGGTAATGCTTTCGGGGCAATCCTTCTAAATAAACCCTGAATAACACCACCTAGTCCATCTCCGTAAGTTGCTTTATAAGTTGACAATCGTGAATGTATCACCTTGAAAATTACATGTCCGCCTTGTACATTGTGTATGATCACCGTATTTATTATCCATTTATCTAATCACTGTATTAACCATCAACGATTTCGTCGATAAGAGACCGATAAACGATAATATCAATAATTCCACCTGTAAATATTTCGTTGACAAATATCAGTTGCTTCATTAATTATTTCTGGAGAATTATTCCTAGCTCATTTTCCTCCAATGAGGATTTCTATTCGTTGTACGTCATCGAGAATACTGTTAGAACAGGCAATAAAACCACTTCGACCTTACGTAGTCAAGGGGGTAAAACCATTTCCAGTAGCATCAGTGTAAGGTGCATCGTAAAATGTTTCCTTTCCTTTTCTAGACTAGTTTGAGTTTTTATGTTGTGAAGGAATTTGTGAAAGAGATGATTGTTGTTCTATTTGCTGCTCAGGAAGTTAATATTGTGAGCTGCGTTGTTGCTCAATCTGAACAACTATTTCAAATTATTGTTCATTTCGTATTTAGATCACAAATAGTGGATCTGTATTTTAGGCGATATATCCATCTGTACCAGACATCTCTGCCTACAGATCTCTCATGTTTGCGTTTTGGGTATTTTCTCTATGATTAAATCCAGCTAGATCGGCCGGATTATCGTTTTCAATAGCATTATTCGCCTCATTAGTAAATTGTTCAGATAGTTTAACTTCATCTAGTTCTTTCTCTTCTGGTATGTGTAAGCGGCCGCCTGCTGTTGTAATTGTGCAGCGACTATATCAGCTGGAAGTTTTTTTAAATTCTATTTTGTTTTCTTATTTCTTTCTGAAGAAGACCTTCAGTAACTTGTGCAACTCTAACAGTAACTTTTGTGACAGGTCTAAATAATTTTTCAGAACCTTCTGCAAATTCAACATGAGATTCTTGACGCTCTTGTAATGTTTGTCTTAAGAAGCACGGATTGGTAGAAATTTCTTAATTGCTTATAGTCGCTCTCCAGCTAATCTAATTGTATAAGATTCTGATACGATATTATTGATATATAATAATGACTTAATTCATAGCGTCCGGGAGTATGCGGTCTCAAATACAATAAACTCACGCGCGTACACATTTAAAAAAACTACGACAAAAACAGAGTAACCCGCAATATAGACTCTTGGAGAGACACTGTCGGTTTGTCAGAGGCTTCGGTTTGGTGCTATAGGCTTAATTTGTTCCTTTTTGTAAGACGCCTTAGTTTAGGAAGTGTTAAATGTCGCTCTGTTCACCCTCCATGCTGCTTATACGCTAATATATCTCGACACGCCAAAAAGCCATATTTGATACTGTTAAAATTAAACATTAATACAAATATTCATCATTCAATCGCTGCTAATTTTATATGGAGTCGCTGATAGTGTGGATTTTATCATTACTATGTGTACAAATATTGCACATTTAACTTTGTCACTGTTTTGACTTACGTGATGATTACATATATGATCTTTTTCATATCGGATATTGAACTTCTTTTCGTTGTTATTGTTTCTACTTATCCTGATGTTATTGTGTCGTATGAACACAACATCTCCTTACCTGATACGTTTCTTGGAAGTATGCATTTTGTAGTTTCTGTATCTGTATTGGATTCTTGTGTCGGACGTTTGAATGAACAAAATTAGAATATACAAATACAAACATTGCCTGTTCCAGAAACCAAAAATATTTGAAATGTCGTTTTATATCCATTTGTTTCGTTTCGCAACTTGCATTAGGTATTAGGTATTGTTTTCGCACTTGTGAGCTGACATTCCACACACTTTCCCTGATATGTAGCATTATTTTTATTTTAAGTCTTATTTCTAAACATGGTGTGTATTTGTACTTCAAATATTAATTTGTAGAAGTAGCAGAGTATCTATCGTCATTCTACTTCATACGCTTTAATAATAAAAAAAATTAAATTTCGCCTGAATGTCTCTTACGTGTACCTTTGAGTGCGAGGACTGCATCGAACTGAGATCTTTAAAATTAATAAAATGCATATAACACGCTCTAATTTATACAGGCAAAAACACCAAGAATACCCTGCACATAAAAAAGAAAAATAATAATTGTTCCTTTCCTTTCCTGAATACACATGCCTATATAAATTCGTACATATCTAACGTTCTACAACTTTAGAAAAATCCAACCCTCGTATAGCTTCTTCCATATATTTCGCTGTCTTTGAATGCTATCCATTGAATATTTGCATACCGAATCTTTCTCAATCAAGTTTACATCTTGTTAGCTTATATTTTAGAATTCCCGAATGAACTAAGACGTGTGACTGGCATTAGGATTGTTTATACACCACATCATCCCTCTACTGACAAACTAGTTCAACCGTCCCTCCCTTTATTTCATAGCAGGCATTAGCACAAAAGTTTGAACAACTGAGAGAATGCCATATACATTTTACTTATGTGACTGAATGCTATCAGAATCGAATAGCCAACAAACAAAACTGTGGCGTATCGATATACTTTCATGCCCAATTTAGCATGTATATAATTATGTACCAGCCATTCATTCAGTTTTTATTATACAACTATTGCAAGCTTTCCGTCGAAGGGACGTTTAAAGTGCGCCAGACGATCCGCATAATGCATAATGATGTAATATACTTATAGAACTTATAATTGAGAGTAAAGCTGCTTGGTCGATAGATATTTGAGTTAATGACATATCCAGCTTCAAACAAATTTGACCCACGAACAAGATAGCTTTTCATTATTCCCGGGTTTGACTATTTAGACAACATGTTTTACCAAAACAGGTCATTTAGTTAACATGATGCTTAATTTATGCTTAATTTAAACGTTATCTAAATTTATATCATATCTCGCTAAATACATATATATATATATATATATATATATATATATATATATATATATATATATATATATATATATATATATAATTGAAAACTGAATGAATTGCTGGTACATAATTATATACAGGCATGCTAAATTGGGCATGAAAGTATATCGATACGCCACAGTTTTGTTTGTTGGCTATTATATATATATATACAGGTCCCTTATTTTTAAATAGACAGTGTAAAAATGAAGCTGCACAGTCTTGAACGTACTCTTGATCTGGGCAAGAGTAAAAATAGGTGACCAGACGAAAATCTAAATATATGACGTCACTTTACAGATGTCACCAGAAGGAATATAATGGAAGAAGGAATATAATGGAGACACTAAGAGAGAGCAAAGAGAGGGACGGAGGGTTGATAAGGCATACATTGGATTTGCTTTCGCAATGGTTTAAACTTTGTAGATTTACTTTCATTTTTCTTTGGACATTAGACGATCTTATTAAATTTCAACAAATACATACAAAAGCAAAACAAGAAGAAAAAAACACAACGACTGGCATTCATACAGAGAATGCTGTTCAACAGCTTATATATGATCTCTCCATCCTTTACATTAATAAACACTTAGTGTGCTTTTGTACGTGTTACTTTGTGTGACTGCAATTGCCTGTAAGTAAGAAGTGGGAATGTCTTAATGTCGATTTACTACTAGGCGAATGACTTCAAAGCTCTGAATTTTCCAACACACACACATAAATAAAAAATTTTAAAAATTAATATATATATATATATATATATATATATATATATATATATATATATTAGAATTAGGTGGCATCATATTACTCGCTGATTTAGATCTTTTTTTTTCTAATTTGTCTTGTTAACGACTTATCCATTACTCCCTCTACCAGTCTCTCTCTCTCTCTCTCTCTCTCTCTCTCTCTCTCTCTCTCTCTATATATATATATATATATATATATATATATATATATATATATATATATGCATACTTCTGTATTGCTGTATCTCACTCTCAACCGAGTGATCAACCAAACGTTTGTATGTCTATATTTGCCTCATTTTGTCTCCTGATGAATGTATGTTTAACGCAAATCTTAGTATAAGGAATCGTCTTGCGATAAATGAGAATCCAAACAATACGGTGCTATTAGTTTTGACAGGTACATCGAGTGATCTTAGACGTGCATCTTTATAAATAACTGACATATCACCTTGATCCACATGAGTTCGACGTTTGGGCTAGACAAGCGCGTGTTATAGAACGTTTACTAGTAGCTTCCCTTGGGTTGGTTAATTCCTCCTGTCTTTTATTATATATATATATATATATATATATATATATATATATATATATATATATATATATATATATATATATATATATACAGAGAGAGAGAGAGAGAGAGAGAGAGAGAGAGAGAGAGATGTCTACTTAAGAAATGAGTATATCTTTTACTGTGATAACTCATTCTACTCAGGCGAAAACTCAGTACCTATCATTGTAGCAATGATTATATTTGGTCTAATATTTCCTCGCACACTATCTATGCATAATGCTTACTCTAAATTGCTAAACGAATCGGTTTAATTTTGGTTTTGCCGGTATTAAGAAGCGATACACAATACTAACATTATTAAATGACAATTCTTATTTTCTTTGAAATCATTTTAGATCCTTATGACATTTCAAGGCGATTGTTGCATCATACGGTAAATGATGTGGGTTAATTGTTGCAGCAAAAATAAGACTGTTATGGGCATTCGAAATTACATTATAGAACCCAAAGAATTTAAACACCCATCAAGTATGTTTAATACCCAATCTACTGCATAAGATGTCATTCTTGTTCAAATCTTTCCTTCAGCTACACAGGTATGTGTTGTGGACCCATGTGCTTTAAATGTAAGACTTAAATCTTGAGAGTTTATCGATTTTTCACCCTCTGTTTTCCCATTACAGCGTGAGATCGCCAAACATAAGTTTATCGATCATTCACCCTCTGCATTCCCAATAATGTGTTGGAAAGCCTTTCATAACAGTTTATCGAGTATTCACCCTCTGCATTCCCAATCTTACTTGAGATCGCCATGCATAAAACAAGATATACAACCTTTAAAGATTGTTTGTTATATCTCACAAACAGTTCAAATAAAATGACAGCCCACATGACAAAACTGTTGATACTTTTTAAGTCTGTTATCGTCATATTGTCCAACGGAATGCTTTATCGGTTACAAATAGTCCATTTTTTCTGCCTGTACTGATAAGTTTTGCCATGGCACACAACCATTACAAACATCCATAAACTTCGAGCCCTAATCAGACGTTTATAATGTAACTATACAATTAACGTGAATAATATCAAATGCGATCCATTATGATCAATATTATATCATGTTATCTAATCTCATTGGAAATCAAATAATATTTTTGTTTTCTTCGTGTGTATGAGTTTCATGTTTAGACATTTACCCACACTAATACACCTACACACGCGAGTTACACATATAACAAGTACATATAGTTATTAAAAACACACATATTCCCTACCCACACAAGTTACACATACAACACTTATATATTGTTATTAAAATACATATATTCCATACCCACAAAATATACACATACAATAAGTACACATAGCTATTAAAAACAAATATATTCATGAAATGTAGCCACTTAAATGACACTTACACCCAAATCTACTCACTAAAAATACGCATATTCACTAAACTTACACATTCTCATTCAAAATACACATACACACAACAAATTAAAAATACTAACACAACGCCTACTCTCCAAATGTTTACATATTCACTTCAGGTACGCACTTATGTAAACATATTCACTACGCCTACTCGCTAAAAGTTTACATATTTACTACCAGTACGCACATCAAGTAAGCATATTCACTACGCTTGCTCGCTAAATGTTTACATATTTACGCACTTAAAGTGAATATATTCATTACCCCTGTCGCTAAATGTTTATATATTCATTACAGTTACGCACTTAAAGCAAACATATTCACTACGCCAACTCTCTAAAAGTTTACATATTCACTTCAGGTACGCACTTAAAGTGAACATATTCACTACGCCTACTCGCTAAAAGTACAAATACTTGGTTAAAGTACACGTGCGCACTACAATTTCATAATTTGAGCAAAATGATTTTCCGTATTTTCCAAATATGCTGTTTATTATATGCATGGTGATTGTTGAACCCATTTAGAATTGAGAACAGGAACCTATCCAATGACTTTTACTACTTAAGTAAATTCTTTGAAAAGCATGGAGGCTCGAGGTGATGGAAAACTAATTGAAATCGAACCGACGAAAATGAATATATAAAGAAACACGTTACATTTTAGGCACGAATATGGTACACTTCAATACAGTTCAATACAGATACCGTTAGCTAATGTGTTTTGATATATGAACCAGTAATCTACATTAAGATTGACTTTAATTTACTTTTTGACTATGTGTTAATCCTAGCTGTTTATTATCGGTGTTCTTCGATGTATGTAATTCTCCTTATCGGGCAGCACGGTCTTAAACTCAAGCGCGCTTGTAATTTTATCCTCGAGTGTGATTCAATACATTTTACCAATCATCGGTTAGAGACAGCTCTGTGTGGCCGCAATAAATCGGACTATAAACGTTTTAGCAGTCACATCAACATAAAAGTGCTCGCATCATAACATACACCGGTTGCTATCAATATAGCAGACAGCAGTACTAATTGGTGAACTTATACTCGATTATGTTGATGTTATCATGATATCAGTCAATACTAGAGTAACGCTTGTTTCTGCGAGAAGACCACAAATAGCATAAACGATCAAACAGGCGCGTTTGTATTTCATGATTAGCGCAATTCTCTTAATAATTTGATTTCGCTGCATAAAGCCTTGCTTCGATCATTTATTCAAGTTCGCAAGAATGAGAATCCGTCTCAGACCTTCCATCTATATTGCAATCGCGTATTTTAATTGTGCGATTTGCAGACCTTGTCTAGCCGCATCAAAACAAGTAGGCACAATACGCAGACACTTGTATAACAAACTACCATTTTACTCTTACAACTGTCATAGAATTATATAAGTTTCTGGAATATTATCATTTCCACAATTTATGCTATCTACTTTTGGTCAGCATCCTTATCGCATGCAAACCCACATATTACGACGTTGCCCAATAACTTTTACGCGAACAAGTGTTGATTTTTGTAGTGGACAAAGTGTATCTTCTGCTGATAGCCAAGTTAATGTTGTCTGAACATGACTAACATAAAACACGACATGGATGGAATCATCTATGAATGCCATCTAATGTTGTAGAAACAATCTCGGATACGTTTCGCATCTGCTGCTGCACGACATGTTCATATGAGATGATTATAAGCCAGCCTCGAGTTGTTATTGATGGATCAGGGTACTTCCAGCCATCTGGTTCTTAACATCATTTTAGAGTTTACTAGAGTGTAGAAACGCTTTTGGACGTATATATTCGTCGAAAATAAGTTCAAAACTAGTATATATGTTTACATCCGGTGCTAGTTGGTATAATGCTGACTCATCAATCTCATCACCGCGGTCAGGCTACAGCATATATGATAGACGTTTAGATCTTAAACACATATGCCAAAGACTGTCAATTACCCGTGTAAATACTGGTGAGAAGCTTCGAACCAAACTTAATCATTATAGAATTTACTATAATGATGTGTATGAGAGTGCGAATGTTGTCAGCTTCGTGGAATATTATTACTCGTTCTTCTAGCTGATTATTTACAATTAAACGATTCGAGTTTGCTGTGTGATCTTCAAAGCTAACTAGCTCACCTGGATCGACGCCAACGAGAACATAACTAGTTAACTCAGACAAATCCACTTAGTAAACCAATTAAGATCGACATCAACATCGAATCATCGAACTGACCAACGTCCATCAATGCTAATAAACGTTGTTGTATAACATTACATGTACGTCAATGTGAAATCAATAGTAAAGTGTTGTTGAGCGATTCATTGCATGCAACGCTTCAAAGACAAGGTAACTGCATATGGGTGCATCCAGTGGAGTTTGTTCTTGTAAATTGGAATAAAACTAATTTCATCCACCGATTAGGGTCTTAGTAGCAGGGATAAATACGTAGCAAATGCAACTGGTTGCGAACTTCCATACGTCACAATCGATAAATGATAGTAAGGTATTATCACGTATGCGATGCAAAGTGACACAATCTTGATAAACCAAGATTAGCGATGCCAGTTTCACGTGTGAGAGGCACCATGGATACAAATTCATCTCACAAAACAATGTTTGATTTTGTTATTAAAGTAGATCAAGATTGGTCAATGGACGGTTCAACGGCGCGATCTTGGGATATTTGATAAGCAAGAACCTCTGCTATCTGGTACTCTCCAACTTGTGCCTAGTAATCGAAGGTCTCTTTCTGTTCTAATAAGTAAATATACCACTGTTTTCAAAACCATTCACGATGCTGTGCCGGCGGAATGGAAATATGTGGAGTTGATATTGCATAGTCATGTCGAATTCCTATAGAGATTTCTTGAAAGCGGTTTAAATGGAAAGATATTGAAGTCACTCATAAGATTAAGACAACACCTTACTATACTCAAGACAATTATTTTCATTTAATGTTTGCAACGCCACAAACACGTGTTAAGGTGAAGTTAGACCATTTTAGAAACTTATTTGTCAAGTAAGTTATGTTGCAATTAGAGTTATTCGCCAATTAAATTTTCATGCAATACGATTTGTTGGGTGTGCGTCTGCTGTATGCACGAAAAACTTCAACGTATAAGTGGTTTCTGGCCGCTTAAATTACAGCAAATGTGATTCTTTGAAAGGTGAATGGGATAATATAGGCATTTGCAATGTTGATGTTTATAATACCACTTTGCCAGCAGTTTGTCCAGTACACCACTTTACATCGTTGAATTTGATAACACGAAGCAAGGTTACTGTGTGTTTGGCTCCAAATATAACCTTGCGAATATGTATGCGAAAACGAAAAAATGTGACGGAGGAGAAATGTGCACGAAAAAATCCGTTTATCGCTGAATTGTCATCGTTACTTTGCAAAGCCGATATTAAATTCTGGATTGGAAAACAAATAATTTGGTGTGAATACCAGCATTCGGCTAAAAAAAATTCAAGATGGACAACAAGGTTGTGTACTAAGATCTGCAGTATTAGTTACATCTCTTGCAATGTTGTGCCAATGTTTTTCGTGTAATCATCGCTGTATCTAGCAATCCCAATAAGCATTGAAGCTACGTATACGTTATCCAAAATTGTTTTGAGTTCGTGTTCATCGATGGAATGACATGTACTGTTAAACAAAGCCATAATTATGTTGTTAACAATTCCCACTTCGTCATTGGTAAAATGTTAAAACCTAGATGAGGCGTTGGTTGGTTCGATGTCCAATTGCCAAATAATGCTCATCAGGCAGATTTTTGTATGTGTTCCACACCATGGTCAGCTGATCGGCTAGGCCGATTTTGCACATATAAAACCGCGCTAGCCATTGTGCATATGGCCATTAGATATAAATAGAGAAACCGTTGATGTCGAAAGATCAAAGGAGTATCGTAAATGTGCTTGTGTATATTTATGCACACGGGCCACTCGCATGGACAAAATGTTGTACAGGTGGGTCTGTGGCTGCGATCATGATCAAATACCATTAGACAGCACCTATGTGATAACTTAGTGGACGCCGTAAACAAGCTATTCTGGAAGGATTTACTAGTTCCCTTGCAGAACTGTTATTCTCTCATCAGTACGAACATTTATGTGAGGTCACGGCTGTCTAAGGAATGGGTAGCAAAAAACCCATTAGTCATATTTTCATTGAACAATAACGTAGCATGCACAACTGAAATAAAACTTACCATTGCGGTTCGGCAAAAACTCAACTCAGAAACTGATTTCCTAACAAAACCGTTCCAGTTACTGGGAGAAATGTTTGTTTGAAATTTGTATTTGCCTGCTAAGTTCGGAGGTGGGCAACAACGTCGTGCAATTGAACAGCCATGGTCTATTGATGCATTTAAACGTTTGAAACTGATACTCCAAAACAAACAGCGTGTTGATGATTGTGACCACTATTATCTGGTGGATTAAAACGTATCAGTAGTGCATTGGTGCAGGAATTGCAAGTCGTTGCAGCAGATACGTACCTTGCACCGGAAGATGTGGTTACACGTTAACAAGTGTCAATCGAAAATTAATTTGAAATATGATGATGATTAAGCTCGTAAATGGTGATTCCATCGGGGAGTATCCATTGCTTAGTATCAATCAGAGATCAATTCATTTTAAAGCATATGAGCCTTTATGACAGGTCTAGCACCGACGAAAATCCCTGAGTCGTTTCTTCAGCGATATGTTTGATTTTGTAATGTGAGCATCATTAACGCACGATCAAAGATGATTTTTGATTCATTGGCTCAGTCAGCGAGGATACGTATACTTTTGTCTTGCTCACTATCACTAGCACAGACAACATTACTAGAATTATTTGGCTTTCTAGATCAAGTCCCTATTCCTCTGAATGTTTGGTTCCATTTAAGCTTGATGTAAACCCGCATACCTAATGGAAAGAACAACTGCAGCATCTGCAGATCAAGTACATTATTGTGTTTGATCCTAAGTCTTGGTACCAGTTTGGTGCATTCCTTATATCTGCAGTAAAACCTATGGAACATTTAGCACTGAAACAAGCATTACTTTATACAGGGCATAGGCAGCGCTTCAGGGGCTAGCAAAAAATCGATTTGTGAGGCATGTAAATTATCAGGATATTCCAGATCAACTATAGATAAATCTCCGTGATTAATGTGATGTTTTAAGTTTGTAGGCCAATGTGCGCATGATCGAATCATTGAAAACAGGCACCCTAATGTGGATAAATAATGGCCCACCCTAAGGATTTTTAATTTTATAAGATGATGTAACGTTTGGGGTAAGTGGGTTGCTGGCTGTGCACGTTTGGGTCGTTGGCGTGAACACATGTTTGATTTAGCAATGATATTCCGAAGTGATCTCTTGATAAACGGATGATGATCAACGTCAAAGAGCAACTCCAGTTCGAGATTGGTTTTAAGCAATAGTTCAACCCAATCGACGCTCGGTGAAAAAGTAATGTTTGGGCTTTATGCACTTTTAAGTACATGGCTGTCACGTTGTAAGGAAGGAACAATAGCCAGAATGCAATATATATATATATATATATATATATATATATATATATATATATATATATATATATACATCCTAGACCCGTCTCATGGGTGTTACAAGTGTAAGCCTTGCGAACAATGAGGTGTCAAAGCAATGTATGATTCCTTTTTAGTGTTTGATTCAAGTGTAGTTTTTAATCTACATTCATTATTTGAAACATGAGCAATGTTTATGTAAAGAATTAATATTGTGATCCTCTGTTTGGTTAATTCCTAGTAAACTCGTGCATCTATTGACATGGCATTCTAGATGTAAATGTTAAATTGAAATTTAACTTAGTATAATGTGTAAGGATATATGAACTCATGTATATCTGCTTAAAAGTGTTCACTTTGTAGAAATGTGCCTGATTATGAGCTATTGTTCTATACAATAACACTGAGATATATATATATACCTAAGTGATGAAATCTATATGTATGATAAGCAGTTGATTCCGTGTACACCATACCGGGAAGTATGGGACTTTAGATGTGAACGAATGTGTGAAAAAAGAAGGTAATAGCTTATATGATGATAAATTTTTGTTTCGTTTGAGTTTAGATAGCTAGAGGAATATGTTAATGTCCTTTTGTCTTCATATCGGAAACGTTTAGGGACCGGATGTACTGTAGGAGACGTAGAAGAGAAATTCCTTAGTACAGTTGGTACCCGAGTCTCTGTGAGACAAGAAAAGGAGAGAACGGAGGTAGAAGTTGATAGACTGAAAGGGTTTTGGATTATATGTTAAGGGAAAAGAATAATACAGATGCGTAGGAATACGGGACAGTAGGAATATATATATATATATATATATATATATATATATATATATATATATATATATATATATATATATATATATATATCACACTAAGTCAGATGATGAAATAGGCCGTCACTTGGTCGAGTGCAAGACGAGTGAATTTCGTTTGTGAAATTTTCTCTCTGTTATTGAATGATTTTAAATTGTTGTTTATTTTAATTTCACCTGTTTGAGTATTCAGTAATTTTACTAATGGCATTGCTAACTGCGAGCTCTGAGCTTTGCATCTCTCTATCACTAATTTAGTTTGTAACATAATCTAGCCAGGTGGGTCTTCTGTAACAATTAATTATAATACTAGGAGCAACCCTACCAAATATAGTCCACCAGAATCATTACAAAGGCAGTATCACGTATCTGTCTCAGACACAATTAGTGAGCAACGCTTATCTGTGCGTAGATACGGATATGGTAGTCACATACATTCTTCCAATTGAGCATTGCTGTGTTGGTTGAAGAGGTTCCGTGAGTGACTTTCAAACTTTATGCCCTCAGATTATTTTTAGTGTTATCCAATTTAAAATAACACTATATTGAATCGATGAAATGCAATTGTTCGAGCCGAAATGTCATGCATTTTTCCGTATTGACCATTGGTCATTTTAATTAATGGGAATTGGTTTGCTTTATTAAGTGGTCATCATAACCAAAGAGGTTATGAAGCGCAACGTCGCTACAGCACGCTGTATGCACCATTGATGGAATCTAGACTTTTTATTTCAATATTTGGCTAGCTTTGCTCCTTTTCGTTGGACGGGTTTCGCTCTTCACCGAAAGCGTTTCACAGATCCATCTAAATCTGGCTGCGGCAAAATCACGAACATAAACACCAGTCAGTTACATCTATTATTGAGTAGGGCTTCTGAGAACGTAATTTTCTGTAACTGCGATCTATCTGCGACTGAGAAATACCCCCACATTGTTTAATGTTTAACGCTCTGCACTCTGGAAGCGATAAAGGTAAGAGATGATCTGTACCATTATATAATATATACCGCAAGGAAACTATTAAACTGTTCGATCGATATCAGGGACATTCCTATATTTGTTAACGGATCCGGGCGCCGAGATTTCCACTCAAGCATTCAGACATTGCAAATTCTTAGAAAATGATAAACGGGCATTCATCAATCCTTGTACGCAATTCATGTGGAAATGTTTTTGGCAAGCGTTGTCATAATTATGCGGTGATTGTTTTCACTAATACCATTCAGGTAAAATGTATGACTGATAAACAGTCATTAAGCATTGTATACATGCATGGAACGTCCGCAAGGTTGTTTTTCACCCTTGTACTTATTGTGTCGCTTAAGTCGCCAAGCGAGATTCTTTACCCATACATAGTGTGATATCGTTTATGATTTTGTTGTTGATTGGTTCACTTCATTCTGCAACAATAAATCACTTTGGGGTCGTCGTTTTGTCTATGGGGACTGTCATCGAACAAAGTCCTATGTCATAACTTAACACTTTAATAGCATTTGGTTGGGTTAAGTGTTTGAAATTTATTTAGTGTGGCCGTGGTAATTTGATATCATCAAATCTTAGTTTATTTAGGTTTTTACTGATATTTTCGACACAAGTGTTAGTTCTCATCAACTGAATAAAACGCCAACCACTTTGCCCGTTCAAAACACATGTTGTCCATGATTTTAAAGTTTATTCCTGATCCTGGCGGGACATTTTGGAGTTGCTATGTCACTGGAAGCATTACATGTCTTATACAGTGAGATATCTATCGTGACATGGGCACATCTCGCGATTCTGCACTTGTATATTTCTCAAGCACTTCAAATATATCTTAATCACTGACGGTGCTCTCCTCACTGCGGATCAGGGGTAAACATTACAAATTATAATCCATAGGGTAGACGTTTTAAATCCATCTATATCATAACTTAGTGGCATAACCAGATGTATGCTAAAAAAGTCTGATTTAAAGGATGTAATGCTCACTACTAATTGTCTTAGTTGTTTTATCATTGTTTTTTTAACGGTTGCTGTTATTGTTGCTGTTTCTGTTGTAGATTTAGTACAAATGTGGGTCTCTATAATTCAATTATGTCTGCCTTTCTCATACGGATTGTAATGCATATTAGTGAGAATTTGTCTTAGGTATGTTAAATTTAGTGAACTTTATTCGGATTAAAATCATTGCTATTTTGATATTGATTTCATTTACTGTTGTATGTATTTGTCTGTGCAAGTAATGGAATGCCCTGCGTCTAAATCATTACGTAACACCTCTGGTAGGTAAATGTGTATGTATGTATGCAAGCGTTTTACCTACTTGAGGTGACCTTGCTCACAGTGGAGATGTATCCCTCCCCGCATTAATTACCTCCTCTGTTAAAATGTACTTAAGGCACGGTTAAATAATGACATCATATAATCCATCGTCTATCAGATACATGAGAATTTGAAGTCTAATACTTGGTATTCTCAGATAAAATGCATCCTTGTCTTTGACGTTGTCTCAAAAAAGCTACTGCAGTCGGACCAAACTATATTCACTAAGGATTTTTTTTTCAACTCGAGATGCATAAAAGTCTATGTACTGTTATCTAAGAACATATCTGAAGCTGTGTGTTAATATACTGGAGACGTTTCGCTTCGTTGGTTTAGCATTTGCTTCGAAATTGTTTTCTATACTCACGTTGCCACAACTGTGCAAAATCATTTATTGCTTCATACAACAACGTATTTTCTCGTGTAGGTGAATTAGCTACTACTTTATACGACTTTGGTATACATCATGGTTAATTCCATTAATATTAGTATTATTATACTAGCTCAGAAGGGTTTGTTTAATTAGCCTGCTCTCTAAGATCATCGTCACAGACCTTGCCAAAAACATCAGTCGCCTCAAAGCAGTTGCTTAGTTATTGTTCGTTTACGCTTTATGCACAATATTCTGCAAACGCATTTTTAATTAGTTTGTCCCAAATATCTTCATAATATTTTTTAAATTCCTTAGGTCACTCAAAATGTATCCAAAGTATCATCGTATTCGGAATTTTCTTTCCGGGAATGCGTGCGTATGTGTGTTTCATTAATCAGTTTATCTGATGCATTTAATTGATACAGAAATCTTATATGATTGGTCTCATTTTGATAGTTCAATCGGTTGGCATAGTTATGTAATCACTTAATGACTTCCATGAACTCTGTTGGTCTACATTTTTGAGTCCATGCAGCTTCTTCTTTTTCGTTATATTATTATTATTATTATTATTATTATTATTATTATTATTATTATTGTTCTTGTTATTATTATTATTATTATTATTATTATTATTAACATTAGTATCAGCAGTATTAGTAGTAATGGTAGAGGATGTTGTAGTAGTAGTAGTTTTGGTAGTAGTAATGGTAGCAGCACTAGTGGTAGTAATGAGAGTAGAAGTAGTAGTGGTATCATTATTAGTTGTTGCGGTAGTAGTACTTGTATAAGCAGCAGTGGTAAAACTTGGTTTCGTAACATTATTGTTAGTAGTAGTGGTAGTAGTACTGGCAATAGTAGTATTGATAGTAATAGTTATGGTAGTAGCAGGAGTGGTAGAAGTATTGGCAGTATTAGTAGTGGTGGTACTAGGTGTTTAGTATTGATTGTACTAGTAGTAGTTGCAGTAATAGTAGTAGTAGTATTACTAATGGTTATAGTAGTAGTGGTAATAGTATCAGTAATAGTGGTTGTAATGGTATTAGCAGTTGTAGTTGAAATAGTAGTGCTAGTAGCAACAGTAGTAGTAGTTGTAGTGTTGGTGGTATTAGTCGTAGTAGTGGTAGTCGTAGTTGTAGTGTTAGTACTGGTGATAGTAGTAGTTGTATAGTAGTAGTGGTAGCAGTAGTAATGGTACTAGTAGTGTCGTTGGTAGTAGAAGTAGTGGTACTAGTAGATGCGTTAGCAATGTTAGCCATAATAGTTGTAGCAGTAGTGGTTGTAATAGAAGTTGTAGCAATAGTATTATTAATAGTGGTAATAGTGGTAATAGTAGTAGTAGTATGGTAGTAGTATTAGTGATAATAGTACTAGCGGTGGTAGTATTAGTCGTAGTAGTAGCTGTAATAATAGTAGTAGTAGTAGAGGTGGTATTAGTAGTAGTAGTGGTGGTGGTGGTGGCGGTAGTAGTAAACGTGATAGTAGTATTAGTGGTATTACAATTAGTGGTATTGCTAGTAATGGTAGATGGAGAATTAGTGGTAGTAGCAATAGCATTGGTGTAGTGGTAGTATGTTATTATTAGTGGTAGTAGTACTAGTGGTAGTAGTAATAGTAGTGGTAGTATAGTATTATTAGTATTTGTAGTGGTAGTAGTCAAAATAGTAGTAGTGGTAGTACTAGTAGTGGTTGTATTATTAGTGGTAGTAGTAGTTGTAATTGTTTTGTAGTTGTAGTGGTATTATTAGTATGTGTCAAGTTTGCAGTTAAGATCTGTCCAGATCTGTCACAAAAAAAATTTAGTTAGACATGTCTGAACATTCGATTACACAGCAAAATTTAGTTTTCAATCTGTCCAGATGTGTCTGAACATTCGATCGCACATATACGTGCGTTCAACCTGTCCATGCATGTCTGAACATTCGATCACAAAATACAATTTAGTGTTCAATATGTCCAAACATGTCTGAACATTCGATCACACAATAAAATTTAGTCTTCAATCTGTCCAGATATATCTGAACATTCGATCACAATATAAAATTTAGTTTTCAATCTGTACAAACATATCTGAACATTCGATCACACAATACAATTTAGTTTGAATATGGAAACTAATTTACGTCCATGGTATGATATTAGATGGAGAAAAAAAATTACAACTCAAGTCTTTCGTTTTTACTACAAAAAGAGTTTTCTGAAATGTGTAAACTTGAAACCTAATCAATAAAAACTATGAATTTCCATCGTTGACGGGATATGCATCTGGTTCAAAGTCAAGAGTTAGAGGTCTGGCCAGACAACTAAGTCTAATATCGTTATGACTGCCAGGTATTCTTTTTTTTCTTGTCGAAAGCGAAGAATTATATCTTTTCCAGGAATGATAACCACGTGTTCTTTACTCGGAATTAGTATTTAAATAAATTCGCAGCTAGGTTTTAGTAAATACGACATGTGTATGCGGCAATAAACGTTCGCGGCTAATTATATGTCCGGAGAGTGTATTTTTTTTAAACCTCTAAAAGTCAATATACAGTTTCAATGTTATCAGTTCGGACCACCGCAGAGAGGTACCACGAGGAAATACAATATTACTTCAGTAATATATATATATATATATATATATATATATATATATATATATATATATATATATATATATATATATATATATATATATATATATATATATATATAGATAGATAGATAGATAGATAGATAGATAGATATAAACCGAAATAAATTGTTGAGGTTTGAAAGTATAATAGATTTGATTTGATGGGACCGGGCGCGTAGAAGTGGTTGGCTGGTGTTATATTTTATGTCACTTTAGACATTGTTTCAATAATAAATCTTAAACGTTTACCTTGACCAGCAAAGACTAATCAAGTGTTATTTTTCTTTTGTTTTATATATTCTTTATCCGTTATAAATGTCACGAAGGGTCGTGTTATCTTAAAACTCTCTCTCTCTCTCTCTCTCTCTCTCTCTCTCTCTCTCTCTCTCTCTCTATATATATATATATATATATATATATATATATATATATATATATATATATATAGATATATATAAGATATATATATATATGTATATATATATATATATATATGTATATATATATATATATATATATATAAGATATATATATATATGTATATATGTATATATATATATATATATATATATATATATATATATATATATATATATATATATATAGATTTGTAACATATGTTTTGACGCGTTAGATGATTATGGTAACGCTTTGGTTGCAAAATATAGTAGTTCGAGATTTAAATGGTAAAGCACTCTGATCAGTCAACACAATTCAGGTTAGAAAAGTATGCCTTGCGCGTGGCATTTTCAAAACAATTCCGTCTCCGAGTCATACTTCAAACGTTTAAACAGTTTAACGTCACGGATTATCTACTCCAGTTTTTCTGAAATTGCGTC
The DNA here is from genome assembly GCA_029339505.1 of Unio delphinus. NCBI lineage: Eukaryota > Metazoa > Mollusca > Bivalvia > Unionida > Unionidae > Unio > Unio delphinus. The sequence goes on from JAQISU010000065.1 coordinate 571,430, forward strand.
CCTTGATTTCACAACTTTGAGATTACTGAAAACCCAAAGTACTGACTAGTTTGGCTGCAAATGATTTCACTGTCAGCTAATATCACGAATAAATGTAAAAGTAGAGAAATACTTGATTTGTTTATTGATTAAAAGTATTAATGTTTCTCTTATTTCGTTTATCTATATTTTGTATCAATTAGGGTGGATCATCTTGTGTACATCATTTTGCATATAGTATAGATGATTCTTTGGGAAAGTTCAAACTTTAGTTTGTTTACTGATTCATTGGAAAATTTATATTTTCAATATGATATGCTCTTAATTTTGTTTATAAGACAACACATGTCATTTATAAGACAACACATGTCATTTATAAGACAACACATGTCATTTATAAGACAACACATGTCATTTATAAGACAACACATGTCATTTATAAGACAACACATGTCATTTATAAGACAACACATGTCATTTATATCACAAATTAATCTTGGTTACTCATTTTACAAATGTTGTTTGATTAAATAGTATTGTAACGATACTTCAAACTGTCTGATTTAAAAAAAAATACTAAACCAAATCAAATGTATTAAAGATTCCGTTTCATTAAATTTCTATGTATGCTGCTGTATTCATGTGTGCGTATATCATCAGTACATGTGACAATGATTTAGTTACAAAAGAAAGATATAACTGCTTGTGTAGTTTTCAAGCCAGATACATGTTTAAGTTCAGTGACTCTTATTACTCTTATACGGTATTTAATTCATGTGTGAATCGAAGTGTTGAAGGACGATTAAAACAGTGTTTGCATTCTGAACTGCTGCATAAGTAAACAAACTGGACACGTTGCAACATGTACGTGTCAGGTTTTTTATAAAAAAAACTAATCTTGCCTTAATCATGGAATACTCATTTATAATAATCGCTCCTAATACAATATACACCCATGTGGGATAAAATGGATATAGTGCATGCTGGGTGACGACGATGGCCTTGCCAACGTTTTCCTGCAGTTTATTCTGTTATCAGCTGTTGGGTGCCACATAACGTCTGGCCCCCCAACACATTAATATGTTCTTGGACCCTCCAAGTTTTACGGCTGACAAATATTCGCTCCATATAGTAACAGCTATAATCAGCATATAACCATTGTCAGCTGTGGCATTTTGACACCTAAGAACACTTAAAATCGATAAATTTATGATACACAAAGCACCAGTGACAAGACGTCTTATTGAAAAATCAAAGCTAAATAGTGTAGAATCCGTTATATCATGTTTAAATGAATATAGGAGCAACAAGGACGTAATATTTAGAAAATGAGCTGAATTATATTAATTTTGATAGCACGTCGGATTTAGCTATGATCCAAATTTATTTACATGTAGCTTGTGGTTATTTAATTTTACTTTGTGAAATATCTATTTTGTAGGTGAGGGAAAAGTTGATGTTATAATATTAACAAAAGAATTGAACCTGTCCGGTTGTGAAATGCTGAAACAGCCACGATTTATTACAAAGATAAGTATAATTCAAATGGGGTATGTTTTAAAAACTAATGCTACTACACGGCAGCAGATCACCATGTGAAACTTCCGTACATTAGTGTACAATATGTAAAGTTGGATTTGCACTGACACGTGTAGTGCAAACTATAAAATAAAACATTTTTGCCTCATATCAAGTTTTAAAAAATCAGTGGTGTTGACAATCATGTCATTTGTAATAGTAATTGCCAGACATAGTTTCCTAAATATACAATTGTGCGCAGATGCGAAGTAAACACCACTCTTATCTCAAAGTGTAAGAACGTAAGACATGCGCTATTGATATCGCCATCCTTTCAAATTTGATTTATAACTGACTTTCCCTTTATAATGTTCTTTAAGAGATAACTTACATTGTTAAATTGTAAGGTGTACATATATCATGACATATTTATCTGCTGCTATGTTGCAGATATGTTCAAGTGCCAATTGTATAGGTTATTTGTCAATCGAATGAGTCACTTGTTGATTTTAAGGGGAACTTTGGGATTAAGTATAGCTCTAAATAGGTGTGATTGGGATCTTTAACGTAGCTTTAACAATTGTTCAGTCATATCGCTACGATGTCTGCAGTAAGGCAGTTTACAGTGATGTCTAGCACTGGGGCATCATTCCATAGACATGTAGCGTGATGTCCCACCCGGTCACGTATTTCTGACAAACACCCGAACAGTCCTACCAATAACCTCTTAATGCTGAGCGCAAAGCTAAGCAGCTGTTAGTACCATTTTTGTATGTCTGTAGGATGGCTCGGCCGGGAATCGAATCCACGACCTCTCGTTTCCGTGGAGGACGCTCTAACCACTAGGCCACAAGAGTGGTCCAGCTCCAGATAGGAACTGCTAGCTGTATGTTCTGGGAACGTTTAAGGATATTGCGAGCATAGCGCTTTTTATCTTTGATGTAGCAGCTAGACAGGAAGATTATATAATATCTTTAAAAATTATAGTATTAATCACTTCTTATTCTTATTCATCGGTATCTTAGTTTGTTTCCTTACTTAAAAAAGAAACAGAAAACGTATACAACTGTTACTATACAACTGTTACAGGAAAGTAAATGACTCTTTAAACTATACATGCCTCCATACGTTCAAGTGAAAATTAATGTTTAGAAACGTAGTCCTTTTCAAAAAGACAGTTAAAGTTAATTTAAAATGGTAGTCAACCCTTAATGACTTTCAAATGACAACGGTTTTAATTTATATCCTTGACGACGACATTTTGATGAAGTGTTAGGCGTACGAACCGTAAACAGGAATACTAGAAGAAAGCCTTCAAAATGACAGGTTTTGAAATATATATATATATATATATATATATATATATATATATATATATATATATATATATATATATATATATATATATATATATATATATATATATTGATGGAAAGGCAATGGTAGTTCGCAACTGAGTGCGTAAATATATTAAAGTATACAGATTGTATGATTTGAACAATATATTTTTGTATGAACATTTGCAATAAAAAAAAAACAGTTTTGAAAATGTATTCTTCAGGAAACATGTCAGATGTGATATGTATTTTCGTCTGTAATTCATTTTCACACTTACAAAAATAAAAGAAAACGACTCAGAATGGTGCACGGTGATTACAGGTAAATTTACTATGTATCATGACCTGTGAAACATGATGTTAATGGGCATTTCTTTCACTATGAAATTAGAAAACATAACATATAAACATATTTAACGTAGAAACCATTCGTAGAAGTTTTTTATTGCAGTCAATAAAGGTGAGTTTTAAAATAACTCTGTGTCTTTGTGTCTAATTATTTCAATGGGCATGTCATCCACTTTGTTGATCCCTGGTATGCAAATGAACGTTGTCCATATGACTTCGTTTTCACAGTGAAAATTATGAGTATACGATTGTCAGAAGAGGAGAGTAAGTAACTTGCTGGTGTGTACATATGGGTGAGGCCAGATAGGCATGTTTTACTGGTGTCAGTCAGTGAAACGTAGCACAGAGAGCAAGTTTTGTGTTTGATTATGGATCGAATGGATAGACGGTGTAGGGTACAGACTAGCGGGGAGGTGTGCTCTGATCGTGGTACTCTGAGGATGGTCCAATTAACTGTGTTTTAAATGTGTCAAGTTTCTGAAGTAGATAGATATTGAGACGAACCAGACACAATTGAATTACAGTAGTCCAGTCTTGAACGTACTAATGAATAAACAAGTGTTTCAGTGGCATCAACTGAAAGATATTTGCGAATGGAGCTGATACAACTCAGCTCAAAATATGCAGCTTTGCATATTTTCAAGACATGTTCGTGAAATATAATAGTACTGTCAAGAGTATTTATTGTTTGAGGTAAAGAATGTCAAATGAAAAAGTGTTTGTGTTGTTATCAGAATATCCTTAGCTTTTTTATCATTCATTTGCGGATTGTTACATGTAAAAACTGTTTTCACATCAGAAATGCACCTCTCTACTCTGTCGATGGTAGCATCAACTTCAGCTGGTGGCTAGATTGGTATACATGTGTGTCACCAGTGTAAACTTGGTGAGACACTGGATGAAGATCTATGACACATGAGAGCGGCTGCGTGTATACAATGACGAAAACAGGTCCGATAACAGAAACCTGTGGAACACCACAATACAGATCAAATGGGCTGGAGTGTATTTCATTTGCATATGCAATTTGTCTCCTCTTCACGAAGTGGGACTTGTGCCACGGTCAGGCTGTACTGTGAATGTCAAATACATGCTGGAGACGGTGAAGTAATATACAATGGTCTATTATGTCAAATGCTGCAGACAAATCAAGGAGGGAGAGGATGATAATGTTTCCGCTATTTAAAGCAGAGACAATGTCATTAACTGCTTTCAGAAGGGTAGTTTCAGTACTGTGGCAAATGCGATATGCAGACTGTACATTGCTAAAAAGACTGTTGCAATTCAGATGTGATACAAGTTGGGTTATACCAACCTTTTCCAACATTTTCTATATGAACGAGAGATTATAAACTCGGCCTTATCTCTTTAAATCGTTATGGTCAAGTGTTGGTTTTTTCAGCAAAGTGTTTACAATGGCCGTTTTGAAAAATGATGGTAATTCCCCGGATGAATCAGCGGTATTAATAACATCAGTTAGTGATGGCAATATTAGATATAAGCTCTCAAGGCTCAGTGATGTTGGAATTGGATCAAGTTCACATGACTTTTTTACACTCTTCACTGTTGCACTCTTCATTACGATTGTCTGTTCAAAATCCATAGAGACGGGTTCAAATGCTGCTAACGGTTGTCTCAAAGATAATTTATGTATCGCAACTCTATGGTGACGACGAGTCACTTAAAATTGCTTTGTCAAGCATATCGCTAATGGTTTGTACCTTGTCATGGAAGACATCTGATTACAGGTCCGTAAGGTCTACTGGCGACGAAGGAAGTTGGAAGTGGTATACATTTGTTCCTTGGCATTATTTTATTAGTAATCTTAAAGAGATCTTTGCAAATTCATCCCGGACAATGTATATTTTTGACAAGATATAACATAGGTCTCTTAGAAGAAACTCTTAAAACAATTTTCTCACACGTAATTAACAGCAGGCAAAAGATACCTTGGGAATCGAGTTATCTTGCTAATCTCACAAGGTTCTTTCGATTATCAATGATAGAAATAGTTCACTTCTGCCAGACTGAGTTCACGTTGAGACGATCATAGAGAAGCCAAACTTCTGGTTCCAGGTTTAACTTGTATAAGACACTGGTGTTAGCTACCTTTTCTTCACTCATTAAATTTATAGCAAGATGTTCTTCCGGTACTCCAGAAGACAAATAGCTCAGACAGGAAGTCACCTCGATAGATTGATTTTGGTGCTCCAGCATTCCTCCCCTTCCATCTGTTTTAGTTATGCGGGAAGGTGTTGGGTCAACTGCTTCGTTGGCCAAGCGATTCAGTAATTTCAGAAGATTGCCATTACAAATAGCATATGTCTTGGCTCTTGTGACGTTTTTGATATGGTCAAATGATTGCCTTACTGCCGGTGGTATGGCAAGGAAACGTCCAAAATAAAAAGCATCATCTGGTCTCTCAACACTCTAATGTACACTATTTCCACAAATCTCATGAACGGCTACCTAACCATGAATGGAATATATGAGTTGTTCATAAAATCACATTTCATCGACATATCAATAATTGTGTATCTCGTCCCTCTGGTAGTTTTCAGGATCACCGAGACTTAGATATAAACATCGGGTCAAAGGTCGTGGGAAAAGCTGAACTATAAATAAATTAGCTGATCATTTTACAGCTTGAATTATTTGCGACACAAAGACGCGTTTATCAAACGGAAATGGATCGACTGCCTGTAAATCTCAAACGTCCAACAGAAAATGTGACGACAGGATATCCCAGACTGCTTAGGTTAATCGTATTGTTCCTGTACATATTAGGACCATGTTATGTTTCATTATAAGAAACTTGTTATTATACCTCTGATATGCACAAATCTGAAGCTTCATGTCAGTTAGTGTCATGCATAGATCGTCTGAAAAACGACATTTGACTTGTATGCTACTTTTGTAACAGATGTGGTCTATCTGAACCTGATGCACTTGACGTTGTGCCACCAACAATGATTGACTGGTAGGTAATGTTGAAATCATAGTTGCACATTACATCAAGGCATTGATATTCCCATGATACTGCAGCTAGAGGTTTGCCTCCCCATTATTCTCATTGCAAATGCTCTCGTATGCAACCACGTTAAGCTATGAGCCTTCCACCCCATGTTGCCCAGAATTAACCTTCTCATCGGAGTAGCAGTTTGTTTTTCGCATTACAATCTGCATGGACCATATTAAGGTGCGTGCCATCTCGGGCACACTTTCAGTAGGTAGCCACGATACTGAGGGTATAATCCTCTTGATGTTGCTATCCTTTAAGCTCGCAGGCTGAGATTCTGTAAAACCAATTGTCTACTATGTATTCTAAGAAAAGTATCACTAACATATTGGCAATTAAAGGGGTCCATCTAAATAATACAGTGCCTCCCATATACGTCGAGGCTGATGGAAATCTCGTGGATATAGTTACATAAGGCGCTGGATGTATTTTTTGAAGTACCATCACCGTGTTGTTTGTCTTCAAATGAATGTCAAAGTTGTAATGATCTATCCTCGGTTTGGGCCTGATGCTATATCTGTTTTGATATATACAAATTTCCTTGCATTTGTTTCATTATTGGACATAATCGGGTGCATATTAAGAGACATTTCATCATCATGTCAACTGGTTTACCTGTGGGAATACTTTGGTCTTACGTGTATCAATGAGATCCATTAGAAAGGATATAATGTTGGATCAGTCCGCTCCTCCTCTTATGTCTTTTTTGTATGGTTTAACGCCATTTTTAAGCACAGTATAGGCTATACATGGTGACCAGTATTAATGGCGGAGGAAGAACCCGGAAAACCTCAGGAAAGAACCACCGACCCACGAAAAGCTACTGGCAAGCTTTCTCACATAACTACATTAGCCGAATCCTAGACTCGAACCCACGTAGACAGAGGTGAGATGTCAGTGATCCGTAACGGACAGCGCTTTAGACCACTCGGCCACTCAGGCCCCCCCCCCCCCCTTCTTATGTCAAAACCCCCTTATATGATGTTTGATGTAGTAGTACAAAAATCATTCAGCTGATTCCTCTAAAACAATTTGTTGTAGAAGTTTTTCAATTTTGGACCACATGCTTAAGGCTCTCCTGAACCTTACAATATCCGTGCAAGAGTTTGAGCTCATCATCTACAAAGGTGAAATATCCATACCTATGACAAAGCGATCCCGAGCTGCATCGCAAGTGCGTTTATTTTAACGTTTGGATGATATGGACCATGCTTAAGAGCAATACACGTAGAAATAATTAAATAATGTTACGCTATCTCAAGTATATACCATGCAACATCCGATATTTACTTAGACATTCTACAATGGAAAGATAACATATGTATTGTAATAAATCTGGAGTGTGCGAATTTTGCAACCGGTTCGCCGTTTTCTTAGACTTTTGTGGCTACCTGTTTGATTACTGGAACTTGAAGCATTATAAATATTCATTAGCCCAAAATAATTAGCCAATTATTAGAAGCAAACGTTAGTGTTTGTGAGTTTTCATGATGCCATGGTTCACTGGTAGCGAACTGAAACAAAAACCGAATGAATATCCCTGGTCAAAACAACAGCAATGTCTCTGCCGTACCATAGTACCTATTAAAATCGTGTAGTGTACATTGGACGTGTGACTGCTGTGGCAGTATTAAAGTAATAGAACTTTAAAATACACATGAAAGGCCCTGGCATATGCCAATGTGGCAAATGTGATGCAGTTGTACTGGCGAAATTTGCCTTGAAATCATTCATTGAATACCCCAAGGTGGATATCTTTTAGCGGATAGTTGTATAGTTTCTACGGCGTGAACTGTTGACGGTACGGAAACCTGATGAAAGAGAAACCATGCAGATGTGCGGTTGATATATAACTGGTACTTTATACGGTATGTGGTCTTGCATTAATTCGAGTAAAATGGACACCTCGGCTTTCTTATTTACAACTGAAGTTGTAAGGGAGTCGTTAAACATTTGGGGTAAACTTATGACTTCTAGAGTCGTTGAACATTTTATGGTAAACTTATGACTTCTCGAGTCGTTGACCATTTGGGGTAAACTTATGACTTCTAGAGTCGTTGACCATTTGGGGTAAACTTATGACTTCTAGAGTCGTTGAACGTTTGGGGTAAACTTATGACTTCTAGAGTCGTTGAACATTTGGGGTAAACTTATGACTTCTAGAGTCGTTGAACATTTGGGGTAAACTTATGACTTCTAGAGTCGTTAAACATTTGGGGTAAACTAATGACTTCTAGAGTCGTTGAACGTTTGGGGTAAACTTATGACTTCTAGAGTCGTTGAACATTTGGGGTAAACTTATGACTTCTAGAGTCGTTGACCATTTGGGGTAAACTTATGACTTCTAGAGTCGTTGAACGTTTGGGGTAAACTTATGACTTCTAGAGTCGTTGAACATTTGGGGTAAACTTATGACTTCTAGAGTCGTTGAACATTTGGGGTAAACTTATGACTTCTAGAGTCGTTGAACGTTTGGGGTAAACTTATGACTTCTAGAGTCGTTGAACATTTGGGGTAAACTTATGACTTCTAGAGTCGTTGAACATTTGGGGTAAACTTATGACTTCTAGAGTCGTTGACCATTTGGGGTAAACTTATGACTTCTAGAGTCGTTGAACGTTTGGGGTAAACTTATGACTTCTAGAGTCGTTGAACATTTGGGGTAAACTTATGACTTCTAGAGTCGTTGACCATTTGGGGTAAACTTATGACTTCTAGAGTCGTTGACCATTTGGGGTAAACTTATGACTTCTAGAGTCGTTGAACGTTTGGGGTAAACTTATGCCTTCTAGCGGAATTGTACAAGGATTTGATACCTCACGGTCAATTGATTACCGTTTTAGTTCAGTAGGAAAATCACACATTGCCGTATCAGCTGATGTTTGTGTAAGACATTGATTTCTATTGTTTATACACTCCTGAGTTATTCATTATTACCATACTGAATATTAACGCTCTAAGGTGATATGCTATTATTTTGTGCTTGTTCCCGGTTTTCATCACTATTTATATGGAAGGGTAATGTTTACTAAGTATACGTACCTTCTATTAGATATGGGTATCGGAAGCCTCGCTAATTTTCTATGCGGTAGAATAAATTGAATAATTGACATCCCGATTGTATAATATTAATGGTATAGGTTTTTATGCAAGCAGCATTAATTTTATCACGAACTTGTTGGCATTTAAAGAGAATTTAGCTGCTCAGTTTGCTAATGACGTTTTTAATTTAGCCATTCTGCGGCAGTAAATAAATATTGCTTTTCAACAGAGTTCAACGTTGTTGTATTTGGTACGAGTGTGGTTTTTGAAAGATAAGATATTACACCGGGCTATAACTCTCTCTCTCTCTCTCTCTCTCTCTCTCTCTCTCTCTCTCTCTATATATATATATATATATATATATATATATATATATATATATATATATGTATATGTATGTGTGTGTGTGTGTGTGTGTGTGTGTGTGTGTATTTGTGTGTGAAAGTATTCAAGAGTTGACCAGAGACAATCAAAACTTATGAACTTTATCCACATGCGTGTGTTACAAAAAATCTGAAATCGATCTAACTGTAAAATATTGTTTTGCATGCAGGTCCTGTGTTAACTTGATTCGATCAAATGATTTACAACGTTTTTTGCAAGCACGTCTGCTCTAAGACAACATTAATTCAACGCACCCTGTTTATTTAGCTCTTATACCTAGCTTCAGAATAAATTTCTGGCTACCTAAACACACCTATCGTTTCCAGTGAATTAGGAGAGAGAGAGAGAGAGAGAGAGAGAGAGAGAGAGAGGGGGGGGGGGGTTGGAACATAATAGATAAATACACGGAAGGCAAGATCATATAATAGGCGACTTCTTTACCTGGTTTGGAGATGTGAAGTGATGTATGTATGGGTATATTTTAAACGGAAATTTTTCTTGCGAGAGAGAGAGAGAGAGAGAGAGAGAGAGAGAGAGAGAGAGAGAGAGAGAGAGAGAGAGAGAGAGAGAGAGAGAGAGAGAGTAACCTGACGTGTGAGATTGAAGCTATAAAGTTAGTCTAGTTTTAATTAGTGCAATATTTGCAGTAATGTATGGCGAACAGCAACACAGGCCGGCTTGATCGAGACGTTATCAGTATTCCTCAAAGTTAATTTGTACCGAACAGTTTTGCAAACTTCAAATCGTTGACTGATTTATTTGATTTTGTAGACATGCTGACCGTGTTTCGTTCCCGATAAGAGCTCTTACGATGTCATAACACTATAGAGGCCTTCTGGAGCAAAATAAACGAGGTAAGACCACAGCACAGTCTTATTGGCATCTTTTCTCTATATTTGATGTTTACGTCGTTAGAAAAGATGATGACGATTATAAAATATTGATTGCATCAATAAAATCGGCAGAAACAAGTCACAACATTTTAAAAATCTTTTATTGTTATTTTCCTTTTACAAATTCAAATATACATTGATCAGTAAACTCCATGACCGCCATGCATCTATGGACAACATTATTTTCCTACCAGAAAAAAAATTAAAAATGATTATAACGATGACGTACAAGATAGTATTTCATTGACTAGTCAGGTTTCTGTTTTATTCAATGGGGTATTTTATGCAAATGCTGTGTTATGCAGCAGAAGTACATAATGTTAACTAGTATTCGAACTTAGTATACACTATACTTGTACTCTTCACTGGAGAAGGTTAACGTATCTTGTGGACAAATATTTTGATACGTGTTATAGTCTGTCAAGTACGCATTAGATGAAATGATAATTTACTTAAATTAAGTTATAATTGATGTTACAGATGCAAGATGGGAATTATTGGAATTGCAGGATTAATATGTTCCCTAGTATCCCTCATTCTCATTGTAATTGCAATCGCCATTCCATACTGGGAGCGCAAGGACACAGAACAGGATGGGAACATGTATGTTGGACTCTGGATGAATTGTACTAGATATGGTGGAGGGGAGGCCAACTGCAGTCAGCTTAATACAGTTAAAGGTAAACCACAAATGGATGATCATTACACACATATATGCACACAATACAAGGGTCCCGAGTGGCCGCGTGTTCTAACGTGCTGTCCGGTACGGATCACTGCCATCTCACCTCTGCCTGCGTGGGTTCAAGTCTAAGATTCGGCTAATGTAGTTATGTGCGAAAGCTTGCCAGTAGCTTCTCGTGGGTCGGTGGTTCTTTCCGGGAGTTTTCTGGGTTCTTCCTCCACCATTAATACTGGCCGCCATGTATAGCCTATATTGTGCTGAAAAATGGCGTTAAACCATAAAAAAACCAAAAAAAAATCCAAAGAAGCACACAAAACATGTGCACACCAATGTAAGCAGAAACGTAGCAGGACAGCGTGAATTTCAAAGCTGATGATGATGATCGTTATGATGATGATGATGATGATGATGATGATGATGATAATGGTGATGATGATGATGATGATGCCGGTGATTATGTAAAGGTAATTTTGACTACTGACAAAGGCGTAACATCAATGACAAAGATAGGTTCAAAAATTTGCATAGCAGTCCATATACATACTAAAAACAGTCTTTAAGTGGCTTTACTTAATTGTTCATATTCTAATGATACGCGCCTATGCTTTTAAAACAAATAACATAAACGAATGAAAGGCTTTTTTCAATTAAACAAATAATTTATTTCCCAAGAAAACAAAGATAAAATGAGAATATAAGTATTACAGTACTGGTAATTACATAAAAGAATAATTCAAGAATTACATATTCAATTCGTAACAATTTAAAGCCCTCATTAAAACTCATTACAGGTCCTGAATATATCCAGAAACGTACGGTTATGATGTGTTTATTATAGCTCGTATTGTGTTTGTGTGCTAAAAGTCTTTTGGTGAATCAAATACAAATCATTAGAGATTTGAATACACAATAATGACAGTGAATGTCTCTAAGGTATTTACTAAGAAAAGGTTTGTATTTCCAGATAAATGACTCACTTGAATTCAGTAACTTAAAGAAATAAAATTCGGCCCAACTGGACACAGTATTTTATGCAATCTTAATGTGCCCTTAATCCAACTGATAAAACCCTTAGTCCCATTATATTTAGTTCTCTACTTCGGCTCAGGTCACAATTGACATTATCTAAAACATCACATCACTTAATGTAACATATCCGTAACGAATCATCCTGATGTTTATAAAACAATTACCCGGATTAAGTATAACTAACTTAAGAAATTCAAAATCCTATACCTAAATAAACATATTTAATGTTGCTGTTAATAATAATTCTGGGTTTAGACATTCACATAGAGAATAATTTAGATACAATAAAAAATAGTTTTGGGCCAATTAGAAATGAACTCAGTTTTAGACACGGAAAGTCCATCCGAAAATGTATCATTACAAAAGCATGTAATGAAATAAAATATAATAAACCAAAGCAAAGGAAATTAAATATACAGACCACTAAATTCAACATTAATTTCTAATAATGTCATACAAGAGATTTATCTAATGTACACAGTTTTAATATGCACACGTACACGTAAAATGTAGTTTTTCAGACGCAGCAAATAATATATTCTTACCTATTTTGAGTATAAATATAATTGATTTGGTGCATGTGTTTGTGTTGGGGATCCGATAGCAAACTACGGTGTACGAAACGGAACATATTTACCGCTCCACTCGCAACAGTATTCAATTATTGAAGCAACGATGAACCATATTAACACATCTGCATCATCTGCACTTGTAGCAGTAACATGAGACTTTGCAATGTAGTTTTATTGTAACGGCATTCATGTTCAAATACAATGTATTCGTGTTTCATTCAAATTTTGATATTTGCTAGGTTCGACAATTTTTACTGGCTCATCGTGACTCGTATACCATTAAAATAGTGCCATTTTCCTGACTCAACGATACTCTTATACCATTGAAATAGTGCTATTTTGCTGACTCAACGTTACTCGTATACCATTGAAATAGTGCTGTTTGCTGTGCCAGAGGTATTCGTGTATCATTCCAATATGTCACTTTTGCTCACTCAACGTTACTCGTATACCATTGAAATAGTTGTCTTTTGCTGACACAACGGTACTCGTATACCATTGAAAAAGTGCTCTTTGCTGTGTCAGACGTATTCGTGTATCATTCTAATATGTCTCTTTTGCTGGCTATACGTTACTCGTATACCATTGAAGTAGTGCTCTTTGCTGTGTCAGACGTTTTCGTGTATCATTCTATGTTTCTTTTGCTGGCTATACGTTACTCGTATACCATTGAAATAGTGCTCTTTGCTGTGTCACACGTATTCGTGTATCATTCTATTATGTCTCTTTTGCTGGCTATACGTTACTCGTATACCATTGAAATAGTGCTATTTTGCTGGCTCAACGTTACTCGTATAGCATTGAAATAGTGCTCTTTTGCTGGCTCAACGTTACTCGTATAGCATTGAAATAGTGCTCTTTTGCTGGCTCAACGTTACTCGTATAGCATTGAAATAGTGCTCTTTTGCTGGCTCAACGTTACTCGTATACCACTGAAATATTGCTACTTTGCTGGCTCAACGTTACTCGTATAGCATTGAAATAGTGCTCTTTTGCTGGCTCAACGTTACTCGTATAGCATTGAAATAGTGCTATTTTGCTGGCTCAACGTTACTCGTATAGCATTGAAATAGTGCTATTTTGCTGGCTCAACGTTACTCGTATAGCATTGAAATAGTGCTATTTTGCTGGCTCAACGTTACTCGTATAGCATTGAAATAGTGCTATTTTGCTGGCTCAACGTTACTCGTATACCATTGAAAAAGTGCTATTTTGCTGGCTCAACGTTACTCGTATAGCATTGAAATATTGCTATTTTTCTGGCTCAACGTTACTCGTATACCATTGAAATAATGCTATTTTGCTGGCTCAACGTTACTCGTATACCATTGAAATTGTGCTCTTTTGCTTTGTCAGAGGTATTCGTGTATCATTGCAAGATGTCTCTATTGCTGGTTCAACGGTATGTATACTATTCCAATAGTGCTCTTTTACGGCTAATGATTTGAAGACGAAAGATGATTTAAACGAAATGGTAGAGCACTGCAAACACATGGTTACCTACGTCAGTCACATGAACGTTCAACTAATCACATACCCGTGCAAGGAAATTAATTTAATATGAATATAAATTTGCCATATAATGTCAACAGGTTTGCAACTTTGTATCTTTTATTATATAATTATTGTAGAAAAGTCCCATAGAAAGTTTACACATACCGTTACAACGAACCAAATTTGTGCCGGTTACTTTGAGTATGTTCATTTCAAAGTTTTCATCCAGCACATGTTCTTTTGCTCTATCATTCCAGAATTCTCAGTAGTTTGGTCGTTATGCACGAGAAGTGATGGTAAATTTTAGAGCAGAAAGAGCTGCAATGTAATTGTCTGTCATATTAAATTCATTTAGAAAAAGGGGTTTAGTAATACTTTTTAGCGTTATATTTAACGTCAGGTATGATTAATGTGTTGACATTCATCATCGAACTCGAATATCAGCACACGGTTGCGACAATGTTCATAAATGTGTGTCATTGTGCCATGGGCAAATCATAATTTGATATAACAAAGGTATTGCTTGGTATCAACACTATTAAAACGATGCTACTTTTAATGTATGCGGTATATGTGTGTGTGAGTGTGTGTGTGTGTAACAGTGAATTGGTTCATATACCGATCCATCTTTAGAAATAAAGTTGTAGATTCAACAATATATCATTTAAGTTCATCTTTAATTCTTTCAAAAGCTGATGCGTCATCACCGTGGATACTTTCAGAGACCTTCTGCTATTTCAACGGAATAATGATTTAAAATTTCTAATTTGCGGTTCTTCGATTGGCTTTGTAAACTGTCTTCTGTGAGATCCTGTAAATTATATTTGACTACATGTATTGTACTTAACTATGTGATTTGTGTAATTTCCTACGGGCACCGTATTAACTATCAATGGGATGGAATTTAAGCACATACGAGTTATCTTCCCTCTCATCACAAATGTTAATCGCGGAAAGAGTTGAATATCAGTCACAATCTTAAAGCACATAAAGTGATTACGTGTTGCTTATTATATGAAACTACACACTATATTAGTCCGATAATTCACAGCTTATCTCTACTTATCGTACCCCCCTCCCCCCATCGTTTCTAACAACGCTAGATTACAAACTCGGGTTTCATATTTTAATTTAAAAGGCTTGGATGATATCCATACTTATGTCATTTGCATGCATTTTGTTCAGGTTATATAATTCGACAGTTTAATTTGGATATACATTTAAGAATTTATCATTCCATCTCTACGGAGATGTTAATCGTGGCTTGCTGGCTACGTCACTACCTATATTTTTAATATTATAATATAGTGACTGAGCCTTCGTGGCATTATACCGTAAATAACAACAACAGAGAAGATTATTTCCCACAGAACACGTGATCTTATACAACATTCATTTTGCTTCTAGAGTATGTCCTTGTTACTCGTGCATTCATTCTATTGGGCCTGTTTCTCGTGGCTGGAGCAGCTGTGCTTGGATTCATACGTATATTAGTGATGAAAGAAAGCCGGACGATTTCACATGCTGCCGCGGCTGTAGCGACTGGAGCTGGTATGTGATACTTGCCTAGAGTTGTGCTTGTTTTGTTTTGTACTTGCCCGATCATTACACATCACCGAATATTGCACACAATTTATATAATAAGCAAATACACGCTTACATACATTATTCTTATCAAACAACTAAATCTAAAGACAAAATCTATATGAAAAGAATAACTCAACCTTATGCTAGACACATTTCAAAAGGAATTGGCCGCCTCACCTCCATCTGAAATTCGTTAGACTGCAATAATAACCTATCCACAAGTCTTGTGTCTGTCATTCTTGCAGAAGTGAGTTCAGAAGCAAACATATATATACCTTAAGATCCCCAAACTACACAATAATGAGTTTTAAAGCAGCAACATTAATATATATGCAGTAAACATATTATAAGGTACTCCACAATGGGACCACTGAGCGAATTATACGTCAGCATGACGTAAGGTAAAACGAAATGATTACCACTGGACTATGGTACTTTTGCCAGCATTACAAGAAATTGCTTGTTTTGTTAATAAAATAACAATGTATATGTCCACTTAAGCACTACTAAGCACCACATATCTTCGTCCTAATGCTAACAGTTGGAATGTACGTTGTGTGTCTGTGTATTCACCCAGCTTATACCTTACAAATAAGAAAATCAAGTTCAGAGCATGAATGTACTGTATTGAATATTAACTGTTTATTTAAAGAATTAATACGTTTGTTTTGCCAGTTTTAACCATTATATGTGATATATTTATAACTATTTATATTATTAAATATATTTAATTTAAATCTTTTTGCTGGACTGAAAATCACATTATACCACTCGAACTGTACAAGTGTCTACTTCCTTAGGGACTTTAACATTGGTCTGAAAAGGAGTATGTTTTGTTTCAGGTATTTTCATGTTGATTGGGGCAATTGTTTACTCCGGAAGGAGAAGTGGTTTATCGCCAGGAGAAAGTGTCAATTATCACGCCGGATTCGGATTCGCCATAATCGCAGGGGGAACAGCACTGTTTGCTGGAATATTGCATATGGCTGGAAGATCAAATCATATAAATAAAATCAAAGGCCTGAACTCATGAATAGCTATACAGTATGTCGTCTCTGTTACAAACTGAAAGTGTTGCAAAACAATTCAAATTGAGCCTTTTTAAAAAACGCAGACAGTAGTGTGAGCTGCAATATTGCAGTGTAACATTTACACTTCGTTACTGTTCATTCCATTTTATTATATAGAATTATGCATACAATTACTGCTCATGTTTGATAATATGGAACAGAGTTTGTGGTTGATGATTTCAATAGTTTATTGAGACAGTTGTCCTATGTATCATAGGGGCTTATGGAGACAAGAACCTACTTTTACGCACCTGTGACGTAGCAACTGATATATTCGTATGCTTTATCGCAATGTCTTATACGTTAGGGAAGAGCACTCTGTCGATTAATGCATGGTTGGGCAGACAACCTTTAGCCCCCTTTAGTTATTTGCAGGTAGCATTACTTCTGCCTAGGTATTATGATCGGTTATCATATTAGAATCTTTATTTATTCTTCTATGTGACTCATTATACCAAGGGTGCACCATTGACCATCAAAATTTACTACATGTATCTTCCTGCGTACTTCATATTGGCTATCGTATCTGCCTAATCAAATGCAGATGAGAGAAAAGGTAGCGAAATAGTTAGATTTGAAGTGTTACTCTCTTGCTAGTGGCATTCACTCGTACATTTTATAAAAAGAGTAAGAAGTGGCACGGTATGTAAAATAGGTTGCCGACCCCTGAACTAAAGAGTTAGTTTGGGGCATAAACGTATGGTTTTGAACTAAACAACACTCAATGTATTGCTGTCAGCCACATCCCTTTAAACAAATATTCCTCAGTTGTTTCTGACATTGTCCACAAAGTAGTATATTTGTTTTGGGTTAATAACGTGTTTTCTAATTTATAAATGTAGTTGAATAATCTTTTCCTATATTGTATCAAATACCTTCCTGAAGTGAAGATAAACTTAAAACAATAATGTATGTTCACGTTGAAAATTGGCTTCAAAATCACAATAAACAATTGATCAATATTTTCATTGAGAGACACAGTAATTCTGACTCTGTAATTAGTTACATGTTTCCGATCTCCCTACGACTCCCCACCCCCACCCCATCCCCTGGTTAGTCCACCTTCCAAAGCAAAACAAACGAAAACAATCCAAAATAACAAAAGAGCATTACATGAAATCCTGCTCTATTAAACTAACTAAATGCTTTCCATTTTGCCCTCTCTGTTTATAACGAAACGCAATTTCTTCAGTCATGTCAGCTTTAAGTATATACTTCTTTTTATATACAATTCAAATGCTATATCTGTTTGATGTTAATTAAATTTTGATTTTGATTGTAAGTCATGTATTCCTAGACCATTAAAATATACGATAAATCGATGATTATATTTTCCTAGCTATCGATCTTACCCCAGATGGTTCCAATATTAGTACGATTACTGTAGCATCATTATAATTGAAGAACTGAACGGATCATGTTGATGCACAATTGGTTATTGCTCTATTTATTGAATACAGGTGTCAAGTATCTTATCTAACTCTGACGTCGTTGACCGTAAATCGAGTTTGACATGTTCTTCAACAAAGATATCGAACTATTAACATTGTCACTTTTAAGAGAACTTTCAATTTGTGAGTTACAAGTGGCATTGGGGGCTAGTAAGACGTGATTAGAGAACTTATATACATGTTTGATTCCGTAAGATTGTATAAGGTAAACAATATTTCAGGCTACAATACTAAATTTAGAATTGTACCATTTACATTGCAGCAAGACAAAATTACTATTTCACGATCTAATGTTTGCTATACGAACACCAGTTGATTTTCATACGTTTGAAGACTACAAATCCAAACTTATTTTTATTTTGGTTTGATGAAGTTATATACGATTACATATTTCGCACAGATAGGTGTAATAATATATGCCAATTGAAACATGAGTTTCTCTTCACCTACATCCATTTTTCCAATTTCGGGTCAATTACACAACTATCTGTAAATAAGGTAATATGGAAAGTTTGTACCTGGGAATTACGTCATCAGCAAGTGTTGATGTGTCGCAAACAGGGTTAGTAATAGGCTAACATCCTTTACCTCGTCAGATAGGATAGGAACTGAATTTCTGTACAAACAACTTTAGAATGATCTCTTTTAGTAAAAAGCGAAACTGGATCGTGTTTACATTGCATCGACATAGCATTGCAAAGGATAAAATATACCCGATTAGTCAGGAAACAATGATTATTAGATTTTATTGTTATTAATTTACCACAAGTTGCCATCTCATGAACATGAAGATGTGATTAGTGTTAGAGTATATGCTGATAGTTTTGTAGTGTAATGAGATATACAACTAAGTTTCAAATACTCTTGGGACGGAAATAATTATTTAATTATGGTCAAGCATTGTGTATCATCATCGATATTGGTTAGGTACATTTTTTTGAATGGTATTTGTGAATGAATACTTGTAGATTGGACAGCGACTGATTGGGGGTCGTGTTCTAGTTGCTTATGGTATTATCATAATCGCTCATTTTATCATGAAGGAATCTACAAAAGTATCTTTAGTTTCTTGTCAATTAAACAAAACACAGTCTGTCAAAACCTTTTTCAAGACGGTAATGAGTGAGCGTAAACGTATTGACACAATGACGAAGATATTATATTGGAATTAAAATAAGCACGGGTTACCTATGATAATGGTACCAAACTTTGTATGTATATATAAATACAATGGGCAAAGCGCCCTGTTATAAAATTTTCATGCATTTCGAATAATTACTCAGAACCGATAAGGTATGGTTGTAGAATGGGTGAAAAATGTATATATCAATATGAATCACGTTTTTCAATTATAATCTATGCCGTTTTATATATCTTGTCAATTTCAATATAACTGTGTTATAATACATGCTGACACATAGTAACATACTTCTGACTGATTATATTTAGACCTGGTAATTTTTTTTATCAAGTTGTCTATTTCGTGTTACTGCTAATAATTTTAAATCGTTTTCAAACATTTTGTTAATTTAGCTGTTGATATTGTATTACTACATAATAATTTTTACTGTTCCATGGGTTGTATGTTGTATTAAAGGAATCATATTTGATGGTATTGTCATGGTTATCTCCCTTGATTAACCCAACTATTGTCATTCTCAGCATTTCCTCCCTGTTACGATACGTTCCCCTAAGTAGTTTTGCCTGTAAAGTTTCTGCATTAATAATGGCAGCCCTGGTTTCATCCGTATGTATGCATTTTCCTAAAAAATAAATTACAGTTCTCAATGGTACTATTTTACAGAACTCGCTTAAGCAATCAAGATTAGGTCATTAATGTACGAATTCACTTTTTCGTGTA
Organism: Unio delphinus; assembly: GCA_029339505.1. NCBI lineage: Eukaryota > Metazoa > Mollusca > Bivalvia > Unionida > Unionidae > Unio > Unio delphinus. The sequence continues at coordinate 591,699 of JAQISU010000065.1, forward strand.
GCCAAATTTCACTGCCATTTGGACGTTATCTTGTAATTGGTTCAGAAAATCAGAATCATCTCAGGAACGTGGCTTTAACATTAAACTAAGAAAGTAATATCATCGTCGTGTGGAACATTTAGGTCTTCCTGCAATAGCTGAAGGTTTTAACTTCAGTCCTTTACAATTTTACATATCTGAATGGATATATTTGCAAAAGTGTCAACTTGAATCAATGTATTTTACTTGAATGGAAATTAATACATACAGAGAAAGGCACCTATTTTGGCACGAATATGGCATCAACATATGGGTGTCAGTACTATATCTACGTCATTAGAGTGAATAATGTATTTCAGCGGTGGCCCTTATGTACATATTTCATGTCGTCATTATTGACGAACCGTCAAAGAACAAACGTTTTAACTTCAAAATGACAATAATACTAATACAGATTGTGTGTCTAGATAAACTCATTACACATATTCACTTAATTCCACTGAGTAAAGAGGTTGCTTTCATAGCATCGATATGACCGATAATTTAACAGGAGTTTCTTTCACAAGTTTTAACTATTATGATTATTAGATTACAGTATACTATGAAAGAGGCACACACGTGACTGATATTTCATGACGTCATTGGTAATTAACACACTGTGTGTAGCAGCTTTTGCATGCCTGTTTAAATCTTTTTTCCCGAGTTAGAATAAACTGATCTTAGTGTTTAAGTTAAAAGCGCACATTTTTTAGACTTTGTAATGGATATTAACTCTCATGATAAAAAGTCGTCATTAATAAACATTAATAAAATACATTAGCCTTCCTCTTTCTCCATCACATGATGTATATCCTTGGTAAAAAAAAATCACTCCAAGTTTCAACGTTTTGAAAATGCTGTTAGATACAATGTACAATGCTGGTTTACTTGATATATATATATATATATATATATATATATATATATATATATATATATATATATATATATATATATATATATATACACGACTATATATATATATATATATATATATATATATATATATATATATATATATACACGACTATATATATATATATATATATATATATATATATATATATATATATATATATATATATATATATATATATATATATATATACGACTTATCTCCAAGTAATGAATGAAGAGATTCCTCAAGGATATCAATTTTAGAACGACTGATAGAGGTAGAGTTATAACTTTTTTTGTATAAGCAGCAGTGAAGAAAAGAGATAAAAGTTAAATAACATGAAGAAAATATGATAAATGGATAAATAAATACTTAGTTGCATCTGAATAAATAATTTTGGTAATGTATTGCAGTTTCTTTATCCAATGGATTTTGTGTACTTTAGAATAATTCCCGTAGGAGATATAACGCTACAATGAGGATCTTTTAAAATATGTGCTGGTGAATGGAATCATATACATGTCTTAAAATAAATACTGTTACCCGTTCAGTTTTCTCAAAGGCATACATCTAGTTGATAGGTCTACACAATACTCGACTTGTATGTACGATATATAATTTGTAGGAAGACAAGTAGTTAGTGGTTCATTCATGATTTATCTTAAAAAGGATCCAAATTCACAGCAGCCACTACCTTATAAGGACGTTGATTCGAGTAGCAGTCCATGGGAAACTGACTACTGGATACAGTGCACGGGTACACTACGATATCATAAAGTTACGGACGTCGGGCTAGTTATTAAGTTGTTTAATATGTTATTATTACTTTGTTTGGATTTTATATATAATCAGAATATAAAATGAGAACATATTACTTTTTTAAGTTCTTTCTTGGAAGAATTATGATTGTCCCCAAGGTTTTATTTTTGTAAAGTTAATTTATCTCCCTGTCTTTCACTCTCTTCTATCTCATTTTTATTTTGTACGTCCTCTTTTCAACTATCTTTCTTTACCTTTTTCTTCAAGATTTATAACAATGGTACTAACAGCTGCCATGCTTGACGCTCAGCATTAAGAAGTTAGTTTTAGGACTGGTCGGCCTGGTGTCAGAATAATGTGACTGGGTGGGACATCATGATACATGACTGGAAAGATGCCCCAGTGCTAGACATCACTATAAACTGCCTCGCTGCAGACATCCTAGCAAGATCACTGAAAAATTGTTAAAGCAACGTTAAAAATCCGAATCAAACAAACAAACAAACCTTTTTCTTCCCCTCTTTCTTCCATTCCTTTTCTCTCCTCTGTTTCCTGTCTTCTCAATTTTTCCCTGCTCTTTGTATTCCTCGCTCTCTATTCTTATCTGTCTTCCTATTTCTTTCATTCTTTCTGATCCCGGTATTTCTTCCCGGTCAACATCTCTTCCTTTATGTCTTTGTATCTCTCTCTCTCTCTCTCTCTCTCTCTCTCTCTCTCTCTCTCTCTCTCTCTCTCTCTCTCTCTGTCGCGCGCGCGCGCCTCCTCTCTCATCCTCCGTAAATTATATGAGGTGATGGTAATTGTATGTTTTGAGATATAAGCTTTGCAAATTTATTAGGCAAAAACAGCTACAAACGTTTCTGTAATAGTATTATCAGGCATATGTCTTCAGAATGGTTGCTAAAACACTTTACCCAACAATAACTCAAATAAATATTTACAGGACAGTAGTATGGAGTCAACCTCTGAATGGGGAAAAAATCCCGAGATTGTGAGTTCCACATTATTGTTGTCTACTGATACTTATAGGTATAGTACTATTGGATCCAATTCCAAAAGAGTTAACCAGTATAATTGTTTGATATACCCAGCATATTCTTATTTGGACATTTTCACTCACTCTAGAATTTATTTACAAAACTGTGCAAATGAATATGTGTGTGTGTGTGTGTGTGTGTGTGTGTGTGTGTGTGTGCATTTTGGACTTTTAATTGCTGCAATGTCTTCAATGCAGCAGTTCGTATTGTCCAGCACTGGTGTATCACCTGGTAGACATGTCCCATCCAATCACATTAACCTGACACCAGGCCGACCAGTCTTAGCCCTAACCTCTAAATGCTGAGTGCGATCTGCGGTAGATTCTAGTAACATTATTGTAAGTCTTTGGTATGACTCAGCCGGGGCTCGACTCACAACCTTCCACATCACAGGTGGATGCTAATACCACTTAAATCATCGGAGTGGCCTCCATTTCAAAGCAGTGTTAGTTTGCTAATAAGAACCAGGAAGATTATTAAATGTTGTCTTATACCATACAAGTTGTTACTTATATTTGATTTAAATCATTTTTTTTTATTTTAATTGTTTGTTTGTCAGATTCAAATTTGACATTTTAAGTTTAAGATTCATTCATTGGGAGATATTGTTTTTAAAAAGTGGAAAGACTTGTACTTTACAAATAAACACCAGATGTTGACCTCATTTCGGACCTGGCTTCAGAGTTGTAAACAAGCTTTTCAAATAATTGGTTGATTCCAAGGACATTATGGAGCTTTGTTATAAACATCTTTCTATTTTTAGTTGGGTCATACGGTGTGTACGAGATTTTTTTAACGTAAATTTGTTCTAAAGATTCTAGAAGATCATGTGACCCCTTCCTTGTTTACGTAAAAACAGGAAAATAAATTATGTTTTGGAGCGAACTATTTAGTAGAAGTTGGGCTGTTAGAATACTAAGTTGTGTATCGTTTTGAGTTATTTTAAATTACCTTGTGTTGGAAATTATTTAAATTCGTTTGGATCAAGAGGATTTATTTTGTTATTTATCTGGAAAATAATTGTGCACATTGAATTTCATAAGACCAGAACTTACTTCATCACGTGACATCGTCTTCCATCTTGGATGCTTCACTAAGATTCGAACTGGGAATTATTTTGACATTTTATTACCAGGACTTTTGCAATGTCTCTAGTGGATAATATTTTGAATTACTTTTGGATTAATTTTGGAATTGATTCTTAAAACCGTAAGTATATTTTTCTTTTCTGGAAAATATTTGTGCTCAATAAATTGTTTATTAAGATTTTACAAGCTTGTTATTTTCACTCTTTCTATGTTAATGTTTATTCGAGCCGAAGCACGTAACAAAGTAACTTGTGAAATGCTTTTAGTCCAAATTGTGATTCTATTCACGTTAAAAGCCATATGTGAGATTTTGTAACGTGAACTAATACCTTCATTATATTTCAAACGTGGGCCTTAAAGGGGACAAACATGCAAAAATGAAATTCGCTAAAATTTTTGATCTTATTTGCTATATGTATATTGGTCACTTTCTGAAAATTTGAACATTTCATTCTTACTCGTTACGAAGAAATGTATGAAAAACCGATCATATATCCCAATCCGTCTTGAATAAAACAACACGCTTCCCTCTCTCCCCCCCACAAATAGCGGAAGTGACGTCATTTGAGACACTGTACACACCGGCATTGTTGATAATGAATTATGGAGAACTCGTCCCATAGAGAACAGGTAGAAGGATCCTATATAATAATTGTGAAATGTCGCCACATGGTTGTTAAGGTTTTTTTTATTGTTGTCTTTCTTTAACCTAATAACTTATTAAAATTAAAACTTTTTTAACTTTTCAAGTTTTCCATTTGATCAATTCAGCTTCTGTACTTAACGAAACAGAAGAGACATCTGTCCCTTTTGCTCTGCTCTTCAGAATTATTTGATATATTTTAATTGGGGAAAAAAGAACATGATGTGAAGTTTTATATATGAAACTCGATATAAAAAAAAACAGCATTGACGCATACTCGGGAAATACTGTCTCTACTGAGTTCAACATCGTTTAGTCTATTTCTTCTTATTTGTTAGTGTTTTCGTAATTTTATTAGTTCTTAATAAAGCAAAGTATTTAAAGTTGAACAACAAGTTTAAAAAATATTTCACTACTAAATTGCCGATGCAAAATAGTAATGTTTACGTCATTTCATTATATATAACTACACTATGGTCACGCGTACTAACGGGATTTTGTTACCTTAAATACCTATTTGAAATGCTCGACGTATTTGGGTTCGGACATAATGAGAAAATCATCTTTAACAACAATTTTAAATTTCACGTTTAAATCCTGTACAAAACTGAATAATATTTCATATGGTCCGAATCAGAAGTTTGGAGAATCAGCCAGATAGCCCAAGTGGCCGACTTAAAGCGCTCTCCTTTTGGATCACTGCCATCTCATCTCTGTCTACGCGGGTTCGAGTCTCAGATTCGGCCTATGGGGTATGTGAGAAAGCGTGCCAGTAGCTTCTCGTGGGTCGGTGTGTTTTCCGGGGTTTTTCTCGGGTTCTTCCTCCATTATTAATACTAGCCGCCATTTATAGCCTATCGTGTGCTGGAAAAAATGACGTTAAACCCTACAACAACAACAACAACAATAACATTACCGAAGTAGAATATGCCATTTACATCCAACCTTATATGATAGATTCGTGGGACAAAGATGAACAGGACTCGTCAGATTTTGACAAAATGGCGCTGCTCTTGGGTCTTTAGAGAAACATTCAAACTCGAAATGTCTCTGGCACAACCTGGTGTGTTGAGTTACCATAAAGCCTTCTCTCTTTAATTTGATCGCCTATACAGCTCTCCTTTTAGGGTCCTTTGGGAATGTGAAAAAACTAATCTTCTGTCTGGAACTTGTATTATTCACACATCTGTTTTGGGGGGTGGGGGTGGCAGGAACCATACAAAATCCCAGCCCCCATTTTCATAAACAAAGGAACAAAGTTTTCATGCGTTGGTGTGTTCCTCCCGATGTGTAGTTTAGTGGGGTTTTTTTAAATATATATTTTTTCTCCTCTTTCTAAAATTTCTGTTTATGTAGTTAAAATTTGAGTTGTATTGTATCTTTAGTGTTTCCTGGGTTGATCATCGGAGTAGGTTTTATTCATATAATCTCAAAATTCATTCCCCAGTTCATTTTGTCGACCTTGGCAAGAGATAACCTGTACGCTATTTATGTTGGTGCTATAGGCATTTGATATATATTTTTAAAAAAATCAACAGCAAAAATTATATACATTTTTTTGATTTTTAGTTTTGAACGAAGTACGGTGTACTATCTTTGTTTAGGGTGGGTGGGGGAGGGAGGGAAAGAAACTGATTGTTTTTTAACTTGTATTTTTTTCCGTGTAGTTCTTCGCATTATCTATTAATTCATATTGAATTCCATACTTTTTAAAAAAAAAATAAATTGTACTTCTCCGGACTATTATTTATTTATTTATTAAATGGAAAATTCGTTGATTTTAATTTTTTCTGTTAATTTTGGGCGAATGGACTCAGCTTATAATCATTCATTTGTAGCTTACTACACCGCATCCATGACTTAAAATCAGAAAACTTCTCTATGCTTTAGATGGTGAAACCATCTTCATTTGGACAGCTGGATTTATACATTTGAGTGTCGCATCCACTTATATACATATCTCCAACTGCACAAGCGGATCTACGAAATGATAATTCAATTGAGGTTGAAATTTGAATTGGTAAACAAAGTCATTATTCAATCGGTCATGCGTTATTGTGTCATATCTTTCTACATAATACATTATGTAAAATCAATTGCCAGTAGCTTCTCGTGGGTCGGTGGTTCTTTCTGGTGGGTTTCCCGGGTTCTTCCTCTACCAATATATACTGGCCGCCATGTATAGCCTATCGTGTGCTGAAAATGGCGTTTAACCCTACAACAACAACAACAACAACATTCTCGAAGTAGAATATTATATTAACATCCAACCTTACAGGATAACTTCGTGGGATAAAGATAAACAGGACTCATCAAATTCTGACAATGGCGCTGCTCTTGGGTCTTTAGAGAAACATTCAAGCTCGAAATGTCTCTGGCACAAAGTGGTGTGTTGAGTTAGCATAAAGCCATCTCTCTTTAATTTGATTGCTCATACAGCTCGCCTTTTAGATTCCTTTAGAAATGTGAGGGAAAACAAACAATCTTCTGTCTGGAACTTCTGTTATTTACACATCTATTTTGGGGGTGGGTGGAGGGGTGGGGTGGCGGGCACCAGACAGATCCCCGCTCCCATTTTCGAAAACAAAGGAACAAAATTTTCATGCGTTGGTATGTTACTCCCGATATGTAGTTTGGTGTTTATTAATATATTTTATCTCACCTTTCTAAAATTTCTGTTTATGTAGTTAAACTGTGATGGGGTATGGTATCCTTAGTGTTTCTATAGGGTTGATCATTCGAGTGGGTTTTATTCATCTAATCTCAAAATTCTTTCCCTAGTTCATTTTGTCGACCTTGGCTAGAGGCCACCTGTACTCCATGTATGATATTGATGTCGGTGCTATATGTATGTGATATATAAGACTTTTTTCACAATTTTTTTTTTATATTCATTTATTTGATTTTTAATTTTGAAAGAAGTACGATGTACTATCTTTGTTTAGGGGAAGAAAAAGAAACTTTTCTTTTTACGGATTGTATTTTTTTCCGTGTCGTTCATCGCATTGTCTATTTATTTCATAATGAGTTCGACCGTGCTCAAGTGGGGATCCATACATTTTTTTAAATTTAAATTGTACTTCTCCATACTCGAGTCTTTTTTAATTTATTAGTCCTTTTAAAGATTTTCCTAAATTGTTTAAGGTACCCTTTCATATGGGTTCTTTGTGCAATTCGGGAGATGCCCAGCGGTGGTATAGAAGAAAAATAAAGTATTCAGTATGTTCCTTATTTTTGTTTTTCTTCCTAAAAGATTAATTTGTAAGGCATATTTAGAGACACTTAACTTGTATATTTGATGCACACAATTTAGAGCTGCGTATTGAACCATCTTGTTTCTACTTGACACTTCGCTGCACAAACTGAATATGACTTGTATACGTTAATCGTCTCAAATGACGTCACATCGGCAGGGTATTTCCGTGTAATCTCGCAAAACAGGACAGTATTCTTTTATGAAATTGAAGTGCAAATACATAAGATGCAAAAAAAAAACCAAATAGTTGGGATAAATTAAATACACAAACTACTAAATATCCTTCTATTTACAATAAAAGTATGCATGTCAGGGTTTTTGTCCCCTTTAAGCAGATTAGGAACGAGTTCATTAAGGAAATAAAACACATTTATTGTAGGGAGAAATAATCAACTAGTTGATCATGTCACACCACCCTACAATTTATTGCATGACCTGTTGCATGTATGGCATTTCCTTATGTTTAATACCGAAAGGACAATTGATAATACGGAACTAATTGATAGCAGTGGGGAAAGAATCAGCTAGCTGTTTCTGTGCCACGCCCATTTGGTAAGGGACCCTTTATATTTTGATATTTCACTTGTATGTTTTAAGTGTATTACCAAAGGGCGCTTTTAATGAAATTAAAATTAACGGTTGAAGGGTAAAAAAATATGATCACTGACTCTACACCTTCCCCAATTGTTAAATGACTCATTACAAATAAACATGTGGGAGTTAGTTTCTTAACAAACAGTCAATTATGGAAAAGAAACTAATTATTTGAGGGAGAGGTATAACTAGATTGGGAATTGTATGGGTTGTAAAGAAGGCAACACATAATTAAGGGGTTTGGGTGAAAGAACTGGATGTTACACCGTCTATGCAAACTGTCTGTTAAGAAAAGGAAAATGGGAAAAAAACTAACAATTTTAATAGATTGAACGTTCATATATATATATATATATATATATATATATATATATATATATATATATATATATATATATATATATATATATATATAGTATTCCAGCACAGGTGATTGTTTCTGCTTGAATCACCAACTTTTAGAGATATGGGTAACATTCCTGTCCTGTGGCATATTTTCTAGATTGCCCTAGCTCTCATAACCATAAAACCACCTTATGTGCATTATACATGTCTAGCGGAAACTCTAATCATTCCAGATACAGTGTTTGTGGTACGATTTTTATGGCAGTTTGCAAATAGGTTAGCATCGTAAAGATATTGAAAGGTTTTAGTAATGATCAAGCGTTCTTGCATATACGTGGCTATGTGTATGTAGGCCTATCATACTTAAAAGCATTTTGTGTTATAGTGGTGTACATCTGTCCCTTATTTCCTTGCCACAAATAGCTTTGAGTTCTCCACAATTTATCGCGACCTTCAATAATCCTGCATTTGTAGTCAGACAGAAACCTGTCCATTTAGAATATGACATAAGTTGTGAAAAAATATGATTAATTAAAATAATGTTCATACAATCTAGGTAAGAAGACGAAATGCTTTCACGTAAGATATAACGTCATTTATTATCTTGTTATCGATCGTTATCGATTGCCTGGAGATGAAAAATAAGTCATATATTCTTTGGGGAGTGATTTAGGAGTAAATTGTCAAATGTCGGTGGTCTGGTTTTCTCCTTGAAGAATGTGACTTTTATAAAGTAACTCAGTTCCTAAATCATAATCCATCGTTTGACTTTGTAGATGGCTGGCAGATTAGAGAAGAACGTCGTTTTGTCAATGATATGCGCAACGTCATCGAGATTTTTTCGATCTCAAACTCAATATATTAAACGTCAAAGTCATATAAATCATTTGTGTTTTAAGTCAAGGAGGTAACCTGTTGAATTAATATTTTAACGATCATGTGTGATCGACCAGCGGACGATGGTTATAAAATCAAAAAAGGATAGTACAGTTTTGTTGGATGTCAGACAATATTGAAAAATGTGATTAGATCATCACAATTGCTGTTGAATATCAGTAAGCGAGACTCGCACGTATTAATAATTTGATCATTTATCTAATTCTTGACCGTTTTAGTGCTCTAGAAACTATTTATTACTTTTTTGATCAAACTTGGTAAATCGTCTTAAGCTCCCAAATTGTTTGGTAAATTTCATTTTGAGAAAGATCTACGCATATTAACAGGGCAAGCATGAAATAAAAATATATATATATATATAGAGAGAGAGAGAGAGAGAGAGAGAGAGAGAGAGAGAGAGAGAGAGAGACAGACAGACAGAGAGAGAGACAGACAGACAGACAGACAGACAGAGAGAGACAAACAGACAGACAGTCAGACAGACGGAGAGTGAATTATAAATATTCCCCAGACGGAACCGAAAGTGCCATCACTGGATTATTCAGAAAAATGCTTGATCATATTAGATCAAATTAATATTTAATACAAATACAACGATCAAACAGGTTATAAAATTTTAATTCGTAGATTCGTACTCAGGTAATCAAACAAACGGTACCCTTCGCATTGCCTGGCTGTTGTGTACCCGCGGACCTAGCGTACTAGTTAAAAGTATCTTACCTATATCATGGTATTTGTTATATACCATGGTATAATCTGCACCTTTCATGTTATACAAAATGTTACAGCGGGCATATAATGATGTATACGGCTCACTTGATCTTATCTGTGCTAATAGTGTTGGAAGGTACGGTTCCTATTGCAAATTACCCAGGTAGTCTCACCTTTCATATCTTACGTAGACAGAACTCTACCTTGATTGTTTACGAAATTATCAAGAGTATTATGTTGCCACGTTGCCATGCACGCTGGGGGAATCAGCGCACAACGTGATATATGGTACCCAATAGCTCTTTGTAAAACTGGTCGAAAGGTTAATTATTAAAATATTGAATTTATCATACACATGATCAGTATATCTTCGGACATACATGCACACGGATTTTTGATTAATGAATATGTGCAGCTATACTGTTGAACATATACGAACAATATACAATCAAAGCATTAAGAAGTAAACTAAGATACATGCATGAAATTATTTTCTGTCTCACCTTATGAAGAATATAGAGTCAATACTAAATGAGAAATCCCTGGATCTACGTATATGTTGGGTAGACGAGATAACATGTATATCTCGAAGTGTATTTCGTCTGGATTATTTGTGACTTAATTTTACGAAATTGCTGGATGGTCTACGTGACATATGCAACTTTGCACTATCTAACCCTACTTTGTTTGCTATAACCAAACATAAGTCAAGTGTTCTTTTTGTCCCAGTGGATCTATGACAATATGTAATCTAGGCCCAAGACATGTTCTGCCTCTGTATTAGACCCAACCATCAACACATACAAAAAATATGAACAAGGCACATCATTTATTACAAATTACACACTCAATTAATCAACAGACACATTTTCATAAATTCGTGTATTAAGCAAACAGGCAATTTAATATGAACATTGTTACGTGAAATTCAAGCTTACTAACGGACGCATTGAAATTGCTAATATTGTACATATAATAATTGAAAAGAATCCATACTCGACATTGGTTATTTGTACAAATCTCAGTCCATATAAAACAAACGTCAGATGTGGAAAGTGCCTATGTCAACATATTCACCGTCTGTATAACATATGTAAAGTATGGATGCAACTTCTCCGTATCAAGGTACTGGAAATTATTCAACACTCACATCTGTCTCTAAATTCTTACATGTATGAGCATTAAGATCATTCCTCTTTATATGGTTATATTGCTTTTGTGATATATATGCAAATTGGGTTTTTTTTTGGTTGTTTTATTTTTATGATGGGTGTTATTGTTAGCTGCCACAGCGTGTCCTGGGAATGGGAGATCAAATATCAAACACAAAAAATGTTGTAAGAAAGACACATTCATCTAAGCTTATTGCATATAATCGTAGTTAAGACTACGCATCATAAATGTGACCAACTCAGCATTATGCCGTTTAATTAACGTTCAGAATATATAACGAAATCCTTGAGTGCGGGTAAAAGAGAGAAATTAAACATTCAATAAAGCTAGCACGTTGGGATTCGACGTATCGACTCGCTGCAGATCTTGTACTTTACTTTATGTCTGTACACTTCAAACAGCAGAGCAAGTTTAACATGCCAGACTAATCCAAATTAAATAATCGACGATGAGATGACACATAACCAAATTAAATTTCACATAGATATGTCATATCTATTAGAAGGCCGTAACTAACGGTACTTATTGATACCATTATTTATTTATAACTCAGTGTTGATCTTGGTTACGATAAATGCAGTCTGAAGTACACTTAAAGAAAGAATTCGATGACAATGTGCATACCGTAGTCACTCTTGCATCATCTCTAAGCCTAGAATCACTAGCATGACATGAAAATCGCATATAACACTAAAATTTAATGACCATATTCCTTAGGTTGGATAACAGCTCGGTTGTTTACTGTAAAACAAATTACGGATTGTTTTGTTTAATTAGAATAGTTGGTATCTTTTTACTTCCCTGTCTATCGTAAATAGCTTTGCCTTTATTGTACAATCAGCCAGAAAATATCTTTTAGAACAGTTCTGAATGATCAAAAGATTCCTGCTTGCGCCATGGTTATTCAAAAATTATTAATACAAGTTAATAATATATGCTAACATGCATTATTTTGGTAAAGTGAGTGTCGTCAACATGATCTGAAATATCTTAGCATTTCGTACCTACCAAGCGGTGGAATATGGTGTTATTGAACACGCTGAAATGTTTACCTTAGCGTATTGTCCAATCTTCAACGGTAGTACGGTAAATAGCATGTCTAAACAGACAGCAAGCTCATTCCTCACAGGCCGTGATTTGGATGTCAAGAGGGAGTCGTCTCCATGTATTCGTTTGATTTGCCTTTTGAACAAAGAAATGAGGACCCATAATAACATCAATGTTGACAGCTGTGCATAGGTGTCTACAGGGAAGGTCCTAGATATCATATATGTTCGTGCCGAAAATTTAGCAAATGAACACAGGTATAGTAAATTAAAAACATTTTTTAAAAATCAATTTGTGTTTGCGTTTGCATCAAAATCATGACCAATATAAGTCAATGAATTTCATCGTTAAAGTGAAAATGGAATGACAAAGCATAACAATAGATATTATCTTAATTTAGTGTATGTTAACATTGCTTATATGTCAGTTCGGGTTTTAGTTTTGCTTGATTTATGCAACTGCTAAAATTCACGGCTTCATGTTCGTAATAGTCGGGTATATTTATAAAATAAATAAAGAAAAGTTATTCCTTTTGTTTTCATTACAATTGTTCATCAGGCATGTATGTTATAGGTGTATGCATCATTATAATAACAAAGGATTAAGTATTTCAAACCATAAAAATGTAATCTATCAGATTCGTTATGATACAAAATGAAAACAGATCGACGGACAAGGTCTTATTTCTGTATCCTATTGCACTTCAGTAGGTAGTACGTGCTACGTAAATAATAAGTGTATATCATAGATTGGTGAAACGATTTTATTTTACCTTAGAGGCCTGCATATTGAATATCAAATGTTTCTCACCTTACATCTTAAAATAAAAGCCGCATATACCTATTAAGACTTGTCAAAGTTATATTTCGCTTATTTATTATTTAACCATTTGCTGTATAGTTTGCTTAATAGATGTAAATGATTATAAAAGCTTTAATAATAATTATTCACAGACTTTTATTTCTAATTTTCGAGAACAGAAATTACATACTGTCTTTATTTACTTTTTGTTCCCTGTTTCTCAGTAAACTAGCTTACTTCGCGCCATCAAAATATATCAATGTATCGTAGGTGAGATAATCAAGATGCGTTTTAGAGACTCCTTTTCAAAAATGTATTGTACTATCATGACAGTTATCAAAACAGTTATTTGGTGGCAAAGGTCAACGGGACAATCAGATTTCTGAAAGGAGCAACTTCCTACCACGTTAGTTAAGAATAATTTTAATGAGATCTGCATCACTCAGTAACGGAATCCGATCTTTACAATATATATGTTGAGATTACATCTGGAAACAATATATTGCATATACCACTCTAATGGTGATAGCATCTACTATTAATTTCGTGGAAATTGAATGTCATTCGTGGTCATTATATTCGGAAAAGAGCTACAGTCCATGTTCCAGGAAACCTAACATTGTTAGAAGCATATAGCATCCCAAACACATCCAATGTGTCTTGTTCGTAACATTATCTTAAATACTCTGTGATTCGTGTCTTTTTCCGGATATGTTCTTGTTTGTTTTTTTTTTCGTCACATTTGTGCAGATATTTATAATTTTCATCTTTATGACAAGAAAACCTATTGTATTAAATGTTTTATCGACGAGAAATGTATGTCACCTTATATGGCTATGTAGCTGCGTCAAGTGGATGCAATAATATATGTATAATTATCTTTATTATACTTTTTGTAATATTAATATCCTTTTTTTCTTTGGTCTGACGAGACGGATGCATATATTATCTGACAATGTGTAATTGTGTGTGTGTGTGTGTGTGTGTGTGTGTGTGTGTGTGTGTGTTATTGATTTTTAACGTAGTTTTACAAAATATTTAGTTATATCGCTACGATGTCTGCAGTTCCTCTGCATATAGTGATATTAACACTAGGGCATAATGCCGCAATATTGTAGCACTATGTCCCACCTGATCACATTATCATGACACCAGACCGACCAGTCCTAACAATATTATGAGCGCCTAACGAGGTAGCTGTTAGTACCATTGTTATATGACTTTGATATGACTTTATGAGAATGGTCCATACTCTCATACATACATACATACATACATACATACATACATACATACATACATACATAGACAGAGAGAGAGGAAGATAGATAGAAAGCTACAAATAAAAATAAAAAACATGTAATGTGATTTCTCATTGTTTTGAGGCCATTAATGCTTGATACTGTTTGAGAGCAAAAATGCATATTAGGTGCATTTATTCACATTTATTCATTTTCTTAAGGCGCCTATTTTAGTAGTTCTAAGCTAAGATTACCTGCTAAACAGTGGGCTTCTTGTGTATGAAATATGTGATAAAGGCCGCTACGATAAAGTAACTGGGATTTTCGTTTGTGTGTGTGTGTGTGCGTGTGTGTGTGTGTGTGTGTATGTTTGTGTGTGTGTGTTACCTGTTGTTTTTTGTTGTTTTTTTTTGGTTAACTTCCTTATGCTGTTTGGGGGATGATAGGAGATGAGGTCATAACAGATGGATGAAAGGAGCAATATTTGTATTGTCTCAAAGCAATACCTCTTAAACATTTGTGTACACTTTTTAATTTAGACAACAAGTACACGTCGTTTTTTTTTGTTCAATTGCTTTTGATTTAGATACAAGTTCAATCTTGTTTGAAGGTTGGAACACTTGACTATATTTCACTTGGACGTAAAGAATATGATTACATTGTTTACTCCAAAACAAAAACATTAACTTGTCGAATAGGCTGAACTATACTTCTCAGGCAACAGAACGATTTCGTCTAATCAACAGGCACTTCCATGAGTAGACCAGAAATCTTTTAACATATCACGTAAGTTCACGCTGTTGATCATTTTCCGAGAACCGGCTGACCTATATT
Source organism: Unio delphinus (assembly GCA_029339505.1). Classification (NCBI taxonomy): domain Eukaryota; kingdom Metazoa; phylum Mollusca; class Bivalvia; order Unionida; family Unionidae; genus Unio; species Unio delphinus. The sequence goes on from JAQISU010000065.1 coordinate 607,041, forward strand.
TAAGAAAGCAACAGGGTGTAGAATTGTTAATCAACTTTACTGTAAATTCGCACTGGAACTTGGAATACAGTGTAAGGTGTTTATTTATCCAACGAAAAGAACGTTCCTTTCTAACCCAGAATCAAATTGACATAAAATGTGTAGGCTTACCATGTAGGAATAGCAACGCTTGTGGAAATTCCGTACATCGTCTCTCTCTCTCTCTCTCTCTCTCTCTCTCTCTCTCTCTCTCTCTCTCTCTGTGAGATACATACATAAATTTATAACTAAGTGAGTTCAGTACATGCATATATACATACTGACAGAAAGGAAAGGGTTATTTCATACTAACTTGGAAATAAAATTTAGGTGAAATTAAAAGTCTTCATTCCGATATTTAAATGTCGTATGGACGAAGTTATAATAATGTAACCACTACCTAATCCGGAACAAGCGATACCCTGACTGAAACCGGAGTCACATAAATAACTTGAAAATAAACCATTGCATACCTTGAGAAGCAGAGGCTGTTAAAAAGGGACCAGCCATGGTAAAAACCAAACAAACTACACGTAAATCCACATGATTATAATCACATGCAGAAAGAGCTACAACATTGTTCTCTGGCAATGCAACAAAGACCTGGAGAAGACGAACAACACAAACAATCTTACTATAGAAATAGTAATAAGTAAGGAACAATCTGAACAGTGAAATCTACTCACTAGATACACAAGATACACGGAACACTTGCCGGCAGCTCGAACGGAAGTTAAAGAATTAGAGAAAATTTGCAAGACACAAGGATAGAGACAATCGAAGGATCGTTTTTGGAATGCTCTTACAGAGAAGGTACACAAGAACTGAATATGTTAAAATTACTATTACGACCCAAAGGAACCCAACTGATATTACCATTCTGGAAAATAACCGTTGCAGGAGAGGCCGTCGCATCAAAGTAGGCCACACCAATCTTGAGGAAAATCATTAAAACAAACTGGAGAGCTACACATATCAGATATCCAACTTGAGATACCATTACAAGCAACGGTAGAAATTATAACGAGAATATTCGACGTAAATATGATGGCATCAATATTAGCAACTATTCCTTTAACTGGAACATACAACTGAATAAGAATATTGGAAATAGAAAACAGCGAAATAATAGTAGTAAAGAGAGTTTTCTTTCTATGAGGTTTTCTGACTTAATCATGGTACAAGGAATGCATAGCGTAGTCAATTTAATAGATGTTGACAGACAGGGCGTACTCCGCACAAATGTCATAAACTCCAAGCGACCCAAGCAGAGTTCAGAAAACAGAATCAAAAACAGAAAGTAACGAAGACGAAACAACCACATCAAAACCGACAATCCTGAAAAAGCAACAAGATGAATAAATACAAACCCAAACAGCAAATAAGAGAACAATCCACGACCTCCTGCATCCGAGGCAGACGATCTAATCACTTGATCACCGAGCAGGTGAATCAGAAAAAACAATACAAAAGTGCAGGAGAATAAACAAGTGGGAAGAAAAAGTCAGCAAGAATAAGGACAGGTATCGAAAACATTACCAAAACAAATCGGGAACACAAACAACATTATCATCACAAATTTATTCGACAGCGTCAGAAGCACAAAGAATGGAAGGAACAACAATGGAATAAACAAACCAGAAACAAACAAAACTGCAAGATAACAAACAACAGGGGAAAAGTCAGCAAGAACAAGAACAGTAATCATAAACATCAACAACAGCAGCAAAAATGACACTAACAACATAATCTTGACAACTTTAACCTAAAGCAACAGAAGAATTTAAAACAGTAATGGAATGGGATACAACTAGAAGAATAGATTAAAAGACGCAAGAAATGAGAAGAGGAAAAAAGAATGCTGGAAATGCGTGTACTAAAATATGATGAAAGAATAGAAATAAAACAAAATAAAAATAAATTTAAAAAAACGTAATCAGTGACAAACTAACTATGCAGAGAAAATTGATTTCAGCGACAATTTGTGCAACAAAGAAAAATAACAAAACAAAACATACTATCTCACATCCAGTAACAATAATGTCATTGGGCAACTATACGTAAGACAGGTGGGCTTCACTAAATGGTCTGAATAGATCAAAAAGGGAGATAACACACACACACACACACACACACACACACAAACACACCAGAGAAATCGAAAACAATTGCATATCATGCCACACATTATAAACTATTCCAAAGTGGTGGAAGATGACACATTTGTTTACTATGACAAAATAATGCAGCGTTTTGTCTGATCAGCAAATGGTGGTATGGTCTGATCAGCAAACGGTGGTATATTTTAATAAAAATGAATGGCTAGTCAAGAAATCAAAAAATCTTTCCCTTGCACATCGCGAATTGTAAACTCATCCGTGGTAATATATTTTAAGAACAGTTCTGAGTGAGTTGTCGGATCTTAATTTCAATGGATTCAGTTGATACATGTTTTTGACTAGAACTGTTATGTTCTTTTGACAAAGGGGCATGAATGCATGGCACACGTACCTTACATTTTGTGCCGGTAATTAGCAAGAAACAAACATGTATATGACACATAAAACAGTTTTACGTTGAGTCTAATCTCGTACTTTTTATCATAGTGTTGTCTGACTATACATTTATAGGTAACAGCGAAAGTTGAGCCAATAAGAATCGAATCTTATGCTTGCTTTGAATGACAAAATACATTTATATATTTTTGCATAACAATGCTTGTTTTATTTTTTGTTTAATCTAAGCACCTACAAACACGTGAAGTAATAAGTTACTTTTGTCATACAATTAAGAATTAATTACAAAATATCAGTTATCTAAAGGTTGTACATTTAGTTCTATGTCATGTTTCCAACCCTGTACAGTACGTCACAATGTTACTTGGATGTTTTGTACCAGTGCCAACATGCTAAACAATGTTTATTAACCAGTGAAATTTGTATATTTCAGGTCAGTGATAATATATCAGAAAACCGATCAAGTTAAAATGGTTTATAACACTTTTCAGGGCGTACATCCTCGGCCGATTGTGACGTTGTAGCCAATAGGATGACAAACTGATACAAAGTGCAAATACGTCTGACAGATTTCCCTGTTTATCAAGCGACCAGAAATCATGGCTGCCAGTGGTACATCGAAGTTACTTGAAAGCGTATTAGCTTCATCGGATGCAGTACAAGAAGAAGAATACGTTACGTTGCTGAAGAAGCTGGACTTATATAAATATTTTCCTGGTAAGTTGTAGTAAACAAATCAGAAAAAATAACCTTTAATTATTTGTCGGGTAGTCACAGGTGTATTCATAAAAGTAAAATTATTTTACTTCTCTTGGTCATCATATCTGTTTTTTGTTTTTTTAAACTCGATAATTTCTGTAGTACACATATATATTCTTCTCTCAAAGAGATGTGTACAACCTTGTCGGTCCTACAAAACACCGCAGAGACGCTCAAAGATAGGCAAAACACGCAAAGGACATGACAATTACTTTCACTGTTGTCATTCTTTACTTTAGTTACGTTTAGTTTAGGTCGTTTTCAATCCAAATATATACTAACTCAATCAACGCAGGGTAGTACAAGGTCAGACATATTTTAAACTCAATGACTGGAAAATATGTACAGTTGATATAAAGTATGATGCATAGGGCGTTGAAGTGTTAATTTAATAGGAAGCAGAGTAGACACGCGCAACCTTGAGGTCAATTAACATAGCGGCAGTACTAGGTTAGTTTCAAAATGTTCATTATAGGATTTATAAGTTTATTAATATGTAATTAGAAGGTTCTCCCTATTGCTTATATTGTATTTTATTAATGTTTAACCTCGTGTTAATAAGCCAAAGCATGTAAGAGATAAATATCACAATTAATATGATATAAGATTTTTCACGATCGACAGTTTAATATCAAATGATTAAGGAAGCGTGGCCGCCAAATTAAGTCGTCTGAACAAATGATCAAATAATAATAACGTTTTAATTTACTCCTTAAAGTTTTTTTTAATGTGGGCAAAGAAGTAAACTCGCTGACTGTAACGTTTTCAGATGGAGTCTTCACTGTACATATCACTTTAGTTTTATGCGCGAAAAACCAGTCAAAAGACTCGTTGCTCAGTCAGAAAGTGCACTCCAAAAATAATGAGCTCATTTTGATATGGTGCAGCGCACATTAGCAAACTAGTTTTATCTCAGTCTATATGTATTATTCCTCGAGAAACTATAACATAATTTTTATATTTTCTCATTTTATTTATATGAATTAAAATATTAAACGTAATACAAACTTAAATATACTAACGATAAATTAACATTATTATTTTTTAAAAACAAATGAATCTAAAAAGTGAAATATGGATATACTGATTGTACAGATAATAATTGTCTTTGTTATATATATATATATATATATATATATATATATATATATATATATATATATATATATATATAATATTGCATGTGTTAACTGATAATGTTCATATAGAGAGTTGCATTTATATTTCCATGATTTTACATCAATTCATCTTGCTTACACTTCCTTTAACTCGGATTTCAAAACATAAGTACAGGACAATAAAGTATAATATAATTGTCAACGCTAATTAAAAATATACGTGTTAAAATAATTATTCATTATTGAATTTAAAGTTATGTAGCTTACAAACCAAGTGTCAGGTACATGTGAGTTTGGAATTTATTGAGATTTAGTCAACATGTTTGAAATATCAAATTGACAATAAATTAGATCACATCAATGGGGTAAACAGTTACACTTGTAGACCTCTTGGCAACAGTAATAATACATTTGTTTCACAGATTTAACAAAATATAAATTTTATAACACCACGTAGTATGTATCGCTGCATAAGGTCAGATTAGTTGCAGCCTTGAGAACCAAATGTTTCCGGATAATATGTGTGTAGTAGCGTCTACGTTTACTCGTGTTTTATAGCGAACGCATCAAATTAATAGAGCATTTATTACGCTAATACGCTCCAGACGCGTAGTACTTTTATCTCTCTTCTCCTTTAGGTAAGATGTCTCGTGACGATGTGCTTGCATTGGTTGATGAGGACCTCGATAATAAGACAATGGAGACGCAAGAAGATCTAAGTAGGTTCTTTTTGCATAGATTACTATCTTGCAATTACAATGCTCGAGACCTTGAAATAGTAACTGATAAAAGAACAAATATTATGGGACAGGACAAAAAACGGACTTCAGGAGACCCTGCTAATACTACTTCGGCAATACGACAATTGTTTGGTCCTCGTCCAAACAAAACAGTATCCGATGATCGCGTTGCATGCTCCAGGTCTACTGAATCGCAGTCAAATGCAATACACCCACTAGATGTTGTTGCAGCGGTATTTCTGTGTTCTGACCCGATATTGAAGCAAGATATTGCAAGTTGCTTGTGGAAATGTAAGTTAGCTATTCCATTTATTACAAACATCGGAATTCCTGGTATTCCAATTGTACACCTATGGCCACTGAAAGGTATTACAGAAAAATCGTTAAAAGATGGACTCTTGGTCGCTGAGGAGAGCAGTGTTGTTTCCCTTCCATTTCTTACTATTGGTTTTATTAGGTTCCAATCAGACACTGTCGAAAAATCCAAAATAATCAACACAATAATGAGTGACACTGAAAGAACCCATCCGATCTTCTATCATAGGAACTCTGTCGGATCCACTAAAAGAAGAATCATATCTGATGGAATGGTGGAAATCAGTTGGTATTTGCCTAATGGCTCAGCGGATAACATGTGCCGTGAACCTGTGACAGTCTTAAACCTGAGAGGAAATTCCGCAAATTACCCTCGGCAGCTGCAAATTGTGATTGACATGTCGTCCATCTGCTGTATTGTATGCCCAGCTTCAGACCTTGCCAACGACGATAAGCAGAGTATAGTAGAGTCAATTCAGAAAAAGAACAAACTTATCATTGTCGTCACTTACGACAATGAGGAAACCAAAGGGATGCCAGTCATGAGAATTGAGAATAATTTACTCATATTGAACACCGAATGTCTTACTGATGCAAATCTGAAAGGACATGTAAGGTCGTTTATAAATGAATGGGGAGGAAATACATCAATTTCACGGACGAGTATTGAAAGGTTCTCCTGGGCAGATAATTATGTGGACCAAAATGCAAAAGAAATTAAAGATGGGATCTCTCAAGCAGAATTGGTAATGAAGTATTTGCTACAGGAAAAAATGGAATTCAGGAAGGATAAACTCTTGCCACTTCATCGAGACCTGTGGAGAAATTGGGTTGACACAGAAAATGAAATACAAAGATTGAATAAAATTCCGAAATCGCGCGATATCGCAGAATATAGGAATGAAAAAGAGCTGGTGAAGGTAAATATAAGACGCAAGCAAGCAAACCTCCTTCAGAGTAGTGTATCTGAAGCAATCCTTCATTTTCTAAAATCACTCAGTATCCAGAATAAAGTAACTAGGGCTGTCTGTGTGAGATGGCTGAAGATACGATTGGAAACACTTTCCTGGAAGGAAGCAGAAGTGATATCAAAATCAACCATAATGCAACAGGGGGTGAGTAGATCCAATGAGGAACTGGCGAAGGTACAAGAGATGCAAAGAAAGGGTTACCTAGGAGTAGAGCACTTCTTTAGAGAACTGGGACAGATATATGAAGTTACCCAATCCCAGACACCAGGAAAAAGGTACGATATAGGATATGATCTGCCGCAATTGGCGGCAAGATTTCTTCTAGATGGACACTCATTCGAAATTTTCGATGGCGACGTAGGATTCATCCCAATAACATGGATATCGGCTGTTTTTAAGAGCCTATCTAGACTGGTTACAGAACACAATGAAGGAAGGTCCCCAAAGTGTACAGTATTGACAGTCTATGGCATGCAAAGTTCTGGAAAATCGACGCTGCTTAATACGATGTTTGGGTGTCAATTTCCGGTCGGTGCAGGGAGATGCACTCGTGGCGTTCAAGTGCAGATGCTGAAAATGCATAACGACACGGCTGATACACGAAAAGTTGATTATATTCTTCTCGTTGATACGGAAGGAGTACGTTCTTCTGAGATTTCAGAAGAAAAAAGAAGACGACGGGATAATGAAATTACGACATTTGTAGTCGGTTTAGGGCATAAAACAATAATTAATCTGATGGGGGAGAATACTTCATATTTGACAGAGGTTTTGCCAATAGCAGTTCGAGCCTTTCTCCGTATGGAGAGTGTAGGTCTTGACCCATCTTGTTCCATTGTATACCAGAACGTTGATTCACAATCACGTGGTGAAATGTCCAGTCAAAACAGGAAACTTCAGAAAGAACTGGACACACACACTCGCAGCGCTTGCGTGATGGAGAAGAAAGAAGAAAAGAGATTCCATGATGTAATAAAATTTAACGTTGAGACGGATGTTCACTATGTGCCTTCCTTATGGGATGGGGAAATCCCAATGGCTCCAGTTAGTCGAGGTTATATGAAAAGTACATCGGAACTGAAGAAAGGACTGAAGGAGTTTTGCAAACATTCCATTGGTCACGATATCTCAGGTTACAGTTTACATGTGAATTCCCTATGGAGAGCAATAACCAAAGATGACTTTGTGTATTTCTTTCGAAACGTGCTTGAGACAGAAGCACGTGAATATCTTGACAGATTTTGGTGTGATTTAATCTGGAAATTCAGAATGGAAGCTAGTAAATGTGAAGCGAGATTGCACAACGATATAATGAACTGTCCAGATTCTGCCAAGCTAGAAGACATATGCAGAACCAGCAGAGAGAAAATGAGTGAAGTCATTTTATTATGCCATGAGAATCTGAAGACGACTATGGGCGATTTTTTTAGAGATCCACCACAGAAGTATGTACAGCATATGTGCCAGTGGGAGGTTTCCAGCATAGACGGATTATCTCAGATAAAAGAAGATCTCATCGGAGAACTCAAGTTAGAGATTGTAAACCTACAACTACTGAAGTCGAATCTATTTTTGGTTGAGAGCGAAGTAAACACTTTTAAAAACAGGATCAAGGACGAAGTAGTTGCTTTGCTACGCACAGAAAATCCAATTTGCAGTTCGGTTCAAGGCACGAGAGAAGATATGATGATTCTATTTGAAACCAAATGGAAAGAATGGATTGAAGAGGTAAAGAAACTGAGCAAAGGGCATTCACAGAAGAGCAACATTACTAGCAAGGCTCTAGATATCTTGATAGAAAAATTCCCTAGTCACAAAGCACAGGTTCGAGAGAAATGGACACTAATTTTGCCAAGCGAACGACGTGAATTCCAAATACAGCAATCACATTTATTAAAGTGCCAAACAGATGTGTCTGACGACATTTTGAGAGAAGTGAAGAAACTGGTAGATAAGTCAATGGACGATGTTGGAAAACGGTTGACGGAACTGACCAGAAAACCATCCCCATACCAAAACGGTTCCCTTGAAAACATTGTTCAAACTGTATACGGAAGAAAATGCCAAATTGAGGCGCTAGGAGTACAAGTGACGAAAGACTTTGAAATCGATCTTTGTATGGCTGCTGTTTCTATTGCTGTCACTGCAATTTCAAAAAACGAGAAGAAATTTTATCTTTATTTTGACCCAGTTCGTCTTCTTGAAAAAGAAAAGAAGAATATACTCATACGTTTCGAAACCAACTATGAAAAGACCAGCATTGCCCTTTTATTTGTAAGAAGAGTGTGCGAAGTCCTTACAAATATAGTTCAGCACGAGATAGAACAGAATATCGCACGAGAAATTGCAGACGACATGAGAAATAGGGTTTATTTTGGAGTGCTAAATAACAAGAAATCCTTTCTGTATACAACATTGTGTCAAATGGCAGAGGACGGAATATTCAGTAACTTCATGGGCTACATAAGAAATCCAAACAAAACAATAGAAGACACGCTCGATAGATACATAGATGAATATTCATCAGCCAACGGAGACAATTCCTCCCAGCTGCGCATTCTTCTAGAACGACTTGGCCGTCGTTATGTGAAAGATATTATAACTTACGCAGAGGAGACACAAGACCTGTTAAGCAGACATGATGACCACAGCATGCGAAAAGACGCCACAAAAGACATCACATTACAACGTTGGATTAAAACCTTCATTAAAAAAGCTTCTGCGAAATTCGTGGTGAACGATATCAGAAGTTTATCAGATATATTTGGTGGAGAAACGGTAGATCTGAAATACTTCTCCAACGAACTTTTTAAACAACTAAAACTTTCAACACCCCAGTTTGAAAATCTCATGGATCTTCACAACCCTGAATACAAAGAAATGAAGTTGGGTGTCAAGAATTTGCTGCGACATTTAGTTGTTGGATGCACGGATGCCTGTCCTTTTTGTGGGGAAATATGTATCTGTTCACAGCCAAATCATACGGGTTTGCACGAAACTCCTGTTCACAGACCGCAAGGTTGCAATGGCTACAAAGCTGACGTCTCAAGGGTCCTCACGTTGGCAAGCTGCCAAAAACTTGTCGCAAGTGAATTCGAGTTTATTCCTTCCCGCACAAGTGATACGTGGGTTCCGTACAAACATTATCAAACTCTACATAAAAATTGGAAAATTCCAGGTGATTCAAATCCATTGACGTCTACATTTTGGGAGTGGTTTATGATTACATACATAAAGGAGCTCGAGATAGAGCACAGGGGAAAAGCACCGAACCTACCAGAGGTCTGGAAAACGTATACTAAGGAAAGAGAAATAGAAAAATTAAAAACAGAGATAGCCAAATAATATTCTGGTCCCCAACTTGCATATTCGCTGCCACAAAAGCAAGGAATAGCCAATAACATTTTTTTTAAACTTCAGTGAGCTGTTACATTATATATCCAATTAGTACAGACAATGCATCCGTCTTTAATTTACCATTTGTAATAACTCCTAGTTATATTACTGTATAACTGCCTCTCAATTTACTTAGAATCCAGGCAGGGATTGTGCTTCGGAAAATCTTTTCATATTCTACAGCATAAAACTGAGAGTTTTATAAAGATATGACGTTTGAGTATGGACATTGCATCTTATTAATGTAACGTGTAAGTTTGCAGTGGGAATAATATCATTGTACATTTTTCAAACAAAGAGTAAATGTTGCGCAAATAACTGAATACTTGGTTTTTCTGAACTGCCCTGCTTTGTATTTATTATATGTAACTAGGATAATCACGTTATTAATGTGAGACATATTTTTAAAGGGAACTTGAGATGATATGTTTTCTATTTAACAAAACAATGTGTTCATCCTGATCAAATGAGAGATACCCTAAATTTACTGAGAACAGAGTTTCGACATTCTTCTCTTTGGGTTTTCCTCCGTTCCAGTAACCTAGAGGTTACAGCGTCCGCGTCGGATGCAGGAGGTCGTCTGTTCGATCCCTCCCTAGCCGAGTCACACCAAAGACTTACAAAAATAGTACTAATAGCTGCATCGCTTGGCGCTCAGCATTAAGAGGTTAGTGTTAGGACTTGTCGGCCTGGTGACAGGATGATATGACTGAGTGGGATATTATACTGCATGTATGCGACAACATGCCCCAGTACTTGATATCATTATAATCTGCCACACTGCAGACCTCGTAGCAATAGGACTGAAACACTGTTAAAGCTACGTTAAAAATCCGACACACAGGATTGACCATGCTTTAAAGAGGTTGTACGACAAACGGCGTAGAAGTTATAAATAGACCGACAAACGGCGTAGAAGTTATAAATAGACCGACAAACGGCGTAGAAGTTATAAATAGACCGACAAACGGCGTAGAAGTTATAAATAGACTGTTATAAATCTCGTTTATGTACATGACTGAAAGTGATTTGCACTGACCGCCTGTGCTTAGATTTTGATCCAATAAATTGGCATCATCGCAACAAAACCTATATAATGTAGTCTATAAATTAATCACGCTTTAAAAATATACGTATGATTAAAATCTTTAGATTTGTAAAGTATATTGTACTTTTTCAGCACACGTTCGTATAATGCATGACTTAAGAAGGCTCAAAACTGGTGAAATATTTATATGTAAATAAAATTCTAGCATGTTGAGTGGTTTTCAAGACCCATACTTTAGTCTATGTAACTGTAGGGTTATACAAGTGTACCATAGAAATCTACCTAATATAAACATATGCAAATTTAATAATATTGTATACACTCCCTTATACGTCTACTGCAACTGCACACAACACTGTGTCTGGTCTGTCGTTGCATGTGCGTACAACACCGTTTCTGGTCTGTCGTTGCATGTGCGTACAACACCGTTTCTGGTCTGTCGTTGCATGTGCGTTATTAGATCGAGGTCTGTATTATTTGTTCTTATGAAGTCTACTAAGAAACTGTCAAGATCTAGTCTGTAGCATTATGCGAATGCAAGTCTAGGCCGGTACAGTTTGCATGTTGATTCGACTTGTAAATGAGTACGATGGCAAGAATAGCAACAGAAAAATTAGAAAATAGGAATCAAAATGACTTTCTCAATACTGTTTAATTTATAAGTACTTCCCGAAGATATAGACTTCCGACTTTTTAAACAGAAGCTGTTTAGGTTGTACTCGATAAAACAGCGAAAGTGTATCAACATGTTTTGCATACTAACAGAAATGAAGTTTTCTAGGACATCATGTATGTTACTTCGACTATAAGATTGTTGTTCTTCTTGTTGTTATTATTGTTATTGTTTGTTTTTGTTTTTTTTTTTTGTTTTTTTTCGGGAAGGGGGGGGGGGGCGTGTTTAACGCCATTTATGGATGCAAGATAGTCTATGTCTAGCGGTCACTATAAAAGATGCAGAAATAATCTGTGGAAAACCCTCGGTAAAAACCACTGACACGCGAAATCATACTGGTATCGTTCTCACATAGCCTTTTTGGCATCAAGAGCTACAATGTTTTAAAAACATGCATAAACTAAGGAATCGCTAATGAAGTCAATTTGTGCTCGCGAGGTTATCTTCACGCTAATGAAGATAATTTTCCTGATATTGATTGCCTACGGAAAAATAACAGAATACACAAAATAGGGAGACAAAAGGTAAGATCTTCTAGGAAAAAATGAACGATTGATTTACTGATACGATCTTCAATTGCAAATAATATTTTGAAAATAGCAATACGTGCGAGAGACAATCAGTACGGGAATGTATATGTATAAAACTCATTTGTATTTGCTTTCATTTCTAACGAAACAACATTTTTCTCATAATTGTTGATTTGTACAAACTGCATGAAGACTATTGTGCACGAAACCGTTTCATGCAAAATGATCATGGGAAATACCTAGTTCGTTGCAAATAGTGGATATTTGTATCTACTCTTGTTTTCTTGCTTATCTGCTATCTCCTGATACATACATACATACATACATACATACATACATACATACATACATACATACATACATATTGCTTTACAGGGAACAGTTTTTGTAATATCTGCATTGCATTACGGTGAATAGTCTATGACTATATGCAGTACGTTACAGTGAATAGTCTTATGACCCATGCGTTGCATTACAATGAATGAATGCAGTAATTGGCTATATGCATTGCACTACAGTGAATAGCCTTCGGAGTATATTCATTTCATGACATTATAATATATACAGTCTGTGGACTATATGCGTTGTATTTCATGGACTAATATTTGCACAACATGCATTGCATTAAAATTAGTAGTCATTTGACTTAATGTATTACATTGCAGTGACTAGTTTTTTTTTTACTTAATGCATTGCATTACAGTGATTCGTCATTTGACTTAATGCATTGATTACAGTGATTAGTTATTTGACTTAATGCATTACATTGCAGTGACTAGTTTTGTGACTTCATGCATTCCATTTCAGTGACTAGTCATTTGACCTAATGCATTCCATTTCAGTGACAAGTTATTTGATTTAATGCATTCTATTACAGTGACTAGTCATTTGTCCTAATGTATTCCATTACAGTGACTACAGTCACTAGTTATTTGACCTAATGCATGTCATCGCACTGACTAGTTATTTGATTTAACCCATTGCATTACAGTGACTAGTCAATGGACTTAAGGCATTGCATTACGGTAAATAGTCATTGCTTAGTGTATTGCATTTCAGTCGCTAGTCATAGGAATGTATACATTGCATTACAATAAATACAGATGGTTATTATAAATCATATTCATTTGATCCTGATTGTGAATTAAGCTCTTAATATTAATTAAGCTCTGTATATTAATTTCATATTACATCATGTATTGTTTTTTTTACATAATATTTATCTAATAGCCGATCTTGTTACAATGTTTTTATTTTTTAACTGTATTCAGTTCATGAATTTTGTAATTACTACCAATTTTTATATAGGTGTTTGCAGTTCCAATTTATATTTGTGATGTATCAACAAATTACATATCTTTCTTATGAAACGGGAGCCACAATAACATGAATTGATCATACTTTCGTATCCTTCATATATATTTATGTCGATCCTGGAGTTATTTTCCTTTGTATTAGTTAAAGCCAGACGATCATCTGCTAGGAGAAGGAACGAAATCATCGAAACTATCAAATAACGCCAAGTCTAAATCTTAGATGAATTAATCTTAAAGAAACATTGAAGGCACGTTCCTCTTGACATTTTTGTAATGATATGAACAATGTATGCGTGGTCCTCAAGCAATTATTTTTCAGCGATTAGCATTCAAATATCCTTAAGGCGGTGAAGTTTTATGGAATATTTTGGAACATCATAAATCAATAATCCAGTACTTATGCTGTTATGAAACTATGCATATGTAGATATTTCAATAAACAATCCTGCTTTTATGACCAAATATTAATGGTTAGTCGATCTGATATACCTTTTTGATAACTGTAAATCAACATTGTCTAATTTTATAATGTTGTATATAATTACTTTTATAGAAGATGCTGATCTTCAAGATTTTTACTTACTAATTATGTAATATGGGATAAATAAGCAGATATAATCATTATTTGTTCTATTCTCGATTTTGTTGGGAGTTTCTGTACTTTTGTGGGTACCCTATTTGTTTATCCGTACGAAATCAAGCTAGATCAAAGTTAATTCACTACGTGATACACTGAGAATGATCAACGGACGTGAAGATGTACGATCTCAAAACTGATATGTACATACAAAATAAATAGATCCTGACATGTGGGCAAACCTTAATATCCGATTTATCCTATATTTTAAATACCACTGGAAACGACGGATATCTTATACTTTTAACAATCACTAGCCCAGCCAGAGAATAACCACGATTACTAATGCAATACAATGACTCGTTCATATAACAACGCTAAAACAAACAAAAAAAAAAAAAAAAAGACAAACTAAAACATGAGCTCGTGCTTTAACACAAGGGTAAGATGTTTTCAACAAATACAATTCAGTGTCACAAAACATTATCGTGCATCGAATAAAGGCACTACAGTACTAATATTCAATTAAACCCAAAACAAATTACACATGCATACATATATACGTAAATACAGACACATACATACGTACCAACATACAAATACACGTGAATGTGTATATACGTGCACGCATTTATGCGTATACTCTTATGCTAATAAATTCATAAATCTCTACTTATATAAAGTAAGTACACCTACATAAGTACATTTATAAATATATCTGCAAATATTTATACGTAGAGTCATAATTGCATGCAACCTTACATCTTTAGGTATATCGTTACGTACATGCTTTATTACATATATCCATACACACATACAGATATATACTCATTCATCTGTTCCTATATATCCATCCATCTATCCATCTTCATCCATTCATACATCCAACCACACACACACACATAAAAACACACAAATAAAAACATACATACATACATACATACATACATACATACATACATACATACATACATACATACATACATACATACATACATACATGCTTACATACATACATACATACATACATACATACATACATACATACATACATACATACATATGCATGCAGACAGACAGACAGCTTTGGAGTGGTTCGTGAAGCTTGTGCATAGAAGACAACCAGCACCACTCAAAAAGCACCACCTATTCACATGCTAATAGCTACGAAATATTACAAGGACGTCGCTCGATACTCTTTTTATATTTGTTAGACTAAATTCGCCCTTCCACCTACAGCTACCAAATCAAAATATATATTGGTAGTAAGAATATAGAAGTACACAAAATTTAGCTCATTTGGTTATACTTTTCTGAACACGTATTCTTATTTCTTACATTCTAGGTAATTATAGCCAATCTTGCATGCAAGAAAGCAATCGATTTTCTAATGAAAGTGTTCTACCATTAATGTTTCGCGTCACTGAAAATAGTTTTGCTATCACCCTGTTATTTTTTTCTGACTTTGCGGTGAATAAATACCCAAAATGTGCGATTTGGCACGATGTTAGATGTGAGACCCTTCACTATGCTTTCAACGAACTCTTAAGAACAAACATGTATTGATGTTATGTTTCTGACCTTCTTTTTGTGTTTAGTCAAGCACGTTCTAGTTAAAAGTGTATGTTAAAAGATAATTGATTTTTAGTAAAGCATTTTTAACAAATTTATTTGTTCCTTTGTTTCGTTTATTCTTGGTTTTATATATGTATTTGTTGGAGGTTTCGGCAGGGATTGTTTTTAAACGAGGGTAAAGGGGTCTCTCGGACTTCGAAATGACATATGTGTCATATAAACGTACAGCAGTTTTGCAGTTTTAAGACGAAGTTTTCAAGCTTATTTCGCAATCAATATTTGGACTCATAACGTCGAATATTTATATTAAGGAGTCCCCATCAAAAATATTTTAAGAGCTGAAACAACTCTGGTTTACATTCAAACAATGAAACATTATGTAACCGTTTTTGCTTATTTGTATGACCATATTGGATAATGAAAGCCGTAATATTTCATCTATCAAAGATGAAATAAATTTAATTTATGCAAAACCTCTTACAAGTATTCTACCCAGATTAACCGCCGCTTGTCTATTTCAAATGGTAATGGGTTTCTGGCTTTTTAAGCATTCATTCCATGCGGTTTCCTTATTTTAATGTTAGATTTGCGAGAGTTTCAATAATCTTTTATATACTTGCTACCGTTTGCTTCCCCCATTCTACGACTACTTCACTTTGTGTATCTTCCCTTTAACACTCTGTCATTTCGTTAGCATGATATATACATTAATATGCTCAACATACAAAAATTAGAACCAATAATCTTTCAACATGTTCAAACCATGCCTACCATGAGACACGTATCCTCCCTCCCTTATATCATATCAAGATCTTTAATTTTGTATGAATACATTACGTTTAGGATGTACTCATTTCATTATGTATCTGTTAAAGTTTTATATGATGTGCGATTCACCTTGCAGAGTAGGTGGTGGGTGTATATTACGTGCTATATGATATGGGATTCACATTCCAGAGTGGGTGTTGATAGGGTCGAGCTATATGATATGTGATTCACATTGCAGAGTGGATGGTGATATGGTTGTATATTACGTGTTATACAATATGTGATTCACATAGCAGAATTAGTATGAGTAAGAATGCATATTATGTTATGAGAAATAAAACCCAATCTGTTTGCTAAGATGAAAACAATAAAATATTACTAAACAAAGAGAGACAGACTGAGTAATAAACAGATAGATAGATAGATAGATAGATAGATAGATAGAGAGAGAGAGAGAGAGAGAGAGAGAGAGAGAGAGAGAGAGAGAGAGAGAGAGACAGAGGGAGGGAGGGAGGGAGAGAGAGAAACTTCGCAATGCTGAAGACTATGCATTGACATTTATGTTAACATTATGAATGCAACGAATATGCAAAGGAAGAAGGATCTGCAAGCAAAATAAACAGACAAAGACATATAAGATACAAAATACGATTAGGTCTCTAAGTTTGTCCCTGCAGTCGAAACAGATGAGTTGTAAGAGCACTCTTAAAAGGGACCACTGTGTCTTTGTGTCTAATTTCAATGGGCAATTCGTTCCTCGTCGACGGACCCTTGTATGCAAACGAACGGTGTCCATATGACTTTGTTTTCACCGTGGGAACAATGAGTATATGATTATCAGAAGAAAAGCGTAAATATCTAGCTGGTGTATACACATGGGTGAAGCTGAATAGGTATGTTCGACTGAGTCTGTCATTGATACTTTGCGCAAAGAACAAATTTTGTGTTTGATTCTCTATCAAATCGATAGCCAGTGTAGGGTACAGAGCAGTTGTAAGGTGTGCTCTGATCGAGGTACTCTAAAGATGATCCATGCAGCTGTGTTTTGAATTTTTTGAAGATTCTGGAGAAAATATTATGACGAATCAGAAAGAATTGAGTTACAAAAGTCCAGCCTTGAAAGTACTATTGAACACACGGGTGTTTAAGTGGCATCAACTGAAATATATTTACGAATGGAACTGATGCGTCTCAATTCAAGATATGCAGCCTTGCATATGTTCATGACATGTTGGTGCAATCTGAGATTACTGTCTTGAGTAACGCCTAGGTTTCGTACTGACTGTGAGAATTTAATGTTGGTGTTGCTGATTTTTATTGTCTGAGGTGAAGGACAGTCTTTGTGTTGTGATCAGAATAGCCTCAGTTTTATCATCATTCATCTGCAGCTTGTTAAATGTCATCCATGATTTCACATCAGAAATGCACCATGATTTCACATCCGAAATACACTTCTCTACTCCATGGATGGTAACATCAACTTCAAATGGGTGGCTAGACTTGTATATTTGAGTGTCATCAGCATGCAATTGGTTCGACACTGGGTGATGATCTATGACACTTGGGAGCGAATGAGAGTACATAATTAAGAGAACAGGTTACATCTTTAGTCTCAATGTGTTTGCAATCAGAGTAGGCAAACTTTCGTCTGATTTGTTTTCTAAAATATTATTTATGTTTGTCATGTCATTTTGAATTCATTTTCGAGGTAGGTATTTATTTATATTCAGAGATAGATGGAGTATTCCAGACTCCATGTAACTTATTCTGCCCAGTGAGCATTATGTCTCGTGATTACACATTGGAAATATATTTACTTTTTCCTTATTTTAATCGCTTTGTTAATGAAAACAATAAGAGGTTCCAATATCAATGCGTCGAATTACATGTAAGAAAGCGACATAGAACAAAAATCCCAGTCAATCAAATGTGACCGATGCACTCTAAAGGTACTATAGGCATTCATGTGATAAACCTTTCTTACATTAAAATTAATGTTCTTCCTATCCAGTCATTTTCTGCTCGTGTGTCAGTATCAATCATTTCATTGAAACAATATCATGCATACAAGAACAAGTCAGCATGATCCAAGAAAATGCTTTTTTACCTCGTGTAATATTTCAGAGTTTTGGTACATTAACTGCATAAGGTACATGCTAGATGTTCATACAGATAACAATACCAGACACAAATGTGTTCAAGATTAGCATATTGGATAGTAACTTAGAGGTATTGGCTTCTTAATATGTGGTATTGGACAGTGCATAAATGCGTGTTGGTCAGTCGGAATGGCATTTTGGTTAGTATGCGTAGTTTCGAAATTATATTCATATAGGCACCACACAAATCCATCATATCAAACCAACAATCACTCATATATCGAACACCACACGCATCCCATACAGCACTAAGTATCCAATACCTTGTCATCTACCAAGCAATGGGACGAAGTTCTAACACATATGTATATGATGTCACATAAAAGGGTTCTGGTGCTTTATCATCATACCACTAGGGAAGGAGTTAAGTTTCCATTTTGAGATAATATATACAATGGCGTGAAAACAGAAAGACTTCCTTAGCGCAGTACATAGATAGGATAAAAAGCAAGTAAGAAGAAATCGAAGAATCATGCTGTACTGAAAGATAATATTGTCCTTATTCACATTTAAATAATGGCATAACATTGTTATGCTGCATGAATGCAGGATTGCTTCTCATAAAATTTATTCAACTATTTCCGACATGCGGTATGTCAGAGGAATTAAAATATTACTGATGTGTTCTTTGGGAAAACAAACTGCTGTTCTGTAGATTCTTGGGCTATGACTGTCGACTGTGCCGAAATATAAGCTCGAACGTCATTTAGGTTTTTATGAAGAAGGATTGGCTACACGAGCGTCTAAGTATACGTCAACGACAGATTGTCTAGTTATGTCAAGATGTTCCAGTGTTAAGTAATAAATCGGATATAGGTTTCTAAAATCTAATTGCGATATTTGCAGACCGTGTTTTTACATTTTGAGCACGTGCCATATATGTCAGCAAACGATGATATGCACGCGCTAACTGATTTTGGTCGTAATTAAGTACAATATTCACAGATGGTTGCTGTTGACCGTTTGTTCTTAACGAGATTTGGTTAAAACCCAATTGATCAAACATATTATGGCTACGCGTTTGAGAAATTAGTCGCGTATAATCCTAAAACGTAATAAATATGTGTCCAGGCGCAGAAATTTCCTTGTTTGAGGTAACATGCCATGAAAAATATTCATTAATGCGACTCTACAGACTAGCTGTTAATGCTGTTAGCCATGACAGTAATGATTTACCACCTACACTCGTAAATGATAGTAATTTTTGATTTGCGACGATCGATGGAGTCATTGTTGGCATCCATAATGTAAGTTTTGTTATATTTACTTTACCAGCATCAGCAGCAGCATCTCGCTAGATTGCATCATTATCATCACCATTTCGCACGAGAACAACTGTGTGTTTAGCTCCAAAGTTAACTTTTCTAACATTTTTACAAAATCTAAATATATGATGCAGTGGAGTCGCGCATGAAAATAATCTACGCAGTCACTAAAGTTTCCTCGTTAAATTTATTTTGTAATTCTTGGACTATTTCTTCATCGTTTTTTTTTTGACCGGATTCAAATTTTGCCGGACCAGGAAGATTTTGTAACAATTATGATGTTTGTTTAGTTGGGTTTTTTTGTTATTCTTTTATGTTCAGGAATAAAAACTTTCTTTGTTTCCTCATCATCTTCTTCTTTTCAATATATAATCTCTTTAGTGATTGTAGTAATTGGTTTGAATAATTGATCAGTCTTTAATTCAAAAGATAGTGTTTAGAATTTGCACTGATTACTGTAGTATCATCAATATTTGTGGTGGACCAGTTTTGTGGATTTCGTTGTTGCCAGGAAAGAAAAAGAAAAATGAGCCTGAAAAGAAAAATGAGCCATTTAGCATGATGCCCCTGTCCCCGTTTTCTTAGTGTTTCATTAATAGATATTACCACAGCTACTTGTATTTGATACATCAAGGAAAATACTGTAATTTGGTACTTAAATATTAACTTTTACATGCATTTGTTTCCTTGTTTAAAGCTTTTGAAGCAAGAATGATACATTTCATATTTGTTTGATGCACACGTTTCCGTAATGTTATGTGTGTGTGATTATTAATTTTAACGTATCTTTAGCAATGTTTCAGTCATATCGCTACAATGTCTGCAGTAAGGCAGTTTTTAGTGATTTCTTCTTGCACTGAGGCATCATGCCGCAGACATGTAGCATGATGTCCCACCCAGGCACATTATCTTGACACCAGGCCGACCAGTCCTAACACTAACCTCTTAGTTCTGAGCGCCAAGCAAGGCAGTTGTTCTTACCAATTGTGTAAGTCTTTGGTATGTCTCAACCGGGGATCGAACCCACAACCACCCGCTTCCGCGGCGGACGCTCTAACCACCAGGTCACCGGAAAGGTCTGTAATGTTTTATTCACTGACTTAAATCGCTATTTGAAGTAAGTAACGATCGAGAGAAAATACATAAATATCATAAGGTATTCAAACAATAATAATAATAATAATAAAAGGAAAAACAAAGCAAAATAACAGTATATAAAATTAAATTTAATAATTGTTCAAATCGATCCTTCATTCGACTGGAACAAGGGTTCTTCTGCGTAATTAGCTGCCTGATAATCAAGCGCCTGTGCCGGGTTCCCAGATTGTGATTGGTTATCTAAGGTGAATTTTACCACTTTGAAACCACTGTGTTAACACCATGATCGTCAAAATATGCTGATGGTGCAACTTAATGGAAAGTGGTTTAAGTAAGAGATTATACATATGCACTGTAATAACTGATTGGCTGGTTGGCTACGTCGTCTTCTTATGATGATGAACAATCAAATGAAACATCAAAACTGACTAATCCTGACGGGTGTTATATTTGTGCTCTTAGAGATGGAACTAGTGTTTTAAGTGTTGTTAGCTGCGTTGTTTGCGACTGATGTTAGACACGTGGTCGAAAGCACGGTGTAAGTATTGAGTTTTCATGGTCTTTGATTTGTACTCAAACAAGTGGTGGTATTGAATTAATCATTAATCTGACAGCCGTTTGCGTCGGCATAGTTTATGTTTTTGTATTCTTTATGTTGTATATGTGTAGAGGTTGAAACATGAAATTGAATACCTGCTAAAATGCAATTTTTGACATGGCCAAACAACGAACTTAAGTACCCACGAAAATGACTTTTATTTCACAAAACAACATCAATTGAGCTCAACGAAAATAAATGATAGGACAGTATTATAAAAACTATTTTTAAAAGTCGTGTGAAATCAAATAACCACTTCCCTATCTATATGAATATCGATGACTCCTAAGGGCACCTGATAATGACTTCCTTATGCACATAAATATAGACGAATTTTAAGGGCATTTACTAACGACTTCCAGTGCCATATGTTAACTCGACCAATGGGTGATAATTGCTGTATTATATTCATCTAAACCAGGTTCTTGGCAACAATGTAATAGAACTGTCTGATCACAAAAATGTTTACTCAGATCAGAAACTCATACGAAAAGATTAGCAAAATTCCTAGTCTCTCAGAAATGTTTAAATATAAATGTTAGCCATTGGTCTTGAGATCATCTTTCCAGCAATTTAAGAAAAGGCAAAAAAATAAACGTTGGATATTTTGTTGACAAATGTCACTAAAGTAGTTCATATGTCACGTGTCGTCATTTTTCAAAATGGTAATACACTATTATATTTTGTAAAGTGTGTAATTAAGAACACAATGTATATACAAAATTGCATTATTGTAAATATGAGATTTCATGCGTATTATTCCAACTGAAGGATCAATATAATTATTTAGTTTGTTACTGGTTGATTGGGTATCTTATTGATTTGTCAGTATGTTGTGTGATTGATTGAGTGACTTAATTATGCATCTATTTAATTATTTTAATTTGAAGAACCTGATGATTGCCGTAATGAAAGTGCTGTCTGGTTGGGTGCAAGGACAAACGGTACGCTTGTAGCCATATATATAGACGACCAGAGTGTTCCATCAAACAGCCCGCTGTGGCAAAAAGAGGAACCAAGCTTCCCAGACGATTGTATTGCAGCTTCATTTGAACAGGGCAGAACATTCCTATATGACCTGCAGTGTGTTTCTACAATGAAATACGTTTGTCAAAAACAATTGTAAATCCATCCGCGTTGGAACACAGCTTAGATATCAAACAAATTAAAGATGAATGTATTATATACGTAACAGGAAACCAATTTTACTACAGATATATTGTCCAGATCGGGCAATATAACGTTCTTTATTTTCGGCATAGATTAAATCTTTCTTAATTAAGTATTTCAGATGTTGCTGTCACTTGTCATCAGGCAATACAATCTGTATTACACACCATTCATGGAAACACACCCACCCATAGACACAAACCATATATCTATCTATCTATCTATCTATCTATCTATCTATCTATCTATCTATCTATCTATCTATCTATCTATCTATATATCTATCTATCTATCTATCTATCTATCTATCTATCTATCTATCTATCGTGTTATGCCGTTCTTTTCGATCATCGTCAGATCGGCTGCTTGAAATGTCTTTTCGTGCATCAAATGCTTATTTGTCGTTCGCGTACTTTGTATAACAATACAATAGTGTCAAATAAATGTACTGCTCGATCAATTACAAACTGCATCCATATCCTTGTTCAAGTTCTTCTTGATGATAGTTGAATTATATTGATGGTTGGTTTCCCGTGGGGGAGGAATGGTGCCATATCTCCATGGGCATTTAACAGACAAAGTGCGTTTGTTAATTTGGTCGTCATGTCATACCACTAAGAAGTGGCTAATGACATGAATGTAAGACCCTGGGTGAGTGGGAATAGACCCAACACACACTCAGCCCTATCAACCAATCAGGTAGCTTGTTACAGGGGTGCAATGACATTAAATAATAGCGAGAGAAAAATAGTTTTCTCATTACGTTATGTTGATGGGCTCTGGAAGAGGAAAAGGTGGCAAAAGTTCCTGAGGTCGGCCAGCCGATGTCGTAGATGGATGTTGTTTACGCCTTAGAACGCCCTAGCTTTACTTATTTCAAATTCAATCAAGTTTTACTAATGGACAAAATAAAACCAATAAAGTGTCAGCCACCAGTGCAACTGAGTCGAATTCAATAAGCTGTAGAATTTTCCTAACGCTTAACATACAAATATTACTAGTACATAGTGTACATATTATAAGGCCCTAACAAATTTTTAAACTAAAATGTCTATGCGACATATATAGGTGGGTCACTGTTAGGTTAGAATAGATTGTAAATTTTGGAGCGGTGTTTCGAAATGATCACATCAGATTTTTCAATAGAGCTTGTTCGAATAGAGTTCTCGTACCAAATGAGAACTCAATAGAAATCAATGGCAGATATGGAGAGCCCTTAAAAGGGCTATTTTATTGGAAGGTTCCTCGTTTTTCTTCCAACTGTATAAGGCGGGATGCAGTTCGCATCTCAGCTACATAGACTCGTGGGAATTCAATGTCGTGTAAGCTACCGATGAATTATGCCGCATCAAACAGGTGAGAGATCGGCTTTCCTTCAAAGATGTCGTAGTAGTACCTGGACAGGATTTGGGGTCCAAAATGCCATTGAGCCCTTCTCGGATGTGGTGTTGCAAGGGACCGGTATCCAATATAGGTGACTGCATTAATAAAGTTGACGGCTTTTTTCTCGTCCTTCATGGTCTTGGCAAGTCTAACTTCTTGGCATAGTGACGTCATGAGCTTTGTCTTTTTCTTCTGTGGCATTCTAACTATTTTCTTTGGTTGAATGAAAGGTGATTCTTCTTCTTCATCAGAAATCGAAGATACTTCCAAATCTTTCTCCAATTCAACTACAAAAAAATTAAGATTTTTGAGCAGCAGGCGTAGATGGTGGTTGTGATGGTTGCTGCTGCTCCTTAGGTGGTGATGGTGGGGGTGAGGTAGTTTCATCTTCTATAGGTGTGAACGATACCCCAAGTTCAGTCAGTTCAGTGTAGAGTAGATAACACTTTTTGGCTATCTCAGCCAATGTGTCTTCTACAGTCGTTTTAGGTACCTCAGATGCAGCAACCCCACGTAAGGGTTGTGAAGCCGGTTGTAGACGGACTGGTGGTGGTGGGTGTGGGGTGTTTATTCTTCAATCCGACTTGGTCTTATTCCGCTATCTTCCGCTACCCCTATTTCTCCTGCATCGCAGATTTCCCGGTGATGTTATTTCTTCTTTGTCCCATATCAAGAGTAAAGTAGTCCTTTTCTCTGTCGTTTTAAGGCTCCAGCTATTAGCTACTTTTAACCCAATACCCATAAGGGCACTGAGAGCCTGAGTTGTCCCAATCTCCGTTGCTGGCACGAATAATTTCATGTGTTGTTTCTTGCTCGGTGGCCGCAGACTCAAGTTCTTCTTTATATTAATATAACTCCAGGGGAAATGA
This sequence comes from Unio delphinus, assembly GCA_029339505.1. Taxonomy (NCBI): domain Eukaryota; kingdom Metazoa; phylum Mollusca; class Bivalvia; order Unionida; family Unionidae; genus Unio; species Unio delphinus. Next base: position 631,903 of record JAQISU010000065.1, read on the forward strand.
AACACGAGATCTTTTATGCATTTCATTCTTGACACTATGTTCTAACATCATGGCTGTCTTGGATTGGCCTATTGATTCCAACGGCCACCAAATCCATGCTTTGATTACCTGAATACCTACGCGATCCGAGCTTGTATATAAACAGAATCAATGAATGTCTAGCACTGGATCATAATACCGCAGACATATAGCATTATGTCTCACCAACTCTGATTATCCTGACAGCAGAACGACCTGTCCTAACACTTACCTCTTAATGCTGAGCGCTGAACGAGGCAGCTGATTGTATTATTTTAAATTTGTGGTACGACACGGCCGGGGTACGAACTGGGGACCACTTGAATCCGATTCGGACCCCCTTACCTCTTAACCACCATATGGTTCCGAATATATATTGAGATCGATAATGAGAGGTAACATACAACGGCATTTGAAAATAAATATTAGAAGTTGCTGTGAAATTTAATTCAGATATCTGCACTTAGAATAAAAAAAAACACTTTTTCAAAGTAAATGAATAACCGACAAACATGCTGAGTTCATTTTGGGACAAGGAAGTTATGAACGTTAAACAAAGGAGAAACAAGGAGTGGTATAAAAACTGGTATAGCAGATAATAAAGCAGAACAACTTCAGACCACATTCTAGTTAGACAAATATATTCCTACTACCTCTATGCCTATGTTCAAATCTGAAATTTAAATGTAGATCATATTTGCCATCATTTAAATCAGAAAATCATGCTGCAGATTGAAGTAGTTTCGCTTATTTTAATCAGCCAACCACAATGAGAACTGTAGTCGAGTCGTGCCATTTAATACGCAAGAATGGAAAATTAAGGCAAACAATGGTTCAGGTGTACATCAATTGAAACAATGAAAATATGAAAGTATCCGATTTTATTTGTCAGCAGCGGTAATACTAAAGACCAATAGCAGCAGAAGGGGTGAATCCGACCAGTTTTGAGGCAAATATTTGTCAAACTAAAGACTCCTACAAAACCGAAACCAAAATGACACAAAAAGCTTTTAACTGAAGTTTGGGGTTAGATAATTATTTTACTGTTTTTTATGCCGTTATTTTTTTGGTATTATAGGAAGTGTTAGTTTTACAAATGGACGCCAATAATTGAGGTATATTGCTATAAATTAAAGCATGTCATATATCAATAATGGTAGGAGAATCACTAACTACCTGTTCAACACGAGAAAAACTAGCGGCGATCAAGAAATATATACCCGTCCGTGATTATGTCAGACAAATATTACAAGAAAGACAAGAATCTCAGGTTGATTTTGCAGAAGATTCTCAACAATTGTTTCAACCTATTATTGCAACTACTAAAACATTAATATATGGAAAAGAATGTGAAATTGAAAGAAAAAGTCATCTTCCTAAACTTAAAATAGAAAAACGTACCGAAGAAACTGCAACAATAGTTGCAGCATGACATCTTCCTGTAGATCAAGAAATATTTGAGAGTACAGATAAAGGTTGTACTGAAATGACTGACGTGAAAGAAAAACTTGCATTTAAACCTAATGCAAGAAAGGAAATTATTGATCTGATTTAAAACAAAATCGCGATGAAATTATTGAGGATAATACAATTCGCGAAGAAGTTATTGCGGATATTAAAAATACTAAAGAACATAATTTACCTGCAAAAATACTATTTTGTAAATCTAAAATGATAAAATCAGGTTAGGAATCCGTAAGTGATGGTAATTTTTTTAATGGGTATATCGTATATATAACAAGTCAGTTGTGGTGATGATATGTTTGATACACTTGTTGAAAACTAACAATACTTGATAGAGAGCATAATCTACAACAAATAGAACAACACTCTTTCTCACCGCAACAAAAATTGAATTTGAAAATGCTAGTAGACAATTAAAAAAAGCAAAGCAGAAGGATTACACTTAATACAATTTATGACAAAACAGGAAGAAGTAGCAGCTGGTAATGGTATTTCTCCAAGCGGTGTTAGGGGAAGTAGTCTTATTGCCTATCCTAATAGTATTCTTTCTGATATATCACGATTAGACGTTCCCATATGAGGAGCACGGGTTAGAAATAAATGTCGGGAAATATTTAATGAAGCCGCTGGTCTTTGTCTACGATTATTTCAAGACAGTTTCATGGATATCAGCGTTTATCGAGAATTTATCGATGAACTCGTTGTTGGTTATCACAGCAATTAGATTTATCAATAATAAATACGATGACATCTGCACAATCATTAAACGGTCATGGTCAGTGTAGTAAACTCGCGATTACACGTTTATAGAACAAATTACGCAGAGGGTCTTGGTAATGATATTCAAGGGTTATTTGCAAGAATGGTTACCAAATAACACCAATCGCAAAACAATTATCTATGTAAGCTATTAATGTTGTTGGTGAAGAAGCTCCTGGTGTTATTGGCAATATTGCCAGTAAGGCATTTTCTGCAACCACAGAAAGACTAACAACCATGATTCATCAATGACGATGAAAACCACAGCTAATGAAACTGGCTTATACAGAAATCATGCCCGCGACTATCGGTAAAATAATAAACAAAACCGCGGATCAAAAACAGACAGCTTTGATAAATCAAGGCTCTGATCAAGTACAAAGAAATATTACTGCAAATTTAATAGCAGGAAGTGGTTGGACAAGGTCAGCGAGATCGCGACTTATATCGAGAAATATATAATAAAATGTTCAAATATTGACCAGACACAGCAGTTGGTATAGACGCACGGGTTCCCAAAGATGAATCAGTATGGGATTATCCATTTTATTCCTAAAATGCAATCCAATCAAAGCAACGAGGGAGATTTGAACTCCCTCTGAAGCATTTATTGGGTACCACAAGATATTCTGATGATTATACCATATCAGTAGGTCCATTCATGATGTTTGAAAAAGACACTACGGATAACGCTGATCCAGTATGTCAAATATGGATACTACAAGCTACTGCATCTGATCCACAACCAGCTGGATATGAAGCTAGACCAGTTGCTGCTTTTGATAGTATAAGAGATGTTAGTGCTACTTACATCTTAGGATTTGCATCACTTACAGCAAAGTTGCAGGGACCGCGTATATTATTTTCAATTCCACTGTCTCATATATTTGGTGTTTGCAGACATGTATGAAACGTTATCTCTGGAGCTAAACAGTCAGTAGTCCTCGTAAGAAAAAGTGCTGATAATGATGCAATACTCTCAATGTGGATGCCACAGAGGAAAAAATACAATCATTTATGGATACAGGTGGTAAATCATTGCTATCGTGGCTAACAACAACTATATTTATTAGTATTAATGGTAAATTGTCATGACACATGACATGACAGCAGGATGTGTCTGCGCCGCGACATATATTTGTTGCGCTAAAGGATCATACGCGATTAAATCCACAAACAAGCAGTCATATGCTATTTTGATAAACTGCGTGTTTCTAAAGTCTCGCTAAGAATAAATGGGTAACAAGAACCACCCGAATATATTTTACTTAATTACGGACAAAACCAAATATCACCCTCATTTCATCGTTTGCTAACAATTATGGGACGTGATCTGAATGTAGATACTGGTCTGCAAATATCACAATTAGATTAAGAAGCACATCCAAGCTCATCTAAATCCTCCGGATGGTATCCTTAATTACAGAGCGATAGTTGGTATACTCAGCGCCACATTGATGTTAATCGAAGGTTTTGGTGGACGAATGATGGTAGTTGATGCACCAGTGGAGAAAGTATAGCAGAAGTAGATCGTATTATTATAATTGTCATATAGGCACGTTAGTGTTACTCTGACTCCAGGATAAATAAAAAAGCTACAATCATATTCTACTAAACATTGTGCAACTACAAATTTGCTAAATCACGATCAGATGCACTGGTGGTCATAATAAACTATAACTGACAACGCGTCAGATTAATCATTTTAATGATGCCTAAAAAAGAAAAATGTTTTCAGGTTAGTCTCTCTGCGAGTGTATTTACCGATATAGTTCAGTCAGGTGGTATACTTCCACTTCTCGCGGCTAAACCATCATTTATTGCCATGGCCGCCCATGCAGTTGCGAAAGCCGGATTAGTCGGTACAGTGGCAGTAATGACACTAAAGATATCAACGGGGAGATGATATAAAAAAGGAAAGGGGTCTAACGTTATGAGGCAGACATTTCACTCATGGAAGAGGCCTGAGATTACCAGGGAGTCGTTTCACTTATGGTAGCAGCCTAGAATTACCAGGTAGTGTCTATTCGTAGGGAAAAACTCTGACGGTTTAATAGCTCCCTTGTCAAATTGCGACTTAATCAACGCTGCTAAAAATTAAGAAAAAAACTTCTGAGGTGTTTTTATGCAAGACCAGTTACCTACCAAACCAAAACGCATTGAAATTAATCACGATAATTCCACCAGACATGAAACTCACTGCACCGCATACGCGATTGATCCACGTGGACTTATTCATTTCGATTCGTAAGGGTTAGCCCCACCAAAAGATTTATAAAATATATTAATCCAGTACAAAGTAAATAGGTTTTGTACTCGATGGTACAAACACAGAAAATAACTGAGCCACCAATATACAGCAGAGAAGTAATTGCTGTACTCGAGCCTGTATCAAAATCAACCAATCCACCTCATACAAGCTGTACACGATTACGCAAGTCAGAGTTAAAAATCTATGATTTCGTCTACCAAATATTTTAGTTAAAGAATTAATCTAATTATAATAATAGAGATTTGCGGGAGATGTATCTCGAGACAAAAACATACTAATGGAATATCACGCGTGAATGTGAGAAAATAAAATCATTAACGACGAATTATCCAAATTGCTCAATCTTAGATATGTGAATCCAAACGAAATTGTTACATTTCAAGACAAACAGGTAATCTTTCATTGAACTATATTCTTGTTAGAATAAATGGAGTAACCGAAAGCTCCATAGCGGAGTTTATGTTGTAACTGTATAGATAATATTCTCACGCGAGTACAAAATGCTTGTGATACAATCACAGGCAAACTCAACATGAACGTGAATAAAATAACGACAATTGCTGATCCAACATTTGACAGCAACGCGGTAACAAACAATTATGAAGATGTTGTAGACAATACACTATCAACGCTGCGAGCCGAATATGATGTTCATGTAAGCGCGTTTGCACGTCTCCGTAGAACTGTTAGAAACATGGATGAAATCGCGGATAATTTCTTTGGTACCATGCTGACTGTAAACATGACTCTTTCTGAAATCAAGATGAATATCGAGAAAATTAAACGATTACAGGATAATATCGTTAGTGATTTTCTTGCTATCGCTGAGGGGCTTGATGATATTAAAATACCGCATTAACAAAATATCAATACGGTGTATTCCATACAACATGTGTCTTTCACCTTCAAAATAACACCGTTACAGTTACCGCATCTGTCCGATGTATCTATAGATTAATCTTGATTCCACCGTTACAGTTTAATGTATCATCAAGTTCATCTACTGGTGCTAGTAATACAAGTACAATAATAGAAAATGGATCCACAGAAACATCTGTACTTGTCTCTGTCAATGGTGTTTTAGCATCAGCGTCAATCACATGATATGTAGAATTTGTAATCGATTTAAGGAAATAATATAATGAATGCCCAATATTATAGATACAATCAAGTGCAACAATTACAAACTAAACTGAAAAATCCCACACAGCAAAATTACAACATATAGTAGGCGTGTTGTCATAGTTGATATAATTGTGTATACGGTTTCAGCTGTCATTCCTTAACTAGTGTATTGTTATTAACCATGAGTACCCTTGAGGTGTTAACAATTTGTGTTTTAGCAGCAACAAAAATTTCCGGTGTATTAAATTACATACCACTACGGCTGAATATTCCCAATTGTCATCATTACTGTCAAAGAGTCTTAACGACAAAATAATATCCAATGAAAAGTTCTCGGCGATGATTAGGATTTACGATGAGGCTATGATCATGTCTGATTTACAAAATAATAATAATAATAATAATAATAATAATAATAATAATAGAAATAATAATAATAATAATAATAATAATAATAATAATAATAATAATAATAATAATATCACTGGAACCACTGCAACAGATAGCCGGGCACAGAATCCCTGCTAGAACAACAATGATATTAATAACCTCGTCGTACCCTGATTACAATGTGAATTTTCCAATTGCAATTCCCCACAAAATTGCGCTTGCCTAATAACGAGTATACTACAGTTGGCCAAATATCCGGCCGAAATCATTCGCGGGTCAACAGCCAAATAATTCACTGGTATTTGCAACAACAAAAATCAGACGGAAGCCCCGATTGGATGATTAATGGAATATCAAAGGGAAGTTATGTTATCGAGGATATCATTGATGAATTAAAGCGTAGGACTAAATCCATTACAGAAAAAGAATGGCTAGAACGGTTTAGGAACCAACCTTGTCAGCCGCCATGGAGATCAATTCGAAGGACTATGTGGTGGATATTAATCAGTTATCGATCAGAACCGCGCTAGGATGGTCTGAAATTGCCCCGGAAGCACCTCCAGAACCAGGACGGGGAGATTTTACTTCAGACAATCGTTCAGTGCATGGACAAAAATAATGTTAAGCCCTTTCATATATATATATATATATATATATATATATATATATATATATATATATATATATATATATATATATATATATATATATATATATAACAGAGAAACAGATACAGAATTAAAAAATACTCCAGACAGAACCGAAAGTGCAATCACTGGAATATACAGAAGAATGTTTGATAATATTAGACCGATTTAATATTTAACACAATTAAAACTATCAAACAGGTTATATAATTTCAAATCGTACTCTACAGAGATTCTAACACAGATCTTTGGGTTAACGACACCCATCGCATTGCCCGGTTGATTTTAAACCGCGGTGCGAGTCTCCGTAGCATAATAGTTAAAATTCTCCTACCTTTATAATGGTGAATTTAGTATAGCATGGTATAAGCTGTGTCTCTCATATTGAATTCAAAATGTTAAAGCGCCCTCATAATTATGCATATGGCTCATTTGATCATGCCTTTGATAAATCTAACAGTTTTGGAAGGTAGAGGTCCTATTGTATATGACACATGTAGTGTCAACTTTCATGTGTTACGCAGACACAAAACTATCTTGATTGTTTACTCAAGTGTATTTTGTTGCATTGGACGTTTATTCATCTTGGACAATCTGATCTATAGTATACAATAGCTCTTTGTAAAACTGGTCGGTAGGTTTATTATTAAAATATGGAATCGATCATTCACATTATCAGTATATCTTCGCACACTCATTCACACGGATTTATTATTAAAGAACATGTGCTACTCTACTGTTGAACATATATGAACAATATACAAGCAAAGGATTAAGAAGTAAACTAAGATACATGCATGATATAATTTTGTCTCACCTTATGAAGAATATAGAGTCAAGTCAAAATGAGAATTCACTGGATATACGTTTATGTTGGGTAGACGAGATAACATGTAAATAAGCTAATGTATTTCGTCTGTATTATTTGTGACTTAATTTTAACAAATTGCTTGATGGTCTACGTGACATATGCAGCTTTGAACAATCTACCACTAATTTTTTTTTTTTATAACCAAACATAGGGCACGTGGTTTTATTATCCTAGTGGATCTATGACAAGATTTACTCCACACATAAAACATGTTCTGCTTCTGTATTAGACCCAACCATCAACAAATAAGAAAAAATATGATCAAGGCACATCATTGATTACAAATAACACGCTCCATTAATCAAAATACGCATTTTCATAAATTTGTGTATCAAGCAAACATGCAATTTTCTATGAAAATTGTTACGTGAAATTTAAGCTTACTAAAGGACACATTGAAATGGCCAACATTGTATATATAATAATTGAAAAGAATCCATACTCGACATATATTAGTTGTACAAATTCTCAGTCCATATATAAGAACGCTACAAGCGAAATGTGGTTATGTCAACATATTCTCCGTCTACATGTCATATGTAAATTGTGAATACAATTTTCCCGTATCAAAGTACTGGAAATTATTCAACACTCATCTCTGTCTCTAAATCCTTACATGTCGTAGCAGTTATATCATTGGATTCTGCTTTATTTGGTCTTTATGCTTTTCGTGATATTTACGCACAATGGGGATTCTTTGGGGTTTTTTTTTTAATCCTCTATCTTTTATCAAATCTTGAAATGTATGCGGCATCCTTCATTTCCCGTCCTTCTGTTTGTCAGTTAGTCCGTGCGTCTGGCCATTGCCAAATCTTATTGTAAACTGTCGAAGTAAACTTCAGGAAACTTTACGGTTGTGTTACTCATGAGATGTCCGGATGATTGGCGTTGTTGTTAGCTGCCACAACGTTTTTCCTACGTAATTGGAGGTCAAATTTCAAACACCCAAAAAATGTTGTAAGAAAGACACATTTTAAAATTTTCATTTAATTTTATTGCATATAATTGTACTTGAAATACGCATCATAAATGTGACCAACTCAGCATTATGCCTCATGTATCAACGTTCAGGATATGGAGCGAGAACCTTGAGTGCGGGTAAATGAGAGAAATTAAACATTCAAAAAAGCTAGCACGTTGGGATTCTACGTGGTGACTCGTTGCAGATCTTTTAGTTTAATTTATGTCTGTACACTTCAAACAGTAGAGCAAGTTTAGAATGCCAGACTAATCCAAATTTTCTTTCAGAATCTCTATAAATAATCGACGATGAGGTGACACATAACCAAATTAAATTTCAAATTGACATGTATTATCTATATAGAAGGCCATAAATAACGGTCCTTATTGATATCATTTTTTATTTATAAGTCAGTGTTGATCTTGGTTACGGTAAAAGCAGTCTAATGCACACATAAAGAAAGAATACAATTTGCATACCGTAGTCACTGATACATGCATCCTATAATCACTAGCATGACATGAAAATAGAATATCACACTAAGATTTACTGACCATATTCCTTGCGGTGGTTAATAGCGCGGTTGTTCACTACACAAAAAATTACGCAGTGGTTTGTTTAATAAGTATAGATGGTATCTTATCCTTTCCCCGTCTATCATAAATGGCTTTGCCTTTCTTGTACAATCATCCAGAAAATATGTTTTAGAACAGTTCTGAATGATCGAAAGGATTCTTCCTGCACCATGGTTAGGCAACAAGTATTAATACAAGTTAATATATGCTAACATGCATAACGGACCCAACGAACATACGTTTATTTGGTGAAGTGAGTGTCGTCAACAAAATATAGTAGCATATCGTCCCTACCAAGCGGTGGAATATGGTGTTATTGAACACGCTGAAATGATTCATTTCACATTTTCAACGGATATTCGTTAAATACCATGTCTAAATAAGCAGTAAGCTCATTCCTCACCGGCCTTTTTTAGCATATCAAGAGGGAGTCGTCTCCATGTATTCGTTTAATTTGCCTTCTGAACAAAGAAATGAGGACCCAAAATAGCATTGACTTTGAAAACTGTGCATAGGTGTCTACATAGCAGGTCCTAGGTGTCATATATGTTCGTGGCAAATGGACACAGGTATAGTAAATTCAAGATATTGTTTTTATTTAATTATTTTGCGTTTGCATCAAATTATAACCAATATATGTCAATGAATTTCTAAGTTAAAAGCAAAAATGTTATTTAATGCATAAAAATATAAACATCTTTCGAATAAGCTTAATTTATTAGATGTTAACGTTGCTTATATATCAATTTAGGGTTTTATGTTTTATTGATTTATGCAACTACTAAAATTCCCAGCTTTATGTTTGTAATGGTGGGGTATATTTATAAAATCAATAAACAAAAGGTTGTCCTTTTGTTTTCATTACAATTGTCATGTTTCTGTCCGTAAGGCACTTATGTCATAATTGTACGTATCATTACAATAACAAGGTAAGTCAAATCGTCAAAATGACATCTCTCAGATTAGTTTTGATAGAAAATCAAAACAGATCGATCGACAAGGTCATATTTATGAATCATATCGCACTTCAATAAGTTAGTTAATAAATGAGTGTATATCTTAGATGTGCGAAATGTCTTATTTAACTTAGATGCCTGCATATTGAATATCAAATGTTTCTCACCTTACATGTTAACAATAAAAGCCGCATGTACCTATTAAGACAAAGTTATATTTTCGCTCATTTATTATTTAATCATTTGCTGAATAGTTTCCTTAATATACTTATAATACTTTGCAAAGCTTTAATAATAATTATTTTCAGACTTTTAGTTCTAATTATGGAGAACAGAAATTACATACTGTTTGTCTTTATCTACTTTTTGTTCATTATTTATCAGTAAACTAGCTTACTTCGCGCCATCAAAACATATCAATGTATCGTAGGTGAGATAATCAATATGCGTTTTAAAGACTCCTTTTCAAACACGTGTTGTACTATGATGACAATCATCGTCTCAGTTATTTGGTGACAAAGGTCGACGGGACAATCATATTTATATAAGGAGCAACTTCCTACCACGTCAGTTAAGAATAATTTGTATGAGTTCTGCATCACTCAGTAACGGAATCCGACCTTTACAAAAAATAGTTTGAGATTACTTTTTATGCACAAATTGGGAGCATCTGGACATTATATATTGCATAAGCCATTCTAATGATGATAATATCTACTATTAATTTCCTGGAAATTGAATGTCGGTCGTTATATTCATAAACAAGCTACCGTACATGTTCCAGGAAACCTAACATGGTTACAAACATCCAATGTGTCATGTGATTAACAGTATCTTAAATACATATCTGCTTCATGTCTATTTCCGGATATGTTCTTGTTTCTTATTTAGTCCCTTTTTTGCAGATATTTATAGTTTTCATCTTTATGACAAGAAAGCCTATTGGTTTAAATATTCTATCGACGAGAAATGTATGTCACCTTATTTAGCTATTTAGCTGCGTCAAGTGGATACAATTATAAATTTCTAATTCTTTTCCGGCCTATTTTCACATGTACATACATACATACATACATACCATACATACATACATACATACATACATACATACATACATACATACATACATACATACATACATACATACATAAGAGAAAAAGAGAGAAAAAGAGAGGAACAGAGAGCTACATATAATAAACATGTAATTTGACTTCTCAGTGTACTGAGGCCCATAATGCTTGATACTGTTTGAGAGCGAAAATGCATATTAGCTGCATTTATTCACATTTATTCATTTTCTTAAGACGCCTATTTTAGGAGTTATAAGCTAAAATTACGTGCTATACAGGGGGCTTATTGTGTATGAAGTATGATAACGTAACTGACATTTTCTTTTTTGTGTGAGTGTTATGTGTTGTTTGTTTAGTTTTTTCGTTGACATTAGGCTGTTTGGGGGGTAAGAGTGATGGAGTCGTAATAGATGGGTGAAAGGAGCAAGATTGTTATTGCCTAAAAGCAATACATTAAACATTTGTGTACACTTTTTAATTTAGACAACGAGTACACGTCTTTCTTTTTTGTTCAAATGCTTTTGATTTTAGAGACAAGTCTATTCTTGTTTGAAGGTTGGAAAACTTGACTATATTTCACTTGGATCTAAAAATATGATTACATTGTTTACTCCAAAACAAAATCATTAAATTGTCCAATAGGACGGACTATACTTCTCAGGCAACAAAACCATTTAGTCTAATCAACAGGCTCTAACACGAATAGACCAGAAAAGTGTCTACATTCACGAAACTTCATACTGTTAATCATTTACCGACAACCGGCTGACTTATATTTATCAAAGCAACAGGGTGTAGCATTTTCAATCAACTTTAACGTAAATTGCCACTGTAAGGTGTTTATTTATACAATGAAAAGAACGTTCCTTGCTAACCAGGAATCAAGTTGACATAAAACGTGTAGGCTTACTATGTCGGCATAGCAGCGCTTGTGCAAATTCCATACATCTCTCTCTCTCTCTCTCTCTCTCTCTGCTCCTTCTCAAATTGCATTTGTTTTTCTTGCATATCTCATTGCATATGATTTCTTGTCTTGTAACTTCAATTTGTATTAATCTTTCTACCTTATCACACTGCATTTTTATTTCTTTTCTGTGTAATTGCATTATGTATTTCTTATTCTTTCTTGTCTAACTGCATTTGTTTCCTTTTCCTTTCTTTCCCAAAGTTCGAGCTTCCTTAACTTCAATTCCATATTGTATTTTAATTACTTGACTATTAGATGAGAGTCTGATAAAGACGTACTGAACAAAACAAAAACACATTTATCCAAAACGTTCTTTTCTACCAAATACTGAATTTCGTTTTCTTGTTTTGTTTAAGAAGTTTTCAATTTCATTTTAAAATTGAAATTAACCGTTGTTTACTGCAAATTCACTAATCCCATATTGACCTTGACAACTACCACTGATTTTAAAATTCGAAGAAGACATGCTGACGTGGTTTGCAACTAACCTTGAATCAAGGTCAGGATCTCGGTCAGCGTGTCTCGTGCTTATACACGATATCCTCATTTTGCAAAGACGTTCGATTAGCACATTTAATGTTTGCAGGCTACGTTCGCACGTTTACACCCTTATGTTTTTAAGCTGAAACCCTCTAAATGTGAGTTGCTCATATTCAGTCGTTCATCTGCGTCATTTTATATTTGAAGAGGTTCTCAAAACTGAACACAACATATGATATTAAAACATGGCAAAAGACTAGCAGCAGCGTTAATGAAACGTGTCCATTATTGGAGTTCGTAATTATCGGCGCTTTGTAGAGATTACTCGCAGACAAAACAACCGTTGAACGCTCTATTAGAGGGTCAGGAAACAACCAAGGCGTCTCGAAAGAATAAGTCCAAAAAGAATCAAATAGTTCCTTGGACTTTCTGCGCTGCCAAAGATTGCCTAGAAGATCGAGTTTTTGGGCCTCAAAATGGGCTGTGACTCATAGATTCCAGGCACGCCAGAAATTCATTGACATACGTCGTTTCGACGGCAAATATTGGTGCCTCAGGTCATAAGTGGTAGCAACTCTAGCAAAATAAGATTTTTCTATCAGATATAGAGGTGGCAAAAATAAATCAAAATGCAGTAAGACTTTATATCTCGATCCAAACCTTTACCACTAGTTTTTCTCGACGTGGTGGAAGCCACTTGATATGCAGCCACCATCTCTGTTCCCTTCTTTGGGTGTTTTTCGGGTGATTCGACAGATCATTTGGCCGATGAGATGTATATATACATAAACAGAGAAAAAGACAGAGACAGAGACAGAATTATGAATACACTCCAGACAGAACCGAAAGTGCTATCATTGGATTATACAGAAGAATGTTTGAGAATATTAGACCGAATTAATATTTAATACAATTACAACTATCAAACAGGGTATATAATTTCAATTCGTACTCTACAGAGATTCGAACACAGGTCTTCGGGTTAACGATTTTAACCCGTGGTGCGAGTCTCCGTAGCATACTAGTTAAAATTCTCTAACCTTTATAATGGTGTATTTTGTATAGCATAGTATAAGCTGTGTCTTTCATATTGAATACAAAATGTTAAAGCGCCCCCATAATTATATATATGGCTCATTTCGTCTTACCTGTTATAAATCTAAAAGTGTTGGATGGTACAGATCCTATTGTATATGACCCATGTAGTGTCACCTTTCATGTGTTACGTAGGCAGAAAACTACCATGATTGTTTACTCAAGTGTATAATGTTGCATTGGACGTTTCTTCAGCTGGGACAATCTGTGCATAATTTGATCTGTAGTATTCAATAGCTCTTTGTAGGTTTATTATTAAAATATGGAATCAATCATACACATAATCAGTATATCTTCGCTTACTCATTCACACGGATTTATGATTAAAGAACATGTGCTAATATACTGTTGAACATATGTGAACAATATACAATCAAAGCATTATGAAGAAAACTAAGATACATGCATGATATAACTTTGTGTCTCACCTTATGAAGAATATAGAGTCAAGTCAAAATGAGAATTCACTGGATATACGTATATGTTGGGTAGACGAGATAACATGTAAATAAGCTAATGTATTGCGTCGGTATTATTTGTGACTTAATGGCTTGACGGTCTACGTGACATATGCAACCTTGAACAATCTACCCCTAATTTGTTCTTTTATAACCAAAAAATAGGGCACGTGGTTTTATTATCATAGTGGATCTATGACAAGATTTACTCCATACATAAAACATGTTCAGCTTCTGTATTAGACCCAACCATCAACAAATACAAAAATATGATCAAAGCACATCGTTGATTACAAATAACACGCTTCATTAATCATAAATTTGTGTATCAAGCAAACATGCAATTTTCTATGAACATTGTTACGTGAAATTCATATAATAATTGAAAAGAATCTATGCTCGACATATATTAGTTGTACGATTCTCAGTCCATATATAAGAACGCCACAAGCGAAATGTGGTTATGTCAACATATTCTCCGTCTACATGTCATATGTAAATTGTGAATACAATTTTTCCGTATCAAAGTACTGTAAATTATTCAACAATCATCACTGTCTCTAAACCCTTACATGTCGTAGCAGTTACATCATTGGATTCTATTTTATTTGGTCTTAATGCTTTTTGTGATATTTACGCACAATGGGGATTCTTTGGGTTTTTTATTTTTATCCTCTATCTTTTATCAAATCTTGAAATGTATGCGGCATCCTTCATTTCCCGTCCTTCTGTTTGTCAGTTAGTCCGTGCGTCTGGCCATTGCCAAATCTTATTGTAAGCTGTCGAGGTAAACTTCAGGAAACTTTACGGTTGTGTTACTCATGTGGTGTCCGGATGATTGGCGTTGTTGTTAGCTGCCACGACGTTTTTCCTAGGTAATTAGAGGTCAAATTTCAAACACCAAAAAAATGTTGTAAGAAAGACACATTTTAAAATTTTCATCTAATTTTATTGCATATAATTGTACTTGAAATAAGCATCATAAATGTGACCAACTCAGAATTATGCCTCATGTATCAACGTTCAGGATATGGAGCGAGAACCTTGAGTGCGGGTAAATCAGAGAAAATAAACATTCAAAAAAGCTAGCACGTTGGGATTCGACGTGGTGACTCGTTACAGATCTTTTAGTTTAATTTATGTCTGTACACTTCAAACAGTAGAGCAAGTTCAGAATGCCAGACTAATCCAAATTTTCTTTCAGAATCTCTATAAATAATCGACGATGAGATGACACATAACCAAATTAAATTTCATATTGACATGTATTATCTATTAGAAGGCCATAAATAACGGTCCTTATTGATACCATTATTGATTTATAAGTCAGTGTTGATCTTGGTTACGGTAAAAGCAGTCTAATGCACACATAAAGAAAGAATACAATTTGCATACCGTAGTCACTCATACATGCATCCTAGAATCACTAGCATGACATGAAGATCGCATATCACACTAAGATTTACTGACCATATTCCTTGCGGTGGTTAATAGCGCGGTTGGTCACTACACAAAAAATTACGCAATGTTTTGTTTAATAAGAATAGATGGTATCTTATCCTTTCCCTGTCTGTTGTAAATGGCTTTGCCTTTATTGTACAATCATCCAGAAAATATATTTTAAAACAGTTCTGAATGATCGAAAGGATTCTTCCTGCACCATGGTTAGGCAACAAGTATTAATACAAGTTAATATATGCTAACATGCATAACGGACCCAACGAACATACGTTTATTTGGTGAAGTGAGTGTCGTCAACATGATATGAAATATAGTAGCATATCGTGCCTACCAAGCGGTGGAATATGGTGTTATTGAACACCCTGAAATGATTCATTTCACATTTTCAACGGTTTTTCGTAAAATACCTTGTCTAAATAAGCAGTAAGCTCATTCCTCACCGGCCTTTTTCAGCATATCAAGAGGGAGTCGTCTCCATGTATTCGTTTAATTTGCCTTCTGAACAAAGAAATGAGGACCAAAAATAGCATTAACTTTAAACACTGTGCATAGGAGTCTACATAGCAGGTCCTATGTTTCATATATGTTCGTGGCAAATGGACACAGGTATAGTAAATTCAAGATATTGTTTTTATTTAATTATTTTGCGTTTGCATCAAATTATAACCAATATATGTCAATGAATTTCTAAGTTAAAAGCAAAAATGCTAATTTAATGCATAAAAATATAAACATCTTTCGAACAAGCTTAATTTATTATATGTTAACGTTGCTTATATATCAGTTTAGGGTTGTTTTTTTATTGATTTATGCAACTACTAAAATTCCCAGCTTTATGTTTGTAATGGTGGGGTATATTTATAAAATCAATAAACAAAAGGTTGTCCTTTTGTTTTCATTACAATTGTCATATTTTTGTCCATAAGGCACGTATGTCATAATTGTACGTATCATTACAATAACAAGGTAAGTCAAACCGTCAAAATGACATCTCTCAGATTAGTTTTGAAAGAAAATCAAAACAGATCGATCGACAAGGCCATATTTATGTATCATATCGCACTTCAATAAGTTAGTATGTGCTACGTAATAAATGAGTGTATATCTTAGATGTGTGAAATGTCTTATTTAACTTAGATGCCTGCATATTGAATACCAAATGTTTCTCACTTTACATGTTAACAATAAAAGCCGAATATACCTATTAAGACAAAGTTATATTTTCGCTTTTTTGTTATTAAACCATTTACTGAATAGTTTCCTTAATATACTAAAATACTTGCAAAAGCTTTAATAATAATTATTTTCAGACTTTTAGTTTTAATTATGGACAACAGAAATTACATACTGTTTGTCTTTATCTACCTTTTGTTCATTATTTATCAGTAAACTAGCTTATTTCGCGCCATTAAAACATATCAATGTATCGTAGGTGAGATAAAAAATATGCGTTTTAAAGACTCCTTTTCAAACACGTGTTGTACTATGATGACAATCATCGTCTCAGTTATTTGGTGACAAAGGTCGACGGGACAATCATATTTATATAAGGAGCAACTTCCTACCACGTCAGTTAAGAATAATTTGTATGAGTTCTGCATCACTCAGTAACGGAATCCGACCTTTACAAAAAATAGTTTGAGATTACTTTTTATGCACAAATTGGGAGCATCTGGACATTATATATTGCATAAGCCATTCTAATGATGATAATATCTACTATTAATTTCCTGGAAATTGAATGTCGGTCGTTATATTCATAAACAAGCTACCGTACATGTTCCAGGAAACCTAACATGGTTACAAACATGTAGCATTACACATCCAATGTGTCATTAACAGTATCTTAAATACATATCTGCTTCATGTCTATTTCCGGATATGTTCTTGTTTCTTATTTAGTCCCTTTTTGTGCAGATATTTATAGTTTTCATCTTTATGACAAGAAAGCCTATTGTATTAAATATTCTATCGACGAGAAATGTATGTCACCTTATTTGGCTATTTAGCTGCGTCAAGTGGATGCAATAATAAATTTCTAATTCTTTTCCGGTGTCTTTTTATTACATGTACATATATACATACACACATAGATACATACAGAGAAAGAGAGAGGAACAGAGATGTACATATAAAAAAACATGTAATGTGAATTCTCAGTGTTTTGAGGCCCATAATGCTTGATACTATTTGAGAGCGAAAATGCATATTAGATTCATTTATTCACATTTATTCATTTTCTTAAGGCGCCAATGTTAGTAGTTATAAGCTAAAATTACGTGCTATATAGGGGGCTTATTGTGTATAAAGTACGATAAAGTAACTGACATTTTCTTTTTTGTGTGAGTGTTATGTGTTGCTTGTTTAGTTTTTTTTTTGATTTTATTAGGCTTTTTGGGGGGTAAGAGAGATGGGGTCGTAATAGATGGGTAAAAGGAGCATGATTGCTATTGCCTCAAAGCAATACCTCTTAAACATGTGTGTACACATTTTAATTTGGACAACAAGTTTTTGTTCAAATGCCTTTCATTTTAGAGACAAGTCTATTCTTGTTTGAAGGTTGGAAAACTTGACTATATTTTAGTTGAATCTAAAAATATGATTACATTGTTTACTCCAAAACAAATCATTAACTTGTCGAATAGGCCGGACTATACTTCTCAGGCAACAAAACCATTTAGTCTAATCAACAAACTCTAACATGAATAGACCAGAAAAGTTTCTACATTCACGAAACTTCATAATGTTAATCATTTTCCGACAACCGGCTGACGTATAATTATCAAAGCAACAGGGTGTAGCATTTTCAATCAACTTTAACGTAAATTGCCACTGTAAGGTGTTTATTTATACAATGAAAAGAACGTACCTTGCTAACCCGAAATCAAATTAACATAAAACGTGTAGGCTTACTATGTCGCCATAGCAACGCTTGTGCAAATTTCATACATCCTCTATCTCTCTCTCTCTCTCTCTCTCTCTCTCTCTCTCTCTCTCTCTCTCTCTCTCTCTCTGACACATACATAAATGTATCTCTAAGTGAGTACGTCAGTACATGCATTCATGCATATATACATACGGACAGAAAGGAATGTGGGGTTTTTTTCATACTAACTTGGAAATAAATTTTAGATGAAATTAGAAGTCTTCATTCATATTTAAATCACGTATTAACTACCTTATTATCATAACGTAACCAATTCACAGTCCGGAATACTCTGACTGAAACCGGAGTCACATAAATGACTTGAAAATGAAACATTGCATATCTTGAGAAGTAAAGGCTCTTAAAAACTGTCCGGCCATGGTACAAACTAAACAAACGGCAGGTAAGTCTACATAATTATAATGACATGAACCAAGGGCTACAATATTGTTCTCTGGCCATGCAATTGTAAAGGTTGGTACTTATTCAGTTTGGGGTGGAGTGCTCCCAATTGTTTAAATAATACAGAAGACCCACCATGGCTCGTTTTTGTCAGACATTGAAGTAGTGATAGAGAGATGCAAAGCAGTGAGCCCCAAGTCAGGGGGCATCTGTCGGAACGACAGATACATTAACGAATACACAAATTGTGAAATTCAAATAACAGCAGTTTAAAATAATTCAGACAGTCATCTCTCAAATTCAATTGAAACTAAAACCTTATCAATCGACCAAGTGACGGCCTATTTCATCCTTTGAATTAGTGTGTGAAATTTTCCTCCTGTGCTGAGTTGCTACTCATCTGTATGTTTCATCCTTCTCTTTTCCTTTGTCTCCCTCCGTTCATTATTCTCTTTTCTCTCCCAGGGACTAGGACCACTGCACTGGGTAATTACCTATGGTCCCTAAAAGCTGCAGTTTTGAAGCTCCTTGCTATTCCCATAACATAACAATCCAGCCAAAAAAGAACGGAGTTGGACTAGATTATTGGTCTTACTTTCCGAAAAATATTTATAGCACTACTAACATTTTAGTTCTCAAGATGATATATTTAAACTTGAGATTCTAATGTTTGGCACGCCTTTCTCAATTCCGATTGGATGTCGGTTCATAATGGTCAGACACCGCCCCTCCCAACCGTCTGTCAAGGATATTTGCGATCCTCTTTGATGTTCTCTTTGTTCCGAACAAAACATCAACCACTTACCTGTGAAGAATGTTACGTAACTGGCTTTGGCAAAAATAAAGCGCTCTTCACAATTGTATGGCTATGTCAATTAACTGGCGTGACACCTACTGTCGGCTGCATTGACCTTCATACATATTGAGGCGAGAAAATATAACCTCAGGGTCTAACACGCCCATGTTGAAAACTGGTTTAATTCTACAACGTAACAGCAACAAAGACCTGAAGAAGACAAACTACACAAAACTCATAATATAGATATAGTAATTAGTATGAAAAGTTCTGAACAGTTAACTCAACTCGCTAGATACACGGACAACATGGCGGCAGCTCGTACAGATGTTACAGAATTAGAGAAAATTTGCAAGACACAAGGATGGAGACTATAGAAGGATCGTTCCTGGAATGTTCTTACAGAGAAGGTACACAAGAACTGGATATGTCAAAATTATTACTAGAAAGGGTACAAGGAAAAAACAGCAATGATGATAGCACTAAATACAGAATACATATATACTCGCTCAACGAGAACGGGAGCAAATGATATATATTACGACCCAAAAGAACCAACCGATATTAGTATTCTGGAAAATAACCGTTGCAGTAGACAAAGTCAAAGCAAAGGGTCCACACCAAGCTTGAGGAAAATCAACACGAAAATAAAACTGGAGAGCTACACATATCAGATCTCCCACTTGAGATACCATTACAAGCAACGGTAGAAATGTTCGAGACAAAACTCAATGTAACTGTGATAACATCAAGATTGAAAACTTTTTGTTTAGCCACAACATACAATGGAAAAAGAATAATGGAAATAGAAAAGAGCAAAATAATAGAAGTAAAAAGAGGAATAAAGTATGTTGGAAATGTATCTACTAACATATGATGAATGGTTAGAATTGAAACAAAATGTAAATAAAAAACAAATTTAAAAAACGATATAAATGAAAAACTAACTATACAAAAGAAATTGATTTCATCGACAATTTTTGCAACAAAAGCAACACAAAACATACTATCGCACAACCAGTAACAATATTGCCATCGGTCAGCTATAATAGCAAGGCAGGTGGTCCTTACCAAATTTTCTGAATAAATCAAAAAGTGATATCACAATTGCATATCATGCCACACATTATTGATTATTCCAAAGTGGTGGAAGATGATACATTTGTTACTATGACAATATAATGCAGCGTTTTGTCTAATCAGCAAATGGTGGTATTT
This sequence comes from Unio delphinus, assembly GCA_029339505.1. Classification (NCBI taxonomy): domain Eukaryota; kingdom Metazoa; phylum Mollusca; class Bivalvia; order Unionida; family Unionidae; genus Unio; species Unio delphinus. The sequence goes on from JAQISU010000065.1 coordinate 652,814, forward strand.
TTTAATACAAATGTATAGCTAGTCAATAAACTAATAATCGTTCCCATGCATATCGCGAATTGTAACGTCATCCAGGGTAATATATTTTAAGAACAGTTCTGAGAGTTGTCGGATCTTAATTACAATGGATTCAGTTGATACATGTTTTGACTAGAACTGTTATGGTCTTTTGACAACAGGGCATGAATGCATGGCACACGTACCTTACATTTCAGGTATAGGGCACATAATACATTTTTACATTGAGTCTTTAATCGTACGTTTTTATCATAGCGTTGTCTAATATAAGACTACAATTATAAGTAAAAGCGAAAGTGGAGCAAATAAGAATTGTAACCAAAGCTTCGTTTGAATGACGAAATACATTTATATATCTTTGCATACCAATGCTTGTTTTATTTTCGTTTAATCTATCAAGCTTCAAACTCTTTAAGTAATTATTTTTCCTGTGTGATAAAATTAGGAATTAATTAGAAAATCAGTTATCTAAATGTTGTGTTTGTAGTTCTTTGGAATCTATTTTATCATGTACAGTGAGTCACATTGATATTTGGATGTATTGCAAAAATGCCAACATGATAATCAATGTTTGTTAATCTGTGAAATTGGTATATTTCAGGTCAGTGCTGAAAGATCAGAAAACCGATCAAGTTAAGCTGCTTATTCTGTTTATACGACTTTTCAGGACGCAAATCCTAAGCCGATTGTGACGTTGTAGCCAACAGGATGAAAACTGGAAACAATGTGCAAATACGTCTGAATTAGATTTTCCGGTTTATCAAGAAACCAGAAAACATGGCTGCCAGTGGTACCTCGATGTTACTTGGAAGCGTAATGGCTTCATCGGATGCAGCACAAGACGAAGAATACGTTACGTTGCTGAAGAAGCTGGACTTATATAAATATTTCCCCGGTAAGTTGTAGTACACAACTCAGAAAAGGTAACCTTTCAATTATTTGTCTGATAGTTACAAGTGTTTTTAAAAGCAAAATTATCTTACTCCTCTTGTTCATCATATATGTTTCTATTTTAAAGACTCTATACTTTCTGTATTATACATACATAATCTTCACTCAATGAAATATGTACAACCTTGTCGGTCATACAAAAAACAACAGAGAGGCTCAAAGTTAGGCAAAACACGCAACGACATGGCAATTACTTTGATCGTTTTCATTCTTTACTTTAGATAATCATATATTATCATATTCGGAAGATACTTTTGGCACTTGACTTAAGAACTATATAATGATTTCATGCAAGTTGCTACCAATACTGTATTGTGGCAAATGCAGAGATAAAGAAAAAGACGTAAAAGACGAATCAAAGAAAAGACAAAGACGGTACAGATACGTAATATTCTCATCAAACTGGAAACATATATAGTGCTAATACAAGTTACGTGAATCAATAGTTACGTGAATCAATATATAAGATTGAGAATTTTTTTTTCTTCCAGTTATTGATCGTTTTGTCCTTATATACTAATATGCAAATCGATTTCTTTCTTAAACTCTCTCTCTCTCTCTCTCTCTCTCTCTCTCTCTCTCTCTCTCTCTCTCTCTCTCTCTCTCTCTCTCTCTCTCTCTCTCTCTCTCTCTCTTATAATGAAATGTCCTCATATCCAGTTCAATAAATGTTTAAATACGGTAATTGTTACGAGGAGGACTATGATTCTTAAAGAGAATGCAACGACAAACAAGGACAGCATAATTATTTAAAATGTGAATGCCAACTTAATAGCAATAAATATATAAATATATGAACAATGTGTTGTCAACATGTGAGTCGTTTTCAATCCAAATATATACTAAATTAATTAAAGTTATGTGAGTTACAAAGCAAGTGTCAGGTTCTTATGAGTTTGGAATTTATTGAAATTTATTCAACATGTTTGAAATATCAAAGTGACAATCGATAAAATCGCATCGACGGGGTAAACATTTATGTTTGTAGACCTTTTGGCAGTAATAATAATAATTTTGTTTCAAAAATTTAATAAAATATACATTTTATAACACCACGTAGGATGTATCGTTGCATAAGGTCAGATTAGTTGCATCCTTGAGAAACGAAGGTTTCCGGACCTTGTGTATAGTAGCGTCTACGTTTACTCGTGTTTATCTCGAACTCATCAAATTAATAGAGCATTCAAAAAACAATGACTTTATAACTGGATACGCTCCAAAAGCGCATTACTTTTATCTCTCTTTTCTTTTAGGTAAGATGTCTCATGACGACGTGCTTGCATTTGTTGATGAGGACCTCGATAATCAGAAGATAGAGAAGCAAGAAGATCTATATAGGTTTTTTTTACATAGATTACTATCATGCAATTACAACGCTCGAGACCTTGAAATAGTAAATGATACAATAACAAATATTACGGATATGGGACAGGACAGAAAACGGACTTCCGGAGACTCTGCTAATTCTACTTCGGCAATACGACAGTTGTTTGGTAACCGCGCCACTAAAACTGTACCCGACGCTCACGTCGCATGCTCCAGGTCTACTGAATCGCAGTCAAATGCAATACACCCACTAGATGTTGTTGCAGCGGTATTTGTGTGCTCCGACCCAATATTGAAGCAAGATATTGCAAGATGCCTGTGGAAATGTAAGTTAGCTATTCCATTTATTACAAACATCAGAATTCCTGGTATTCCAATTGTACACGTTTGGCCACTACAATGTATTATCGAAAAATGGTCAAACACTGGACTCTTGGTCACTGAGGAGAGCAGTATTGTTTCCCCTCCATTTCTTACTATTGGTTTTATTAGGTTCCAATCAGACACTGTCAAAAAGTCCAACATAATCAACACAATAATGAGTGACACCGAAAAAACACATCCGATCTTCTATCATAGGAACTCAGTCGGATCCACTAAAAGAAGAATCATATCTGATGGAATGGTGGAAATCAGTTAATATTTGCCTAATGGCTCAGCGGATAACATGTGTAGTGAACCTGTCACAGTCTTAAACTTGAGAGGCAATGCCACAAATTACCCTCGGCAGCTGCAAATTGTGATTGACATGTCGTCCATCTGCTGTATTGTATGCTCAGCTTCAGACCTTGCCAACGACGATCTGCAGAGCATAGTAGAGTCAATTCAAAGAAAGAACAAACGTATCATTGTCATCACTTATGACAATGAGGACATCAAAGAGATGGCAGTCATGATGATTGAGAATAATTTGCTCATATTGAACACCAAGTGTCTTACTGATGCAAAACTGAAAGGACATGTAAGGTCGATTATAAAGGAATGGGGAGGAAATACATCAATTTCACGGACGAGTATTGAAAGGTTCTCCTGGGCAGAAAATTATGTGGACCAAAATGCAAAAGAAATTAAAGATGGGATCTCTCAAGCGGAATCGGTAATGAAGTATGTGTTACAGGAAAAAATGGAATTCAGGAAGGATAAACTCTTGCCACTTCATCGAGACCTGTGGAGAAATTGGGTTGACACAGAAAATGAAATACAAAGATTGAAAAACATTCCGAAATCGCGAGATATCGCAGAATACAGAAATGAAAAAGAACTGGAGAAGATAAATATAAGACGCGAGCAAGCAAATCTCCTTCATAGTAGTGTATCTGAAGCAATCCTCCATTTTCTAAAATCACTCAGTATCCAGAATAAAGTAACTAGGGCTGTCTGTGTGAGATGGCTAAAGATACGATTGGAAACACTTTCCAGAAAGGAAGCAGAAGTGATATCAATATCAAACATAATGCAGCAGGGGGCGAGTAGATCCAATGAGGAACTGGCAAAGGTGCAAGAGATGCAAAGAAAGGGTTATCTCGGACTAGAACACTTCTTTAGAGAACTGGGACAGATATATGAGGTTACCCAATCCCAGACACCAGGAAAAAGGTACGATATAGGATATGATCTTCCGCAATTGGCGGCAAGATTTCTTCTAGATGGACACTCATTCGAAATTTTCGATGGCGAAGTAGGATTCATCCCAATAACATGGATATCGGCTGTTTTTAAGAGCCTATCAACATTGGTTACCGAACTCGATGAAGGAAGGGATCCAAAGTGTACAGTATTGACAGTCTATGGCATGCAAAGTTCTGGAAAATCGACACTGCTTAACACGATGTTTGGGTGTCAGTTTCCTGTCGGTGCAGGGAGATGCACTCCTGGCGTTCAATTACAGATGCTAAAGGTGCGTAACGACCAGGCTGACACACGAAAAGTTGATTATATTCTTCTCGTTGATACGGAAGGAGTACGTTCTCCTGAGATTTCAGAAGAAATAAGAAGAGGACGGTACAATGAAATTACGACATTTCTAGTCGGTTTAGGGCATAAAACAATACTTAATCTGATGGGGGAGAATACACCATATTTGACAGAGGCATTACCAATAGCAGTTCGAGCCTTTCTCCGTATGGAGAGTGTAGGTCTTGACCCATCTTGCTCCATTGTATACCAGAACGTTGATTCACAATCACGTGGTAGAATGTCCAGTCAAAACAGGAAACTTCAGGAAGAACTGGATACTCACACTCGCAGCGCTTGCGTGATGGAGAAAAAAGAAGAAAGGAGATTCCATGATGTAATACAATTTAACGTTGAGGAAGATGTTTACTATGTGCCTTCCTTATGGGAAGGGGAAATCCCAATGGCTCCAGTTAGTCGAGGTTATATGAAAAGCACATCGGAATTGAAGAAAGCACTAAAGGAGTTTTGCAAACACTCCATTGGTCAGGATATCTCAAGTTACAGTTTACATGTGACCTCTCTATGGAGAGCCATAACCAAAGATGGCTTTGTGTATTTCTTTCGAAATGTGCTTGAGACAGAAGCACATGAACGTCTTGACAGATTTTGGTGTGATTTAATCTGGAAATTCAGAATGGAAGCTAGTAAATGTGAAGCGAGATTGCACAACGATATAATGAACTGTCCAGATTCTGCCAAGCTAGAAGAGATATGCAGAACCAGCAGAGAGAAAATGAGTGAATTGATTTTATTATGCCATGAGAATCTGAAGACGACTATGGGCGCTTTTTTTAGAGATCCTCCACAGAAGTATGTACAGCATATGTGCCAGTGGGAGGCCTCCAGCATAGACGGATTATCTCAGACAAAAGACGATCTCATCGGAGAACTCAAGCTAGAGATTGTAAACCTACAACTAATGAAGTCGAATCTATTTGTTGTAGAGAGCGAAGTAAACACTTTTAAAAACAGGATCAAGGACGAAGTAATTGCTTTGCTACGCACAGAAAATACAATTTGTAATTCGGTTCAAGGCACGAGAGAAGACATGATGATTCTATTTGAAACCAAATGGACAAAATGGATTGAAGAAGTAAAGAAACTGCGCAAAGGGAATGCACAGAAGAGCAACATTACTAGAAGGGCTCAAGATATCTTGATAGAGAAATTCCCTTGTCACAAAACACAGGTTCGAGAGAAATGGAAACTAATTTTGCCAAGCGAACGACGTGAATTCCAAATACATCAATCACATTTGTTAAAGTGCAAAACAGATGTGTCTGACGACATTTTGAGAGAAGTGAAGAAACTGGTAGATAAGTCAATGGACGATGTTGAAAAACGGTTGACGGAACTGACCAGAAAACCATCCCCATACCAAAACGGTTCCCTTGAAAACATTGTTCAGGCTGTAGCAGTAAGAGAATGCGAAATTGAGGCGCTAGGAGTGAAACTGACAAACGACTTTGAAATCGATCTTTGTATGGCTGCTGTTTCTATTGCAGTAACTGCACTTTCAGAAAACGAGAAGAAATTTTATCGTTATTTTGACCCAGTTCGTCTTCTTAAAGAGCAAAATAAGAACATTCTCATACTTTTCAAAACCAACTATGAAAAGACCAACAATGCCCTTTCATTTGTGAGAAGAGTGTGTGAAGTCCTTACAAATATAATTCAGCACGCGATAGTACATAATATCGCACGAGAAATTGCAGACGATATGAGAAATAGGGTTTATTTTGGAGTGCTAACTAACAAGAAATCCTTTCTTTATAAAACCTTGCGTCAAATGGCAGAGGATGGAATATTTAGTAACTTCATGGGCTACATAAGAAATCCAAATAAAATAATAGAAGACACGCTCGATAGATACATAGATGAATATTCATCAGCCAACGGAGACAATTCCTCCCAGCTGCGCATTCTTCTAAAAAGACTTGTCCATGGTTATGTGAAAGATATTATAACTTACGCCGAGGAGACACAAGACCTGTTAAGCGGACATGATGACCACAGTATGAGAAAAGACGTCACAAAAGACATCACATTACAGTTTTGGATCAAAACCTTCATTAAAATCGCTTCTGCGAAATTCGTGGTGAACGATATCAGACGTTTGTCAGATATGTTTGGTGAAGAAACGGTAGATCTGAAGTACTTCTCCAACGAACTTTTGAAACAACTAAAACTTTCAACACCCCAGTTTGAAAATCTCATGGATCTTCACAACCCTGAATACAAAGAAATGAAGTTGGGTGTCAAGAATTTGCTGCGACATTTAGTTGTTGGATGCACGGATGCATGTCCTTTTTGTGGGGAAATATGCATCTGCTCACAGCCAAATCATACGGGTTTGCACGAAACTCCTGTTCACAGACCGCAAGGTTGCAATGGCTACAAAGCTGACGTCTCAAGGGTCCTCACGTTGGAAAGCTGCCAAAAACTTGTCGCAAGTGAATTCGAGTTTGAAGTTTCCCGCACAAGTGATACGTGGGTTCCGTACAAAGATTATCAAACTGTACATAAAACGTGGAAGATTCCAGGTGATTCAAATCCCTTCAAGTCTACATTTTGGGAATGGTTTATGATTACATACATAAAGGAGCTCGAGATAGAGCACAGGGGAAAAGCACCGAACCTACCAGAGGTTTGGAAAACGTATACTAAGGAAGAAGAAATAGCCAAATTAAAATCAGAGATGGAAAAATAATATTCTGGTCCCCAACTTGCATATTGGCTGCCACAAAAGCAAGGAATAGCCTAAACAATTTTTTTAAACTTCAGTGAGCATTATACATACAGTTAGTACAGTCAATGCACCCGTCTTTAATTTACCATTTGTAGTTACTCCTAGTTATATTACTGTATAATTGCCTCTCAGTTTACTTAGAGTCCAGGCAGGGATTATGCTTTGGAAAATCTATTTATATTCCACAGAATAAGATATGACAGTTTTTATAAAGATATGGACGTTTGAGTATGGTCATTGCATCTTATTAATGTAACGTGTATGTTTGCAGTGGAAATAATGTCATTGTACATTTTTCAAACAATGAGTAAATGTTGCGCAAATAACTGAATACTTGGTTTTTCTGAACTGTGCAGCTCTGTATTTATTGTATGTAACTATTATAATCACGTGAGAAAGGTTTGAGTATGAATCTCATTTCCTTGTTTTTATACTTTTGGTATCACACATTGGCTTGTTTTTATACTTTTGGTATGGTCTGAGTATCACATCTTGGCTTGTTTTTATACTTCTAGTATGGTTTGAGTATCACTTATTAGTTTGTTTTTATACTTTTGGTAGTGGTTTGAGTATCACTCATTAGTTTGTTTTTATACTTTTGGTATGGTTTGAGTATCAATCTCATTTGATAAAGGGAACTTAAGATGATATGTTTTCTACCTAAATATTGTATTCATCCTGATCAAATGAGACGTACCCAAAATTTACTGAGAACAGTGTTTCGACATTCTTCTCTCTGGGTTTTTCACCGCTCCAGTGGCTTAGTTGTTACAGCCTCCGCCGCGGCTACAGGAGGTCGTCTGTTCGATTCCTCCCAAACCGAGTCATACCAAAGACTTACAAAAATAGTACTAATAGCTGTATCGTTTGGCGCTCAGCATTAAGAGGTTAGTGTTAGGACTTGTCGGCCTGGTGCCCGGATCATGTGACTGAGTGGGATATTATACTGCATGTCTGCGACAACATGCCCCAGTACTGGACATCATTATAATCTGCCACACTGCAGACCTCGTAGCAATAGGACTGAAACATTGTTAAAGCTACGTTAAAAATCCAAATCCGACACACTGGATTGTCCATGCTTTAAAGAAGTTGTACGACAAACGCTGCAGAAGTTATAAATAGACTGTTGACTGCCTTAAAGACGATCGCGTTATAAAATGTTAATCTCGTTTATGTACATGACTGAAAGTAATTTGCACTGACCGCCTGTGCTTAGATTTTGATCCAATATAAATTGGCATCATCGCATCAATATCTATATAATGTAGTCTATAAATTAATCACACTTTAAAATTATACGTATGATTAAAAACTTTAGATTTTTAAAGTATATTGTACTTTTTCAGCACACATTCGTATAGTGCATGACTTATGAAGGCTGAAAACTGGTGAAATATTTATATGTAAATACAATTCTAGCATGTTAAGTGGTTTGCAATACCCATGCTTTCGTCTATGTAACTGAAAGGTTATACTATTGTACCACAGAAATCTACCTAATACAAACATATGCAAATTTAATAATATTGTATACACTCCCTTATACGTCTACTGCAACTGCACACAACACCGTTTCTGGTCTGTCGCTGTCGTTGCATGTTCGTTATTAGATCGAGTTCTGTATTATTTGTTCTCATGAAGTCCACTAAGAAACTGTCAAGATCTAGTCTTTTGCATTATGCAAAGGCAATTCTTGGTCGGTGCAGTTTGCATGTTGATTCGACTTGTAAACGAGTACGATGGCAAGAATAGCAACAGAAAAAATAGAAAATAGGAAGCAACATGACCTCAATACTGTTTAATTTATAAGTACTTCCCGAAGATATAGACTTCCGACTTTTCAAATAGAAGCTGTTTAGGTTGTACTCGATAAAATAGCGAAAGTGTATCAACACGTTTTGCACACTAACAGAAATGAAGTTATCTAGGACATCATGTATGTCACTTCGACTATAAGATTGTTGTTTTTCTTCTTGTTATTATTGTTGTTGTTTGTTTTTTGTTTCTGTTGTTTGTTGTTTTTTTTTTTTGTTTGTTTTTTTTTTTTTTGGTGGGGGGCGGGTTTAATGTTATTCATGAACGCAAGATAGTTTGTGTCTAGCGGTCACTATAAATGATGCAGAAATAATCTGTGGAAAACCCCAGGTAAAAACCACTGGCAAGCGAAATCATACTGGTATCGTTCTCACATAGCCATTTTGGCATCAAGAGCTGGAATGTTTTAAAAACATTCATAAACTAAGGAATCGTTAATGAAGTCAATTTGTGCTCACGAGGTTTTCTTCATACCAATGAAGATGATTTTCCTTATATTGATTGCTTACGGAAAAATATCAGAATACACAAAATAGGGCGACTAAAGGTAAGATCTTCTAGGAAAAAATGAACGATAGATTTACTGATAAGATCTTCTATTGCAAATAATATTTTGAAAATAGCAATACGTGCGAGAGACATTCAGTACGGGAATGTATATGTATAAATCCCCTTTGTATTTGCTTCCATTTCTAACGAAACAACATTTTTCTCACAATTGTTGATTTGTACAAACTGCATGAAGACTATTGGGCACGAAACCTTTTCGTGATAAAGACAGCTAAGATTACTTCATGAAAAGAAATAATAATTCTATGTAGATGGTTAGCATTTTCATTTGAACTATTATTTCTTGAAATTAAGTTCTTCTATATGCAAAATGATCATGGGAAATAACTAGTTCGTTGCAAATAGTGGATATTTGTATCTCCTCTTGTTTTCTCGTTTATCCTGATCTCTCCTGATATATATATATATATATATATATATATATATATATATATTGCTTTACAGGGAACAGTTTTTGTAATATATGAATTGCATTACGGTGAATAGTCTTTGACTATATGCATTACGTTACAGTGAATAGTCTCATGACTCATGCGTTGCATTACAATGAATGAATGCAGTAATTGGCTATATGCATTGAACTACAGTATATATTCATTTCATGACATTATAAAGTATATAGTCTTTGGACTATATGCGTTGCATTTCAGTGACTAAGGTCTTTATAATTACAGTGACTAATATTTGCACTACATGCATTGCATTACAGTTAGTAGTCATTTGACTTAATGAATTGCATTACAGCAAATAGTCATTTGACTTATGAATTGCATTACAGTGACTAGTTATTTGACTTAATGCATTTCATCGCAGTGACTAGTTATTTGACTTAATGCATTGCATTACGGTGACTAGTTATTTGAATTAATGCATTTCATCGCAGTGACTAGTTATTTGATTTAACGCATTGCATTACAGTTAGTAGTCATTTGACTTAATTCATTATATTACAGTGACTAGCTATCTGACTTAATGCATTCCATTACAGTGACTAGTTTTGTGACTTCATGCATTGCATCGCAGTGACTAGTTATTTTATTTAACGCATTTCATCGCATTGACTAGTTATTTTATTTAACGCATTTCATCGCATTGACTAGTTATTTTATTTAACGCATTTCATCGCATTGACTAGTTATTTTATTTAACGCATTTCATCGCATTGACTAGTTATTTTATTTAACGCATTTCATCGCATTGACTAGTTATTTTATTTAACGCATTTCATTACAGTGGCTAATCATAGGAATATATGCATTGCATTACAATAAATACAGATGGTTATTAGAAATCATTTTTTTTCTGATCCAATTTGTGCATTAGACTCTATTGCTACTGCTATTAGGGTGTATAAAGTGTATGTTAATTTTTATATTGCATCATGTATTGTTTTTTCATAATATGTATCTAATAGCCGATCTTGTTACAATGTTTTTATTTTTTAACTGTATTCAGTTCAGGAATTTTGTAGTTACTAGAAATTTTTGTATAGGTGGTTGCAGTTCCAATTTATTTATGCAATATTGATTCGATATTGAAACTGACTTTGACACCTTACTACCGGATAATCACCCAAAATAAAACATTTTGGATCCTACACTAAATTTTGCAAAGATTTTGTCCACAAATCAGAAAAATTCCAAAGCTGCTAGATTTGTTATCCTAAAAGAATGTTTATCAAGTAACGTATTAAACTTGGATAGTAAATTTTTTTATAGGCACGATCTTTTTGTACAGTGTATTAGCGATAAGGATATTTGCATTGCTGATAGAAACCTAACTTCAGATTGACAATATTGTATTAAATGGCTGTATGACAACAAGTATTGCTTAAATGTACAGACTATTACATCTAAGGATTATCTACGGGGCAGAACAAGCACCTAAATGTAGAAAACGTAGACGTAAATGTAGAAAACGTATACGTAAATGTAGAAAATGTAGACGTAAATGTAGAAAACGTATACGTAAATGTAGAAAACGTAGACGTAAATGTAGAAAATGTAGACGTAAATGTAGAAAACGTAGACGTAAATGTAGAAAACGTAGACGTAAATGTAGAAAATGTAGACGTAAATGTAGAAAACGTAGACGTAAATGTAGAAAATGTAGACGTAAATGTAGAAAACGTAGACGTAAATGTAGAAAACGTAGACGTAAATGTATAAAACGTAGACGTAAATGTAGAAAATGTAGACGTAAATGTATAAAACGTAGACGTAAATGGTATTAAACGTAAAAATGTTAAAGGTGCCAAGATTTAGGTATCCTTTTAGAAAATAACATACGTTTTCCTAAGTCCTATCACACTGAAACACTTGATAAATGTATATAATGGAATATAAATTTTAGAAAGAGATGTCATATGTGAAGTTAGTTGATCCATAATTGTTTAAAATATTAGTTAACCATTAACTGATATACCGATCTAACCATCAATGACAACCCCGATATTCCACTTGATGCAAAGGCTTTACAATTTACGAAGATCATCCATGATGATTTTAAATATCAAGGATATTGTAATTTTCAAGCCTGTCTTGGATGATAATTAATGATTATGGTATTGTTAGTAAAGCTGTTGTTACTTATAATGTCTTAAATACGTTAACGACAGTGTGTTTTAAAGAGTTTGTTTAAGTTTGAAAAGGGTATTTAACATACACACACAGTAGAGAGTAAAAATTGACATACACCAATCGTTTAGAGTATTTGATGACAATATGTTTTAAGGCGGTGAAGTTTTATGGAATAGTTTGGAACATCATAAATGATAATAATCCAGTACTTCTGCGGTTATGAAACTATGCATATGTAGATATTTCAATGAACACTCCTGCTTTTATGACCAAATATCAATGGTTCATAATCGATCTGATATATCTTTTTGGTAACTGTAAATCAACTTTGTCTAATTTTATAATGTTGTATGTAATTGCTTTTAAAGTAGATACTGATCTTGTAGATTTTGACTTACTTATTATGTAATATAGGATAAATAAACAGATATAATCATGATTTGTTCTATTCTTGATTTTCTTGGGAGCTTCTATACTTTTGTGGCAACATGTAGCCCCACCCCATATGTTTATCCGTACGAAATCAAATTAGTTCAAAGCTAATTTAATACATCATATACTGAGAATGATGAACGGACGTCAAGATGTACGATCTTTCGAAATCGATATGTACATACTAAATAAATACATCGTAAATACAGCATTTCCGATATATCATCGATTTTAAATATCACAGGATATTAGTATCTCATACACTTTTAACAATCACTAGACCAGCCAGACAATAACCACGATTACTAATGCAATACATTGACTACTTCATATTGAAACACTAAAACAGACAAACAAACAAAATATGAGCTCGTGCTTTAAGACAAGAGTCAGATGTCTTCAACAAATACAGTTAAGGGTCACATAACAGTATCGTGCATCGTATAAAGGAACTACAGTACTAATATTCAATTAAACCCAAAACAAATTACACATGCATACATATATACGCAAATACAGACACATGCATACATATAAACGCAAATACAGACACATACATACGTACCTATATACAAACACAAGTGAATGTATATACGTGCAAACATTTATGCGTATACACTTATGCTAATAAATTCATAAATCTGTACGTATATAAAGTAAGTACACCTACATAAGTACATTTATAAATATATATTCAAATATTTATACGTAGAGTCATAATTGCATGCATCTTTACATCTTTAGGTCTATCTTTACGTACATGCTTTATTACACATATCCATACACACATACAGACATATACTCATCCATCTATTCCTATACATCCATCCATCTATCCATCTCCATCCATTCATCAATCCAACCACACACACACAGACACATAAATACATACATACATACATACATACATACATACATACATACATACATACATACATACATACATACATACATACATACATACATACATACATACATACATACATGCATGCATGCATGCATGCATGCATGCATGCATGCATGCATGCATACATACATACATACACATGCATGCAGACAGATAGACAGTCTTGGGGCGGTTCGTGAAGCTTGTGCATAGAAGACAACCAGCACCACTCAGAAAGCACCTAATGCTTTCGCATGCTAATATCTACGAAATATTACATGGACGTCGCTCGATACTTTTGTTATATTTGTTAGACTAAATTTGCTCTTCCACCGACAGCTACCAAATCAAAATATATTGGTAGTAAGAATAAAGAAGAACACAAAATTTAGCTCACTCGGTTATACTTTGCTGAACACGTATTCATATTTCTTACATTCTAGGTAATTATAGCCAATCTTGCATGCAACAAAGCAATCAATTTTTTAATAAAAGTGTTCTGCCATTAATGTTTTGCGTCACTGAAAATAGTTTTGATTTCACTCTTATGTTATTTTTGCTGACTTTGCGGGGAATAAATACCCAAAATATGCGACTTGGTCCGATTTTAGATGTGAGACACTTCACTCCGCTTTCAAAGAAATCTTAAGAACAATTATGTATTGATGTTATGTTTCTGACCTTCTTTTTGTGTTAAGTCAACCACGTTCTAGTTAAAAGTGTAATATCTTAGACAGACAATTGATTTTTAGCAAAGCATTTTGAACAAATTATTTTGTTCCTTTGTTTCGTTTACTCGTGGTTTTATATATGTATTTGTTGGAGGTTCCGGCAGGGATTGTTTTTGGACGAGGGTAACGGGATCTCTCGGATTTCGATATTAAATATGTGGCATATAAAAATACAGGCGTTTTTGCAGGTTGAACACGAAGTTTTTGCAGGTTTAAGACGAAGTTTTAAAGCTTAAGTCACAATCAAAACGTCGAATATTTAAATATTTAAATATTTTAAGAGCTGAAACAACTCGGAATTGCATTTAAACAATAAAACATTTTGTAACCGTTTTCGCTTATTTGTATAACCATATCGGATAATGAAAGCCGTAATATTTCATCTATCAAAGATGAAACAAATTTAATTTATGCAAAACCTCTTACAAGTATTCTACCCAGATTAACAGCCGCTTGTCTATTTCAAATGGTTATGAGTTTCTGAATGTTTAAGCATTCATTCCATTCGATTTCCTGATTTCTATTTTAAATTTGCGATAGTTTCAATTATCTTTTATATACTTGCTACCGTTTGCTTCCCCCTTCTACGACTACTTCACTTTGTTTATCTTCCCTTTAACACCCTGTCATTTCGTTAGCATGATATATACATTAATATAATCAACGTACTAAAATTAGAACCAATAATCATTCAACATTTTCAAACCATGCCTACCATGAGACACGTATCCTCCCTTCCTTATATCATATCAAGATCTTTAATTTTGTATGAATATGTTAGGTTTAGGATGTATTCATTTCACTATGTATCTGTTCAAGTTTTATATGATGTGTGATTCACCTTGCAGAGTAGGTGGTGGGTGTATATTACGTGCTACATGATATGTGATTCACCTTGCTGGGTGGGTGGCGATAGGGTTGTAAATTACGTGCTATATGATATTTGATTCACCTTGCAGGGTGGGTGGCGATAGGGTTGTAAATTACGTGCTATATGATATTTGATTCACCTTGCAGGGTGGGTGGCGATAGGGTTGTAAATTACGTGCTATATGATATTTGATTCACCTTGCAGGGTGGGTGGCGATAGGGTTGTAAATTACGTGCTATATGATATTTGATTCACCTTGCAGGGTGGGTGGCGATAGGGTTGTAAATTACGTGCTATATGATATTTGATTCACCTTGCAGGGTGGGTGGCGATAGGGTTGTAAATTACGTGCTATATGATATTTGATTCACCTTGCAGGGTGGGTGGCGATAGGGTTGTAAATTACGTGCTATATGATATTTGATTCACCTTGCAGGGTGGGTGGCGATAGGGTTGTAAATTACGTGCTATATGATATTTGATTCACCTTGCTGGGTGGGTGGTGATAGGGTTGTATATTGCGTGTTATATGATATTTGATTCACCTTGCAGGGTGGGTGGCGATAGGGTTGTAAATTACGTGCTATATGATATTTGATTCACCTTGCTGGGTGGGTGGCGATAGGGTTGTGTATTACGTGTTATATGATATGTGATTCACCTTGCTGGGTGGGTGGCGATTGGGTTGTATATTAAGTGCTATATGATATGTGATTCACCTTGCAGGGTGGTTGCTGATAGGGTTGTATATTACGTGCTATATGATATGGGATTCACCTTGCAGAGTGGGTGGTGATAGGGTTGTATATTACGTGTTAAATGATATGTGATTCACATTCCTGAGCGGGTGTTTATAGGGTCGAGTTATGTGATATGTGATTCACATTGCAGAGAGGATGGTGATATGGTTGTATATTACGTGCTATATGATATGTGATTCACATTACTGAATGGGTGTTGATAGGGTTGTATATTAAGTGCTATATGATATGTGATTCACCTTGCAGGGTGGTTGCTGATAGGGTTGTATATTAAGTGCTATATGATATGTGATTCACCTTGCAGGGTGGGTGGTGATAGGGTTCTATATTAAGTGCTATATGATATGTGATTCACCTTGCAGGGTGGGTGGTGATAGGGTTGTATATTAAGTGCTATATGATATGTGATTCACCTTGCAGGGTGGGTGGTGATAGGGTTGTATATTACGTGTTATATGATATGTGATTCACCTTGCAGGGTGGGTGGTGATAGGGTTGTATATTACGTGTTATATGATATGTGATTCACCTTGCAGGGTGGGTGGTGATAGGGTTGTATATTAAGTGCTATATGATATGTGATTCACCTTGCAGGGTGGGTGGTGATAGGGTTGTATATTACGTGTTATATGATATGTGATTCACCTTGCTGGGTGGGTGGTGATAGGGTTGTATATTACGTGTTATATGATATGTGATTCACCTTGCTGGGTGGGTGGCGATAGGGTTGTATATTACGTGCTACATGATATGGGATTCACCTTGCAGGGTGGGTGGCGATAGGGTTGTATATTACGTGTTCTATGATATATGATTCAGCTTGCAGAATGGGTGGGAGTAAGAATGCATATTATGTTATGAGAAATAAAATCCAATATATTTTCTATGATGAAAAGAATAAAATATTACTAAACAAAGAGAGAGAGAGATAGAGAGATAAAGAGAAACAAAGAGACAGAGAGAGAAAAACGTTGCATGCTGAAGATTATGCATTGACATTTATGTTAACATTATGAATGCAACGAATATGCAAAGGAAGAAAGATCTGCAAGCAAGATAAACAGAAAAAGACAGATATATCAGAGAAATATATTACGTAACATTAAATAAATTGTAGTCATTCATTATTTATAAGAATAACAAATCGAATAATAAGGAATATTGATTAATGTGTATGTGCAGTTATCAACATTATTTGCGTGTGTATAACGAGAGACGTTTAAGACAGGCAAGAAAAGGAGACAGAGCTTTGAAAGCATAAAAGCAAAAGTAGATCAAACTGATTCATTTTCACTATGATACGAAATACTCGCTTACTCAAGAATAGTAATAGTATTCTTCCTGTTTACGCATTTCACGTCATGTTTTATATAGCACAAAAGGAGCTTGTAAATATTTGCCTGATGAGAAAGACGTAATTATTAGCAAGCACTTGGAGAAAGCACGCAATCTAATAGGTAATTTGTAAAATGACTGGACATCCCAAAATATAGACAGGTGTTATTCGGCTTTAAATAAGTGTCAATGTATTCCAAAATGAAGGAGTGCACACACGTATATATTATCAACCTTCAATATAAATGTTCTCGCAATTTTTGCAACGATGAAGGTTTGAAACGTCACATCAAAATCAAATTTTCGACGTACATCTTTAGTCCCAATGTGTTTGTATCAGAGTAGTCAAACTTTAGTCTGATTTTTTTTCTTAAATATTAGTTACGTTTGTCTTATTGTCATTTTGAATTTATTTTCTAGGTAGGTATTTTTTATATTCAGAGATAGATGGAGTATTCTAGACTCCATGTAACGTATTCCGCCCAGTGATAATAATATCTGGTGAATAACCCATTGGCAATATGTTTACTAATAGCTTATTTTAATCGCTTTATTCCAAGATAAATGCGTCGAATTACATGTAAGAAAGCGACCTAGAAACAAATCCTAGTCAATCAAATATGATCGATGCAGTTTAAAGGTACTATAGGGATTTATGTTTTAAACCTTTCTTACAGTAATGTTCTTCCTATCCAGTCATTTTCTGCTCGTGTGGAAGCATTGTCAGTAACAATCTTTACATTGAAACAATATCATGCTTACAAGGCCAAGTCAACATGATCCATGAAAATACTTTCTACCTCGTGTAATATTTCAGAGTTTTGGAACATTAATTGCATAAAGTACATACAAGATGTTCATACTGGTAACGATACCAGACACAAATGTGTGCAAGATCAGCATGTTGGATAGTAAATGTCAGGTATTGATTGTCTAGTATGAGGTATTGGACAGTGCATAACTTCGTGTTGGTTAGTCTGAATGGCATTCTGGTTAGTATGCGTAGTTTAGAAATTATCTTCATGTAGACACCATACAAATCCATCATATCAAACTAACAATCACTCATCTGATATCGAACACTACACGATTCCTATCCAGCACTTAGTATCCAACACCTTGTCGTCTAGCTAGGAATGGGAAGAAGTCCTAACACATGTTTAAATGATATCACATAAAAGGGTTCTGGTGCCCTATCATCATACCACTGGGGAAGGAGTTATGTTTTCATTTTGAGATAATATACAATGACGTGAAAACAGAAACACTTCCCTAGGGCACTATATAGATAGGATAAAAAGCAAGTAAAAATAAATCGAAGAATCATGCTGTACTGAAGAATACTATAGCTCTTATTCATATTTAACTAATGGCATGTCATTGTTATGCAGAATGAATGCAGAATTGCCGCTCATAAAGTTTGTTCTATTATTTCCGACATGCGGTAACTCAGAGGAATTACAATATTAATGATGTGTTCTTTGGGAAAGTAGACGACTTTTCTGTAGATTCTTGGGCTATGACTGTCGACTGTGCCGAAATATAAGCTCGAACGTCATTAGTTTTTTTCATGATAATATTGTGTATCAACTGTGTTCAGAAGGTAATGACGTTTTCATTTTCCATGACAATGTTAATCAATCGCTTCACGCTTTACTTTTTATATGACTGCTGTTCTGGATGGAAAATACAATACTCGCCTTTCTCCATTGTCTCCATAGTTTAATAGTCACTGGCTACTCCTCTACAAAGCCTGCATACAGGATCACAGTCACTTTATTTTTGAGGGACAGTGCAGGCGGAGTGATTGTAAGGGATTTAATCTTCCTTCCTTGATGTGCTGAACTGAAATGGAATCCTCAACGAAGCGTTTTATTTCTGCACATACAATTCATTGGATACTGTTTTTAATTGTCCGGTGGCTTACGTATCGTCTGATTTTTTTTTTTTTGCATGAGTGTTATCTTAGTTACTTTAATATGTTACGCCTTTACAAGAGCTTGATAGATAGTTTCACTGATGATACCACTGCTGACCGTGCCAATGAACACTGCTTGAGGCAGTTCATCTAGAAAAATATGATCTTTGAATTTGGAGTGAAATCTAGTAGCCAAGACGATGGATTTAGCCTTTTGGCGTAGTGGATAATTGAATGTTATACTAGTTATAACCTGACTGATGTCATTCTCCAAAATGTCACGCTTTTTTCGATTTTGGTACAAGCCACAAGGCAAAATCATAAACAAAATGAGAACCACGAAATATCTTAACGGAGTT
Source organism: Unio delphinus (assembly GCA_029339505.1). NCBI lineage: Eukaryota > Metazoa > Mollusca > Bivalvia > Unionida > Unionidae > Unio > Unio delphinus. Next base: position 672,074 of record JAQISU010000065.1, read on the forward strand.
ATATAAAATATTCATGAATACTATCGTTGAAAAAAGGATGCACCAAATACAATTTAGGCAACAGCGTTTTAGTCTTTTGAAATCTTTCAAAGTAGTAAAATATTAAACAGACATAATTGTCCTGTTTCCTTTTTGTTTCATTCTGGTCCTCACCCAGTAACTACTTTGTTCCATTTCGTATTTTTGAATAACTTAGTAATGATCCAACTCAACGTAGATCGGTTCTTTCTGCGCCAGCATGAGATTAATCGCTCTTAGAACCAAGAAGCTGTGCAAAAGTGAGACATTATCTATTGCTGAGAAGCACTTCTCTGTTCATGTAATTGTTTTATAATATTCCATAATACTCTAGACTGACGAATGCTCGCTATAATGTATTAGATTGGCGAATGCTCGCTATAATAGGCTAGACTGACGAATCATCAATCAGCAGAGCACTTTGTCTGTCTGTGAGGATGCTTAGTCTGATAATAAACAGTCGGGATATCTTTCCCTGCCATGAATATGGTCCTCCTGACTTAAATCCGTGGTTACATTTATCATAATAGTGCATATATCGGGGCAATCCTTGTTACTGGTAATAGCAGGATATGATATTGGTGGTGATAAATCTGAATATATTTCCCACTGGAAAATAAGGTCTTGCAAACACGAGATCTGAACGAACTATTACAACGTACTATATCTATATATAACGACTACATCTTGATCACTCTATAAGGATTTCTGCTTTTCGTTGTTGTTTGGTTGTATATGCTTGTATAATACTCTGCCATAATCTGTTCCATTCGACTGCATGATGTTTCTCTGCGTGAATTTAAGACACCAGAACGCCTATGGCTAATTACATTTTGATCCTGATGGATGCTAACTTGAACGATGCTTCTTTGCGACTAGCAAATTAATTCCCCGTTAAACCAATTCGTCGAGAGCGGCTTTAGGAAGTACATGGAACACGTATCATAGGAAGAGTGGCTTTTTTAGGTCACACTTTTCATTGGATTGTTGGTGTGTTGAATTCCTTCCATGAGTTCGACAGAAGCAGCAGAGGGGGCGAATCAGACAACTTTTTTTTGTTTTTATTTTTGATTATACCCCCTCCAAAATAACACTAGACCCTTCTCGCGAAAAAATAAGTCTCCGACCCTTGTCTGAAAACATTCGCGTCGCAACGTCGTTGTCACTCACCCCCTCTGCTGCTAGAACTTTCAGTTCTGGGTTAACCGAATATTTTATCAAGTCCTATACGATATCGTGTCCTAGGGTCTGCTAAATTTATTGTCACAAATCCGTGTGGTTTTGACTGAGCGTGACTAAAGAAATTTCTAAATTGATTATGATTCATATCACCGCTGCACCAGGTCTGATGAATATTTCGTAGCGTATGAGTATCAACGCCGTTAAATACACACAACACATTGCAATTATCTCTGATCACTTTTGGTATTTGTGTGTACCGTTGAGTGACATAGATCACATCAGTGTTTTTATGCCTGCCTCGGGAAAATATTCTAGCAGGATTTTTTTGATTATCTAACATGATATCATCGTATACCACTAAATTGTTAATACTTCCATCGATGTCTTCCACGGAAGGGGCTTCCTCTATATCAGTAATAAACTCAATAAAATCTTCATCGATTTGAAATTCTTTTGCTTTCTCGTTAAAATCCTTTAGCACTTCATAGCATCGCTGATCGTCTACACTCGGGGCTATTAAATACAATTTGTTCCATTTCATCCATCTCGTTATCAAATTAAGTAGCAGTTGTGTCTTTCCGCTTCCAGATGGTCCGATTATAATCATTCTAATTGAATTCGGCAACATTTCATGATGTTTAATAGGTTCCCGTCGTCGGGTAGCTGAATAATCAATTATATTCATGCCGTTATATATAAATTATGGATCTATATTGTGTGAAGTGTAAAAAACGTACTGGCACAGATGACTTGACGACGATTACAACTAAAAATAACCGATCAGCGCTTTCTGGTAAATGCGTACAATGTAGTACAAAGAAATTTAGATTTGTTTCTAAACCCAAGGAACTCAAGGAACCTTTAAAAAAAAACGAGGAGGTGATATCGCAGCCAAATTAGCAAAACTCCCTGGAACCCCATGGGCAAAATACCCCGGAGAAAAGCACCTTCCAGGATATAGCTACTGTGGACCGGGAACAAGACTTGATATCAGACTCAATGATCAAAATCAGCCCCGACCCGGTGAGGAACCAATAAACGCTATTGATAAGGCCTGTCACCTTCATGATGTATCTTATAAAAGCAGTAATCTGCAGCACAGGCATCTAGCAGATGTGAAATTAATTCATGCGTTAAATGCTATTTCTGATAAATCTTTCAAAGAAAAATTGGCTTCCTTTTTGATAAAATCGGCTATGAAAAGTAAATTGATGTTAGGTGCTGGTAATTAATAACAACATGGAATCTATTTATTATTCCCCAAGAGGATACTGGAGGGGTAAATCAGCAATCCATAAACTCGCTAGTGCTGCGAAAGTGAAAAAAACCACTGCGACTCATTGGTTATCCAAACAGGCACTATGGCAAATTTATCTACCACCGCCTAAACAAATCAATTTCTCGCATTTTGATGTGACCGGACCCAATGAAGTTCATCAGGCTGATCTATTATTTCTGCCACATGATCGTGGTTACAAATACGCATTAACCGTAGTTGATATTGCAAGTCGATACAAAGAAGCAGAACCGTTAAAAACAAAATCAGCCACTGAAGTGGCTTCTGCATTTGAAAGGATTTATCGAAGGAGTCCTCTGCACTGGCCAAATCTATTACAAGTTGATCCTGGCAAGGAATTTCAGGGTGCAGTGTTATCTACAATGAAATATCACAATGTCGCTATCAGACGAGGGCATACTGCACTGCATCGTGATCAGGCCATTGTAGAACGATTTAATAAAACCCTTGCTGAGCGGTTATTTGGATATCAATACGCAAAAGAATTGATCCAAGAAAAAAGATCCCGTGAATGGGTTAAAAGGTTACCAGCTGTGATTACTGCACTGAATAACGAGATTACTAGAACCATCAACATGAAACCTATCAATGCGATTAAAAAGAAGTCAATACCTGAAATGGAAATTCAAAAAGATTTAAGCGTTTCCCAACCAATTCTTGGTAGTAATGTCATTGTGAGGTACTTATACGAACCAGGAGAGCTTGAGGGTGGCACAAAAAGGGCTACTGATCCTATTTGGAGTGTTACTACGCATAAGATATCTAGTATAACACGATCTACGGGTAGACTTCCAATCTATAAACTGGATTCAACTGCCCCTCAACGGGGTTTTACTAGACAACAATTACAAGTGATACCTGAGGATACTCAATTACCACCACATGGGCTTAACTAGCACCCTTGCGTCTATTGCACTCAAGACAAGTCAACTTCACATTATTTCTGACGTGACCGAGATTGTTATTTTTTCTGTCCACGGTGAATTGGCGAGGATCCTTATCCGAATACTGCCAACGCATTATACAATTGCAACTCGCGCAGTGATTTTTCTGTTGTTGCTTCAGAGTAATTATTAATTCAGCATCAATATCAAATTCTCGTTGTTTTTTTTTTTTGTCTTGTTGTTTGTAACCGGAGAGTTTTTTTATCAATAATATCATCTATTGTGGTGTCATTATCATCGCCACCAATGATTTCATCATCGAAGACAATTCTTCGAAGTTGATTTATTTTTCGTACTCTAGACACTGCGAGATAGACTAAATTCGACCATTCTATGCGATTATCTACCATCCAAACAGTTGTATCCGATATAGTCAATCCCTGTGAAGAGTGTATTGTTGCTGCATAACCTAGCGTCCATGGGGATTTATTAGCACGCAATGCATCTTCAACGACATTGATATCAACCAGCACAATATCATTTAATACGAGAATCTGTCTTTGAAATCCTTCGGATTTTGGTCCTGGAATATCAACTTCGATGTTCTGTTTTCGTGTATCCGATGGCCTATAACATAACGGTACTGGAAGTGTTGCAAATTTTTGTTTATGCAATTCAAATAACTTCATCTGAAGTGTATCCCTGACTATTTTTCTACTTGCAATGATTAAATCATTTGGTCTCCACGCTTCCCAAAACTCATTCATGGGAGTTTCCGAAATTATTTCACGGGCTATTTCACACTGGATTCTATCCGGTTGTAATCTAATTAGTTTCTTAAATTCTTTTAATTCATTATCAAGTGATCTATGATCGGTATCAATTTCTTCATAATAGTCTACAAAACCCTTTAGCCATTCATGGGGGGATGCACCGACAAATGGTGGAGGTTGGCCGTGATCACCGCACATTACGACTTTTGTATTCTTCAATAACAACCACTCAAGAAATATTTTTAAGACATCTTCTGACACTGTGTCTATTTCATCCCAAAACATGATTTCAGGAATAAATTTCTCTCCCATGCGCTCAGGAGTCCATTTATCTCCCTTCGATCTAAAGAAACTATGATAAGTGCAGGCATTTACCCCTCGTTGTTTCATCTCTCTGGCGAGTCTGTGAGTCGGTGTTAGCACAATCATGTTTGATTTCCCACGATATAACTCAATTGCCCGGGTTGTTTTTCCTGACCCACCACAGCCGTTTAAATAAACTGTTTTATATCTACAGATTGGATCAGAAATCGGTGGTGCACTAGAAAATTCTGAACACTGATTGCTTTCTAAGTAATTATTTTCAATGGTAACATCTGCTGATGGAATATAATCATGAAGCATTTCCTTCTTAATTCTCCATGACCCCCAATTCTCGTTGCCAGTAGCCTTAAAATCAGCCATTTTGCTATTTATGTAAAATGAGTCAGTAGCAACTCTAACTGCGGTGGTAGGAAATCTATTGATCATTGAAAACAGATTGATAGAAGCATAACCAAGCATAGAAGCTCTCAAATATGTGTACTGCTGATGGATACCATCAGTGTAAGTAACAATTGTACCCAATTTGGTTCCATCGGACATAAATGCGTCCTTACGATTGACATATAAGCCCCTATTCGTTAAATCTTTGATTACAAAATCGTATTCAGCATTGTCTATAATCAATCGTGAAGAATATCTCGTATTATCATCTTTGCCACCTTGGGTAAATTTACCGATTATTCTTCGTCCAAGATCTTTTGCTTCATTGTTTCTGATTTCAAATAACTGTCTGGACCAATCCATGATTTGTTGTTCATTAAAATCAGGAAACAGTTTTCGCTCTTCGCTAATTATTTTTTCTAGATCAGGTTGTGGTAACCAGACTGATTTCTGTGCTCGATAGGATATAATTGCTTCACTGACAATTAATGATTTTAACATCTTACAATCAAGCATATACCGTAATAACACTATTGGCATCCAGTGTTTTTCAGACATGTGTTTACCAATCCAAAGATAACTACACGGATGAAGTCCTTCAGCCATTTCAAATGATACTACACAAGCGAATCCGGTTAAATCGAAATGTGGCAGTGGTCCATTAATAGCAACACGGGTCATTTCGTGTGTAGGGTGTCCAAATCGTTTGAAATATTTCTCACACTCTCCATACCCAAGAAAACTTCCTGGATAACATGCAATCATATCAACTGAAATAACGGTATCAGCGGTGTATTTTGTGTTCCATAATCCTCCATGGCTGTATTCAAGACAGGACAATTTGACATCTGATAAGAACTCACTTCGGGTTGGTTTCCACGCGTTTTTCTTTCTAGCAAAATGTGCTGCAACTGATGGTACTGTAAAACAGTTTGCTAATAATTGATCGTTGTCTTCCCCCAGAGAACTCTGGGGAGAAAACTCACTAGCTAGTTGTTTCATTTGATTATGCAGTTCTTCAGTACGGTACAATTCTCCGTTAGGCCTTACAAACTGATCAAATCTACATTCTTCGTCTGAAGTACTATGAAATAGCCACACTGACACAGAATCGTTTTTACTCAAATGGTAAATAGCATCAAATAATTTCTGCTCTGAAAAAAACTCTTCGGTTCCAAACAGATATTTTACGGTTCTATCCCGTGGGAATATTGTTACTGCAGATGACCACGCGTGTGCGTTATGATCAATAATTTCAATGGGAGCTCCCTGTGATTTATATTTCGATTCGTATAATACTTCTCCGGTGATTGTCCTTACCGATATTGGAAATCTCAATGATGTTTCTAATTTGGCTATATCTTGAATTGTTGCCCCATGCTGTTTCCCTGTCAGTTCCCACTCGGTTATTTTTTTTCGTCTTAGATCAGTTAGTTTATTTCCCCGGGACGCATTTGTGAAGTGTTCTATTATTCGTGTTGCTACACAATTGAGCCCTGTCGAATATTTCATGGGTGCTAGTTTTGAAATATCAGGGTTTTCATTGAGCGGATATATCCCGTAAACAACTACTGTGACAGGATAAGATCTTTCGTAGTAGGGTTTATCAAGTCCAGTCAAAATTCCTGGTTTTGAATCCTGAGTCACAGTGACAGTTTTTTTTTCCTTAAGAATAGGCTCGTATTTGTCCCTAATGATCCATTTTCCATTATCATGGATAAGGAATTTTATTCGAAAAAAATTTCTTTCTTCCCCAAGACGTGAGATTATCACTGCTGCTTTTTCATCATTCATGGTAGCGTCAACAACACCATCAATTCGAAATGTTGACCAACAATGAGCTGCCCCATCACGCTTGAATTCATTAAAACAGTCTCTGATTTTACTAATCAAGGTTCTATCAAGAATTTTATTCTTTGGTGTATCAGAAACTCTATCAAGATTGAATTGAACACTTTTCCAAGGCTTAATTTTCGATAATCTCTCGAACTCCTCCATACTATAATTAAAACAAGCATTTAAATGAAAGATTTAAGTATAATGAATCATTGCAAATGGCTTATGATTGGATCAGTGACACCGTGTAACAAATCATGCAGAAATGAATTCTGTTGGTATCATATGCAAAGCTTTCGTCGTGGAAGCCTTGGTCCGTTACCCTGTATTCAATGTGGGGTTGGGGTCAGGGGGAGGTCGCAATTATGCGTTATGTGTGGAGGCAGACGATACAGGGAACTAAAACGCTATTATGATAAAAAAATAAAAAATACTGTCATTGACCCCAACGATGACAAAATAATAAAGACTGCTCAAGATTATATACAGAGACTTATAATTAAACCAAACAATGAATTAGAAAAATAGTGTTATTATACAAATGAACCAAGAATTCAGACCTCACCCGTGCTTGTTAATTCTTTACCATTTCAAAAAAGACAGGACAAAAAATTCGATTTTCGCGTATGTCTATAACACCAAGGGAGACAACTCTTAAATGATATAACCAAGGGAGTTATCATTGTGATTTAGCGGCTTGGTATTTTTTTTTAGGAAAAGAAATATTTCTTTTTTTTTTAGTGTTTAAGTCAAATATTCTGTGTCACGTGCAATTAATGCGTATTTCATAACATAGGATGTGATCCGGAGATGCAGGCGTTACAGGATAACACACGTGTATACTTTCTCCCTTAGATTGTGTTAACTTGTTTAATGGGTATTGTGATTCAGCGCTGGGCATTGTTTTGTAAGAAAAGACATGTTTTCAAACAATTATATTCTTTGTTCTAGTGTTTAAGTCAAATATTCTGTCTCATTTAAATACTGTGAAACACCATTAATAAGTAATTCAAGAAAATAAAATAGCATACTTGCGGATTGATGCATTAATTCCCTTTATACACCATATGAATAGTTACAACATATATACGTTAAAAAACGTTATTCTTTATAGACGTGAACAGTGGTCTAACGGTATCGTGTTTGGCTTGTAAACCCAGACAATTATTCTTCACATGTTCGCGCCCCATAGCAGACAATTGTCTGATGGTGAAACGGTGGATGTTTTTTTTTTCTATTTAATTGAGGGGAGGGAGGCACCCCCCTCTGTGTTTACATTCACATAACATGCAAAACCCATGCTATCAAATTTACGGTAGCGGTGGGTTGTCGGTATTTGACAACTTACGCAACCATGAATTTGATTTCATGGGTTGCATGTTGAATGTAAACACATAAATGCCCTACATTACATCATCATTGAATTATAATCCATCCTTAATTAAGTTAATTAAGTATATGTATACCTACAATTTGCCACAACACTCAGTGGAAATATATACGGTATTTGTGCTGTCCTTAATTAAGTATATGTTGTGACGTCACCCCAAGCATATCTTCTGGGCGGTCTAAGATGGCGTTTGCCACGTTAGGCCTCCCCTTTCGGAGATGTATGTTTCGGGTTTCCCTTGGGCTTACTTGGATGTGAAGTCAACCAAGGAGTTCCAAAGATGTGTTGTCGTATATATGTAACCTCTAGGTCATTTCACGTAAACATACCCTCTTGTGATTATAACCCGTTATTTGACGAGTTAGATTCACTCTTAGGGGAATATGTTTCCGGTGAATGTAAATATAAATGACCTAAAATAAATACCATCCATGGATGTAATTAGCTCTCCATCACATTTGGGTTACCCCGTATAGTGTTCAAAAATGAATTACCGGCCAAAACGTGGATGCACATTGGGTAACCCCAGAATGAATTATCGGCTAAAAGAAACGGTCATAGGGTCATATCTGAAAGAGCAAAAACATTCTGATATAAAACAGAAACAGAAAAATGCTCTAACAAAGGAACACTATGAAAGACACAAAGGCCTAATAAGGGACCCAATCAATGCAAATAGAACCACAACGGCCTATATCAAGGGGGCCAAATGACTGATAATCGCTCATCATGGTTGATATTTATTTTTGTCTGCATTTATATTTATATATACAGAATTAATTTTAAAAAATATATTTATATATACAGAATTAATTTTAAAAAATATATTTATATATACAGAATTAATTTTAAAAAAGATAGTTATATATACAGAATTAATTTTAAAAAAGATATTTATATATACAGACTGAATTTTAAAAAATATATTTATATATACAGACTGAATTTTAAAAAATATATTTATATATACAGAATTAATTTTAAAAAATATATTTATATATACAGAATTAATTTTAAAAAATATATTTATATATACAGACTGAATTTTTAAAAAAGATAGTTATATATACAGACTGAATTTTTAAAAAAGATAGTTATATATACAGACTGAATTTTTAAAAAATATATTTATATATACAGACTGAATGTTTAAAAAAGATAGTTATATATATACAGAATTAATTTTAAAAAATATATTTATATATACAGACTGAATTTTTAAAATATTAACGGCTCATTTATTTTTGAAAAATGAATTAGAAATATGTATTATCATATATGAATTCTGAAATTATGAATAGCATCATAGTTGAAATTGCAAAATTGAAAAATCAGAATATTAAATTGTCAGATGGGTTAAATCCTGATCAAATCAAGTCGGATTTTCAGGATATAGAATACGGAGTTAGCACTAACAAGTATATGTTGCCAAAGAAATATGCACTCATCAAAAAAATTCAAAATTCTATTCGAGACTCTCTTGCATTTTCCAGTGAAGTAGATGTGTTTGTTCCGTTATATACTATCGTGGAAGGAATACGAAAAGAATTGGGTAACGAATATGAATTGAAAAAGGAAGTTAATTCTAAAATTAGAAACTTACGAGCGTTAATTCAAGAAAATGAACTATTTTGATTGACCGGCCCCTCAAAAGATTTTGTCAGTAAAATCTCCTTGAGATTTTCATTTTTTTTTTGTCATTTTTTGATTGAATCAGTGAAAATATTTCACACTGCGAAAATAAAAATATTTCACAGCAATAAAAAATTGGACCGTTAAGGATGGAATCATCGATGGGAAAAATTGTTTTACAATTGAAAAATGGTTTCTGATTTCAAATAATGGTCAATGAAGCATTAACAACCCGATTGGCTCGTGAGCGACTAGATGCAATTAAGAAATTTATACCAATTCGCGACTCTGTAAGAAATAAACTGCAACAACGACAGAGTTTACAAACTGATTTTGCTCTGGGGTCTGAAGAGTTGTTTAAACCAGTAACCACAGCAACGAAAGGGGTAGAGCGTGCTTTACTGGGAGATGGTACCGAGACGGGGAAATCTGTTATTGGTGAGCTTGAAAAACTAGCAGCGAAAACTGAACAAACTGAAAAAACTGATCCGAAAAAAACGACTGTTTCTCTGTTGAATAAATTTACTGATCATGCTAAAATATTAATAAAAAAACCTAGTTTATTGAAATCAAAGGATTATCAAGCCTTTGGTAATTTTGCTGCTCAAAGCTATAATTCAAAAAAAGATTTTTTAAAGGACGAGTATAAAAATGATAGAATATCAAGTAATGATTGGTTCGATTATTTGTATAAACTAAATAAAGGGATTGGTCGTTTGAATAAGGATGAGATAGGATACAAGGAATTTAAAAAGGGAATTAGTAATTATAAAAGAGAACAAATAGAAGAGCGACAACGAGAAATAGAAGAACGGCAAGAACTAAAACGTCAAACACCAACACGTAGACAAACAAGAAGACAAAAAAAACAACAACTACCACCTGATGATGATGATAATGATTATTTACAAGAAACGAATTTAGAAAAACTAGATGAAGCAGCTGGTTATAGCGGAAGTGGACTGCAAAATCCAAGAATTGGAAACACTTGTCCTGATAGTGTTATCAATGATATATCACGATTAGATGTTCTTGTAGGAGGATTCCGAGCTGGAAATAACTCTCCAGAAATAATTAATGAAGCAGCTGATATCTGTAGACGGTTATTTGCCGGCGGTATCATGGATATCAAAACCTATCGAGATTTCATTGACGAGTTAGCAAATGGATATCATAGCGATTAAATAACAATTGAAAACACTATTGTTTTTATAATAATGATCGTACACTACAATCATGATAAACCAACCCTCGTCTATGTAGTTAATTCACGGTTTCCAGTTTATAGAGCATACTATGGAGATGGCCTCGGCAATACCATTTTAGGATTCTTTTCAAGAATGGCCCCAAAAGTGATGCCGTTAGCTAAACAGTTATCAATGAAAGCCATTGATGTTATTCGTGATAAGGGTATTAGTACTGTTGGAGATCTTGCCGGGAAAGCGTTTTCAACTGCGAAGGATAAAATAACATCATTAGTGAGACGAAAAAAGAAACCGTTACCGTCTACAGAAGAAATGCCTGCAAGTGTTAGTAAAATAATAAATAACGCAGTAGATGAAAAATTAGCGTCGATGGTAAATCAAGGAGACCAAAGCAATATTGCAAATATGATAGCGGGAAGTGGCTTTAGAAAACTACGACGATGAAAATGGAAAAATCGTTTACGATGAAAATCCGTAGGATTTCACGATTTAGACTCTGATAAATAGAATAAAATGTTCAAAAGGTCATCTGATCCAGCATTTGATATAGATGCCCCAGTCCCCAAGAATGATTCTGTACGCGATTATCAATATTACGCCTATCATGCCATAGACTCAAATAGTCGAGCAAGAATTGATCTTCAAGTCCATGATACCAGTAAATACTTTTTACCCTGTGAAGCATTTATTGAAGTAGAAGGAGAAATTGTAACAGCTGCTGATACTACTGCTGTACCAGCACCGTATCCAGCTGGTACTCAAGTCGGTTTTGTCAATAATGGTATTATGGCGCTATTTGAGAGTGCTAGATATCTCATTGATGGAAAAGAAATTGAGTCCATAGATCGTGATGTTGATGTGGCTACAACAATAATCGGGTTAGCGAGATATTCCGATGATTATACAAGATCAGCAGGACCCTCTATGATGTTTGCAAAAGATGCTAAGAATACCGCTGGAGGAAAACAATTTATTATAAGACAACCAAGGGATCGTGCTGCTAACCCTGCTAATGTTGCTGGTATCGAGAATATGATTATAAACAACGATCCTGATTTCAATCTAGGAGCCGCAACACGAAACTCAATGTTGCAAGGAGAGCGTAAATCATTTTCATGCGCGATTCCACTGCATCACATATTTGGATTCTGTAGAAACGTCAGAAAAGTTATCTACGGGGCGAAGCATACAGTATCGCTTGTACGAAAAAGTGATGATAATGATGCAATTTGGAGGATTCCAGCAAATGCTGCAGCCGCCAATGCTGATGCCGGTAGAGTCGATTTAACAAAAATATCATTGTGGATGCCAGTGTTGACTCCAGCAATCACCGCAGAAGGACGATTACTATCATTTATGGATCAAGGAGGAAAGTCGTTGTTGAGTTGGCTAACCGTGAGTACAGATGGGAAGCAATCAAATATCAACGGGTTATTCACTTGGAACCTAGCATCAAATCAAGGCGTTTCTGCGCCACGTCATATATTTATTGCGTTACAGGATACCACACGAGTTGGCAATCAACTCTTCAGTCATATGATATTTGATCAATTAGGTGTGAAAGACGTCTCACTGAGAATAAACGGCCAGCAGGAACCATCCGAGGATATACAACTTAATTACACAGAAAATCATATTGCACGAGTTTATCATCGTCTGTTGTCCTTTATGGCACGCGATCAAAATGTGGATACTGGTTTGCAAATATCACAATGGGATTTCAAAAGCCTCTATCCGATTTATTACCTCTCACTGGAACATCTCGATTTGACAAGACAGTCAGTTGTTGATATACACTTTAGAGCTAATGTGACTCGTGGTGTTATTGCTGATTATAGAGCGGTTGCTGTCATTCTCAGTGATAAATCAATGCTACTCGAAGGTGTTGGTGGAAGAAAGAGAGTGGTAGATGCCCCAGTAGAAAATCTTTGAACGATTTTTCTCGATTTTTCATTGAATTAGAATCAATCAATTATATATAATGTCATATAGTGTTATTAGTGTTACGTTAACTCCTGGTCAAATCAAAAAATTGCAATCAGAATCGGCTAAAAAATGTGGAACCACAATCACGTTGAAACCCAATCAAATGACTGGTGGTGCAAATAAATTATCGCTGACAACTCGTCAGGTGAAACATTTCAATGATGCACTTGCAGCCAAAAAAGGTGTTCAGATTACTCTTTCTGCGGCTGCTATCAAAAATATGATGAAAACGGGTGGTATATTTCCATTGTTAGCTGCAATACCAGCATTGATTGCAGCAGCAGCCCCAGCAGTGGCTAAAGCAGCGGCGTTAGGAGCCGTTGGTACTGCAGCAGGAATGGCACTTAAGAAGGCAGCTGGACAAGGATATAAAAAAAGAGACAATCCGTTCACGGATTGGGTCTAAGACTACCAGGAACCCCGTATTCATGGTACAGCGGAAAGGGTCTAAGGCTACCAGGAACCCCGTATTCATGGTACAGCGGGAGATCCGTTCACGGATCAGGCCTGAGACTACCAGGAACGGTTTATTAATTGAAGAGTCTATGGTTCCCATGTCCAATTTTGATTTAATGGATGCGGCTAAAAAACTAGTGATTAAAAATTTCAGAGTTGTTTTTATGAAAGATCAATTACCACATCAACCAAACAAAACTGAAACAGGTATTATTAATCTCGATAACAGCACCGGACCTGCAACTCACTGGGTTGCATACGCTATTGATCCACGTGGGATTGTCTATTTTGATTCATATGGATTAGCCCCACCAAAAGAGTTTATGCGGTATATAAAAACCCTTCCAATGAAGACTTGGTATTCTACGCTACCAACACAACAAATCAATGACCCACCAATATGCGGCAGTGAAGTATTAAATGTCCTTGACGCTATTTCAGCATCTAGAAAACCACCTCATATTGTCGTAAATGACTACACCAGCAATCGCTTTTTAGAGAGAGAAAGAGTTTTACAATAACATGATTGATATTTGGGGGAGATCTTTGAAACCCAAACCTGATGGCACTGCACTCCCTGATTCTGTCGAGGATGTAAAAAAACTAATCAAAGATGAAATAGCTGAGACGTTGAACTTAACAAGTGTTGATCCTAATGAAATAGTTGTATTTCAAGACAAACAGGGTAAATTGAAATCCAGTGATGTGTCGTTGGATGATATTTTAGTTAAACAACGAAACGCAATCGAGGATACTATCGCGCTATTTTCCGATCAGGGTAAACTCAAACCGGGTGTACTTTTTTCGACGATTACAGATCGATTTAAAACTCTCAACGATTCTGCGTTGGAACTAGAAACACTTCAATCTAAAACCGAAGAACACATAAAACAGTTTACCGCATTTCGTAGAAATATCATTGATAAATTTATTGGAACTACATTCGATAAAATTGAACTAAAACTCCCTGATATTAAAAAATCCATCGATGAGACGAAAACTTCCATCGAAGGCATCAAAGGTGATCTTTCGAGGATGATAACAGTTATTGAAAAAACAAAAATTCCTCATGAGAAAACCAACAACGTAGTATACACAATCCAACACGGATCATTTGAGTGGACACCTACAAACAACAAATTAGATATCACTGCAACCGTTAAGGGTATTTATCGATTAACACTAGTAACACCATCGTCTCAATTTAATATTTCATCGTCCAGTTCATCTGGGGTCAATAATACGATTTCAACGATCATCGACAAGAATACAACTGAAAAGTTCACAATCACATCTACTGATAAACATTTGGTTAGGGTCTCAACAACGTGGTATGTGGAATTCGTAGCGAATTTAAGTAAATCGTAATTGAAAACGCTAGCGTATTTAAAATAAAAATGATTTCATCATCTCAATATCGCTATGATCAGGTCAGAGAGTATCAAACTAGACTCAAAACCCTGTCTGAGGAGTATGAATTGAAAATTAAAAAATATCGCAGGAGAATTACCGCAATTGATGTTACTGTGTATTCAGTGAGTGGTGTAATCACCGGAGCTGGAATTATACTGTCTTCAGTGACAATGATGGCTCCGATAGCTGTTCCAATTTGCATTTCTGCGGCAACAACAATCGCTGGAATAATTTCAATAATCACAAAAAAAATATCCTCATGCAGCCAACGGAAACTACAAGACTACATAATTCAATTTCATGTTGTGTCCACTGCATACTCGCAATTATCCTCATTGATATCGTCATCGCTCGATGATACAATTATATCAGAGAGTGAGTTTTCAGCGATGGTAGATATATATGATTCTGCGATGTCAAAATTAGAAGTACAAAAACATGAGTATAATAACAATGACAACACAGATGGAATTACTTCAACAAATAGTGGAGAACACAAACCCAGTACAAACAAGCATGATCTCAATAACCTCAACGAATCCAGAATTCAGTGTGAATTTCCCCTCTCCGGTCCCAGTAAAGGAGTTAGCACTAGCAAAATTACGAGTATACCACAGTTGGCCAAATATTAGGTCAAAATCATTTGGTGGTCAACAACCCAATAATTCACTGGTATTTGCAAATAAGAATAAACCCGACGGTACCCCAGACTGGAATGTTGTTTCCATACCAACCGGATCATATCAAATTGAACAAATCAATGATGAATTCGCGCGTAGAATAAAATCGATTACTGGAGTAGAGTCAAAAATAGCTATAACAGTTCATGTGCCGACACTATCATCTGCCATTGAAATAAGCACAGAAGGATACGTCGTAGATATCTATCAGAGTTCTATTAGAACCGTACTGGGATGGCCTGAAATCCCACCCCGGGAAAAACCCGTTGATTTACCAGAACCACAAAAAACTGATTATGTCACCAACGTGATAGCACCTGATAATCCAATAAAGAGTTATGAAGATCACGAGATTACTATAGATTTTTTTGGTATCAAGAAGCCAGGGGAGGGAATAGGGGGACATAATTTTGTTGACGAACCTGAAATCATTAAAAATTTCACAGCAATGAATAATGATTTTTCGCTGTTGTTAATATCTCTTAAATCCGGCTCTCTCACCCGAGATGAATTTATCAGCGGCGTAGAAACATGCAACAAAATTATCGACGATATGGAAACATTTCATTTGCGAATCATTCAAGTGGTATTAGGTGACAGTAATCCTATAACGAGAACAGAATTTGCAAAACAATATAAAATTCCCGTGAACGATATCCCCACATTCAAACTACCAGGATATAACGTACCAGAACTAAAAAAACTTCTCAGTGATGCCATCGATGTTGGTTTTAAAATAATTCATGATGCATGGAAAAAAACATCATCACCGGAAATAAAAATCCTCAAACACAATAATGACCCAGATGGTGGCGGCAGGCATATTGCTCCGTTCAATGTGAATATTTCATCGGTGATTGCGCTCAATTTAGTGTGTGATGTGATCGAAGGAAGCTATCAAATAAATTTAGAACGATCAAATCAAGCTCAGCAGGGATATATCTTGTATTCATTTGCACCAACAGCTCCTCCAGGGTTTTTAATAATTGAGTCCCCGGTGAATCCAGTCTATATGCGATGTCATAATAATTCATTAACCAGAATTAATTTCAAACTCACTGACCAGTCTAATAATCTGATTGATTTACAAGAGGAGGTGTTAGCGATTAGTCTATTTGTGAAATCATAAATGATTTTCGTCCTAAGGACTTGATCAAATATTCGGTTAAAATCACCGTAAACCTAGAACTGAAAGTTCTAGCAGCAGAGGGGGTGAGTGACAACGACGTTGCGACGCGAATATTTTCAGACAAGGGTCGGAGACTTATTTTTTCGCGAGAAGGGTCTAGTGTTATTTTGGAGGGGGTATAATCAAAAATAAAAACAAAAAAAAGTTGTCTGATTCGCCCCCTCTGCTGCTACCTTACTTGGGCCTTGGAGGCTTGAACCATGAGTGACTATTTCTGTGGTCTTGCTGTAACACAATTGAACTGAATGAACCATTGATTTGGCTTTTTCTTTCCACAATGATTTCAATCGACTATGACTTAATGATTTCTTTCCTCATCACTCCAACTGAATGATTTTGAATAACCTAGGATTTATTAACTTTTTTCCAACTAAATCGAACACAATGATTTTGAATAACCTCGGTCCTAATGATTTCCTTCCTCCTAACTCGAACACAATGATTTTGAATAACCTCGGTCCTAATGATTTCCTTCCTTCTAACTCGAACACAATGATTTTGAATCAAATAGGACTTAATGATATGTGATACAAGAAGTAATAAGAAAAAAGTGTGAAGACAAGAAGCTTTGTAATAATGAATTTTTTATTTTATTTCTCTAGAAAAACAAGGTGAAAATGAGAAAATAAACTTACGAGTTTACGAATCAGATCCAAAAATAATCCAAGAATTAAACAAAATCTCAGAAGTCCTAGTAAAACAATTTCCTAATGTATGGATGTAGTTTCACATGTTTGTAAATTACAATTTCAACGTCATGGAAACTTTTGTTTGTTGCTGTAGGAACATCTGAATATAAGAGCTCATATTCAAGTAATAGCCGTTTATATTCATTCCTTTCTTGCTGTTGCAAATGTAAAAGTTTCTGGTTCCGATTATTCATAATTTCAATTCCGAAAATTCGTTGCTCCAAAATCAAGAGTTTGACGGTATTCTTTCACATAAATCTTCACTGCGTGGTAGAAATTCAAAAGAACAGTTGGTTTAACAAATCAAAGAAAAATAATTTAGGAATTAAACAACAGAAGTCTTAGTAATGAATATGAGATCAAATCCCGATAAAATCCAATATGGAAACCAATAACCTTTGCTGTGGTCAGCGTCGTACTTATGTGTCAATAATTCTTTGTTGAATCGCAGAAAATAATATTCCAGTTCCTTGAATTTTTTGTTATTTTGATAAATGTTCAAGAGTTAATTTAGAGCACCAGTATTTAAAGGAAACCAAACTTGTAATCCAACTATTATTATTACTGCTGCTTTGTAATCATGTTATTATAAGCATTGCCTGGATTTTCATGTTATAGAGTTCTTCTCTAAAGTCCTCTAGTTGCTATTTACATGTTTGTGCATTATTATATTCAACGTTTTAATGATGTATCGTTGTAACGATTCCATAGACGCATTAAAAAAATATCAGGATACTTTGAGGTTATAAAGCATAAAATATTCATTCGTGTCATTCGAACGCTATATGCCGTATCGTGTTTTGTTACAGTCAATATTCCGGCTCCATATAGTGGTGCTGATCATGGTAAAGATACAGTTGAAACGTCTCTATAGTTTTTGTAGAATATAAAACACATGGAATTTCTTCATGATTCTTGATGTCAGGGATATCTAGGCCCAAGGCCCAAGGTGAATTGTAATTAGGTTATTATGTGATTATTAGGAAGACGGACTCTGCATAACACTTCCTGGAAGTCAATTCGAAAGTGTTAAGTGAGTAGGATTTGCAGTTGATTGATCGCTATTTCCGGAACAGTTGAGTTGACATAGCGTCCTCTAAGTATCTAACCTGTCAGGGAATGACACATTTGTTTGGTTTCGGTTTGAAGAGTCTGTATGGTCAGGGCAAGATTCAACCGAGATGACTTTGATTGAAAATCGAGCACAACAAGATGACCAACACGACTTAAAAGAAAGGCATATATTAAGGTACACACGTTCAGGGAGTGAACAGTTTCTTGTCGGAGAGACAGAAAATCAATCATGGAGAGATTGAAAGAAAAATGAACCAGTACAGACGACCTAATGAATTAACACCACATTCATTTAGAATCAGAAGAAAGAACGCGCGTAGAAAGAACATTTCACCCATATCAATAGACAGCCTTTTACAAAACGTCAAATGTGTGCATCAAACTCTCCGTCATCTCTGTTTGGACACAGCACAGCATATTGGAGTAAAAGTCATTTACTTGTGTGCGATTCATTTAATCTAATGCGTTGTACAGACAGATCCAGATCGATCGATCGATCAATCGAGATCGAGATCGAGAGAGAGAGAGAGAGAGAGATCATTGTATGCGTCTGAGGACTGTCTGTAAGCCAACAATGTGATGTACATGCACCGATGTTTTTGATAATTCAAACTGTGTTGATACGAAATTACGTTATGAAGTTTCCTGATTGCTTAGTTTCCAAAACTGACGGTTTCGAACCAAAGCGCGATATTAAAGGCAGATTGTTATTTTCCCGCCTGTGTAAAATTCAGATTATGAGTTTTTAGTGCTTGATACGAAAAGAGGGCGGACATCTATCTTATATGAAGCGATCGACTTAACTATTTTTCTGATCTGGCTGTTTATCAAACTGTCCCAACCTAGGAGACACTATATATTTTCATGTTGTTATATATCCTGTGTAACATAACCCGAATATTGTACCAGTAAATTTGAATGAGACAACTATATAAACGTATCGGATCAAATCTTAACATTAAAAACGAGTTGAAAACGTCTCCACTTCTCACCTGGGATGGAAGTGAACACTATCTTTATAGCCTAATATGAAATAAATGCATTCAGTGAGACGATTTCAAGCTTAATGTTTTCATCCATATCGAAATCGTTATTCTCTCTGACTAAAATTATTTGCACCTTGTTACGTTTATCATGAGACGATATATCTTTGCAGACAGACATACGGACAGTGAATACCAACCTAAATGTGAGACATTTTGAGGCCCAGTGTCACTAGTATGCAAAATTTTGAAAGACTGTTCGGTTTGTATTGTACGCTGTGGAACGTGATAAAATATTGCTGAATAATTAATTTCGCTGACTAGCGGAGTCAACACAACTTTCTGATTCATAATCACCATGGTTAGCAACATTGCGTCCTCCTCGTACAACATATATAATCTGTTCTTGACGTCTCCTTCATCTTCATGCCTAACAACTAACCTTGATTACACACGTTTCTCCTCACTTTTCATCTTGAATAAACTAGATCTAGTTTTCTCCACCTCTTTTAATTTACATCTTTAGCTGATTCACTCTCAGCTTCTGCTTTTTTATATCAAAGTTGTAGCTTTTGTGCACCCTCATTAGCAGCAGGGTTAACTTATTCAGCAATCGCTAAGTGTGTCGCTAAAAATCTATCGTACGTCGTGTTTGTGTCTTACATTTTAACGAAAGGTGGTTGAAGCAGTTCCTATGCGGCATCTCGTTGAAAAGACTGTTAGCATATCATGTCCTCGATAGCACGATGACGTAACTCAATCCGCTGACTCAAACCTTTAAAGAACGTCATCGCGCTGACTACTGCTAGTGTTTTTTTCAAACGGCGTGTATTTTGGAAACTTCGTTGTTATGAAAACAGAGTTATTGGCAAGGGAATTGCCTGCAGCAATTCTGTACACATCGATGTAATACGAACCAGGTATTTAAAATTCATCAAAACCTTTTCGATATCGCTCAGGTAGGGTTTCCCTGTCGCAATGAAACGTCTTAAAATCACATTGGAAATCCGAGTCGCAGCGGCGTAGTAAACATTCTTTGAATTCTTTTGTGCTATTTCGCTGTGGTAGTCTCTTATAATAGCGTCAATTTATATGTTGTCGAGTTCTGAAAACTGTACAAAGCATCACGTGTTACATCAAATAAATTTAGGTTCATCGTAGCTTGATTGACTGAAATAAAGTATGTTACAGTCATTGTTTTGCGATAACAGCTTTTGTTTGTTATCGCGGTCGACCGTATTGTCAAAACAACGATTTTAAGCAAAACGATTTTTGTAACATGAATATTTTGCCGAACTAAGCTCTTCTACAGGCTGTATATGATTTAGGGCTGCTATAGTGAAAACATCTTTTTCAAGCGAATCTCCGAACACTCAGCGCACTGTATTTGTACCTTTGAGGATTTAAAGTATAAATGATCAAGCGGTCGTACATAAACATGTTTTTGAGAAGATTTGTATTACCACGACCGGTCATATCCAAGATCATGTAGTGACAATCCTGCACCAACAAATGAGGCAGGTGGGCTTTCGTTGACGTCTTCGTGTCGAAATTAACGATGCTCATCTTCATGACATATACTACGTTTTATGTTTTTAGCTCTAAAGCACAAAAGGTTTTGTGAAACAGAGTAGAAAATGACAACAGGCTCTGCAAAAAGTGGACCATGTGATAACAGCCATTAATGCATATCCAGCATTATGTGTGCGCAAAACATCTTAAGAACACATTTTCTCGACAGAGTGCCGTTTATTTGTCTAAATATGTTCTGATCATGTTAATCTACTCGTACAAGTATTTTTACATTGTTCATACCTGAACAGTTTTATTTGAAATGGCTTCGACTTCCATTGCTCCTGGACCTGGCAATATTTGCTTTGAAATGATATTTTACTCATTTGTTTCTCACAAAAGAATAGTTATTGAAAGTTATGTTACCAGTTCCAGCAGAAATGGCTGATGGTGGTTTCCTCAGGAAGACGAAAGTGCCAAAACCCGAATTTTGTCTATCCTAAGTAATCCAAAGATGAGAACAACACTGGGCCCTACCACATAGGATAAAGCTGACAATGCCATTTTATGAACCAACTGACTCAATGTATTATTTGAAACAAAGCAACTACAATTTTTCAATCGATTGTAAAATGGACTAACATATATCAGTACATTCATATTCTTAATAGTTTCAGTGGAAAACAGCGAGGTATATCATAGGGAAAACTATTTATATACAAGGGATATATTTGTGATGTCGGTTTTATGAATTTAAATTGCGGGTAATAAGTATATTAAACAAACATATGAATGCATCACTTATATCGGTACAGATGAAGGATTACTATTTCATGTTATGAATACTTAATGAACCTTTATGGACAAAGTATATTGATACTTATATCACACGACGGTTCCCTATATGTCACAAAGATAATAGCATAATATTGTAATATTGGCTACTACTTTCGACTATAACAGTGATTCTTGTATATATATATATATATATGTATATATATATATATATATATATATATATATATGTGTGTGTGTTTGTGTTTGTTTGTGTGTGTGATAATGCTCCACAACATCCAATCCCATGTTGTTATAGGTGTGACACTGACGTAACAAAAATAGTTTAACAAGGACGGTAAGTAACTATGGAGGTAATAACCAACATTGTAACACTGGCCGTAAGAACAAACGGGTTAATACTGACTGTACAAACAAATACTTTCGTTTGGGGTTTTCAATTCGTGAAAATTTTGCTTCTAAATTATTTTCGATTCTTCATTTTCTTTTTATAAAATTTAAATGTCTTTTATTCTACTCTGCCCGAGTTCAAGAATATTATACAAATAGTGAAAAATATAAAGAAAGTACATAGACTGTATAATGATGAAATTAACGAAATGAGAAAAAAAATATTCGAACGCAAGTACAATCGTTTTTTTAGATCACCCCCTATGGAGGAAGAGGAAGATTTGCAGTTTGTAGAAATTAGACGAATTAGGGAATCATGTTTACCAAGAAAGCAACAAACATCACCTGACCCAGGCGTAACCTTAAGTGGTATTTCTTCCTTGACTATGTGAAGAAGAAGTGCTCTTCTTACCTGCCCTAATAATTTTCTTTCCGAGATAGCACAATTAGCAGAGTTCTTATAGGAGGAACGCGAGCGGGAAAATATTCTCCAAAAATAATTAATGAAGTCGCTGATATTTGTCGACGATTATTTCAAGGTTGTATCATGGATATCAGCGTATACCGCTAATTTATCCATGAATCGTTGTTGGTTATCATAGTGACTAATTGGCTCTTGTGACTAATTGTCTGATTAAATATAGCGATAATAAATAAGATGATCATACATCAACGACACCGTGTAACTGTAATGGTCCAAGTAACCAATTCACGATTACATGTCTATAAAGCAACTTACGGTGATGGGCTTGGTACTGTTATTGAAGTGTTAATATGCAAGAATGGTCCCAAAATAGCTCCAATCGCAAAACGATTTGTGATGAATGCTATCAGTTTTATTGGGGAGAAAGCTCCTGGTGTTATTGGTAATACTGCCGGGAATGCTTTTACTGCGTCCAAGGATAGACTAGCACGATTAATTCGATGAAAACCACCGCCACAAGTGAAAATGCCATCTACTGAAATCATGCCCGCGAATGTCGGTAACATAATAAACCAAGCCGTGTATTAAAAACTAGCGGCCTTGATGAATCAAGGATCTGATAAAGTACAAAGAAATATTACTGCAAATATAATAGCACGAAGTTGTTTGACAAGGTCAGTAAGATCGCGATTTATAGAAATATAAAAAAAATGTTTAAACGTATACCTGACACAGCATGAAATGGACGCCGGTTCTCAAAGATGAATCCGCACGTGATTATCAATTTTATTTTTTTATAACACAATAAAACCAAATCAACGATGAAGAATTGAACTTCACGTTCAGGATACAAGTATATATTTATTACCCGCTGAAGCATTTATTGAAATTAGGAGGACAACTTGTAACATTTTGCAACTAATACGCCATATGCAGAGAATTGGCGTGCTGGTTTTGTTAACAATATATATATATATGATTGATGGAAGAGAAATTGCATATATTCAGAGGGATGTTGACATTGTCAAATTAATAGTGGGTTTAGCGAGAAATTCTGATGATTATACAAAAACAATAAATCCATTAATGATGCTTGGAAAAATAATACTGCAAATGCTTATGTTCAGTATGTTAAATAACTGCGGTTGACCCACAACCAGATGATTTTGAACATGAGAATAGACCATCTGGTGATTTTGATATTATAAAAGATGTTAGTGTTACTTACAAATTAGGATTTGCAACACGTGCATCAATGTTGCCGGGACCACGTAGAAGATTTTCATGTGCAATTCCACTATCTCACATTTTCTGTCTTTGCAGAAATGTTAGAAAGGTTATCTTTGGAGCAAAACACTTGGCACTTGTAAGAAAAGGATTTGATAATGATACAATCTGGCAAAGTGCTGGTATTGCTGATGCTGGTAAGAAAGTATTATCAAAAAAAATCATTGTGGATGCCAGTAATGACCCCATCGAACACTGAAGAAAGTAAAAAATTATCATTTATGGATATATGTGTTAAATCATTACTACGATGGCTAAAAACAACAATATATATTATTCAGAGTAATATTAACGGTCTGTTTACATGGCATATATCATAACAAGGTGTTACTACGCCACGACATATATTTGTTGCTCTACAAGATCAAACACGATTAAATTCTCAAGAGAGAAGTCATGATAAACTCGATGTTTCTTAGTCTCAGTAAGAATAAACGGCCAACAGGAACCAGCTGAAAATATTTTTTCTTAATTTGGGACAAAACAAATTAGCACGTGCATATCATCGTTTGATGACATATATGGGACGTGATCAGAATGTAGATACCGGTCTGCAAATATCATAATTAGGTTTTACAAAAATGTATTCGATGTATTACTTTTCGTTGGAACATCTTGATTTAACACGTCATACTGTTGTTGATATACACTTCCGAGTTGGTGTAACTATTCGAGTTGCTCCGACCCGGTATTCCTAATTACAGAGCAATTGCTGTTATACTCAGTGACAAATTGATGTTACTTGAAGGTGCTGGTGGATGAATGAGAGCCAATGATTCACCGGTAGAAAATTAGTAACACAATTACATCACTCGTCATGTTAATGTTACTCTGACTCTGAGTCAAATTAAAAAACTACAATCAGCGTCAGTGAAAAAATCCGGAATCACAATGACACTAAAACAGTTATATTACAGGTGGTCAGAATAAACTGTCACTCACATAACTGCAAATTAAACAATGCTAAACATGAAGAAAATAAAACGGAAAATCTTTAGCACCGGGTGCTATTGAAAACTATGTATGCATCACACAGGCTGCATGGCATGACTCATTATTAACTTATATCATTGTATCACACAGGCTGCATGACATGACTCATTAATAACATATATCATTGTATCACACAGGCTGCGTGGCATGACTCATTAGTAACATATATCATTGTATCACATAGGCTGGATGTCATGACGGAATCGTGACAAATATCAAAGTCAGGTCATTGTGAATGTTATGTATAATAATTTATTTATCCTGTTGATGGATATCTATGTAGGTTGTCCCTTAGTAGACATTTGCAAGACATTAAAATATAAATATTTTCATAGCATGCAGCATATTAAAAAAAAACAAAAAGATTACTTCATGCCTTGTGAATGAGGGCAAGGTTATATCACAAGTATTACCTGGACACTTCCACTTTCCGAAGTATGGTAAACTAAATATATTGGTCTAGTTTCGTATGTAATACAGTAAGTTAGTCTAAATTACAGATATAATGAAAGATTAATTCTAGCAAATTCCATGTTGTGTCAAAAAATCGTCAGTTTTGACTAGTCCGATTGGTCTATTTAGTAACACAGCATCATGACACTCTAAGGCGGAAGGAAAGCAGCAGAGAGGGTGAATCAGACAACCTTTTTTTCGGTTATTTTTATTATACCCTTAAAACGGTACGAATAGACCCTTCTCGCGAATAACCAGAAAAAAAATAAGTGTCCGACTCTTAATGATTGTTGTCTGAAAACATGGGATACTGTATTCGCGTTTTCGTTGATGAATCATAAATGCCGCAATGATGTTGTCACTCACCCTCTCTGCTGCTATGGGTTAACCGAATATTTTATCAAGTCCTTACTACGACGAAAATCCCCTTAGGATTTCACAAACAGACTAATTTGTAAAACCTCATCTTGTAAATCAATCAGATTATTAGACTGGTCAGTGAGTTTGAAATTAATTCTGGTTAATGAATTATTATGACATCGCATATAGACTGGATTAGTTGGATTCTCAATAATTAAAAATCCTGGAGGAGCTGTTGGTGCAAATGAATACAAAATATATCCTTGCTGAGCTTGATTTGATCGTTCTAGATTAATTTGATAGCTTCCTTCGATAACATCACATACTAAATTGAGCGCAATCACCGTTGAAATATTCACATTGAACGGAGCAATATGCCTGCCACCACCATCTGGGTCATTATTATGTTTGAGGATTTTTATTGTTTTTTTCCACGTATCATGAATTATTTTGAAACCAACATCGATGGCATCATCGAGAGATTTTTGTAGTTCTAAGAGATTATATCCTGGTAGATTGAATTCGGACATATTTTCTACGTTTACATGATATTTTGTCGCAAATTTTATTTTCGTGTTAGGGTGTCTGGCAATGGATACCTCTCGTATGATTAGTGAATGAAATATATTCATGTCACTGAGGATTCTATTACATGTTTCTATGACGCTGATAAATTCATCTCGGGTGAGAGTACCGGATTTAAGGGATATTAACAACAGTGAAATATCGTTATTGAAAGCTGTGAAATTTTCAGTGATTTTATCCTGTCGAGTTATGTAGTATTTTCCCCCTCCCTCATCTAATTCAGTGAAAAAATTCAATTTGTCATAATTGCTATAGCTTTTTATTAGATTGTCAAGTTTTGTCCTGTCTGTGACATAATCAGTTATTTTGGGTTCTGGTAAATCAACGGTTTTTCCCCCGGGTGGGATTTCAGGCCATCCCAGTACGGTTCTAATAGAACTCTGATAGATATCTACGACGTAACCCTCTGTGCTTATTTCAATGGCAGATGATAGTGTTGGCTCATGAACCGTTATAGCTATTTTTGATTCTTTTCCAGTAATCGATTTTATTCTACGCGCGAATTCATTATTGATTTGTTCGATTTGGTATGATCCGGTTGGTATGGAAACAACATTCCAGTCTGGGGTACCGTCGGGTTTATTCTTATTTGCAAATACCAGTGAATTATTGGGTTGTTGACCACCAAATGATTTTGACCTAATATTTGGCCAACTTTGGTATACTCGTAATTTTGCTAGCGCTATCTCCTTCACTGGGACCGGAGAGGGGAAATTCACACTGAATTCTGGATTCGTTGAGGTTATTGAGATCATGCTTGTTTGTACTGGGTTCGTGTTCTCCACTATTTGTTGAAGTAATTCCATCTGTGTTGTCATTGTTATTATACTCATGTTGTATTTCTAATTTTGACATCGCAGAATCATATATATCTACCATCGCTGAAAACTCACTCTCTGATATAATTGTATCATCGAGCGATGACGATATCAATGAGGATAATTGCGAGTATGCAGTAGACACAACATGAAATTGAATTATGTAGTCTTGTAGTTTCCGTTGGCTGCATGAGGATATTTTTTTTTGTGATTATTGAAATAATTCCAGCGATTGTTGTTGCCGCAGAAATGCAAATTGGAACAGCTATCGGAGCCATCATTGTCACTGAAGACAGTATAATACCAGCTCCGGTGATTACACCACTCACAGCGTACACAGTAACATCAATTGCGGTAATTCTCCTGCGGTATTTTTTAATTTTCATTGCATACTCCTCAGACAAGGTTTTGAGTCTAGTTTGATACTCTCTGACCTGATCATAGCGATATTGCGATGATGAAATCATTTTTATTTAAATACGCTATCGTTTTCAATTACGATTTACTTAAATCCGCTACGAATTCCACATACCATGTTGTTGAACTCATAACCAAATTTTTATCAGTGGATGCTATCATGAATTGTTCGGTTGTATCCTTATCAATGATTGTTGATATCGTATTGTCGACACCATATGAACTCGACGATAATATATTAAATTGAGTCGTTGTCACTAGTGTTAATCGATAAATACCCTTAACGGTTGCAGTGATGTCTAATTTGTTGTTTGCAGGTGTCCACACAAATGATCCGTGTTGGATAGTGTATACTACGTTGTTAGTTTTCTCATGAGGAATTTTTGTTTTTTCAATAACTGTTATCATCCTCGAAAAATCGCCTTTGACGGCTTCGATGAAGTTTTTCGTCTCATCGATGGATTTTTTAATATCAGGGAGTTTTAGTTCAATTTTATCGAATGTAGTTCCAATAAATTTATCAATGATATTTCTACGAAATGCGGTAAACTGTTTTATGTGTTCTTCGGTTTTAGATTGAAGTGTTGCTAGTTCTAACGCAGAATCGTTGAGAGTTTTAAATCGATCTGTAATCGTCGAAAAAGTACACCCGGTTTGAGTTTACCCTGATCGGAAAATAACGCGATAGTATCCTCGATTGCATTTTGTTGTTTAACCAAAATATCATCCA
Organism: Unio delphinus; assembly: GCA_029339505.1. NCBI lineage: Eukaryota > Metazoa > Mollusca > Bivalvia > Unionida > Unionidae > Unio > Unio delphinus. Next base: position 700,230 of record JAQISU010000065.1, read on the forward strand.
GAGAAATATTACTGGTTTTCAATTTACCCTGATCGGAAAATAACGCAACGGTGTTCTCGATTGCGTTTTGTTGTTTAACCAAAATATCATCCAGAGAAATATTACTGGTTTTCAATTTACCCTGATCGGAAAATAACGCGATAGTATTCTCGATTGCGTTTTGTTGTTTAACTAAAATATCATCCAGAGAAATATTACTAGATTTCAATTTACCCTGATCGGAAAATAACGCGATAGTATTCTCGATTGCGTTTTGTTGTTTAACTAAAATATCATCCAGAGAAATATTACTAGATTTCAATTTACCCTGTTTGTCTTGAAATACAACTATTTCATTCGGGTCAACACTTGTTAAGTTCAACGTCTCAGTGATTTCATCTTTAATTTTTTTTTATATCCTTGATAGAATCAGGAGTTGCAGTGTCATCGGGTTTGGGTTTCAGAGGTCTCCCCCAAATATCAATCATGTTATTGTAAAACTCTTTCTCTCTCTAAAAAGCGATTGCTGGTGTAGTCATTAACGACAATGTGTGGTGATTTTCTAGATGCTGAAATAGCGTCAAGGACATTTAATACTTCACTGCCGCATATTGGTGGGTCATTGATTTGTTGTGTTGGTAGCGTAGAATACCAAGTCTTCATTGGAAATTGTTTTATGTAACGCATAAACTCTTTTGGTGGGGCTAATCCATATGAATCAAAATAGACAATCCCACGTGGATCAATAGCGTATGCAACCCAGTGAGTTCCAGGTCCGGTGCTGTTATCGAGATTAATAATACCTGTTTCAATTTTATTTGGTTGATGTGGTAATTGATCTTTCATAAAAACACCTCTGAAATGTTTAATCGCTAGTTTTTTAGCAGCATCCATTAAATCAAAATTGGACATTGGAATCATCGAAGATTTCTGAATTAATAAATCGTTCCTGGTAGTCTCAGGCCTGATCCGTGAACGGATTTCCCGCTGTACCATGAATACGGGGTTCCTGGTAGTCTTAGACCCTTTCCGCTGTACCATGAATACGGGGTTCCTGGTAGTCTTAGACCCAATCCGTGAACGGATCGTCCCTTTTTTTTATACCCTCGACCTTTCTTCGGTTCATATGATTCAGCAATGCTCTGTACCGCATTTGTTCCCAAGCCTCCAACTACCCCCAATGCGGCCGCTTTTGCTACTGCTGGGGCTGCTGCCGCAACCAATGCTGGTATTGCAGCAAACAACGGAAATATACCACCTGTTTTTATCATATTTTTGATAGCAGCCGCAGAGAGTGTGATCTGAACTCGTTTTTTATCCTTGAAAGCATCATTGAAATGTTTCACTTGACGAGTTGTCAGTGGCAATTTATTTTCCCCGCCATTCATTTGATTAGGTTTCAACGTGATTGTGGTTCCACATTGTTTAGCGGATTTTGATTGCAATTTTTTTAACTGACCAGGTGTCAATGACACATTGATATTACTATATGACATTATACAAATACAGATTGATTCTAATGGAAAAATCCTTCGGATTTTCAATCAAAGATTTTCCACTGGTGCATCAATAAATCTCATTCGTCCACCAACACCTTCAAGTAGCATTGATTTATCACTGAGAATGACAGCAACCGCTCTATAATTAGCAATACCACCAGGACGGGTTACACGGGCTCTAAAGTGTATATCAACGACAGATTGTCTTGTTAAATCAAGATGTTCCAGCGAAAAGTAATAAATCGGATAGAGGTTTTTGAAATCCATTTGTGATATTTGCTAACCAGTATCGATATTTAGATCACGTGCCATAAATGACAACAGGTTATGATAGACACGTGCAATATGATTTTGACCGTAATCAAGTTGCACATCTTCAGATGGTTCCTGTTGTCCGTTTATTCTCAGCGAGACTTCATTAACACCTAACTGATCAAATATCATATGACTTCGTTGTTGATTACCAACTCGTGCATTATTCTGTAATGCAATAAATATATGACGTGGAGCTGAAACCCCTTGTTTTGATGCCAGGTGCCATGTGAATGTACCATCAACATTGTCTTGTTTAGTATCCGTAGTCACTGATAACCAACTCAATAACGACTTTCCTCCTTGGTCCATAAATGATAACAATTTTTCTTCTGCGGTAATTGATGGAGTTAACACTGGCATCCATAATGCTAGTTTTGTTAAAACGACTTTACCATCAGGAACACCAGCCTCATGCCATATTGCATCATTATCAGTACCCTTTCGTACAAGCGATATTGTGTGTTTAGCTCCATAAATAACTTTTCGGACGTTTCTACAGAATCCGAATATATGATGCAGTGGAATTTCACATGAAAATTGTCGACGCTGTCCTTGTAATGTTGATACACGTGTTGCAAATCCTAGATTGTAATTAGTAATAGTATTTATGACATCAAAATCACCAGCTGGTCTTGTATATCCGGCTGGTGCTGGATTAACTCAAGAAGCATGTGTTGCCTTGACTCTAGAATACTGGTTGTGTTCAGGGTTATCAGTAATATCCTTAGAAAACATCATAGATGGACCCGCTGATCTTGTATAATCATCAGAATATCTTGCTAACCCTATGATTGTTGTAGCAACATCAACTTCACGGTCAATGGATTCAATTTCTTTTCCATCAATGAGATATCTAGCGCTTTCAAATAACGCCATGATACCGTTATTGACAAAACCAACTCGGGTAGTTTGGCTAATGTCATATGGAGGATCATTATTTGCGGCATCATTTGTTACAAGTTCTCCTTCTACTTCAATAAACGCTTCACAAGGCAAAAAGTATTTACTGGTATCATGAACTTGAAGTTCAATTCGTGATCGGAGATCGGGTTGTATTGCGTGATAAGAATAAAATTGAAAATCGCGTACAGAATCATCTTTACGCACTGGGGCATCCATATCAAATGCTGGATCAGATGACCTTTTGAACATTTTATTCTATTTATCAGATTCTAAATCGGATTTTCCATTTCATCGTGAAAAACGCTAGCGTTTTCTACGTGGTTTTTTAAAGCCACTTCCTGCTATCATGTTTGCTATCATGTTATTTTGGTCCTCTTGATTTACCATCGACGCTAATTTTTCATCTACTGCGTTATTTATAATTTTACTAACACTTGCAGGCATCTCTGCTGTAGATGGCAATGGTACCTGTTTCTTTTTTCGTGATTTTACTAATGATGTTATTTTATTCTTCGCAGTTGAAAACGCTTTCCCGGCAAGATCTCTAACAGTACTAATACCCTTATCACGAATAACATCAATGGCTTTCATTCCTAGTTGTTTAGCTAACGGCATCACTTTTGGGGCCATTCTTGTAAATAACCCTGCAATGGTATTACCTAAACCATCTCCGTAGTATGCTCTATAAACTGGAAACCGTGAATTAACTACATAGACGGGGGTTGGTTTATCATGATTGTAGTGTATAATCATCTTGTTATAAAACTAGTAGTTTTTTAATTAGTGATCAATCGCTGTAATAACCATGGGCATCTTTGTGATTTTCAACTAACTCAGCTATGAGTTCTCGATATACATTAATGTCCATGATACCACCGGCAAATAATCGTCTACAGATATCAGCTGCTTCATTAATTATTTCCGGTGAGTTATTTCCGGCTCGTTTCCCTCCGATGAGGACTTCTAACCGTGATATATCACTGAGAATGTTACCAGGACAAGTAACGCTAGTGTTTTCAACTATTCCGCTACCTAAATACTCATCTTCAGTTGACTCCTCTTTACCAAAAAATCCAGTTGGATACTCTACTTTTCTCAATACTTTGTCTTTAAAACTCTCAAAATCATTGCGGTTACCTTCTGTGATTCTAAATCTACCACGGTTTGCCAAGTATACTTTTTTTATCCAATTCTCGTCGTTTTTTATATACTCTTTATACCCTTTGTTTACAGCTATTTCTCTTTTATCGAGTGAAAAATTCCGCGCGGTAAAGTTAATTAAATCATTGTCATCTTTAAAACTTTTAATTATGTTGTATGCATAGTTTGTAATTATAGTTTGCGGTGAATACATTTTTGCTATAGTAACGTCTTCTTCCTCTTCTTGTTTTCTTGCAATAGCACCTAGTTCTTCTAGTACTTGCTCTTTTTTTTGTTGTTGCCGTGAAGTAGCTACTATATCCACTGGAAGTGTTTCTAAAGACTTTTTTGTTTGTTTAGTTCTTTTTGCTATTTTTTCTAACACAGGGAGAAAAGTCTCTTCTTGTTTTTTTCCTTGCTCAGAGATTGTTGACACTATCTGTTTCGTTGTTGTAGTTATTGGTTTAAACAACTCTTCAGATCCTGCAGCAAAATCAGTCTGAAGACTCTGTCGTTCTTGCAGTTTATTCCTGACAGAGTCGCGAATTGGTATAAATTTCTTAATTGCACCTAGTCGCTCACGAGCCAATCGGGTCGTTAATGCTTCATTGACCATTATTTGAAATCAGAAACCATTTTTCAATTGTAAAACAATTTTTCCCATCGATGATTCCATCCTTAACGGTCCAATTTTTTATTGCTGTGAAATATTTTTATTTTTTATCCATTGATTTTGCCTGTTTTTGACAGTTTTGGTGCCATTTTGGTGGTTTTCAGTTGAAAATCTCAAAGAGATTTTACAGTCAAGTAGTCGATTTTACATGGGATTTTCCATAAGGAAAAGCAGTTAAAACTCATTTTTGATGATTTTTAGCCATTTTTTTATCAATTTTTGCCTGTTTTCGTCATTTTTCATCGATTTTCATCAAAAAACCTCGTAGGGTCAAGTAGTCGATTTTGCATTGGATTTTCCATAGAGAAAAGCTGTTAGGATTCTATTTTATTTTCGCAGTGTGAAATATTTTCACTGATTCAATCAAAAAATGACAAAAAAATGAAAATCTCAAGGAGATTTTACTGTCTGACAAAATCTTTTGAGGGTCGGTCAATCAAAATAGTTCATTTTCTTGAATTAACGCTCGTAAGTTTCTAATTTTAGAATTAACTTCCTTTTTCAATTCATATTCGTTACCCAATTCTTTTCGTATTCCTTCCACGATAGTATATAACGGAACAAACACACCTACTTCACTGGAAAATGCAAGAGAGTCTCGAATAGAATTTTGAATTTTTTTGATGAGTGCATATTTCTTTGGTAACATATACTTGTTAGTGCTAACTCCGTATTCTATATCCTGAAAATCCGACTTGATTTGATCAGGATTTAACCCATCTGACAATTTAATATCCTGATTTTTCAATTTTGCAATTTCAACTATGATGCTATTCATATTTTCAGAATTCATATATGATAATACATATTTCTAATTCATTTTTCAAAAATAAATGAGCCGTTAATATTTTCAAAATTCAGTCTGTATATATAAATATCTTTTTTAAAATTAATTCTGTATATATAACTATATTTTTTAAAATTAATTCGGTATATATAAATATATTTTTTAAAATTAATTCTGTATATATAAATATCTTTTTTAAAATTAATTCTATATATATAAATATAAATGCAGACAAAAATAAATAACAACCATGATGAGCGGTTATCAGTCATTTGGCCCCCTTGATATAGGCCACTGTGTCTTTCATAGGGTTCTTTCTTTGAGTATTTCCATTTTTTTTCTGAGATTTCTTCGATCTCGATTTGACCCTATTTGGCCGGTAATTCATTTTTGAACACCATACGGGGCTACCCAAATGTGACGGAGAGCTAATTACATCCATGGATGTTATTTATTTTAGGCCATTTATATTTACATTCACCGGAAACATATTCCCCTAAGAGTGAATCTAACTCGTCAAATAACGGGTTAGAATCACAAGAGGGTATGTTTACGTGAAATGACCTAGAGGTTACATATATACGACAACACATCTTTGGAACTCCTTGGTTGCCTTCACATCCAAGTAAGCCCAAAGGAAACCCGAAACATACATCTCCGGAAGGGAGGCCTAACGTGGCAAACGCCATCTTAGACCGCCCAGAAGATATGCTTGGGGTGACGTCACAACATATACTTAATTAAGGACAGCACAAATACCGTATATATCTCCACTCGAGTGTTGTGGCAAATTGTAGGTATACATATACTTAATTAACTTAATTAAGGACAGCACAAATACCGTATATGTCTCCACTCGAGTGTTGTGGCAAATTGTAGGTATACATATACTTAATTAAGGACAGTACATCTCCACTCAGATTGTAGGTATACATATACTTAATTAACTTAATTAAGGATGGATTATAATTCAATGATGATGTAATGATGATGGGACGGCTCAAGACATCACAAACATGAAACGACGGGGCTGATTTTCTACGGCCATCCGACCAATCAAAGCAACCCATGAAATTAAACCCGGTTGCATGATTGAGAAAAGTCAACCACGCACACGTGTCAATGGCGTGGGTTATTTTTTGACTGGTCGGATTGGCCTTTGAAAGCCCCAGCTTTAAACCTTTCATTTAGTATATAAGGTGACTAATACAGCAGCGTCAATCCACAGAGTGTGTTATTTTATTTTCTTGAATTACTTGTTAATGGTACTTCACAGTATTTAAATGAGACAGAATATTTGCATAAAGCACTAAAAAAAAGAATATAATCGTTTGAAAACATTTTATATTTGATTTCTTTTCTAATTAATTATAGCCCAAGCCGCTGAATCACAATTTAAGGGGAAATAACCCGACACCATCTAAGGGAGAGAGTATATAAGGCGACTTAATACAGCAATCCACAGGGTGTGTTATTTTATTTTCTTGAATTACTTAGTAATGGTGTTTCACGGTACTTAAATGAGACTGAATATTTGCATTAAACACTAGAAAAAAGAATATAATTTTTGAAAACATTTCTTTTCTTACAAAACAATGCCCAGCCGCTGAATCACAATAACCCATAAAACAAGTTAACAATCTAAGGGAGAAAGTATATAAGGTAACTTAATACATCAATCCACAGGGTGTTATTTTATTTTCTTAAATTACTTATTAATGGTGTTTCACGGTATTTAAATGAGACAGAATATTTGACTTAAACACTAAAAAAAAAGAAAATATTTCTTTTCTTATAAAACAACACCCAGCCGCTGAATCAAAATCTAAGGGAGATAACTTCCTTGGTTATATCCATTGGTTATATTTAAGAGTTGTCTCCCTTGGTGTTATAGACATACGAAAATCGAATTTTTTGTCCTGTCTCTTTTGAAATGGCCTGTAGATTTGGTAAAGAATTATTCTGAGAATCGGAATCAATATGATCAATAACATAACCATCCTTGATCAATCCATTAAACACCTCGAAGACGAATCTGTGACAGAGATATTTTTTCTTCCCAGCACTAAACATCAAATACCCTCGATTAGTCACAAATCCAACTGGATTCTTCAATCTGCGGTTTCTGATAATACCATCACGGGATGCTTCATAATTAACAAGCACGGGGTGAAGTCTGAATTCTTGGTTCATTTGTATAATAACACTATTTTTTCTAATTCATTGTTTGGTTTAATTATAAGTCTCTGTATATAATCTTGAGGAGTCTTTATGATTTTGTCATCGTTGGGGTCAATGACAGTATTTTTTATTCTTTTATCATAATAGCGTTTTAGTTCCCTGTATCGTTTGCCGCCACACCTAAGACATAATTGCGATTTTCCCCTGACCCCAACCCCACATCGAATACAGGGTAACGGACCAAGGCTTCCACGACGAAAGCTTTGCATATGATACCAACAGAATTCATTTCTGCATGATTTGTTACACGGTGTCACTGATCCAATCATAAGCCATTTGCAATGATTCATTATACTTAAATCTTTCATTTAAATGCTTGTTTTAATTATAGTATGGAGGAGTTCGAGAGATTATCGAAAATTAAGCCCTGGAAAAGTGTTCAATTCAATCTTGATAGAGTTTCTGATACACCAAAGAATACAATTCTTGATAGAACCTTGATTAGTAAAATCAGAGACTGTTTTAATGAATTCAAGCGTGATGGGGCAGCCCATTGTTGGTCAACATTTCGAATTGATGGTGTTGTTGACGCTACCATGAATGATGAAAAAGCAGCAGTGATAATCTCACGTCTTGGGGAAGAAAGAAATTTTTTTTCGAATAAAATTCCTTATCCGTGATAATGGAAAATGGATCATTAGGGACAAATACGAGCCTATTCTTAAGGACAAAAAAACTGTCACTGTGACTCAGGATTCAAAACCAGGAATTTTGACTGGACATGATAAACCCTACTACGAAAAATCTTATCCTGTCACAGTAGTTGTTTACGGGATATATCCACTCAATGACAAACCTGATATTGCAAAACTAGCACCCATGAAATATTCGACAGGGCTCAATTGTGTAGCAACACGAATAATAGAACACTTCACAAATGCGTCCCGGGGAAATAAACTAACTGATCTAAGACGAAAAAAAATAACCGAGTGGGAGTTCACGGTAAAACAGCATGGGGCAACAATTCAGGATATAACTAAATTAGAAAAATCATTAAGATTTCCAATATCGGTAAGGACAATCACAAGAGAAGTATTATACGAATCGAAATATAAATCACAGGGAGCTCCCATTGAAATTATTGATCATAACGCACACGCGTGGTCATCTGCAGTAACAATATTCCCACGGGATAGAACCGTAAAATATCTATCCCAAACCGAAGAGTTTTTTTCAGAGCAGAAATTATTTGATGCTATTTACCATTTGAGTAAAAACGATCCTGTGTCAGTGTGGCTATTTCATAGTACTTCAGACGAAGAATGCAAATTTGATCAGTTTGTAAGGCCTAACGGAGAATTATACCGTACTGAAGAGCTGCAGAATCAAATGAAACAACTAGCTAGTGAGTTTTCTGGGGACGGAGAAGACAACGATCAATTATTAGCAAACTGTTTCACAGTACCATCCATTGCAGCACATTTTGCTAGAAAGAAAAACGCGTGGAAACCAACACGAAGTGAGTTTTTATCAGATGTCAAATTGTCCTGTCTTGAATACAGCCACGGCGGATTATGGAACACAAAATACACCGCTGATACCGTTATTTCCGTTGATATGATTGCGTGTTATCCAGGAAGTTTTCTTGGGTATGGAGAATGCGAGAAATATTTCAAACGATTTGGACACCCTACACACGAAATGACCCTTGTTGCTATTAATGGACCACTTCCTGATTTTGATTTAACCGGATTCGCTTGTGTAGTATCATTTGAAATGGCTACAGGACTTCATCCGTGTAGTTATCTTTGGATTGGTAAACACATGTCTGAAAAACACTGGATGCCAATAGTGTTATTACGGTATATGCTTGATTGTAAGATGTTAAAATCATTAATTGTCAGTGAAGCAATTATATCCTATCGAGCACAGAAATCAGTCTGGTTACCACAACCTGATCTAGAAAAAATAATTAGCGAAGAGCGAAAACTGTTTCCAAATTTCAGTGAACAACAAATCATGGATTGGTCCCAACAGTTATTTGAAATCAGAAACAATGAAGCAAAAGACCTTGGACGAAGAACAATCGGTAAATTTACCCAAGGTGGCAAAGATGATAATACGAGATATTCTTCACGATTGATTATAGACAATGCTGAATACGATTTTGTAATCACGGATTTAACGAATAGGGGGCTATATGTCAATCGTAAGGACGCATTTATGTCCGATGGAACCAAATTGGGTACAATTGTTACTTACACTGATGGATACAATCCGCAGTACACACATTTGAGAGCTTCTATGCTTGGTTATGCTTCTATCAATCTGTTTTCAATGATCAATAGATTTCCTACCACCGCAGTTAGAGTTGCTACTGACTCATTTTACATAAATAGCAAAATGGCTGATTTTAAGGCTACTGGCAACGAGAATTGGGGTCATGGAGAATTAAGAAGGAAATGCTTCATGATTATATTCCATCAGCAGATGTTACCATTGAAAATAATTACTTAGAAAGCAATCAGTGTTCAGAATTTTCTAGTGCACCACCGATTTCTGATCCAATCTGTAGATATAAAACAGTTTATTTAAACGGCTGTGGTGGATCAGGAAAAACAACCCGGGCAATTGAGTTATTCCGTAGAAACGCTAGCGTTTCCAATCCAAACATGATTGTGCTAACACCGACTCACAGACTTGCAAGAGAAATGATACAGAGAGGGGTAAATGCCTGCACTTATCATAGTTTCTTTAGATGGAAGGGAGATAAATGGACTCCTGAGCGCATGGGAGAGAAATTTATTCCTGAAATTATCATTTGGGATGAAATAGACACAGTGTCCGAAGATGTCTTAAAAATATTTCTTGAGTGGTTGTTATTGAAGAATACAAAAGTCGTCATGTGCGGTGATCACGGCCAACCACCACCATTTGTCGGTGCATCTCCCCATGAATGGCTAAAAGGTTATGTAGACTATTATGAAGAAATTGATACCGATCATAGATCACTTGATAAAGAATTAAAAGAATTTAAGAAACTAATTAGATTACAACCGGATAAAATCCAGTGTGAAATAGCCCGTGAAATAATTTCGGAAACTCCCATGAATGAGTTTTGGGAAGCGTGGAGACCAAATGATTTAATCATTGCAAGTAGAAAAATAGTCAGGGACACACTTCAGATGAAGTTATTTGAATTGCATAAACAAAAATTTGCAACACTTCCAGTGCCCCTCTGTTATAGGCCATCAGATACACGAAAACAGAACATCGAAGTTGATATTCCAGGACAGAGTGAAAAGCAGATTCTCGTATTAAATGATATTGTGCTGGTTGATATCAATGTCGTTGAAGATGCATTGCGTGCTAATAAATCCCCATGGACGCTAGGTTATGCAGCAACAATACACTCTTCACAGGGATTGACTATATCGGATACAATTGTTTGGATGGTAGATAATCGCATAGAATGGTCGAATTTAGCCTATCTCGCAGTGTCTAGAGTACGAAAAATAAATCAACTTCGAAGAATTGTCTTCGATGATGAAATCATTGGTGGCGATGATGAAATCATTGGCGATGATAATGATATTATTGATAAAAAACTATCCGGTTACAAACAACAAGACAAAAAAAAACAACGAGAATTTGATATTGATGCTGAATTAATAATCACTTTGAAGCAACAACAAAATAATCACTGCGCAAGTTGCAATTGTATGATGCGTTGGCAGTATTCGGATAAGGTTCCTCGCCAATTCACCGTTGACAGAAAAAATAACAATCTCGGTCATGTCAGAAATAATGTGATGTTGACTTGTCTTGAGTGCAATAGACGCAAGGGTGCTAGTTAAGCCCATGCGGTGGTAGTTGAGTATCCTCAGGTATCACTTGTAATTGTTGTCTACTAAAACCCCGTTGAGGGGCAGTTGAATCCAGTTTATAGATTGGAGGTCTACCCGTAGATCGTGTTATACTAGATATCTTGTGTGCAGTAACACTCCAAATAGGATCAGTAGCCCTTTTTGTGCCACCCTCAAGCTCTCCTGGTTCGTATAAGTACCTCACAATGACATTACTACCAAGAATTGGTTGGGAAACGCTAAAATCTTTTTGAATTTCCATTTCAGGTATTGACTTCTTTTTAATCGCATTGATAGGTTTCAAATTAATTGTTCTAGTAATCTCGTTATTCAGTGCAGTAATCACAGCTGGTAACCTTTTAACCCATTCACGGGATCTTTTTTCTTGGATGAATTCTTTTGCGTATTGATATCCAAATAACCGCTCAGCAAGGGTTTTATCAAACCGTTCTACAATTGCCTGATCACGATGTAGCGCAGTATGTCCTCGTCTGATAGTGACTTTATGATTTTTCATTATTGATAACACTGCACCCTGAAATTCTTTGCCGGGATCAATTTGTAATAGATTTGGTCAGTGCAGAGGACTCCTTCGATAAATCCTTTCAAATGCAGAAGCCACTTCAGTGGCTGATTTTGTTTTTAACGGTTCTGCTTCTTTGTATCGACTTGCAATATCAACTACGGTTAATGCGTATTTGTAACCACGATCATGTGGCAGAAATAATATATCAGCCTGATGAACTTCATTGGGTCCGGTCACATCAAAATGCGAGAAATTGATTTGTTTAGGCGGTGGTAGATAAATTTGCCATAGTGCCTGTTTGGATAACCAATGAGCCGCAGTGGTTTTTTTTCACTTTTGCAGCGCTAGCGAGTTTATGGATTGCTGATTTACCCCTCCAGTATCCTCTTGGGGAATAATAAATAGATTCCATGTTGTTATTAATTACCAGCACCTAACATCAATTTACTTTTCATAGCCGATTTTATCAAAAAGGAAGCCAATTTTTCTTTGAAAGATTTATCAGAAATAGCATTTAACGCATGAATTAATTTCACATCTGCTAGATGCCCGTGCTGCAGATTACTGCTTTTATAAGATACATCATGAAGGTGACAGGCCTTATCAATAGCGTTTATTGGTTCCTCACCGGGTCGGGGCTGATTTTGATCATTGAGTCTGATATCAAGTCTTGTTCCCGGTCCACAGTAGCTATATCCTGGAAGGTGCTTTTCTCCAGGGTATTTTGCCCATGGGGTTCCAGGGAGTTTAGTTAGCTTGGCTGCGATATCACCTCCTCGTTTTTTTTTAAAGGTTCCTTGAGTTCCTTGGGTTTAGAAACAAATCTAAATTTCTTTGTACTACATTGTACGCATTTACCAGAAAGCGCTGATCGGTTATTTTTAGTTGTAATCGTCGTCAAGTCATCTGTGCCAGTACGTTTTTTACACTTCAAACAATATAGATCCATAATTTATATATAACGGCATGAATATAATTGATTATTCAGCTACCCGACGACGGGAACCTACTAAACATCATGAAATGTTGCCGAATTCAATTAGAATGATTATAATCGGACCATCTGGAAGCGGAAAGACACAACTGCTACTTAATTTGATAACGAGATGGATGAAATGGAACAAATTGTATTTAATAGCCCCGAGTGTAGACGATCAGCGATGCTATGAAGTGCTAAAGGATTTTAACGAGAAAGCAAAAGAATTTCAAATCGATGAAGATTTTATTGAGTTTATTACTGATATAGAGGAAGCCCCGAGCATTGATGCTATTGATGGAAGTATTAACAATTTAGTGGTATACGATGAAATCATGTTAGATAATCAAAAAAATCCTGCTAGAATATTTTCCCGAGGCAGGCATAAAAACACTGATGTGATATATGTCACTCAACGATACACTCAGATACCAAAAGTGATCAGAGATAACTGCAATGTGTTGTGTGTATTTAACGGCGTTGATACTCATACGCTACGAAATATTCATCAGACCTGGTGCAGCGGTGATATGAATCATAATCAATTTAGAAATTTCTTTAGTCACGCTCAGTCAAAACCACACGGATTTGTGACAATAAATTTAGCAGACCCTCGAACACGATATCGTATCGGACTTGATAAAATATTCGGTTAACCCATAGCAGCAGAGAGGGTGAGTGACAACATCATTGCGGCATTTATGATTCATCAACGAAAACGCGAATACAGTATCCCATGTTTTCAGACAACAATCATTAAGGGTCGGACACTTATTTTTTTTCTGGTTATTCGCGAGAAGGGTCTATTCGTACCGTTTTAAGGGTATAATAAAAAATGACCGAAAAAAAGGTTGTCTGATTCACCCTCTCTGCTGCTAGGAATGAAAATTTTTATTACATCATATTGCTTCCTTGGCAATACATCACAAACTTGTACAATTGTGTATGAATTTATAAGCCTGAAGCATTGTATCCTGTCTTAACTATTTCATAATTTGATCAAGCTATTGCAGTCGTGTTACAACTTTCGATCAATCAAAATATTCATAAACTTCCATATAAAGTGACTGTTCATTCCTCAACTCAAGGGTGTTGAGCGAATACTGTTACCATTACATCAAGTAAAAGGTAGGTATATACGTAAATGCAATGTTAATCAATTGGTGCATTATATATCGATTGTACGTTTGAAAATTTTATATTTAATTCAAATAAATTTGCTTAGATATATGACAAAATTATATTTGCTTCTAAACTAAATTTTACTCTTGTAAAAATGCAATAGTTGTACAGGATAATATTACTGATATATCTGTTTTTATTGATAAAGGTAAATTCTCCACAGTTTTATGACACTCTCTCTCTCGATATATATATATATATATATATATATATATATATATATATATATATATATATATATATATATATATATATATATATATATATATTTATATATATATATATAGATATATATATATATATATATATATATATATATATATATATATATATATATATATATATATATATATATATACTTTTGTTGAGTTTTGATTTATGTGACTCCTAAGCTGCAGACGATTAATTTTGTTTTCAGATGAAATTATCTGGTGTGTTGGTCATCTACTTCACAAACATAATATTGAGAGCGACTTCAAGTTATGTTCCTGTCGTTCACGTGAATCATCAGGACCATTCATCGCTTTTCCTCTTGTCAGGTACTTGTCGTTTTCTAAATGATATAAGTATTTACATTCAGAGATTACTGAACGCGGACACTTCAAGTAGACGTACATTATACATAAAAATGAATGATATGACATTAGCATGCTTTTACCATTGTTTTAAGAGAATATATGAGGCAAGGAGAGTAGATGGATACATACATACATGATTGGGATTACAATAACACGTCATCGAAAT